>OY978219.1:21414340-22049031 GCA_963854785.1 Vaccinium vitis-idaea
TCAGATCGGAACGGCTTAGGAGAGTTAGGTTTACCTGAGTTAGTACGGTGTGTAGGTGATTCTGCGTTAGGTTTGGACCTGTTTGGATAAACACTTGATTGCACCAGAATGGGCTTAGGCGTGTATTGAATGTTGACTGCGCTAGGAGGGGTATCCTTAACCTCCGAGCACAGATCTGCAAAAGCTTGAGGAGTAGCCATGGAGGACATAGACCTTCCCGACAATGGCGATTGAGGAGAGCGTGGGCTGGATATCGGACTGTGATTGAGATGTAGATTAGGAACACTACCTTGTTTCCTTCGAACTTCATGAGAATCCACGGCCTTGGAGCCCAGATTTGGCAAGAGAGAACCTGGTTTGGCCGCCATTTCCCAAGGGTTTCACCAATATCGCGAGAATCGCCAGTGCTTGGATGCTGACGTCATATTTTAGTGTCCATCGCTCTTCGTATCTTCCTTACTTTGGGGAGGCATTTGACATGCTCACCACTTATATATGGTTCTTCCGCATTGCCCTTGCTTATGTCCTTGTTGCCTCTCTCTCCTTTGGGATAGCTAGGCTAATGGGACGCGAGCACGGGCGTAATCACATTTCATACATTGGGGCCTTCTTGGACCCACTACATGTTACCCAATTATGTGCATGTTTTGCTATTATCCTACCCAAACAGTTATCAGCTTCACTTATTGCTTTTTGCTTATTTACACCTATGCTGGCGGGATGTGCCAGTAATTCTTATTTTCCACCCCGGTGGGTTGTGTCGGGGACCACGCACTTTTCTTTTCCTTTTTTTCTTTTCATTTTGTCCTTCCTGGGGTATATGCCCCTTGTAGGTTGTACATTCGCTTAACCCCTTTTAATTTCAAGCTTATTTACCCAAAAAAAAAATGGTAATGGTACAGCAAAAGGAAAACGGGGTCAGAGGTGGATGAGACCTCCGAACCGTGCTATGGTAGAACCATGACTAGAGTCAGCCCTAGAGTAAACTCCGTGCCCATCGGAGAACCCCAGCCCACACACCCACCAAGCAATCTGTTTGGTTTATCATGGGGGCAGATTTCGGGTGTCCCTCACTCCAATCAACGATCAGTTCCTTCGTGGGACTGGTTGAACTCATGTTATTTTCACTGTGTGAAGGTTATCTACATTCTTCACATTTTTGGGGGGATTTCGATTCCAATACCCATGTTCCTCTCATCAGATGGGGTATTTACCCAAGTGCTCCAGAGTAAATTCTGCCATGGATTCAATGGCGGGCAAGTTTCCTTCAGATTGAACAGGCTGCAGACTTCAAAACATGGAGTTTATCATTTTATTCAAGCACCATTTTCCAGAAAAGCTTCACACGGTTACGTTTGTGATCTGGGATTCATATTCTGGGTACTAGCTCTTCCTTACAATTCAGTTCTCTACCGTTAGGTGTCGATGGTGTCACAGCGGTGGGGGTAATACCATTATGGGTTCCTGGTTATGCTAAGGTGAGTCTATGTTGGAGTTGGTCCTCATTTCTATTGTGTGCCTGATATGGAGTGGTTTTTGGAGCTATACAACAATATCCAAATTTCTATTATCCGGTTAAAAGTCCAGCGAACAATGTTGTTCATTTTCTGGTGAAGATGGGTTTGAAGACATGAGAGTGGGGCTCACACTCTAATTTCTCGATTTGTCTTGAGCTGGGAAAGCATGGTGTATGATTACCAATGCAGCTCCGTCCCATCGCCTACATAAAGTGGGTTTTCACGTGATAATTACAGTCCATAAAGTGGTTTTCACGTGGTTTAAAGCTGTCCTTTGCAGCAGAAAGATTAAGGGTTGAGGGCTATTTTCACACGCTTTTTGTTGTCGGTTACATTTGGAGATGGCTGGTTAAACTTTAAATGTCTTGTTTGGTTCCAATTGAGACAGCTATTTACACGTCAATGCATCAATATGTACCAGAGTTGGTGGAAAATTGTCAAAATTTCAACAGCAATTTGTTTTTTTTTGGGTAATTCAGCTTGAAATTAAAAGGGGTTAAGCGAATGTACAGCCTACAAGGGGCATACCCCAGGGAGGACAAAACAAAATAAAATAAAATAAAAAGAAAAGAAAAATTGCGTACCCCCGGCACAACCGCCGGGGGAATTTGAAATCTAGCACAACCCGCTGGCATAGGGATACATATGTTTTAAGACAAAATTATAGGCATGACAAAATTAGTATGCACTGCACGTGAAGCATGTGTCCCATGCGTTTCAGATTTTTGACCAAAGTCACACACGTCAATTGCGTTGTTGGCCCACAGAAAAGCCAACTGATGTTGAGAGGACCACCGAAATAGGGGTCAAAGTCTTGGTTTTGATGTCACAATCCCCAGGTGGGACCAAGGGAAGAGACCATTTTCTGAATTTTGGCGTGCAAAGCACAGCTGTAAATTGCAATGATGGCATTACTTTGGCCACTTGCGGCATAGACTGCACACCGTGGGGCCCGCTTGGCCACTTGCGTCCAATAACCCTTCTCGGTGCAAAACTGCACACCGTGGGGCCCACTTGGCCACTTGCGGCATCCAATAACCCTTTCTCGGTGCAAAAAACTGCACACCGTGGGGCCCACTTGGGTCTTGTTCTTCATAACACCATGAATCTTCAACATGAACCCAGATTTTCCAAATTTTCCAGATTTACGGTACAGTATTTTCATAACAAAATCTGAGATAACTTATAGAATCCAGAAAACGAAAATTGAATAAAAATCTACCAGAACTTCATCATCCCTAGAGAGATCTACCACCAGCTCCATACAAAAACATGAAGGAGTCGAGAGTCATGTTCACCAATAACTACCCTACCCATGTGGTATTACCCCTCTGCCATGATATCAAAATACCGGGAATACCGGCCGGTATCGGAAAATACCGGGCAAATACCGGACAGAACAAAACTGCCACCGTATTTCGGCCATAACTTTTTACTCCGAACTCCGATCAAGGCAAGTTATATATCAAAATTTAAGGGAATTTCAAGATCTACAACATTGTAGTTACACATTTTTTCTAATTTGGTATCGGTGTGACCCAAAAACTATGATTTCTGAACGGGGAGATTATAAAAAAACAGGGTATGTTTTTTAAAAAGGGTTTGTGATGCATGGGTTCAACTTCTATCACTACCAAACATCAAATACAACAAGTATGTACTAAATATACATAGATTACGTGGGTTTAAGGGGGGTACCTTGGTTTTTAAGAAAATGGGATTGAAAATGTCATATTCTGTGACAAATTTTGTGTCTCTTAAACCCTCTCTCTCAATATATATATATAGTTGCGGCAAATCCGATACGGTACCCGGTATTGACCGGTACCGGTACCGTACCGTACCAATAGAAAAACCGGTACTCGTGCTGATACGGTATTCAGAACCTTGATCAAAACACATAACAGAAAGGAACTGAAACACAGAGGTAGAATCGAAAGATAATTCCCATTTCCAAAAGTTTTCGAAGGAGCTTACCCAAAAGGAGTTCCAACCGGGGAACGCTCTCCATGGTATGAAGTTCCAAATAGATCCCGTTGTATGCTTGAGAAGTGAGGACGAACCCATTTGATGAAGACTACCCCATCATTTGAGCACTTCCCCGTGAGATGTAACGATCTGAAAACCCAGACCATTGTTGCTGACCCATGACTGGGGTTTGCTGCTAACCCATGACTGGGGTTTGCTGCCTCACGGCCTGTTGAATAAACTGGGTATAACCCAGGTTGGGATTTGTGTGTTGGGTTTCCTGAAACTCAGATCCCCTTTTGAGTTTCTATTGCTGCCATGTTTGGAGTTACTTCATCGATTCATGGAGAGGAGAGTGAACCGCCTTTCAATTAAGAGAGATGAGGGACGAACCCCATCTGTTGATGATACCTCTGCTGCTGGTGGTTGTAACCTCGTGGGTTTTGTGAAATTAGAGATAAAACAGTAAGATTGGAAGCCGAATGAGTGGAGGTGATAGTGGAAATTAGCCTTCAATCAGTTGATTGAGGCAGATCTGAAAATTTTTGGGTAAGGGGAGTGCATTCTCTCTCTATTTCTAGAGAGAGAAGCTCTCAACCCTCAATTTAGTAGTTCACCCAACAGCAATTTGTTGCAAGCGATGGCAGACAACTTTTTCGAAAAGCAGTGGATCCTTTCAATATACTTTGGTCCCAAGCGGTGAACCATTGTACTCAGACCATTATAGAACAAAAATGTTGGCATTTGTGCTCCACCAAGTGGGACCACCCTGGTCCAAACGTAATGAGACCCAATCTTTGTATACATTTATAAGCCAGATTTTGTGGGCTGATGTGCCATAGTTTAATATATTTTTGTACTGCATTATGCTTATTTACCTATCCCAGCGGGTTGTGCTGGTTCTCCTATTTTCCCACCCCAGCGGGTTGTGCCGGGGAGTACGCAATTTTCTTTCTTTTCTTTATTTTTTGTTTTGTCCTCCCTGGGGTATGCCCCTTGTAGGCTGTACATTCGCTTAACCCCCTTTTAATTTCAAGCTAAATTATCCAAAAAAAAAAAAAACCCCAGCCCGCAGAAACTAGGTCCATCAAACCTAAGTAACCACGCCTTCGAACCTAAGTCAAACTCCACCAAACGCCGAAAACCAGCCACAACCAGACTCCAAATGCATAACCAAACCAAGCAAGAGAAAATAGAACAAGGTGCCCCCTGTAAAGATAGCAGTAGTACTCGCAAAAGGAACTCGGGGAGGGGGCTTCCTCCCTTTGTGGTGCTTCTGCACCCCGTTTTATTGACCAATCACTAGGGGGGTTGTCCTAGTGTATTACAGGACCCGGTCTCATATTTGGATCTCACTTATCTCAGTCCAGCAAATTAATCGTGCTACCCAGCTATGGCTATTGCTAGAGCAGTCGGAATGCTTGGTTTTGCAGATTTCATGCTAAAGTCATTTCAGTTCAAGTTTATTTTGAATGTTTCTCCTCCATCTCCTAGATGGTTTAGAAACATTTAGTTACCATTTCATGTTACTAGGTTTAGCCTGTTCTAATTTAGTCACCTTAATCCCTCCCCATTGTAGCCTTGTTGGCCATCCCTTTGGGTTCCTTTTTGTTTTCCTTTCCTTTATTGTTTTGTTTCTTTTGTCCTCCTGGGGTATGCCCTTTGTAGGCTGTATATCCGATTAGCCTTTTTTCTATTTCAAGCTTATTTACCCAAAAAAAAACTCGTAGAGAATTCAGGTTACAAAAATATTGCAACGGTCGCAAAGGTTTTCACGAGAGAAGTGGATAAATTCCAACAAGGTTCAAGAAAAACTTTATGAGTTCAAGTGATGGAAAAACCAAACTAGATATTTGTCTTGAAACCATATGGTCGAGTATGTTTCAAATCAAATATCCAAGTCTAGTTTTTTTTTTTTGGGTAAATAAGCATGAAATAAAAAAGAGACTAAACGAATGTATAGCCTACAAGGGGCATACCCCAGGGGGGACAAAAGAAAAGAAAGAAAAGAAGGAAAATAATGCGAAAACCCGACACAATCCGACAGGAAGATGGCCATAAAGGCAAAAGTAATATAACAAAGCTAAACTACTGGGTGTTTCGCTCTCATCTAACAGAGGAGAGAAAAACACCGCACAAAACATGATTTAAGCAAACAAAAGACAGCTTGAACTTGAACCTTGGGTCTTGAATATGCAAATAGCAAACTGTTGAATGGCTTGGGTAGCCCACTATAACCCACAACTTGAATCTTGAATAGCCCACTATAACTCATGACGGCAAATGAGTAATACCAAATGAGAGGCTTGGAACATATTACTGACAAACTAGCAGGTCAACTTCTGTGATAAGGCAGATGCTAGACTACCTACTTGGGTGGAAATTCCCCCTCCCCAAGGGAGATCTAAGATTCCAAGGGACAACCCCCCAAGGATAGGTTAATAAGAATTAAACCTGTTGAGACAACATGGAGTAACAGCAACCTGAGCATTAGATTAACACTAGCAGTTTGTTGGGTAGAACAGAGCTACATTCACAATACGGCAGTATATGACATGCATGTAGCAGAGGCAGCATTAAGTAGAAGAGTGTTGCAGCATATAGCAACAAACAGGGCAGCAGTAAAGCATCGGATGAGACCTAGGTTGAGCCAACATAGCTGAAAGCTTCAATTAGGCAAGTATACAAAGGGTTCACAAGATCATTCCAGCATCGGAACCTTCTATTTCAATTTCAACGATCATCTTATTGACACAGCGATAGTAAAACTGAAATGATTGTCGAAGTTAGACAATTCAAAGAAAGAGGAGTCTCTTAAAGGTATAAATTGTTCAATAAACAAGAATTTCAAAATCTGAGCTCAAGTTTAATTTGAGAATCTAAATTTCTGGAGGAAAGAAGAGGTACTTTGATGCGATATTTATGAATTTAATCTCAATATGCGTTTAGGGGAAAACATTGATAGAATTAAATAAAAGAATGAGAAGCATATGAGTGGTAAAGTCAACATAGGTAACAATATAGTTGAAGAAGTTGAGTAGAGAGGATTTGATTTGAAGACAACAAAGTTTGGCACCAGTTCAGGAGGGGAATTAAAGAGATGTTGAATGAAATCAACTGTAAGTCAAAGGTATATAAACAAGCAGACACAAATTATATAAATGGTGATGATAATATCGTCTAGCACTGAGTACAGAAGAGTAGGCAGGCGCGAAATATGCACCAAAAATATTTATAGAAGAAACTAAAGCGATATGATTGAACTATCTAAAATTGTAGGCTATTTGAATTTTACACAGATTCATGAAGTGGTCAAAAGAGGTTAAATGTCATCAATAGTGCTACATCATTGCTAATCGTGTGAAAGCTAACTAAACTAGAACGGTGACTATTGAACCGTCTACCCCCCTTAAAATGGCAGTGTTGTTATTCTACAGATTCCAATACGATAGTAAATGTCAAGATTCCAATACCATAGTAAATAATAAAAAACTCCTAGCTCCGGCTCACGCGTAAGCTCCAACTGAATTTGCCCACCAATAATGAAACGACGTTCATAGTCACCCTCAAATGGTACTAAATCTAACGAAATATACTATTTTTGGTCCCCACAACCCTTTTACTAATATCCTCATGTTGTAGTTTGATATATACAGAAGTCTAGACTTATAAGACATGTTAAAAGGAAATTTATATAGTGGACATACTAAATAGTAAAATGTACCATATAACAAAAATATTTTTTTTTCATACAAAATTAACAAGTAGTATTACTTAGGATATACTACTTATAGTTAACACATAGTAGAAAAAAAATCAGTCAACCCATTACCCACAGTCTTGAGGTAATTGCAAACCTAGGCTCTGATACCAAGTTGTAACACCCCAAAAATTTGGTACGTTAATAAATAAAATTCATAATTTATTTAAATAAAAATACCAGCTTCATTAAGGAGGTCCGTATTTCTTCTCACGTCGATATCTAGTGTTAAAGGAGGGGAAAAGGATGTTGGTTCCAAGTAAGAACCACCCTTCTTCTATTCCAGTTTGGATTAAACTTCATAGGCTGCCTCTGGAATTTTGGACACACGTCGGATTCAGCAGAATAGGGAGTGCAATTGGGATTCCAATCCACGTGGATGAAGCCACAGCTAACAGGAAAAGGTTGGATTACGCTCGGATTTGTGTGGAGGTAGATGCAGGTGATGATCTCCCCACGGATATAGTTATCTCAGTAAATGAAGATTCAGTGATGATTGGAGTTGAGTATCAGTGGCTCCCTCCAAGATGTGAGAATTGCAAGGTGTTTGGACACTCTTGCAGCCCTAAAACAGTCCCAAATACAACCAACTCTGATTCAGAATGGGTAGTTGTCGGCAAGGGCAAGCTCTCTCCAAGCACAAATTTAAGGAATGACACAAAGGGGGAGGATTCTGAAGTTAAGATCAGTGGCCCACTCCCAACCACAGCAACTAAGGGTGGGGCTGAAACATCATTGGCCCTCTCTAACTCAGCAGGGACAGCCAGCACTTCACATCCAGAAGGATCTGATGTCAAGACTATTGCAAGCAAAGAGTCTCTGGGTGAAGCAGACACTGGGAGGGAAGATGAATCCTTTGAAGATATTGAAGAAATTATAGCTGACACTTGTCCCTCTAATGTGAGCAAGATTACCACTACAGGGACTTCTGAGGGCCAACTTTCTAAGTCACTGCTGCCTTACTCTCAAGTACCATAGGCTCTACTCCACCTGCCTGTCCACAATCTGCAAGCAACAACACTAAAAAGAATAAGAACAAGAAGAAAGGGAGCAATGGGAAATCCAGCTCCTCAAGAGGTCACTGAGGATTACCACTATATCCTTTTTTGGGCAGTATCCTAACCCTTTCTATCTCCTGCCATTTTATATTTTATATTATGCACTGTAATTCAATAATTCCCATGCACAGTTTACAATCACAAATGCATTTTGGGTTTTGGAACTTGAGGGGCTTGAATGATCCCCTTAAGCAAAAGGCGGCTAAATCTTTTTTGGAAAATAATGAACTTTCACTTATTGGCTTGATTGAACATAAAGTCAAAGAGCCTAATATTAAGCAGACTGTGAGATCCATATGCCCCCACTGGCAGCATACTCATAACTCTTCCCATGCCCCCATTGGGAGAATTCTTGTTGGCTGGAACCCCCACATACTGGATGTGAAGGTTCTTCATATGACCAATCAACTTGTTCACTGTGAAGTGTTATCTAATCTTGAAGGGCATAGATTCCTGGTCACCTTTGTGTATGGTGGTAATGATCCTACTGATAGAGTAGATCTTTGGAATGATCTATGCAGATTGAAGAATAGTGAGTGCTGGGTAATTATGGGAGACTTTAATGCCATTAGAAGCCCTAACGAAAAATCCGGTGGGGCTAGTCACTGGCCTTCCCACATGGATGACCTTAATAATTGTCTTTATTCATGTGAAGTTGATGACCTTAGATACTCCGGTTGTCTTTTTACATGGACTAATAGGCAGGACCCACCCAACCACATCTCTACCAAGCTTGATAGAGTCCTGGTTAATGATAAGTGGCTGAGGACACATACTTCCTCTTCTGCTTATTTCCTTACTCCTGGGATCTCTGATCATTCACCTGCTATTGTTTATATTGCACCACCCCCTAAACCTCCCAGGAGACCTTTTAGGTTTTTTGACTTCCTTGCGGACCACCCTTCTTTCCTTCCTACAGTCCAGCAGGTTTGGAGGCAAATCATTTTGGGAAACCCTATGTTTTGCCTTACAGAAAAGCTTAAAAGGTTACAAATTGAGCTTAAAAAGCTGAACCATAAGGAATACAGTGCTATTTCTGACAGGGTGGCTGCAGCTAAGAATCAACTTGAGACCTTGCAGACTAGCCTTGGTCTGGACCCTACTAACCCTGCTACTCAGTTGGAAGAAAAATTGGTCTACAAGCAATTCCTCACCCTCTCAAGAGTTGAGGAAAGTTTAGCTAGACAGAAATCTAGGATTCAGTGGCTAAAGCTTGGAGACCAATGCACCTCCTTCTTCTTCAAATCAATCAACAACAATAGGAATCGAAGCAAGATTTCTAGTCTTGTCTTGGGTGACTCCACTACTACCCATGACATGAATGTAATTAAAAATACCTTTGTCAACTTCTATTCTGGGCTTCTTGGTACACCACACACTTCTACCTATGATGGTCATGATAGGATCAACCATCTCATCACTCGTAGACTCACCTCTGACCATAGTATGAGCATGGTTCAGGATGTCACTGACACTGAAATCAAGGATGTTGTCATGAACCTGAATCCCCACAAGGCTCCTGGCCCTGATGGGTATAATGCTAGGTTTTTCCAAAAAGCCTGGCCTATTGTGGGACACCAGGTCACTGCTGCAATTAAAAATTTCTTCAAGTCAGGAAAATTACTGAGCAAAGCTAATGCCACCATTGTGGCCCTTGTCCCCAAAGTACCTAATCCTTCAAAGGTGGGTGACTTCAGACCAATCTCTTGTTGTAACACCATTTACAAATGCATTGCCAAGATTTTGGCTAAGAGGCTTCAGTGTGTTCTCCCTGATCTTATTGATCCAGTCCAATCTAGATTTATTAAGGGCAGGAGAATTGCTGACAATATCTTCCTCACACAGGAAATCATGCATGGATATCACAAATCCACCTCTTCACCCAAATGTGCCATGAAAGTGGATATCATGAAAGCATATGATAATGTCAGATGGGACTTTCTGTGGGATACACTTGTTAGCATGAATTTTCACCCCAGAATGATCACATGGTTAAAAGCTTGTGTCACCACAGCTAACTACACCCTAAACATTAATGGTGAGCCTACTAGCAATATTAGAGGTGCAAGAGGACTTAGACAGGGAGATCCTTTGTCCTCTTACCTCTTCGTAATTGTTATGGAGGTGCTCACTTGTATTCTAAAGGATAGGTCTAGTAGACCTGACTTTAGGTTCCACTGGAGATGCAATCAAACTAAAATCATTAACTTATGTTTTGCTGATGACCTTATGTTATTCTGCAAAGGTGATGTAAGTTCAGTAAAACATATCCATGACTCCCTGTATGAGTTTGAATCTTTATCTGGTTTATCCCCAAGTCCTGGGAAGAGTAATGTGTTCTTTTCTGGAGTGCAACACTCTGTCAGAGAGGAGATTCTCCAACTGTTAGGCTTCAAAGAAGGTTTCTTGCCTGTGAGATACCTGGGTGTTCCACTACTGTCCACCAAGTTAAAGCACACTGATTGTAAGTCCATGATTGACAAAATCACATCCAAAACCAAAACTTGGACAAATAGGGACTTAACTTATGCTGGTAGGGTTCAATTGATAAAAAATGTCCTCTTTTCAATGCAAACTTATTGGTCTTCCCTCTTTATACTCCCTAAAAAGGTTATTAAAGAGGTTGAGACCGTCCTGAGGTCCTTCCTTTGGTCTGGACATGACCTCAAAAAGACTGGAGCCAAAGTATCTTGGGAACACCTGTGTTGCCCCAAGCAGGAAGGTGGCTTAGGTTTCAAATCTATTATCATTTGGAATAAGGCTGCCATAGCTAAACATATTTGGTTCCTTATCTCTGGTGGGGAACAATCTATGTGGTGTCAATGGGTTAAGTCATACTTGCTTAAGGGGAAAAGTTTTTGGGAAATCAACATGCCCAGTTCACCTTCTTGGGTTTGGAGAAAGCTCCTTAATCTCAGACCCATTGTACAACCCCACATCAAGGCTGTGATTGGCAATGGCAAAAACACATCACTATGGTTTGATAATTGGCACCCCCTTGGTCCAATTGCTCAGAAGTTTGGTCCTAGAGTTATATATGACTCTGGGCTCACTAAAGATGCTACTGTGGCATCCATTATTAGAGGCTCTAATTGGGGTCTCCCCATCACTCAAACCCTTGAAATTAATGAGATTAGGGATACTATTAGTTCCCTTCCCAATCCAAATCAGGATAGGGAGGACCACCATAGATGGGATCTTAACACTAATGGTGAGTTCACCATCTCTTCCCTTTGGCATGAACTCAGAACAAAGTACCCCAAGGTCCCATGGTGCAACAATATTTGGTTCCCTGGCCATATCCCCAAATGCAGCATGGTTACTTGGCTTGCCATACTCAACAGACTCTATACAGGAGACAGACTGGTTTTGTTTGGTACAATCCCTGTCTCCTGTTGTAGTTTCTGTGCTGGCGTGGAATCCCATGACCACTTATTCTTCAATTGCCCCTTCACTTCACAAATTTGGGCTGAGATGATTGCTCATATCAATGTTAGCTGGTCTTCTAGGTCCTGGACTGACTGGATCACTCATATGTCAAACTTCAAAGGAAAGAGTCTAAAGAATCTAATCATCAAGCTGATGTTCACTACCACAGTCCACCAAATTTGGATTGAAAGAAATATTCGCAAATTCCAAAATGCATCTTGCAATGTACCTACTTTGGTTGGCAAAATCCAATCATTAGTTAGGTGCAGATTGCTGTCCTTGGAAAGTCTTCCCCAAGGGCACAATTGTCATGGGTTGTTAACTAAGTGGGGGATTATTTGAGACTTCTATTCACTCAGATTAATTCAGTTCTGTTCTTGAACAGGTTCTGCAAGACAGTTGCAGTCAGCCTGGGCATCTTAAAGGAATCAGATGAAGGCAGTGAGGGTTCATCCATGGGAAGACACAAGAGTGATCAGCTTGAGGATCTACTAAAAAGGGAGGTAACTCTTACTCATTAATTGATGTTAAGTGGGTTGCAAGGGCTGTTGCAACCTGCTGCATTTCTTTATGTTACTGCTGCATCATTAGTTGTTATGTGGATTGCAAGGGCTGTTGCAATCTGCTTCTGCTGTTAGTAAGTGATATTCAAGCTTTATGCATGCATTTGTTGATGTTATGTGGGTTGCAAGGGCTGTTGCAACCTGCTGCTTCTATTGAAATCTGATATTACTCTTGTCAATTACTGCTGGCCTTATCATCTATTTGAGGACTGCCATCCTATGGGCAGAGCTGCTGTTACTCTTGTTGGGGATGTGCTAGATAGGGTCACTTTCACATGGGATATCACTTTTTCAAACAAGGTGCTGTCCAAATTCTGCTAGGATTTCATGCAATAAAGGGTTGGGGTGAGCTATTCAGTGGTATAGTGGGCCTAGCCTAGGGGGGCTGTCCCTTGGCATGTATGATCCCCTTTGGGAGGGGGCTTCCTCCCGCACCTAGCCTTGGGGGGTTGTCCCTTGGCATGATGCATTGTTAGGATTCACATTCACGGTATGATGGCAGCATTGCTAGGCTCCTAGCCTTGTCACTAGGATTCATGGTACACTATTTGTCACGGAGCCATCCATTCCATTCTACTCAAGGTCATAGAGCTCTACCAAGGAGCCATCCATTCCATCCTACTATCCAGCTGTGGCAGTTCAAAGTTGTTGCAGATCAGTTCTATGTGTTGCTGCAGCAGTTTGGTGCAGCAGCAGCCATTTGCAGTGGTTCTCTATCCCAAGTTACCCCAAGGTGTTCTAATGTTCAAGGCCCAAGCTTCAAGCATCAAGTTTACGTCCAAGTCTCATGTTCAAGCTTCAAACGTCAAGTTTTAATGCCAAACAGTCCAAGTCCTTTTAGTTGTTGCATCAATGTGCTACTTGTATGTTTCTTAATCATCTATTTAGAAGGTTAGGAAACATTCAGCTTTATCACTCTAGATACTTGTAGCCAGTTGGCGTAGGTTCTTCCTTCTTTTTATTGTTCTTTGTTTTTATTTTGTCCTCCTGGGGTATGCCCCTTGTAGGCTGTAAATTCGGTTAGCCCTTTTTTATTTCAAGCTCATTTACCCAAAAAAACTAATTTATTACAATTGAAATAAATTGAATTCTAACATTGACTGAAAAACTTAAACATTTATTTAAAGTCCAACTGAAATAAATAACAGAGCCATCTAGCTAAAATCTACTAATAAAGCCACGGGTCCGCCACCTGATCCCCATCTAGCTGCTCCATCGCCTCAGAATCAGCAAGCGGCTCTTTCTCTCCTTCTGTACCTGGCGTTGGGGATGCCAGGGCCATAGAAAAATAGCACCGTGAGTGGTAAAAATTACACTCAGTAGGGCGCCCTAAGCCACCCATTTACTAAAGTTACTCATGCAACAATTACACACATAACTGATATTTTATTTCATATGAAATACTCAAATTTTCACATCATTCCTCAACACAATGGATTCACAAGATTTATTAATCTCATCATCAATCTCAAGCTTTCACAATCCAAAACCTCATGCATCTCATGAATTCGATATCTCATACCAATTCATAAGGCTATCCGATATCGGTTCCCATCCACAATATAAACAATCTACTGGGCTCCCATCCACCATGCCTAACTCTACAGGCCCATGGCACGGCTCAATACCCCTGGGAGTATATTGCGATAATTGGCTCAAGACCCATATTGGATACAATGTCCCATTCCCCAAATTCGATAAACAAACCACACATCTTTTATCCGGCATCGATTCCCACCCACAGTATACTTCCGGCGCCCGATCACACAGCAAAGCTACCTAAAAGTATAAACTGCGCATGGCTCAAGACCCATACCGGATACGTCCCAACCCCAAATTTCACAATATAAACACCTCTTTCTTTATTTAATCACTTACTTAATTAATCATGATTTCATAAATTTGGGATTCATTCATCACGTGAGCCCAATCATCACATAAGTTCAATAAGCAAACCGAATGAAGTAATAACAAGGAATCAATATACTCAACGTAAATTGACAAAAACAAGTTCAGTCTTCTAAAAATAGTAATCTAATTCCAAAATTTACAAAATGGAGCGGTGCAATAGATTAATGAATTCTGAATAGCTTTCAAGTTTTATACAAAGTCAAAATCTGATGTTAATTCCATGAATTTTCATCCTATTATGATCAACTGGATCAAAGCTTGTGTATCCACTGCTAATTATTCTTTAAGCATTAATGGTGAATCTATTGGTAAGATCAAGGGTCAAAAAGGTCTGAGGCAAGGCGATCCCTTGTCCTCTTACCTTTTTGTCATTGTTATGGAAATCCTAACTCAGTTACTCAGAGAAAAATCTCTTGATCCCAACTTTCACTTCCATTGGAGATGTGATAAAACCAAGATCATCAATCTCTGCTTTGCAGATGATCTCATGATATTTTGCAAAGGTGAGTTGAGTTCCATCCAATACATTCAAAGTGCTCTTAATGAGTTTGCCTCTCTCTCTGGTTTGACTCCTAGTCCTGGTAAGAGCAATGCATTCTTCTCCGGAGTTCCTAACTCAATCAAAAGCTCAATCCTCCAAACCCTTGGGTTCAATGAAGGGACTCTTCTAGTCAAGTACTTGGGAGTTCCTCTCATATCCACCAAACTGAAATACACGGATTGTCAAATTCTCATTGATAGAATCACAAGTCGTACCAAGTCTTGGGCCAACAAATACCTTTCTTATGCTGGTAAAGTCCAGCTGATTAAGTCTGTGTTGTTTTCAATGCAAACTTACTGGTCCTCCATGTTTATTATGCCCAAAAAGGTTCTTAAGGAAGTTGAATCAATTCTTAGAGCTTTTTTCTGGACTGGCCCTGACCTCAAGCACACTGGTGCTAAGGTCTAATGGGAGCATTTGTGCTCTCCTAGAAAGGAAGGGGGTCTTGGTGTCCAACAACCCATATGTTCAAAGTCAGAATGACGTCATCATCTACTATGGCGATTCTTGCGATCTTGCTTGAAACCCTAATATGGAAGGGAATGATGCACCAGAAGAAGCCTCAATCACCATGGCTGATGGTTTAGGCGTGCGAACCATTGACTCTCATGAGGTACGTAGGAAGCAAGGGAATCAACACTCCAATAGGGTTCAGTACAAACTCCAAAGTCGGGGACTTCACCGTCCTACTTCACCACTCCTCAAAAGTACTCAGATCTATGTCTTGATGTGCGTGACACACCCACTGATGCTACTGTTCACACCTCCGGAGGAGTAGAAGACAGATTTCAGACGTGAAGCAAGGTTTTACCTTCTGCTCCATATGTTACCCCCCCGATCTTCCCCTTTCAAGCCACAGGATCACTATCCCTACGGCCTTAAAACTTCCAATTTCTCAAATAACCCTAACGGCGTTTCTACAACTTCTCCAGAAAACTCACCCCCCAAAACCCCTTCCTTTCCTTTGTCTGTCTCTCATGGCTTCACTAAAGCTTCGGCTGAACCCTTCTCCACCCCATCAAAAGTTCGAACCCCACTTATGGCTCGCATAGCCCCATCGGTTCTAGCCCTAGTTCCTCACGGAGGCTGCAGGAAGTTTTCCAAATCGAAGGAGAGCGAGAGCGTCTAAAAAGAGAAGAAAAAATTGTTGAGTTGGTTCAAACAATGGAAGCAGAATTAAAAAAATCTGGTATCGATATTGATCTCTCCCAACTCACAAATCAGATTCAGTATCTTCAAGAAGGTCACTCCTTTCCTAAATCACCAGCTCGGTATCTTGAAGGGGATATTGTTACAGTTGAAGATCAGCCCGAATCTACCCAAATCAAGGTGGATGCCATTCAGAAACCAGGTAAACCCTCAAACTGGGCGTCCTTATTTAAGGGTCAGGTCCCCTCAAAACCCATGAAACTTGAGCATTATCCAGAAATGCAAAGAGGCAAAGAAGCAGTGGTTGAACTAGATGATTCAGACATGGATACAAACGCATGGAATCATTGTTTGATAGGGTATTTCCTAGATGGGAAAATGCCCTTTAATCTGCTAAGTGCTACAACCCGAGCAGTCTGGAAGGAGAATGCACCTATCTCTATTAAACAGATTGGTTCCTGTTTTTTCTTTGTATTTAAGGATGAAGCTACAAAATTGCAAGTTCTAGAAGGTGGTCCATACTTCTTCTCTAGGCGATATCTGATTCTTACGGACTGGAAACGTATGTTGGTGCCTTCAACTACTCACCCTTCATCAATCCCTGCGTGGGTGAAACTCCACAAGCTCCCCTTGGAATGCTGGACTGAGTCAGGTTTCAGCCGCATTGCTAGCTCAATTGGAAGACCAATGCACGTTGATAATGCTACCGCGACAAAGAAAAGACTGGACTATGCAAGGGTGTGTGTAGAGATTTCAGCGGGCGACGAGCTTCCTGACGAGGTGGTTCTTAAAGCTAATGGGGAATCAGTCGTAATCAAAGTAGAATACCAATGGCTCCCTGCCCAATGCTCAGAGTGCCAAGTATTTGGGCACAAATGCAAACCAAAACATGAACCAATCCCTTCATATGGGGCAAAGGAAGGTCTGGGGAAGCTACCTGTAGAGGCTCAGATCTCCAATAGAGATCCAGCGGTCCAGGCTAAAGTTTTGGAGGCCCTGGCGCAGGGAGGAAGTGCAGCCCTTAATGTTGTCACCAGAGTTGTTCCTCCCATTTTAGCCTCTAGTGCAACAAATACCTTGGATGTGAGTCTACCAACAGCAAAAGTAGAGGGGTCTCAGAGACTTTGCCCTCTAAGGAAGAAGTTGTACAATTGCAGGATGAAGGAGAGATGAGTCCGGACATCACACCACCTTATATTCCTACCTCAATCTAAACCTCCCAATTCCGACAGTGGCAGTGGGAAGTTGGGAGTTGATCTTGTGACTGAGGATGGCTTCAAAGTTATCTCCAGCAGGAAGAAGAAGAAAGGAAGAAGCAATCAGATAGCTCTTCCACACACAAAAGGGAGGTAAATACTCCCACTTTCTCTTTTGATAGCGATTAATACTTCCCATTCCATGCTATTTTGTATGTTTTATGTCCTACAATTCAATAATCTCCATGTCTAGTCCACAATCACTTTTGCGTTTTGGTTTTTGGACCTTGAGAAGCCTTAATGATCCTCTCAAGCAAAAGGCGTGCAAACTTTTTTTGGGAAATAATAATTTATCTCTGATTGGTATGCTTGAGCATAAGATTAAAGAGCCCAACATTAAAAGGATAGTGAACTTCATTTGTCCTCACTGGCAATTTGTGCATAACTTTGTCCATGCTCCTATTGGGAGAATCCTTATTTGTTTTTTTTTTTTTTGGTAAACCAAGCTTGAAATTAAAAGGGGTTAAGCAAATATACAGCCTATAAGGGGCATACCCCAGGGAGGACAAAACAAAAAGAAAGAAAAGAAAGAAAAAAGTGTGTGGTCCCTGGCACAACCCGCCAGTGTAGGGATGAAATGAGCAAAAATGCGTAAGCGTAGCAAAATAGAAAATTATAGATCTCCGACACAACCCGCCGGAGATGGAAAACAAAAGATAAGGTACCCTTGCCATGGTGGCAATGATTTACCCAAAAACATAAAGAGCAATGAGCCTTGGGTACTCCTTGGTGATTTTAACTCAATTAGGAATCCTAGGGAAAAATCTGGTGGCAGTAACCATTGGACTCAACATATGGATGATTTTTTTGGGTAAATATCAACATATGGATGATCTTAATGATTGCTTATATAATTGTGAGGTGGATGACCTTAGGTACTCTGGTTGCCTATTTACTTGGACTAATAGACAGGTCCCGCCTCATCATATATCCACTAAGCTTGACAGAGTTTTGGTGAATGATACTTGGCTCAAAACTCATGTCTCCTCATCTGCTTTTTTCCCTACCCCAGGGATATCTGATCACTCACCTGCAATTGTCCACATTACTCCACCTCCAAAACCTGGCAGCAAACCATTTAGATTTTTTGATTTTTTGGCGGACCATCCCACCTTCTTACCCACTGTTCAGCAGGTCTGGAGGCAAATAGTTATTGGTAATCCCATGTTTTGTGTTTCTGAAAAACTCAGAAGACTTCAAGTTGATCTTAAAAAACTTAATCATAAAGATTTCAGCTCTATCTCTGATAGAGTCTCCACTGCAAAAAATCAACTTGAAATTCTGCAATTGAAGCTTGGGGCTGATCCTACTGACCCCATTGTCCAACAAGATGAAAAATTGGCCTATAAGCAGTTCCTCACTCTCTCAAGAGCTGAGGAAAGCTTGGCTAGGCAAAAGTCTAGAATATAATGGCTTAAGTTGGGCGACCAGAGCACATCTTACTTTTTCAAATCAGTTAGCAACAATAGGAATAGAAGGAAGATTACCAGTCTTGTCCTGGGGGATTCCACCACCACCCCCAGGACAAGAAACTCTCTGATTCCCAAAGTATTGCTAGGTAAACCTCATAGCTCATCTTACGATGGGTATGAGAGAATCAATCATCTCATCAACAAAAAACTCTCTGATTCCCAAAGTATTGCCATGGTCCAGGATGTTACGAATACTGAAATCAAGGACATGTTTATGAGCCTCAATCCCCATAAGGCCCCTGGCCCTGATGGTTACAATGCCGGGTTTTCCCACAAGACCTGGGCCATTGTGGGACTTGAGATCACAGCTGCCATTAGAAACTTCTTTAGGTCTGGCAAGCTCTTGAGCAAAGCCAATGCCACCATTGTTGCACTTGTCCCTAAAATCCCTAATCCGTCTAAGGTTGGTGATTTCAGGCCTATTTCTTGTTGCAATACCATTTATAAATGTATTGCTAAGATTTTGGCAAAGCGAATCCAGAATGTTCTTCCCCACCTTATCGACCCGGTTCAATCTGGATTTGTCAAAGGTAGGAGGATAGCTGACAATATCTTTTTTTTTTTTTTTGTGTGGATAATTCAGCTTGAAATTAAAAGGGGTAAAACGAATGTACAGCCTACAAGGGGCATACCCCAGGGAGGACAAAACGAAAAATAAAGAAAAGAAAGAAAAAGTGCGTGTTCCCCAGCACAACCCGCCGGGTGGGAAAATGAGGATCCTAGCACAACCCGCCAAGATAGGGATAAAATGAACAAAATTTCTGATTGTGTAAACTGGATGAGGGATATTTTGTAGACCACTTGAAATTGCGGACCCACTTTGTTTGAAAGAGCACCAAGTCCAACTAATGTTATACAGCTCAAAGCCACAGCAACTTGCACTACCAAGGATTCCTCAAGTAGATTAGGGGCAGTGGGCCCCATTTGTGATGAGATCGAGCATGCATCAGAGGACATTCAGAACTTCTTTTTGCGTGTAATACTTCCAGAGGACATTGGCCACACTAGAAAAGTAGTTCATGCTTTGATTGGACACACACCAAATAAAGCCACTTTACGTTAAAGTATAGCAGTCGGTGGGATTGAAATGTGTAATTTCCCATGTACCACTGTGGTCCCACATGAAAAGTTGGTCACCTTGCAAAGGACAGTGGTCCTTATTTTTGAAATCATCAAAACACTTGGTAGAAGAAAACACTTGGGCCCACCAAGTAGAAGAAGAAAACACTTGGTTTACCACCGAACTAGTTGTACAGCTGTTCACCGAGAGTAAACCCTTTGCGTGAACCATAGTAAATGTGCCCACCATATTTTCAGCAGTAATTGTGAAGTGGGAAATCACCACACTCGATGAAATTATGCAGTGTCAAAGGCACACTGCCTTTTGTACGCACACTGCCCATTGTCAAATTCATCCAGCTGTACCCATGTTCCTTTCTAGGTGCAAGACGTGTGTAGCACCAGTGTGATAACCACTCTCAGGCAGAAGCCGTGAAGGACACTCTCTTCTCTCCCAAACATGGGAGCTCAAGAACCGAAACCCAGTCCTCAAAATGGACAGTAAATAATGGCAGCTATTTACCCAAACTCTGAAAATCAAACGCTTGGACTATTGGTTGTAGAAGCTTCCTACCGAAAACCCCCATTTTGCAGATGTTGACAAGGTCTAGAACCCCTGAAACAACTCCCCATCTTGCACGATGAACTCATCTGTAGTTCAAAGTGTAGAAACGACCATCCCACAAGAATGAACATTGAAATACCTCTCAAGTGACCATACGGGAAGTGCTCCCACCGCCGTGACACCAACTTCACTTAGCGAGAATGGAGAACTGATTTGAGAGATACACAAAAGGTTCTTGACTAGGTAGAGCACCTCCATTTCAAACAAGTGATGAGGCATTTTGCAAGATGAGGATGTGAAATCTGCCATGGATAGCAAAGATGATACTCCATCACCATTCGGTGTGGAGGTGTGATGTGAGGATCTGGGTCACCTGGAAAAGGCCATTGAAAACCCAGACCCCCTTGTGGGCGTAAATCCATGATGAACTTTGGTATGCTATGCCTCACGGCATGCCGTATGAATGGGTGCTGAAGATGATGATTGAGCAGATTAGGAGGCTGACCTCTAAAATCTGATTGAGAAAGGCTAAACAATCAGAAAGAATGAATGCCAGATCCAAAAATGGGTAATTGTGAGATAGGGGAGTGCATTCTCTCTCTAACTTAGAGAGAGAAGCTCTCAACCCTTTAGATGGGGTATCATAAATCAACCTCCTCCCCCAAATGTGCTCTGAAAGTAGACATTATGAAAGCTTATGACAATGTTAGATGGGAGTTTCTTTTGGGATACACTTACATCCATGAACTTCCATCCCAAAATGATCATTTGGCTTAAAGCTTGTGTCACCACGGCTAATTATTCTCTAAATATCAATGGTGAGCGTACTGGCTTTATCAAAGGTGAGAGAGGGCTCAGGCAAGGTGACCCACTGTCATCTTATTTGTTTGTCATTGTCATGGAGGTTCTTACCTGCCTCCTTAGGGAAAAGTCTTGTCGGAAATTATCCAAAAAAAAAAGTCTTCTCGGCCTGATTTTAAATTCCACTGGAGGTGCAGCAAAAATCAGATTATTAACTTGTGTTTTGCAGATGACGTTATGATTTTTTGCAAGGGGGATGTTGGCTCTGTCAAGCATATAAAAGACTCCCTCTATGAGTTTGAAAAGCTATCTGGCTTGTCCCTTAGCCCTGGGAAGAGTAATGTCTTCTTTTCTGGCGTACAACACTCTACTAGACAGGAGATCTTACAATTGGTGGGATTCATTGAGGGGACACTGCCTGTCAGATACCTTGGTGTTCCTTTGTTGTCCACCAAGTTAAAACACATGGACTGCAAAGTCATGGTTGATAAAATCACTGCTAGGACTAGAACTTGGACCAACAGGGACTTGACATATGCTGGTAGGATCCAGTTGATTAAAAATGTCCTCTTTTCTATGCAAACCTATTGGTCCTCTCTCTTTATACTCCCTAAGAAAGTTATCAAGGAAGTTGAGACTGTCCTTAGATCCTTTCTTTGGTCTGGCCCTGATCTCAAGAAGACTGGCGCCAAGGTATCCTGGGAGCACTTGTGTTGCCCTAGAGATGAAGGTGGCCTTGGTTTCAAGTCAATTCTTGTTTGGAACAAAGCTGCCATAGCAAAACACATTTGGTTCCTCATCTCGGGCGGGGAACAGTCCATGTGGTGTCAATGGGTGAAATCATACTTACTTAGAGGTAAGAGTTTTGGGGAAGCTAAGGTCCCTAGCTCTCCCTCTTGGGTGTGGAGGAAGCTACTCAACCTCAGACCTCTGGTTCTACCTCTTATCAAAGTTATTGTTGGTATTTACCCAAAAAAAAAAAACGTTATTGTTGGCAATGGCACTTCCACCTCTCTTTGGTATGATAACTGGCACCCCATTGGTCCCATTGCAAACTTTTTTGGGCCAAGAGTTATCTATTACTCTGGTCTCTCCATAACCCAAACCTTGGAGCTAAATGAAATTAGGAGTGGGCTCTCCTCAATCTCAAAACCCAATAATGAGAAGGAGGATCAACATAAGTGGTCTCTTAATGCCAATGGTGAATTCACCATTTCCTCCATGTGGGATCTACTTAGGAACCACTTTCCTAAGGTACCTTGGCACAAATCTATTTGGTTCTCTGGTCATATCCCTAAGTGTAGCTTGATCTCCTGGCTTGCCATTCATAATAGGCTGTATACAGGTGATAGACTGGTGCTCTTTGGCACTATCCCTATTTCTTGTTGTAGTTTCTGTTCTGGGAATGAGAGTCATGACCACTTGTTCTTCAATTGCTCATTTACCTCTTAGGTTTGGACTCAGATCCTTGCTCACATCAATGTCTTCTGGCCCTCCAAATCTTGGGCTGATTGGATTAATCTTATGTCTACCATCAGAGGCAAATCTCTTAAAACTTTGATCGTAAAACTTGCATTCACTACCACAATTTACCAAATTTGGTTTGAAAGAAATGCTCGCAAGTTCCAAAACAATTCATGCACCATATCTGTTGTAGTTGGTAAGATTTTCTCAATGATTAAATTCAGACTTTTGTCATTGGATAATCTTCCCCATGGGCCTATGTCCCAGTGGTTGCTGGTTAAGTGGGGGTTAATGGACTGATTTACAATGTATATCCTGTTACTAATATCACCATGTTAAGGATTTGTGGCAGGTTTGTTAAGCTGAGTACTAATTTATCACTAACCTACCCAATTGGGTACTCTGTGATGCAGGTTATTACAAGACCATCGTGGGGTTGTTATCATGTGGATCTACTATTACTACTATTAAAATGGTAGTTAGTTTATCTAATTACGTACCTTAGCTTTATTCTTTGTCCCATGAACATTTCATGTTCTTCATTCTCAAATGTGGGTGTGTGTCCCTGTGAGAGAGTGATTGAACCCCTTCATCTTTTTGAGAGGGTAATATTCTTGTTTGGTGAAAGTGAGAAGAGGGAGTTCGGTCCTGGGCACCAGGGCAATGTGAAAAGTAGAGTGGGAGGGTGAGGTTTCAAGGGAGTTTGTAGGGGAGTACATAGCCCTGACGCCTTATTTTTCTATCCTTCTTTATCTTTGTTGCTATATCATTTTGATGGTAACTCCTCTAGTGGACAGTTTCTGGACAGAGTTACTGTCTCATGTAATTGCTGCTATATCATTACTGTCTCTTGATCTTGCAAATGTAATTGCTGCACTTTATTGCTCAGTGGTTATGCCCACGCTGCTGTACCTTGTAGCTTCTACTGCCCACAATCTGCCTTGATGTAACCTCACGTATCTCGGCAAAATTTCTGGGCAAGTTTAATTCAGTTTCTGGACAGAACCGTGTCTGCCATATCTCGGCAGAATGATGTACTTGCTTAGATAGTGTCTTTATGTTATGTATCCCAGTGTTTTATGTTCGGACTGCATGCTTGTGGGCTGCCAATGTTGGGCAGACATCTGATTTACTGGGTATGTCAAAATACAGCCGAAATGCTGTCCAATTTTCTCCACATTTTCACTCATCCTTGGGGGGTTGTCCCTTGGAGATTATGGTCATGTAATCCCTAGCAGTCTACGGTTCTATGGTTTTTAATTCAAGCAAGTTGTGTTCAAGCACATGCTCAAGTTAGAAGGACTGTTTATAAGTTCAAGCGGGCCGTGATCATTACATGCCCATGTTCAGGGAGAAGGTCCATCAAGCTCATGCTCAAGTTAGTTGGGAATGTCCAACATGCGCATGCTCACCCACTCAGAAGTTTCATCATTTTATAATGTTCAAACATTTTACAATGTTCCAATTTCTAGTTACATTTTGTTTTGTTGTGGGATTGTATGTTCCCACCATTTCCCTATCTAATGTAGCCTCTTGGCCATCCCATCAATTTTAGTCTTTCTTTTCTTTTCTTTTTGTTTTGTCCTCCCTGGGGTATGCCCCTTGTAGGCTGTATATTCGTTTAGCCCCTTTTATTTTTTATTTTTGTGGGTAAATTAGCTTGAAAATAAAAGAGGAAAAAGGATATACAGCCTACAAGGGGCATACCCCAAGAGGACAAAACAAAACAAAAGAGAAGAAAAGAAAAGAAATGGAAAATTAAGCCAAAAGGCTACAAAACCTATGATGAGTTCTAACATGTGTTTCCTAGCCTTCTAAAGTAGAAGGACAAGAAACACATGGAGGTTGAAATGGTTGAAACTGTTGCTGCATCCAGCCACTAATGGTAGACCCTTTGGTACTTGAGCATGGAGATTGAAAAGATTGAGTAGATCCTCCTGCTATTGCAATAGGTTGCTGCTGCATTCTTCAGTAACAATGGACTGCATACGACTGCTGCTGCATATTACTGTTGCTGCAGCCTACACATTGGAGCTTGGACATGCATTTGAACTTGAACTTGGTATAGGCTTTCCCTGCTGCATACTGCTGCACCACCAGGAAAATAAGCTTGGGATTTGTTTATGCACATTACGGCTGCTGCCATGACAACTGCAGCAACCTGGGCTTGGCTTCAACTTCAGACTAATACTACTGATAGCCAGGAGCAGCAGCAGTAGCTTCATCATCAGAGACAACAATTAACAACTTAGATTTTTTGGGAGGACGCCCCCTCCCCAAGGGGATCAAACTTGCCAAGGGACAGCCCCCCTAGGCTAGGCCAAAATCAACATATGGAGCCCATTAATATGGGTCCTTGTCTGAAAATGTAGCACTTGGGAGTCAATCAAGGCAGCTAGTAGCAGGAAGTATCTAGTGCAGAACGGGAGGAAGCCCCAGGAGGACAAAGAAAAACAAGGAAAATAAAGAAAAGAAAGAAAAAATGCAAAACCGGCAAAACCGGAATGGGAAGGATTGGGGAAGGCCAACTTGGCAACATGGGAAATCCTAAATGAAAGGGAGATACAAGGAAAATCAGACTAGACAATAACAGTACAGTAAGAGAAGTGTTTCTAAGCCATCTATGCAGAGGGCAGAGAAACACTCAAAAGGGTATCTAAAGTGATCTTCAATGGAATTTGAGAACTTCCAACTTGCAACGTGTGTTGACTTCGGTTGAGGAAATTGTTTCAGAGGACACCCCCTCTGGCATAGGTGAACACCAGCAATACGTGGCAAGTACATGCAGCAGTAATAATCAGCAGCGAGTTCATTAACAATTAGCAGCTCTCGGGAATAGAGTTCTGCAGTTCTCGGGAACAGCAGCAGTAACAGTATAACACAATTCGATTGCAAAATTTTTGACAGCTTCATGAACTGCAGCAGCAGCAGTTTGACTACCACCTGCAAATGCAGGATATAAAGAGTGCAGAACAGGCTAGAGTAGGGAGGAAAGGCCCCCTCCCAGAAGGGACTAATACATGCCATGGGACAGCCCCCAAGGCTAGGCCAGAAATCTCAACATCGTGGATGCTGATCAGACACACAACAGTCCAGATGATGCCAAACAACTCTAAGCAGTTAGCACTACCCGGATTAACAAGCAATTCCACTGGATTTCTGGAATTTTGAGCAGCGTCTCCTTTGAAACAGATAAGTAACACAGCAAGTTCTCAACGTATACAATGAATAACCTAGAGTAATAACCAAGCGAGAGCTCTAATAACAGATAAGCAAGCAAGTATCTATAGCAACAGCCCTTGCTATAGTTTAACATGAAGGTTCAAGTGCAAGCAAGTAAATATGTAGGTTGCAACAGCCCTTGCAACCCACTTAATGAACATAATCCAAGTGCAAGCAAGCAAGCAAGTACCTATAGCAACAGCCCTTGCTATAGTTTAACATGAAGGATCAAGTGCAAATGAGCATAATCATGAACAAAACAGCATAATAACCATGAGTACAAATTCAGAGAACTTCACTGCTCAATAGGGAAAGAGTTGAGAGCTTCTCTCTCTAGAATCTAGAGAAATCTAGAGAGAGAATGCACTCCTCTTAAATTCCTATCAATTTTTTATCAACCCACCAAACATTATGTTTGGATCTCAACAATCTGTTCTTCAATCTATGGGGTGGTACTCCACCAACACTCAGTCCCTTCGTGGGGCTAGAAAAATCGTGTTACTTACTGGGTTTCCCTTCTCAAAAGGGGATCTGGTTGTTCATTTTATCACACCATGAGTCCCCTACATCCAGTCCCCTATGTGGGATGGACCAACTCATCTTCCACACAAACATTTCAGCCATGGAGCTCTTCAACAAACATCAACAGATGGTACTCTCTTATAACTACGTTGTAGCTTCCACAAGGGGGTTTATGGGAGCTCCAAAACATGGAGCTTGTACACCAGCTTAGGCTCCTTCTTCTGGGTAAGTCCCTCTCGGAAACCTTTTGGATCTGGGTTCTATCCTTCGATTCTACCTCAGCGCTTTCAGTTCTCTTCTGTTAGGTGTCTTGGTGTCACGGCAGAGAGGTAATACCATATGGGTTCTGGTTCTGCTAGGGTGTGTTATTGAAGATGGTAACTCAATGTCCTTTTGTGTTTCAGACTGTAGTTGGTTGTAGGACTTTCTAGGGATGTAGCTCGATCTGTTGCACCCTTGTGGTTTGTGTTGCTGTACCGCATAAACCCCTATTGGCCTGAGTTTGGGTTAGTTCAATTGTTCTTCATGTTCTTCCTGGAGAAGAAAATTGTGGGGCCCACACCCCTTGCAAATTTGGAAAATTTTGAAGTTTTCTCCCGAGTTTGTCCGGAAATTTAGTGGAGTAGTAGAGAGTGTGTTTCACACTCTTCATGCGTGTGGGCATACTGTGGTAAAAATAAAAAAATAAAAAAAGAGCTGCAGTTGTAGCAATAGCAACAAGTTTTTTGTCCAATCGGGCCAGCTAGCTGTGCGTAGAGTGCTGAAATGTGATAGCACGTGGTGTCATCATTACAGCCGTTGGGTGAAGTGCTAATCACATGGGCTTTGCACGCAACAAATCAAGGGGAAGGCAGCTGTACCTCATGGCAGTTGGTTCAAATCAACTTTTAGATCAAAGTGGGTACAGCTGTTAGCGCCAATTCAACAAGCAAGGGCAGTAGGCCCCACCTTTTGCAAACATACTATGATTTTGAATTGATATTACAATATTACATGTTGTGTTCTAAATATTGGACGCCCAGCAACCAAATGGCAGTGTGCATTTTGATCTCAACCAAATGTGGTTGGTCCACACCTCACAAACATGGTGCAAGAAAGTGAAAAGAGGAATGTGGGTCCTAGTCTCCAATAACACCCCAATGGGTTATGCCTTTTGTAACCACAGTTTTATAGTTTTATTTTACTGTTTTGTATCATTATCCCTACCCTAGCGGGTTGCTAGGACTCCAAATTGCCCACCCCGGCGGGTTGTGCCGGGGAGTACGCATTTTTTTTTTGTCCTCCCTGGGGTATGCCCCTTGTAGGCTGTACATTCGCTTAACCCCTTTTAATTTCAAGCTCAATTACCCAAAAAAATAAAAATAATAATAACCATGAGCACAACCCTTACTAAACCCCATAGCTGCAAGCTACTTTGGGCAATGGAACCCTATGTCCTTGCTGAATGGTACACATCTGCTCTGCACAAACAAAGGTTACAAATGGGATTGATAAAGGTTAGTTCAATGAATTCCCCACTTATCTAACAAACCCTGGGACTGAGGTCCATGTGGAAGTTTTTCCAAGGACAACAATCTGTACCTCACCAATGAGTGGATTTTACTCACTACAGTAGGCATAGGGCATGATGCATTTTGAAATTTGCGGCTATTTCTTTCAAGCCATATTTGGTGAACTGTGGCAGTGAAAATCAATTTGATAATCAAATTTTTAAGAGTTTTGTCTCTGAAGTTTGAAATTTGATTGATCCAGTCAGCCCAAGATCTTGAGGGCCAAATAACATTGACATGATCAAGCATTTCAGACCAGACTTGTGAGGTGAAAATGCAGTTGAAGAATAGGTGATCATGAGTCTCCACTCCCGAACAAAAACTACAACAGGAAACAGGAATAGTGCCATACAATACTAACCTGTCTCCAGTATATAGCCTATTATGAATAGCAAGCCAAGTAATCATGCTACATTTAGGGATGTGGCCAGGGAACCAGATGGCTTTATGCCAAGTTACCTTTGGGTATTGTGTTCTAAGTTCATCCCAAAGGGGGGAGATGCTGAATTTTCAATTAGAATTAAAGATCCATCTATGGTGATCCTCAAGATCCCGAACTTGTTTGGGTAGAGAATGCATAGCATCTCTCATTTTTTTTTTTTTTTGGTAATTCAGCTTGAAATTAAAAGGGGTTAAGCGAATATACATACAGCCTACAAGGGGCATACCCCAGGGAGGACAAAACAAAAATAAAGAAAAGAAAGAAAAAAAGTGCATACTCCCCGACACAACCCGCCGGGGTGGGATTTGGAGGTCCTAGCACAACCCGCTAGGATGGGACTAAAAAGGACAAAATTCCTAACTGTATAAACCCGTTGGTTGACATTTTGGTTCCACTACAATCCCAAGTTGATAAAAGCGGCCCCAAGGCCAATGATGGTATACGGCTAGAGTGCAACAACAGAAAGCTTGCTGCATCCCATAGATTATCACGCGTGTAAAGGGTCCAACAAAGGATCATGGGCCCCACTAAAAAGCAAGAGCGTTTTTGCTTGATTGATGCTTGTCTATCTCCCATAAATGTGCATTATGTACCCAGCTCAATCCCACAACAAATACTCCCCACTTTGACCAAAATTTACACCATTTTACGTATATTAGGTGGGCCCCAAGGGGCAGCTGCATCTCTGCAACCCATGTGAGCTATTTTCTTTTCTTTTTTTTTTTTTGGGTAAATAAGCTTGAAATTAAAAAAAGGCTAACCGAATTTACAGCCTACAAGGGGCATACCCCAGGGAGGACAAAGAAAGGAAAAAAAGAAAAGAAAGGAAAAAGTTGCATGAAATAAATAGGGATGGCCACAAGGGCTACAAGAGGGAGTGGGAAAACACTCTTAAGGGAAACAATATCTTGAACCTAGGGAGAAACACTCTCCATATACTGAAGGCAAGAAAATTTTGAAAATTTCGCCATGACCCATTCGTAGATGGAGCACCCTCAAGGTGCCAGCCACTGCTTATACAACAGCAGTAGCTGAAAAAGAAAAGAAAGAGGAAGAAGATGAAGCAAGAACTTTGAGCATTCAGTACACATCTGCTCTGCACACAAATGGGATTGATAAAGGTTAGTTCAATGAATTCCCCACTTATCTAACAAACCCTGGGACTGAGGTCCATGTGGAAGTTTTTCCAAGGACAACAATCTGTACCTCACCAATGAGTGGATTTTACTCACTACAGTAGGCATAGGGCATGATGCATTTTGAAATTTGCGGCTATTTCTTTCAAGCCATATTTGGTGAACTGTGGCAGTGAAAATCAATTTGATAATCAAATTTTTAAGAGTTTTGTCTCTGAAGTTTGAAATTTGATTGATCCAGTCAGCCCAAGATCTTGAGGGCCAAATAACATTGACATGATCAAGCATTTCAGACCAGACTTGTGAGGTGAAAATGCAGTTGAAGAATAGGTGATCATGAGTCTCCACTCCCGAACAAAAACTACAACAGGAAACAGGAATAGTGCCAAACAATACTAACCTGTCTCCAGTATATAGCCTATTATGAATAGCAAGCCAAGTAATCATGCTACATTTAGGGATGTGGCCAGGGAACCAGATGGCTTTATGCCAAGTTACCTTTGGGTATTGTGTTCTAAGTTCATCCCAAAGGGGGGAGATGCTGAATTTTCAATTAGAATTAAAGATCCATCTATGGTGATCCTCAAGATCCCGAACTTGTTTGGGTAGAGAATGCATAGCATCTCTCATTTTTTTTTTTTTTTGGTAATTCAGCTTGAAATTAAAAGGGGTTAAGCGAATATACAGCCTACAAGGGGAATACCCCAGGGAGGACAAAACAAAAATAAAGAAAAGAAAGAAAAAAAGTGCATACTCCCCGACACAACCCGCCGGGGTGGGATTTGGAGGTCCTAGCACAACCCGCTAGGATGGGACTAAAAAGGACAAAATTCCTAACTGTATAAACCCGTTGGTTGACATTTTGGTTCCACTACAATCCCAAGTTGATAAAAGCGGCCCCAAGGCCAATGATGGTATACGGCTAGAGTGCAACAACAGAAAGCTTGCTGCATCCCATAGATTATCACGCGTGTAAAGGGTCCAACAAAGGATCATGGGCCCCACTAAAAAGCAAGAGAGTTTTTGCTTGATTGATGCTTGTCTATCTCCCATAAATGTGCATTATGTACCCAGCTCAATCCCACAACAAATACTCCCTACTTTGACCAAAATTTACACCATTTTACGTATATTAGGTGGGCCCCAAGGGGCAGCTGCATCTCTGCAACCCATGTGAGCTATTTTCTTTTCTTTTTTTTTTTTTTGGGTAAATAAGCTTGAAATTAAAAAAAGGCTAACCGAATTTACAGCCTACAAGGGGCATACCCCAGGGAGGACAAAGAAAGGAAAAAAAGAAAAGAAAGGAAAAAGTTGCATGAAATAAATAGGGATGGCCACAAGGGCTACAAGAGGGAGTGGGAAAACACTCTTAAGGGAAACAATATCTTGAACCTAGGGAGAAACACTCTCCATATACTGAAGGCAAGAAAATTTTGAAAATTTCGCCATGACCCATTCGTAGATGGAGCACCCTCAAGGTGCCAGCCACTGCTTATACAACAGCAGTAGCTGAAAAAGAAAAGAAAGAGGAAGAAGATGAAGCAAGAACTTTGAGCATTCAGTACACATCTGCTCTGCACAAACAAAGGTTACAAATGGGATTGATGAAGGTTAGTTCAATGAATTCCCCACTTATCTAACAAACCCTGGGACTGAGGTCCATGTGGAAGTTTTTCCAAGGACAACAATCTGTACCTCACCAATGAGTGGATTTTACTCACTACAGTAGGCATAGGGCATGATGCATTTTGAAATTTGCGGCTATTTCTTTCAAGCCATATTTGGTGAACTGTGGCAGTGAAAATCAATTTGATAATCAAATTTTTAAGAGTTTTGTCTCTGAAGTTTGAAATTTGATTGATCCAGTCAGCCCAAGATCTTGAGGGCCAAATAACATTGACATGATCAAGCATTTCAGACCAGACTTGTGAGGTGAAAATGCAGTTGAAGAATAGGTGATCATGAGTCTCCACTCCCGAACAAAAACTACAACAGGAAACAGGAATAGTGCCAAACAATACTAACCTGTCTCCAGTATATAGCCTATTATGAATAGCAAGCCAAGTAATCATGCTACATTTAGGGATGTGGCCAGGGAACCAGATGGCTTTATGCCAAGTTACCTTTGGGTATTGTGTTCTAAGTTCATCCCAAAGGGGGGAGATGCTGAATTTTCAATTAGAATTAAAGATCCATCTATGGTGATCCTCAAGATCCCGAACTTGTTTGGGTAGAGAATGCATAGCATCTCTCATTTTTTTTTTTTTTTGGTAATTCAGCTTGAAATTAAAAGGGGTTAAGCGAATATACAGCCTACAAGGGGCATACCCCAGGGAGGACAAAACAAAAATAAAGAAAAGAAAGAAAAAAAGTGCATACTCCCCGACACAACCCGCCGGGGTGGGATTTGGAGGTCCTAGCACAACCCGCTAGGATGGGACTAAAAAGGACAAAATTCCTAACTGTATAAACCCGTTGGTTGACATTTTGGTTCCACTACAATCCCAAGTTGATAAAAGCGGCCCCAAGGCCAATGATGGTATACGGCTAGAGTGCAACAACAGAAAGCTTGCTGCATCCCATAGATTATCACGCGTGTAAAGGGTCCAACAAAGGATCATGGGCCCCACTAAAAAGCAAGAGCGTTTTTGCTTGATTGATGCTTGTCTATCTCCCATAAATGTGCATTATGTACCCAGCTCAATCCCACAACAAATACTCCCCACTTTGACCAAAATTTACACCATTTTACGTATATTAGGTGGGCCCCAAGGGGCAGCTGCATCTCTGCAACCCATGTGAGCTATTTTCTTTTCTTTTTTTTTTTTTGGGTAAATAAGCTTGAAATTAAAAAAAGGCTAACCGAATTTACAGCCTACAAGGGGCATACCCCAGGGAGGACAAAGAAAGGAAAAAAAGAAAAGAAAGGAAAAAGTTGCATGAAATAAATAGGGATGGCCACAAGGGCTACAAGAGGGAGTGGGAAAACACTCTTAAGGGAAACAATATCTTGAACCTAGGGAGAAACACTCTCCATATACTGAAGGCAAGAAAATTTTGAAAATTTCGCCATGACCCATTCGTAGATGGAGCACCCTCAAGGTGCCAGCCACTGCTTATACAACAGCAGTAGCTGAAAAAGAAAAGAAAGAGGAAGAAGATGAAGCAAGAACTTTGAGCATTCAGTACACATCTGCTCTGCACACAAATGGGATTGATAAAGGTTAGTTCAATGAATTCCCCACTTATCTAACAAACCCTGGGACTGAGGTCCATGTGGAAGTTTTTCCAAGGACAACAATCTGTACCTCACCAATGAGTGGATTTTACTCACTACAGTAGGCATAGGGCATGATGCATTTTGAAATTTGCGGCTATTTCTTTCAAGCCATATTTGGTGAACTGTGGCAGTGAAAATCAATTTGATAATCAAATTTTTAAGAGTTTTGTCTCTGAAGTTTGAAATTTGATTGATCCAGTCAGCCCAAGATCTTGAGGGCCAAATAACATTGACATGATCAAGCATTTCAGACCAGACTTGTGAGGTGAAAATGCAGTTGAAGAATAGGTGATCATGAGTCTCCACTCCCGAACAAAAACTACAACAGGAAACAGGAATAGTGCCAAACAATACTAACCTGTCTCCAGTATATAGCCTATTATGAATAGCAAGCCAAGTAATCATGCTACATTTAGGGATGTGGCCAGGGAACCAGATGGCTTTATGCCAAGTTACCTTTGGGTATTGTGTTCTAAGTTCATCCCAAAGGGGGGAGATGCTGAATTTTCAATTAGAATTAAAGATCCATCTATGGTGATCCTCAAGATCCCGAACTTGTTTGGGTAGAGAATGCATAGCATCTCTCATTTTTTTTTTTTTTTGGTAATTCAGCTTGAAATTAAAAGGGGTTAAGCGAATATACAGCCTACAAGGGGAATACCCCAGGGAGGACAAAACAAAAATAAAGAAAAGAAAGAAAAAAAGTGCATACTCCCCGACACAACCCGCCGGGGTGGGATTTGGAGGTCCTAGCACAACCCGCTAGGATGGGACTAAAAAGGACAAAATTCCTAACTGTATAAACCCGTTGGTTGACATTTTGGTTCCACTACAATCCCAAGTTGATAAAAGCGGCCCCAAGGCCAATGATGGTATACGGCTAGAGTGCAACAACAGAAAGCTTGCTGCATCCCATAGATTATCACGCTTGTAAAGGGTCCAACAAAGGATCATGGGCCCCACTAAAAAGCAAGAGCGTTTTTGCTTGATTGATGCTTGTCTATCTCCCATAAATGTGCATTATGTACCCAGCTCAATCCCACAACAAATACTCCCTACTTTGACCAAAATTTACACCATTTTACGTATATTAGGTGGGCCCCAAGGGGCAGCTGCATCTCTGCAACCCATGTGAGCTATTTTCTTTTCTTTTTTTTTTTTTTGGGTAAATAAGCTTGAAATTAAAAAAAGGCTAACCGAATTTACAGCCTACAAGGGGCATACCCCAGGGAGGACAAAGAAAGGAAAAAAAGAAAAGAAAGGAAAAAGTTGCATGAAATAAATAGGGATGGCCACAAGGGCTACAAGAGGGAGTGGGAAAACACTCTTAAGGGAAACAATATCTTGAACCTAGGGAGAAACACTCTCCATATACTGAAGGCAAGAAAATTTTGAAAATTTCGCCATGACCCATTCGTAGATGGAGCACCCTCAAGGTGCCAGCCACTGCTTATACAACAGCAGTAGCTGAAAAAGAAAAGAAAGAGGAAGAAGATGAAGCAAGAACTTTGAGCATTCAGTACACATCTGCTCTGCACAAACAAAGGTTACAAATGGGATTGATGAAGGTTAGTTCAATGAATTCCCCACTTATCTAACAAACCCTGGGACTGAGGTCCATGTGGAAGTTTTTCCAAGGACAACAATCTGTACCTCACCAATGAGTGGATTTTACTCACTACAGTAGGCATAGGGCATGATGCATTTTGAAATTTGCGGCTATTTCTTTCAAGCCATATTTGGTGAACTGTGGCAGTGAAAATCAATTTGATAATCAAATTTTTAAGAGTTTTGTCTCTGAAGTTTGAAATTTGATTGATCCAGTCAGCCCAAGATCTTGAGGGCCAAATAACATTGACATGATCAAGCATTTCAGACCAGACTTGTGAGGTGAAAATGCAGTTGAAGAATAGGTGATCATGAGTCTCCACTCCCGAACAAAAACTACAACAGGAAACAGGAATAGTGCCAAACAATACTAACCTGTCTCCAGTATATAGCCTATTATGAATAGCAAGCCAAGTAATCATGCTACATTTAGGGATGTGGCCAGGGAACCAGATGGCTTTATGCCAAGTTACCTTTGGGTATTGTGTTCTAAGTTCATCCCAAAGGGGGGAGATGCTGAATTTTCAATTAGAATTAAAGATCCATCTATGGTGATCCTCAAGATCCCGAACTTGTTTGGGTAGAGAATGCATAGCATCTCTCATTTTTTTTTTTTTTTGGTAATTCAGCTTGAAATTAAAAGGGGTTAAGCGAATATACAGCCTACAAGGGGAATACCCCAGGGAGGACAAAACAAAAATAAAGAAAAGAAAGAAAAAAAGTGCATACTCCCCGACACAACCCGCCGGGGTGGGATTTGGAGGTCCTAGCACAACCCGCTAGGATGGGACTAAAAAGGACAAAATTCCTAACTGTATAAACCCGTTGGTTGACATTTTGGTTCCACTACAATCCCAAGTTGATAAAAGCGGCCCCAAGGCCAATGATGGTATACGGCTAGAGTGCAACAACAGAAAGCTTGCTGCATCCCATAGATTATCACGCGTGTAAAGGGTCCAACAAAGGATCATGGGCCCCACTAAAAAGCAAGAGCGTTTTTGCTTGATTGATGCTTGTCTATCTCCCATAAATGTGCATTATGTACCCAGCTCAATCCCACAACAAATACTCCCTACTTTGACCAAAATTTACACCATTTTACGTATATTAGGTGGGCCCCAAGGGGCAGCTGCATCTCTGCAACCCATGTGAGCTATTTTCTTTTCTTTTTTTTTTTTTTGGGTAAATAAGCTTGAAATTAAAAAAAGGCTAACCGAATTTACAGCCTACAAGGGGCATACCCCAGGGAGGACAAAGAAAGGAAAAAAAGAAAAGAAAGGAAAAAGTTGCATGAAATAAATAGGGATGGCCACAAGGGCTACAAGAGGGAGTGGGAAAACACTCTTAAGGGAAACAATATCTTGAACCTAGGGAGAAACACTCTCCATATACTGAAGGCAAGAAAATTTTGAAAATTTCGCCATGACCCATTCGTAGATGGAGCACCCTCAAGGTGCCAGCCACTGCTTATACAACAGCAGTAGCTGAAAAAGAAAAGAAAGAGGAAGAAGATGAAGCAAGAACTTTGAGCATTCAGTACACATCTGCTCTGCACAAACAAAGGTTACAAATGGGATTGATGAAGGTTAGTTCAATGAATTCCCCACTTATCTAACAAACCCTGGGACTGAGGTCCATGTGGAAGTTTTTCCAAGGACAACAATCTGTACCTCACCAATGAGTGGATTTTACTCACTACAGTAGGCATAGGGCATGATGCATTTTGAAATTTGCGGCTATTTCTTTCAAGCCATATTTGGTGAACTGTGGCAGTGAAAATCAATTTGATAATCAAATTTTTAAGAGTTTTGTCTCTGAAGTTTGAAATTTGATTGATCCAGTCAGCCCAAGATCTTGAGGGCCAAATAACATTGACATGATCAAGCATTTCAGACCAGACTTGTGAGGTGAAAATGCAGTTGAAGAATAGGTGATCATGAGTCTCCACTCCCGAACAAAAACTACAACAGGAAACAGGAATAGTGCCATACAATACTAACCTGTCTCCAGTATATAGCCTATTATGAATAGCAAGCCAAGTAATCATGCTACATTTAGGGATGTGGCCAGGGAACCAGATGGCTTTATGCCAAGTTACCTTTGGGTATTGTGTTCTAAGTTCATCCCAAAGGGGGGAGATGCTGAATTTTCAATTAGAATTAAAGATCCATCTATGGTGATCCTCAAGATCCCGAACTTGTTTGGGTAGAGAATGCATAGCATCTCTCATTTTTTTTTTTTTTTGGTAATTCAGCTTGAAATTAAAAGGGGTTAAGCGAATATACATACAGCCTACAAGGGGCATACCCCAGGGAGGACAAAACAAAAATAAAGAAAAGAAAGAAAAAAAGTGCATACTCCCCGACACAACCCGCCGGGGTGGGATTTGGAGGTCCTAGCACAACCCGCTAGGATGGGACTAAAAAGGACAAAATTCCTAACTGTATAAACCCGTTGGTTGACATTTTGGTTCCACTACAATCCCAAGTTGATAAAAGCGGCCCCAAGGCCAATGATGGTATACGGCTAGAGTGCAACAACAGAAAGCTTGCTGCATCCCATAGATTATCACGCGTGTAAAGGGTCCAACAAAGGATCATGGGCCCCACTAAAAAGCAAGAGCGTTTTTGCTTGATTGATGCTTGTCTATCTCCCATAAATGTGCATTATGTACCCAGCTCAATCCCACAACAAATACTCCCCACTTTGACCAAAATTTACACCATTTTACGTATATTAGGTGGGCCCCAAGGGGCAGCTGCATCTCTGCAACCCATGTGAGCTATTTTCTTTTCTTTTTTTTTTTTTGGGTAAATAAGCTTGAAATTAAAAAAAGGCTAACCGAATTTACAGCCTACAAGGGGCATACCCCAGGGAGGACAAAGAAAGGAAAAAAAGAAAAGAAAGGAAAAAGTTGCATGAAATAAATAGGGATGGCCACAAGGGCTACAAGAGGGAGTGGGAAAACACTCTTAAGGGAAACAATATCTTGAACCTAGGGAGAAACACTCTCCATATACTGAAGGCAAGAAAATTTTGAAAATTTCGCCATGACCCATTCGTAGATGGAGCACCCTCAAGGTGCCAGCCACTGCTTATACAACAGCAGTAGCTGAAAAAGAAAAGAAAGAGGAAGAAGATGAAGCAAGAACTTTGAGCATTCAGTACACATCTGCTCTGCACACAAATGGGATTGATAAAGGTTAGTTCAATGAATTCCCCACTTATCTAACAAACCCTGGGACTGAGGTCCATGTGGAAGTTTTTCCAAGGACAACAATCTGTACCTCACCAATTAGTGGATTTTACTCACTACAGTAGGCATAGGGCATGATGCATTTTGAAATTTGCGGCTATTTCTTTCAAGCCATATTTGGTGAACTGTGGCAGTGAAAATCAATTTGATAATCAAATTTTTAAGAGTTTTGTCTCTGAAGTTTGAAATTTGATTGATCCAGTCAGCCCAAGATCTTGAGGGCCAAATAACATTGACATGATCAAGCATTTCAGACCAGACTTGTGAGGTGAAAATGCAGTTGAAGAATAGGTGATCATGAGTCTCCACTCCCGAACAAAAACTACAACAGGAAACAGGAATAGTGCCAAACAATACTAACCTGTCTCCAGTATATAGCCTATTATGAATAGCAAGCCAAGTAATCATGCTACATTTAGGGATGTGGCCAGGGAACCAGATGGCTTTATGCCAAGTTACCTTTGGGTATTGTGTTCTAAGTTCATCCCAAAGGGGGGAGATGCTGAATTTTCAATTAGAATTAAAGATCCATCTATGGTGATCCTCAAGATCCCGAACTTGTTTGGGTAGAGAATGCATAGCATCTCTCATTTTTTATTTTTTTTGGTAATTCAGCTTGAAATTAAAAGGGGTTAAGCGAATATACAGCCTACAAGGGGCATACCCCAGGGAGGACAAAACAAAAATAAAGAAAAGAAAGAAAAAAAGTGCATACTCCCCGACACAACCCGCCGGGGTGGGATTTGGAGGTCCTAGCACAACCCGCTAGGATGGGACTAAAAAGGACAAAATTCCTAACTGTATAAACCCGTTGGTTGACATTTTGGTTCCACTACAATCCCAAGTTGATAAAAGCGGCCCCAAGGCCAATGATGGTATACGGCTAGAGTGCAACAACAGAAAGCTTGCTGCATCCCATAGATTATCACGCGTGTAAAGGGTCCAACAAAGGATCATGGGCCCCACTAAAAAGCAAGAGCGTTTTTGCTTGATTGATGCTTGTCTATCTCCCATAAATGTGCATTATGTACCCAGCTCAATCCCACAACAAATACTCCCCACTTTGACCAAAATTTACACCATTTTACGTATATTAGGTGGGCCCCAAGGGGCAGCTGCATCTCTGCAACCCATGTGAGCTATTTTCTTTTCTTTTTTTTTTTTTGGGTAAATAAGCTTGAAATTAAAAAAAGGCTAACCGAATTTACAGCCTACAAGGGGCATACCCCAGGGAGGACAAAGAAAGGAAAAAAAGAAAAGAAAGGAAAAAGTTGCATGAAATAAATAGGGATGGCCACAAGGGCTACAAGAGGGAGTGGGAAAACACTCTTAAGGGAAACAATATCTTGAACCTAGGGAGAAACACTCTCCATATACTGAAGGCAAGAAAATTTTGAAAATTTCGCCATGACCCATTCGTAGATGGAGCACCCTCAAGGTGCCAGCCACTGCTTATACAACAGCAGTAGCTGAAAAAGAAAAGAAAGAGGAAGAAGATGAAGCAAGAACTTTGAGCATTCAGTACACATCTGCTCTGCACACAAATGGGATTGATAAAGGTTAGTTCAATGAATTCCCCACTTATCTAACAAACCCTGGGACTGAGGTCCATGTGGAAGTTTTTCCAAGGACAACAATCTGTACCTCACCAATTAGTGGATTTTACTCACTACAGTAGGCATAGGGCATGATGCATTTTGAAATTTGCGGCTATTTCTTTCAAGCCATATTTGGTGAACTGTGGCAGTGAAAATCAATTTGATAATCAAATTTTTAAGAGTTTTGTCTCTGAAGTTTGAAATTTGATTGATCCAGTCAGCCCAAGATCTTGAGGGCCAAATAACATTGACATGATCAAGCATTTCAGACCAGACTTGTGAGGTGAAAATGCAGTTGAAGAATAGGTGATCATGAGTCTCCACTCCCGAACAAAAACTACAACAGGAAACAGGAATAGTGCCAAACAATACTAACCTGTCTCCAGTATATAGCCTATTATGAATAGCAAGCCAAGTAATCATGCTACATTTAGGGATGTGGCCAGGGAACCAGATGGCTTTATGCCAAGTTACCTTTGGGTATTGTGTTCTAAGTTCATCCCAAAGGGGGGAGATGCTGAATTTTCAATTAGAATTAAAGATCCATCTATGGTGATCCTCAAGATCCCGAACTTGTTTGGGTAGAGAATGCATAGCATCTCTCATTTTTTTTTTTTTTTGGTAATTCAGCTTGAAATTAAAAGGGGTTAAGCGAATATACATACAGCCTACAAGGGGCATACCCCAGGGAGGACAAAACAAAAATAAAGAAAAGAAAGAAAAAAAGTGCATACTCCCCGACACAACCCGCCGGGGTGGGATTTGGAGGTCCTAGCACAACCCGCTAGGATGGGACTAAAAAGGACAAAATTCCTAACTGTATAAACCCGTTGGTTGACATTTTGGTTCCACTACAATCCCAAGTTGATAAAAGCGGCCCCAAGGCCAATGATGGTATACGGCTAGAGTGCAACAACAGAAAGCTTGCTGCATCCCATAGATTATCACGCGTGTAAAGGGTCCAACAAAGGATCATGGGCCCCACTAAAAAGCAAGAGCGTTTTTGCTTGATTGATGCTTGTCTATCTCCCATAAATGTGCATTATGTACCCAGCTCAATCCCACAACAAATACTCCCCACTTTGACCAAAATTTACACCATTTTACGTATATTAGGTGGGCCCCAAGGGGCAGCTGCATCTCTGCAACCCATGTGAGCTATTTTCTTTTCTTTTTTTTTTTTTGGGTAAATAAGCTTGAAATTAAAAAAAGGCTAACCGAATTTACAGCCTACAAGGGGCATACCCCAGGGAGGACAAAGAAAGGAAAAAAAGAAAAGAAAGGAAAAAGTTGCATGAAATAAATAGGGATGGCCACAAGGGCTACAAGAGGGAGTGGGAAAACACTCTTAAGGGAAACAATATCTTGAACCTAGGGAGAAACACACTCCATATACTGAAGGCAAGAAAATTTTGAAAATTTCGCCATGACCCATTCGTAGATGGAGCACCCTCAAGGTGCCAGCCACTGCTTATACAACAGCAGTAGCTGAAAAAGAAAAGAAAGAGGAAGAAGATGAAGCAAGAACTTTGAGCATTCAGTACACATCTGCTCTGCACACAAATGGGATTGATAAAGGTTAGTTCAATGAATTCCCCACTTATCTAACAAACCCTGGGACTGAGGTCCATGTGGAAGTTTTTCCAAGGACAACAATCTGTACCTCACCAATTAGTGGATTTTACTCACTACAGTAGGCATAGGGCATGATGCATTTTGAAATTTGCGGCTATTTCTTTCAAGCCATATTTGGTGAACTGTGGCAGTGAAAATCAATTTGATAATCAAATTTTTAAGAGTTTTGTCTCTGAAGTTTGAAATTTGATTGATCCAGTCAGCCCAAGATCTTGAGGGCCAAATAACATTGACATGATCAAGCATTTCAGACCAGACTTGTGAGGTGAAAATGCAGTTGAAGAATAGGTGATCATGAGTCTCCACTCCCGAACAAAAACTACAACAGGAAACAGGAATAGTGCCAAACAATACTAACCTGTCTCCAGTATATAGCCTATTATGAATAGCAAGCCAAGTAATCATGCTACATTTAGGGATGTGGCCAGGGAACCAGATGGCTTTATGCCAAGTTACCTTTGGGTATTGTGTTCTAAGTTCATCCCAAAGGGGGGAGATGCTGAATTTTCAATTAGAATTAAAGATCCATCTATGGTGATCCTCAAGATCCCGAACTTGTTTGGGTAGAGAATGCATAGCATCTCTCATTTTTTTTTTTTTTTGGTAATTCAGCTTGAAATTAAAAGGGGTTAAGCGAATATACAGCCTACAAGGGGCATACCCCAGGGAGGACAAAACAAAAATAAAGAAAAGAAAGAAAAAAAGTGCATACTCCCCGACACAACCCGCCGGGGTGGGATTTGGAGGTCCTAGCACAACCCGCTAGGATGGGACTAAAAAGGACAAAATTCCTAACTGTATAAACCCGTTGGTTGACATTTTGGTTCCACTACAATCCCAAGTTGATAAAAGCGGCCCCAAGGCCAATGATGGTATACGGCTAGAGTGCAACAACAGAAAGCTTGCTGCATCCCATAGATTATCACGCGTGTAAAGGGTCCAACAAAGGATCATGGGCCCCACTAAAAAGCAAGAGCGTTTTTGCTTGATTGATGCTTGTCTATCTCCCATAAATGTGCATTATGTACCCAGCTCAATCCCACAACAAATACTCCCCACTTTGACCAAAATTTACACCATTTTACGTATATTAGGTGGGCCCCAAGGGGCAGCTGCATCTCTGCAACCCATGTGAGCTATTTTCTTTTCTTTTTTTTTTTTGGGTAAATAAGCTTGAAATTAAAAAAAGGCTAACCGAATTTACAGCCTACAAGGGGCATACCCCAGGGAGGACAAAGAAAGGAAAAAAAGAAAAGAAAGGAAAAAGTTGCATGAAATAAATAGGGATGGCCACAAGGGCTACAAGAGGGAGTGGGAAAACACTCTTAAGGGAAACAATATCTTGAACCTAGGGAGAAACACTCTCCATATACTGAAGGCAAGAAAATTTTGAAAATTTCGCCATGACCCATTCGTAGATGGAGCACCCTCAAGGTGCCAGCCACTGCTTATACAACAGCAGTAGCTGAAAAAGAAAAGAAAGAGGAAGAAGATGAAGCAAGAACTTTGAGCATTCAGTACACATCTGCTCTGCACACAAATGGGATTGATAAAGGTTAGTTCAATGAATTCCCCACTTATCTAACAAACCCTGGGACTGAGGTCCATGTGGAAGTTTTTCCAAGGACAACAATCTGTACCTCACCAATGAGTGGATTTTACTCACTACAGTAGGCATAGGGCATGATGCATTTTGAAATTTGCGGCTATTTCTTTCAAGCCATATTTGGTGAACTGTGGCAGTGAAAATCAATTTGATAATCAAATTTTTAAGAGTTTTGTCTCTGAAGTTTGAAATTTGATTGATCCAGTCAGCCCAAGATCTTGAGGGCCAAATAACATTGACATGATCAAGCATTTCAGACCAGACTTGTGAGGTGAAAATGCAGTTGAAGAATAGGTGATCATGAGTCTCCACTCCCGAACAAAAACTACAACAGGAAACAGGAATAGTGCCAAACAATACTAACCTGTCTCCAGTATATAGCCTATTATGAATAGCAAGCCAAGTAATCATGCTACATTTAGGGATGTGGCCAGGGAACCAGATGGCTTTATGCCAAGTTACCTTTGGGTATTGTGTTCTAAGTTCATCCCAAAGGGGGGAGATGCTGAATTTTCAATTAGAATTAAAGATCCATCTATGGTGATCCTCAAGATCCCGAACTTGTTTGGGTAGAGAATGCATAGCATCTCTCATTTTTTTTTTTTTTTTGGTAATTCAGCTTGAAATTAAAAGGGGTTAAGCGAATATACAGCCTACAAGGGGCATACCCCAGGGAGGACAAAACAAAAATAAAGAAAAGAAAGAAAAAAAGTGCATACTCCCCGACACAACCCGCCGGGGTGGGATTTGGAGGTCCTAGCACAACCCGCTAGGATGGGACTAAAAAGGACAAAATTCCTAACTGTATAAACCCGTTGGTTGACATTTTGGTTCCACTACAATCCCAAGTTGATAAAAGCGGCCCCAAGGCCAATGATGGTATACGGCTAGAGTGCAACAACAGAAAGCTTGCTGCATCCCATAGATTATCACGCGTGTAAAGGGTCCAACAAAGGATCATGGGCCCCACTAAAAAGCAAGAGCGTTTTTGCTTGATTGATGCTTGTCTATCTCCCATAAATGTGCATTATGTACCCAGCTCAATCCCACAACAAATACTCCCCACTTTGACCAAAATTTACACCATTTTACGTATATTAGGTGGGCCCCAAGGGGCAGCTGCATCTCTGCAACCCATGTGAGCTATTTTCTTTTCTTTTTTTTTTTTTGGGTAAATAAGCTTGAAATTAAAAAAAGGCTAACCGAATTTACAGCCTACAAGGGGCATACCCCAGGGAGGACAAAGAAAGGAAAAAAAGAAAAGAAAGGAAAAAGTTGCATGAAATAAATAGGGATGGCCACAAGGGCTACAAGAGGGAGTGGGAAAACACTCTTAAGGGAAACAATATCTTGAACCTAGGGAGAAACACTCTCCATATACTGAAGGCAAGAAAATTTTGAAAATTTCGCCATGACCCATTCGTAGATGGAGCACCCTCAAGGTGCCAGCCACTGCTTATACAACAGCAGTAGCTGAAAAAGAAAAGAAAGAGGAAGAAGATGAAGCAAGAACTTTGAGCATTCAGTACACATCTGCTCTGCACACAAATGGGATTGATAAAGGTTAGTTCAATGAATTCCCCACTTATCTAACAAACCCTGGGACTGAGGTCCATGTGGAAGTTTTTCCAAGGACAACAATCTGTACCTCACCAATGAGTGGATTTTACTCACTACAGTAGGCATAGGGCATGATGCATTTTGAAATTTGCGGCTATTTCTTTCAAGCCATATTTGGTGAACTGTGGCAGTGAAAATCAATTTGATAATCAAATTTTTAAGAGTTTTGTCTCTGAAGTTTGAAATTTGATTGATCCAGTCAGCCCAAGATCTTGAGGGCCAAATAACATTGACATGATCAAGCATTTCAGACCAGACTTGTGAGGTGAAAATGCAGTTGAAGAATAGGTGATCATGAGTCTCCACTCCCGAACAAAAACTACAACAGGAAATAGGAATAGTGCCAAACAATACTAACCTGTCTCCAGTATATAGCCTATTATGAATAGCAAGCCAAGTAATCATGCTACATTTAGGGATGTGGCCAGGGAACCAGATGGCTTTATGCCAAGTTACCTTTGGGTATTGTGTTCTAAGTTCATCCCAAAGGGGGGAGATGCTGAATTTTCAATTAGAATTAAAGATCCATCTATGGTGATCCTCAAGATCCCGAACTTGTTTGGGTTGAGAATGCATAGCATCTCTCATTTTTTTTTTTTTTTGGTAATTCAGCTTGAAATTAAAAGGGGTTAAGCGAATATACAGCCTACAAGGGGCATACCCCAGGGAGGACAAAACAAAAATAAAGAAAAGAAAGAAAAAAAGTGCATACTCCCCGACACAACCCGCCGGGGTGGGATTTGGAGGTCCTAGCACAACCCGCTAGGATGGGACTAAAAAGGACAAAATTCCTAACTGTATAAACCCGTTGGTTGACATTTTGGTTCCACTACAATCCCAAGTTGATAAAAGCGGCCCCAAGGCCAATGATGGTATACGGCTAGAGTGCAACAACAGAAAGCTTGCTGCATCCCATAGATTATCACGCGTGTAAAGGGTCCAACAAAGGATCATGGGCCCCACTAAAAAGCAAGAGCGTTTTTGCTTGATTGATGCTTGTCTATCTCCCATAAATGTGCATTATGTACCCAGCTCAATCCCACAACAAATACTCCCCACTTTGACCAAAATTTACACCATTTTACGTATATTAGGTGGGCCCCAAGGGGCAGCTGCATCTCTGCAACCCATGTGAGCTATTTTCTTTTCTTTTTTTTTTTTTGGGTAAATAAGCTTGAAATTAAAAAAAGGCTAACCGAATTTACAGCCTACAAGGGGCATACCCCAGGGAGGACAAAGAAAGGAAAAAAAGAAAAGAAAGGAAAAAGTTGCATGAAATAAATAGGGATGGCCACAAGGGCTACAAGAGGGAGTGGGAAAACACTCTTAAGGGAAACAATATCTTGAACCTAGGGAGAAACACTCTCCATATACTGAAGGCAAGAAAATTTTGAAAATTTCGCCATGACCCATTCGTAGATGGAGCACCCTCAAGGTGCCAGCCACTGCTTATACAACAGCAGTAGCTGAAAAAGAAAAGAAAGAGGAAGAAGATGAAGCAAGAACTTTGAGCATTCAGTACACATCTGCTCTGCACACAAATGGGATTGATAAAGGTTAGTTCAATGAATTCCCCACTTATCTAACAAACCCTGGGACTGAGGTCCATGTGGAAGTTTTTCCAAGGACAACAATCTGTACCTCACCAATGAGTGGATTTTACTCACTACAGTAGGCATAGGGCATGATGCATTTTGAAATTTGCGGCTATTTCTTTCAAGCCATATTTGGTGAACTGTGGCAGTGAAAATCAATTTGATAATCAAATTTTTAAGAGTTTTGTCTCTGAAGTTTGAAATTTGATTGATCCAGTCAGCCCAAGATCTTGAGGGCCAAATAACATTGACATGATCAAGCATTTCAGACCAGACTTGTGAGGTGAAAATGCAGTTGAAGAATAGGTGATCATGAGTCTCCACTCCCGAACAAAAACTACAACAGGAAACAAGAATAGTGCCAAACAATACTAACCTGTCTGCAGTATATAGCCTATTATGAATAGCAAGCCAAGTAATCATGCTACATTTAGGGATGTGGCCAGGGAACCAGATGGCTTTATGCCAAGTTACCTTTGGGTATTGTGTTCTAAGTTCATCCCAAAGGGGGGAGATGCTGAATTTTCAATTAGAATTAAAGATCCATCTATGGTGATCCTCAAGATCCCGAACTTGTTTGGGTAGAGAATGCATAGCATCTCTCATTTTTTTTTTTTTTTTGGTAATTCAGCTTGAAATTAAAAGGGGTTAAGCGAATATACAGCTTACAAGGGGCATACCCCAGGGAGGACAAAACAAAAATAAAGAAAAGAAAGAAAAAAAGTGCATACTCCCCGACACAACCCGCCGGGGTGGGATTTGGAGGTCCTAGCACAACCCGCTAGGATGGGACTAAAAAGGACAAAATTCCTAACTGTATAAACCCGTTGGTTGACATTTTGGTTCCACTACAATCCCAAGTTGATAAAAGCGGCCCCAAGGCCAATGATGGTATACGGCTAGAGTGCAACAACAGAAAGCTTGCTGCATCCCATAGATTATCACGCGTGTAAAGGGTCCAACAAAGGATCATGGGCCCCACTAAAAAGCAAGAGCGTTTTTGCTTGATTGATGCTTGTCTATCTCCCATAAATGTGCATTATGCACCCAGCTCAATCCCACAACAAATACTCCCCACTTTGACCAAAATTTACACCATTTTACGTATATTAGGTGGGCCCCAAGGGGCAGCTGCATCTCTGCAACCCATGTGAGCTATTTTCTTTTTTTTTTTTTTTTTTGGGTAAATAAGCTTGAAATTAAAAAAAGGCTAACCGAATTTACAGCCTACAAGGGGCATACCCCAGGGAGGACAAAGAAAGGAAAAAAAGAAAAGAAAGGAAAAAGTTGCATGAAATAAATAGGGATGGCCACAAGGGCTACAAGAGGGAGTGGGAAAACACTCTTAAGGGAAACAATATCTTGAACCTAGGGAGAAACACTCTCCATATACTGAAGGCAAGAAAATTTTGAAAATTTCGCCATGACCCATTCGTAGATGGAGCACCCTCAAGGTGCCAGCCACTGCTTATACAACAGCAGTAGCTGAAAAAGAAAAGAAAGAGGAAGAAGATGAAGCAAGAACTTTGAGCATTCAGTACACATCTGCTCTGCACAAACAAAGGTTACAAATGGGATTGATAAAGGTTAGTTCAATGAATTCCCCACTTATCTAACAAACCCTGGGACTGAGGTCCATGTGGAAGTTTTTCCAAGGACAACAATCTGTACCTCACCAATGAGTGGATTTTACTCACTACAGTAGGCATAGGGCATGATGCATTTTGAAATTTGCGGCTATTTCTTTCAAGCCATATTTGGTGAACTGTGGCAGTGAAAATCAATTTGATAATCAAATTTTTAAGAGTTTTGTCTCTGAAGTTTGAAATTTGATTGATCCAGTCAGCCCAAGATCTTGAGGGCCAAATAACATTGACATGATCAAGCATTTCAGACCAGACTTGTGAGGTGAAAATGCAGTTGAAGAATAGGTGATCATGAGTCTCCACTCCCGAACAAAAACTACAACAGGAAACAGGAATAGTGCCAAACAATACTAACCTGTCTCCAGTATATAGCCTATTATGAATAGCAAGCCAAGTAATCATGCTACATTTAGGGATGTGGCCAGGGAACCAGATGGCTTTATGCCAAGTTACCTTTGGGTATTGTGTTCTAAGTTCATCCCAAAGGGGGGAGATGCTGAATTTTCAATTAGAATTAAAGATCCATCTATGGTGATCCTCAAGATCCCGAACTTGTTTGGGTAGAGAATGCATAGCATCTCTCATTTTTTTTTTTTTTTGGTAATTCAGCTTGAAATTAAAAGGGGTTAAGCGAATATACAGCCTACAAGGGGCATACCCCAGGGAGGACAAAACAAAAATAAAGAAAAGAAAGAAAAAAAGTGCATACTCCCCGACACAACCCGCCGGGGTGGGATTTGGAGGTCCTAGCACAACCCGCTAGGATGGGACTAAAAAGGACAAAATTCCTAACTGTATAAACCCGTTGGTTGACATTTTGGTTCCACTACAATCCCAAGTTGATAAAAGCGGCCCCAAGGCCAATGATGGTATACGGCTAGAGTGCAACAACAGAAAGCTTGCTGCATCCCATAGATTATCACGCGTGTAAAGGGTCCAACAAAGGATCATGGGCCCCACTAAAAAGCAAGAGCGTTTTTGCTTGATTGATGCTTGTCTATCTCCCATAAATGTGCATTATGCACCCAGCTCAATCCCACAACAAATACTCCCCACTTTGACCAAAATTTACACCATTTTACGTATATTAGGTGGGCCCCAAGGGGCAGCTGCATCTCTGCAACCCATGTGAGCTATTTTCTTTTGTTTTTTTTTTTTTGGGTAAATAAGCTTGAAATTAAAAAAAGGCTAACCGAATTTACAGCCTACAAGGGGCAAACCCCAGGGAGGACAAAGAAAGGAAAAAAAGAAAAGAAAGGAAAAAGTTGCATGAAATAAATAGGGATGGCCACAAGGGCTACAAGAGGGAGTGGGAAAACACTCTTAAGGGAAACAATATCTTGAACCTAGGGAGAAACACTCTCCATATACTGAAGGCAAGAAAATTTTGAAAATTTCGCCATGACCCATTCGTAGATGGAGCACCCTCAAGGTGCCAGCCACTGCTTATACAACAGCAGTAGCTGAAAAAGAAAAGAAAGAGGAAGAAGATGAAGCAAGAACTTTGAGCATTCAGTACACATCTGCTCTGCACACAAATGGGATTGATAAAGGTTAGTTCAATGAATTCCCCACTTATCTAACAAACCCTGGGACTGAGGTCCATGTGGAAGTTTTTCCAAGGACAACAATCTGTACCTCACCAATGAGTGGATTTTACTCACTACAGTAGGCATAGGGCATGATGCATTTTGAAATTTGCGGCTATTTCTTTCAAGCCATATTTGGTGAACTGTGGCAGTGAAAATCAATTTGATAATCAAATTTTTAAGAGTTTTGTCTCTGAAGTTTGAAATTTGATTGATCCAGTCAGCCCAAGATCTTGAGGGCCAAATAACATTGACATGATCAAGCATTTCAGACCAGACTTGTGAGGTGAAAATGCAGTTGAAGAATAGGTGATCATGAGTCTCCACTCCCGAACAAAAACTACAACAGGAAACAAGAATAGTGCCAAACAATACTAACCTGTCTCCAGTATATAGCCTATTATGAATAGCAAGCCAAGTAATCATGCTACATTTAGGGATGTGGCCAGGGAACCAGATGGCTTTATGCCAAGTTACCTTTGGGTATTGTGTTCTAAGTTCATCCCAAAGGGGGGAGATGCTGAATTTTCAATTAGAATTAAAGATCCATCTATGGTGATCCTCAAGATCCCGAACTTGTTTGGGTAGAGAATGCATAGCATCTCTCATTTTTTTTTTTTTTTGGTAATTCAGCTTGAAATTAAAAGGGGTTAAGCGAATATACAGCCTACAAGGGGCATACCCCAGGGAGGACAAAACAAAAATAAAGAAAAGAAAGAAAAAAAGTGCATACTCCCCGACACAACCCGCCGGGGTGGGATTTGGAGGTCCTAGCACAACCCGCTAGGATGGGACTAAAAAGGACAAAATTCCTAACTGTATAAACCCGTTGGTTGACATTTTGGTTCCACTACAATCCCAAGTTGATAAAAGCGGCCCCAAGGCCAATGATGGTATACGGCTAGAGTGCAACAACAGAAAGCTTGCTGCATCCCATAGATTATCACGCGTGTAAAGGGTCCAACAAAGGATCATGGGCCCCACTAAAAAGCAAGAGCGTTTTTGCTTGATTGATGCTTGTCTATCTCCCATAAATGTGCATTATGTACCCAGCTCAATCCCACAACAAATACTCCCCACTTTGACCAAAATTTACACCATTTTACGTATATTAGGTGGGCCCCAAGGGGCAGCTGCATCTCTGCAACCCATGTGAGCTATTTTCTTTTCTTTTTTTTTTTTTGGGTAAATAAGCTTGAAATTAAAAAAAGGCTAACCGAATTTACAGCCTACAAGGGGCATACCCCAGGGAGGACAAAGAAAGGAAAAAAAGAAAAGAAAGGAAAAAGTTGCATGAAATAAATAGGGATGGCCACAAGGGCTACAAGAGGGAGTGGGAAAACACTCTTAAGGGAAACAATATCTTGAACCTAGGGAGAAACACTCTCCATATACTGAAGGCAAGAAAATTTTGAAAATTTCGCCATGACCCATTCGTAGATGGAGCACCCTCAAGGTGCCAGCCACTGCTTATACAACAGCAGTAGCTGAAAAAGAAAAGAAAGAGGAAGAAGATGAAGCAAGAACTTTGAGCATTCAGTACACATCTGCTCTGCACACAAATGGGATTGATAAAGGTTAGTTCAATGAATTCCCCACTTATCTAACAAACCCTGGGACTGAGGTCCATGTGGAAGTTTTTCCAAGGACAACAATCTGTACCTCACCAATGAGTGGATTTTACTCACTACAGTAGGCATAGGGCATGATGCATTTTGAAATTTGCGGCTATTTCTTTCAAGCCATATTTGGTGAACTGTGGCAGTGAAAATCAATTTGATAATCAAATTTTTAAGAGTTTTGTCTCTGAAGTTTGAAATTTGATTGATCCAGTCAGCCCAAGATCTTGAGGGCCAAATAACATTGACATGATCAAGCATTTCAGACCAGACTTGTGAGGTGAAAATGCAGTTGAAGAATAGGTGATCATGAGTCTCCACTCCCGAACAAAAACTACAACAGGAAACAAGAATAGTGCCAAACAATACTAACCTGTCTCCAGTATATAGCCTATTATGAATAGCAAGCCAAGTAATCATGCTACATTTAGGGATGTGGCCAGGGAACCAGATGGCTTTATGCCAAGTTACCTTTGGGTATTGTGTTCTAAGTTCATCCCAAAGGGGGGAGATGCTGAATTTTCAATTAGAATTAAAGATCCATCTATGGTGATCCTCAAGATCCCGAACTTGTTTGGGTAGAGAATGCATAGCATCTCTCATTTTTTTTTTTTTTTTGGTAATTCAGCTTGAAATTAAAAGGGGTTAAGCGAATATACAGCCTACAAGGGGCATACCCCAGGGAGGACAAAACAAAAATAAAGAAAAGAAAGAAAAAAAGTGCATACTCCCCGACACAACCCGCCGGGGTGGGATTTGGAGGTCCTAGCACAACCCGCTAGGATGGGACTAAAAAGGACAAAATTCCTAACTGTATAAACCCGTTGGTTGACATTTTGGTTCCACTACAATCCCAAGTTGATAAAAGCGGCCCCAAGGCCAATGATGGTATACGGCTAGAGTGCAACAACAGAAAGCTTGCTGCATCCCATAGATTATCACGCGTGTAAAGGGTCCAACAAAGGATCATGGGCCCCACTAAAAAGCAAGAGCGTTTTTGCTTGATTGATGCTTGTCTATCTCCCATAAATGTGCATTATGTACCCAGCTCAATCCCACAACAAATACTCCCCACTTTGACCAAAATTTACACCATTTTACGTATATTAGGTGGGCCCCAAGGGGCAGCTGCATCTCTGCAACCCATGTGAGCTATTTTCTTTTCTTTTTTTTTTTTTGGGTAAATAAGCTTGAAATTAAAAAAAGGCTAACCGAATTTACAGCCTACAAGGGGCATACCCCAGGGAGGACAAAGAAAGGAAAAAAAGAAAAGAAAGGAAAAAGTTGCATGAAATAAATAGGGATGGCCACAAGGGCTACAAGAGGGAGTGGGAAAACACTCTTAAGGGAAACAATATCTTGAACCTAGGGAGAAACACTCTCCATATACTGAAGGCAAGAAAATTTTGAAAATTTCGCCATGACCCATTCGTAGATGGAGCACCCTCAAGGTGCCAGCCACTGCTTATACAACAGCAGTAGCTGAAAAAGAAAAGAAAGAGGAAGAAGATGAAGCAAGAACTTTGAGCATTCAGTACACATCTGCTCTGCACACAAATGGGATTGATAAAGGTTAGTTCAATGAATTCCCCACTTATCTAACAAACCCTGGGACTGAGGTCCATGTGGAAGTTTTTCCAAGGACAACAATCTGTACCTCACCAATGAGTGGATTTTACTCACTACAGTAGGCATAGGGCATGATGCATTTTGAAATTTGCGGCTATTTCTTTCAAGCCATATTTGGTGAACTGTGGCAGTGAAAATCAATTTGATAATCAAATTTTTAAGAGTTTTGTCTCTGAAGTTTGAAATTTGATTGATCCAGTCAGCCCAAGATCTTGAGGGCCAAATAACATTGACATGATCAAGCATTTCAGACCAGACTTGTGAGGTGAAAATGCAGTTGAAGAATAGGTGATCATGAGTCTCCACTCCCGAACAAAAACTACAACAGGAAACAAGAATAGTGCCAAACAATACTAACCTGTCTCCAGTATATAGCCTATTATGAATAGCAAGCCAAGTAATCATGCTACATTTAGGGATGTGGCCAGGGAACCAGATGGCTTTATGCCAAGTTACCTTTGGGTATTGTGTTCTAAGTTCATCCCAAAGGGGGGAGATGCTGAATTTTCAATTAGAATTAAAGATCCATCTATGGTGATCCTCAAGATCCCGAACTTGTTTGGGTAGAGAATGCATAGCATCTCTCATTTTTTTTTTTTTTTTGGTAATTCAGCTTGAAATTAAAAGGGGTTAAGCGAATATACAGCCTACAAGGGGCATACCCCAGGGAGGACAAAACAAAAATAAAGAAAAGAAAGAAAAAAAGTGCATACTCCCCGACACAACCCGCCGGGGTGGGATTTGGAGGTCCTAGCACAACCCGCTAGGATGGGACTAAAAAGGACAAAATTCCTAACTGTATAAACCCGTTGGTTGACATTTTGGTTCCACTACAATCCCAAGTTGATAAAAGCGGCCCCAAGGCCAATGATGGTATACGGCTAGAGTGCAACAACAGAAAGCTTGCTGCATCCCATAGATTATCACGCGTGTAAAGGGTCCAACAAAGGATCATGGGCCCCACTAAAAAGCAAGAGTGTTTTTGCTTGATTGATGCTTGTCTATCTCCCATAAATGTGCATTATGTACCCAGCTCAATCCCACAACAAATACTCCCCACTTTGACCAAAATTTACACCATTTTACGTATATTAGGTGGGCCCCAAGGGGCAGCTGCATCTCTGCAACCCATGTGAGCTATTTTCTTTTGTTTTTTTTTTTTTGGGTAAATAAGCTTGAAATTAAAAAAAGGCTAACCGAATTTACAGCCTACAAGGGGCATACCCCAGGGAGGACAAAGAAAGGAAAAAAAGAAAAGAAAGGAAAAAGTTGCATGAAATAAATAGGGATGGCCACAAGGGCTACAAGAGGGAGTGGGAAAACACTCTTAAGGGAAACAATATCTTGAACCTAGGGAGAAACACTCTCCATATACTGAAGGCAAGAAAATTTTGAAAATTTCGCCATGACCCATTCGTAGATGGAGCACCCTCAAGGTGCCAGCCACTGCTTATACAACAGCAGTAGCTGAAAAAGAAAAGAAAGAGGAAGAAGATGAAGCAAGAACTTTGAGCATTCAGTACACATCTGCTCTGCACACAAATGGGATTGATAAAGGTTAGTTCAATGAATTCCCCACTTATCTAACAAACCCTGGGACTGAGGTCCATGTGGAAGTTTTTCCAAGGACAACAATCTGTACCTCACCAATGAGTGGATTTTACTCACTACAGTAGGCATAGGGCATGATGCATTTTGAAATTTGCGGCTATTTCTTTCAAGCCATATTTGGTGAACTGTGGCAGTGAAAATCAATTTGATAATCAAATTTTTAAGAGTTTTGTCTCTGAAGTTTGAAATTTGATTGATCCAGTCAGCCCAAGATCTTGAGGGCCAAATAACATTGACATGATCAAGCATTTCAGACCAGACTTGTGAGGTGAAAATGCAGTTGAAGAATAGGTGATCATGAGTCTCCACTCCCGAACAAAAACTACAACAGGAAACAAGAATAGTGCCAAACAATACTAACCTGTCTCCAGTATATAGCCTATTATGAATAGCAAGCCAAGTAATCATGCTACATTTAGGGATGTGGCCAGGGAACCAGATGGCTTTATGCCAAGTTACCTTTGGGTATTGTGTTCTAAGTTCATCCCAAAGGGGGGAGATGCTGAATTTTCAATTAGAATTAAAGATCCATCTATGGTGATCCTCAAGATCCCGAACTTGTTTGGGTAGAGAATGCATAGCATCTCTCATTTTTTTTTTTTTTTGGTAATTCAGCTTGAAATTAAAAGGGGTTAAGCGAATATACAGCCTACAAGGGGCATACCCCAGGGAGGACAAAACAAAAATAAAGAAAAGAAAGAAAAAAAGTGCATACTCCCCGACACAACCCGCCGGGGTGGGATTTGGAGGTCCTAGCACAACCCGCTAGGATGGGACTAAAAAGGACAAAATTCCTAACTGTATAAACCCGTTGGTTGACATTTTGGTTCCACTACAATCCCAAGTTGATAAAAGCGGCCCCAAGGCCAATGAAGGTATACGGCTAGAGTGCAACAACAGAAAGCTTGCTGCATCCCATAGATTATCACGCGTGTAAAGGGTCCAACAAAGGATCATGGGCCCCACTAAAAAGCAAGAGCGTTTTTGCTTGATTGATGCTTGTCTATCTCCCATAAATGTGCATTATGCACCCAGCTCAATCCCACAACAAATACTCCCCACTTTGACCAAAATTTACACCATTTTACGTATATTAGGTGGGCCCCAAGGGGCAGCTGCATCTCTGCAACCCATGTGAGCTATTTTCTTTTTTTTTTTTTTTTTTTGGGTAAATAAGCTTGAAATTAAAAAAAGGCTAACCGAATTTACAGCCTACAAGGGGCATACCCCAGGGAGGACAAAGAAAGGAAAAAAAGAAAAGAAAGGAAAAAGTTGCATGAAATAAATAGGGATGGCCACAAGGGCTACAAGAGGGAGTGGGAAAACACTCTTAAGGGAAACAATATCTTGAACCTAGGGAGAAACACTCTCCATATACTGAAGGCAAGAAAATTTTGAAAATTTCGCCATGACCCATTCGTAGATGGAGCACCCTCAAGGTGCCAGCCACTGCTTATACAACAGCAGTAGCTGAAAAAGAAAAGAAAGCGGAAGAAGATGAAGCAAGAACTTTGAGCAAGGGGACCTTAACCCAAGTTTCCCGTGATCTGACCGTGGAAATGATCAAGGGGACCCACTTTGGTTGAAGTTGGAGTATTCAACAGCAACACCGTTTGACTTTATTGGAAATTTATATTCTGATGCACATGCTTTGTTTGGAAATTACTCCAAGTACTTCACTGGAAGTGCACACAAATTTTGTCATGCTTGTTATGTATAATTATCCCTATCCTTGCGGGTTGTGCAAGGGCATCCTATTTTCCCACCCCGGCGGGTTGTGCCGGGGAGTACGCAATTTTCTTTTCTTTTCTTTATTTTAATTTTGTCCTCCCTGGGGTATGCCCCTTGTAGGCTGTACATTCGCTTAACCCCTTTTAATTTCAAGCTAAATTACCCAAAAAGAACTTTGAGCATTCAGTACACATCTGCTCTGCACACAAATGGGATTGATAAAGGTTAGTTCAATGAATTCCCCACTTATCTAACAAACCCTGGGACTGAGGTCCATGTGGAAGTTTTTCCAAGGACAACAATCTGTACCTCACCAATGAGTGGATTTTACTCACTACAGTAGGCATAGGGCATGATGCATTTTGAAATTTGCGGCTATTTCTTTCAAGCCATAGTTGGTGAACTGTGGCAGTGAAAATCAATTTGATAATCAAATTTTTAAGAGTTTTGTCTCTGAAGTTTGAAATTTGATTGATCCAGTCAGCCCAAGATCTTGAGGGCCAAATAACATTGACATGATCAAGCATTTCAGACCAGACTTGTGAGGTGAAAATGCAGTTGAAGAATAGGTGATCATGAGTCTCCACTCCCGAACAAAAACTACAACAGGAAACAGGAATAGTGCCAAACAATACTAACCTGTCTCCAGTATATAGCCTATTATGAATAGCAAGCCAAGTAATCATGCTACATTTAGGGATGTGGCCAGGGAACCAGATGGCTTTATGCCAAGTTACCTTTGGGTATTGTGTTCTAAGTTCATCCCAAAGGGGGGAGATGCTGAATTTTCAATTAGAATTAAAGATCCATCTATGGTGATCCTCAAGATCCCGAACTTGTTTGGGTAGAGAATGCATAGCATCTCTCATTTTTTTTTTTTTTTGGTAATTCAGCTTGAAATTAAAAGGGGTTAAGCGAATATACAGCCTACAAGGGTCATACCCCAGGGAGGACAAAACAAAAATAAAGAAAAGAAAGAAAAAAAGTGCATACTCCCCGACACAACCCGCCGGGGTGGGATTTGGAGGTCCTAGCACAACCCGCTAGGATGGGACTAAAAAGGACAAAATTCCTAACTGTATAAACCCGTTGGTTGACATTTTGGTTCCACTACAATCCCAAGTTGATAAAAGCGGCCCCAAGGCCAATGATGGTATACGGCTAGAGTGCAACAACAGAAAGCTTGCTGCATCCCATAGATTATCACGCGTGTAAAGGGTCCAACAAAGGATCATGGGCCCCACTAAAAAGCAAGAGCGTTTTTGCTTGATTGATGCTTGTCTATCTCCCATAAATGTGCATTATGCACCCAGCTCAATCCCACAACAAATACTCCCCACTTTGACCAAAATTTACACCATTTTACGTATATTAGGTGGGCCCCAAGGGGCAGCTGCATCTCTGCAACCCATGTGAGCTATTTTCTTTTCTTTTTTTTTTTTTGGGTAAATAAGCTTGAAATTAAAAAAAGGCTAACCGAATTTACAGCCTACAAGGGGCATACCCCAGGGAGGACAAAGAAAGGAAAAAAAGAAAAGAAAGGAAAAAGTTGCATGAAATAAATAGGGATGGCCACAAGGGCTACAAGAGGGAGTGGGAAAACACTCTTAAGGGAAACAATATCTTGAACCTAGGGAGAAACACTCTCCATATACTGAAGGCAAGAAAATTTTGAAAATTTCGCCATGACCCATTCGTAGATGGAGCACCCTCAAGGTGCCAGCCACTGCTTATACAACAGCAGTAGCTGAAAAAGAAAAGAAAGAGGAAGAAGATGAAGCAAGAACTTTGAGCATTCAGTACACATCTGCTCTGCACAAACAAAGGTTACAAATGGGATTGCTAAAGGTTAGTTCAATGAATTCCCCACTTATCTAACAAACCCTGGGACTGAGGTCCATGTGGAAGTTTTTCCAAGGACAACAATCTGTACCTCACCAATGAGTGGATTTTACTCACTACAGTAGGCATAGGGCATGATGCATTTTGAAATTTGCGGCTATTTCTTTCAAGCCATATTTGGTGAACTGTGGCAGTGAAAATCAATTTGATAATCAAATTTTTAAGAGTTTTGTCTCTGAAGTTTGAAATTTGATTGATCCAGTCAGCCCAAGATCTTGAGGGCCAAATAACATTGACATGATCAAGCATTTCAGACCAGACTTGTGAGGTGAAAATGCAGTTGAAGAATAGGTGATCATGAGTCTCCACTCCCGAACAAAAACTACAACAGGAAACAGGAATAGTGCCAAACAATACTAACCTGTCTCCAGTATATAGCCTATTATGAATAGCAAGCCAAGTAATCATGCTACATTTAGGGATGTGGCCAGGGAACCAGATGGCTTTATGCCAAGTTACCTTTGGGTATTGTGTTCTAAGTTCATCCCAAAGGGGGGAGATGCTGAATTTTCAATTAGAATTAAAGATCCATCTATGGTGATCCTCAAGATCCCGAACTTGTTTGGGTAGAGAATGCATAGCATCTCTCATTTTTTTTTTTTTTTGGTAATTCAGCTTGAAATTAAAAGGGGTTAAGCGAATATACAGCCTACAAGGGGCATACCCCAGGGAGGACAAAACAAAAATAAAGAAAAGAAAGAAAAAAAGTGCATACTCCCCGACACAACCCGCCGGGGTGGGATTTGGAGGTCCTAGCACAACCCGCTAGGATGGGACTAAAAAGGACAAAATTCCTAACTGTATAAACCCGTTGGTTGACATTTTGGTTCCACTACAATCCCAAGTTGATAAAAGCGGCCCCAAGGCCAATGAAGGTATACGGCTAGAGTGCACCAACAGAAAGCTTGCTGCATCCCATAGATTATCACGCGTGTAAAGGGTCCAACAAAGGATCATGGGCCCCACTAAAAAGCAAGAGCGTTTTTGCTTGATTGATGCTTGTCTATCTCCCATAAATGTGCATTATGCACCCAGCTCAATCCCACAACAAATACTCCCCACTTTGACCAAAATTTACACCATTTTACGTATATTAGGTGGGCCCCAAGGGGCAGCTGCATCTCTGCAACCCATGTGAGCTATTTTCTTTTTTTTTTTTTTTTTTTGGGTAAATAAGCTTGAAATTAAAAAAAGGCTAACCGAATTTACAGCCTACAAGGGGCATACCCCAGGGAGGACAAAGAAAGGAAAAAAAGAAAAGAAAGGAAAAAGTTGCATGAAATAAATAGGGATGGCCACAAGGGCTACAAGAGGGAGTGGGAAAACACTCTTAAGGGAAACAATATCTTGAACCTAGGGAGAAACACTCTCCATATACTGAAGGCAAGAAAATTTTGAAAATTTCGCCATGACCCATTCGTAGATGGAGCACCCTCAAGGTGCCAGCCACTGCTTATACAACAGCAGTAGCTGAAAAAGAAAAGAAAGAGGAAGAAGATGAAGCAAGAACTTTGAGCATTCAGTACACATCTGCTCTGCACACAAATGGGATTGATAAAGGTTAGTTCAATGAATTCCCCACTTATCTAACAAACCCTGGGACTGAGGTCCATGTGGAAGTTTTTCCAAGGACAACAATCTGTACCTCACCAATGAGTGGATTTTACTCACTACAGTAGGCATAGGGCATGATGCATTTTGAAATTTGCGGCTATTTCTTTCAAGCCATATTTGGTGAACTGTGGCAGTGAAAATCAATTTGATAATCAAATTTTTAAGAGTTTTGTCTCTGAAGTTTGAAATTTGATTGATCCAGTCAGCCCAAGATCTTGAGGGCCAAATAACATTGACATGATCAAGCATTTCAGACCAGACTTGTGAGGTGAAAATGCAGTTGAAGAATAGGTGATCATGAGTCTCCACTCCCGAACAAAAACTACAACAGGAAACAGGAATAGTGCCAAACAATACTAACCTGTCTCCAGTATATAGCCTATTATGAATAGCAAGCCAAGTAATCATGCTACATTTAGGGATGTGGCCAGGGAACCAGATGGCTTTATGCCAAGTTACCTTTGGGTATTGTGTTCTAAGTTCATCCCAAAGGGGGGAGATGCTGAATTTTCAATTAGAATTAAAGATCCATCTATGGTGATCCTCAAGATCCCGAACTTGTTTGGGTAGAGAATGCATAGCATCTCTCATTTTTTTTTTTTTTTGGTAATTCAGCTTGAAATTAAAAGGGGTTAAGCGAATATACAGCCTACAAGGGGCATACCCCAGGGAGGACAAAACAAAAATAAAGAAAAGAAAGAAAAAAAGTGCATACTCCCCGACACAACCCGCCGGGGTGGGATTTGGAGGTCCTAGCACAACCCGCTAGGATGGGACTAAAAAGGACAAAATTCCTAACTGTATAAACCCGTTGGTTGACATTTTGGTTCCACTACAATCCCAAGTTGATAAAAGCGGCCCCAAGGCCAATGATGGTATACGGCTAGAGTGCAACAACAGAAAGCTTGCTGCATCCCATAGATTATCACGCGTGTAAAGGGTCCAACAAAGGATCATGGGCCCCACTAAAAAGCAAGAGCGTTTTTGCTTGATTGATGCTTGTCTATCTCCCATAAATGTGCATTATGCACCCAGCTCAATCCCACAACAAATACTCCCCACTTTGACCAAAATTTAAACCATTTTACGTATATTAGGTGGGCCCCAAGGGGCAGCTGCATCTCTGCAACCCATGTGAGCTATTTTCTTTTTTTTTTTTTTTTTTGGGTAAATAAGCTTGAAATTAAAAAAAGGCTAACCGAATTTACAGCCTACAAGGGGCATACCCCAGGGAGGACAAAGAAAGGAAAAAAAGAAAAGAAAGGAAAAAGTTGCATGAAATAAATAGGGATGGCCACAAGGGCTACAAGAGGGAGTGGGAAAACACTCTTAAGGGAAACAATATCTTGAACCTAGGGAGAAACACTCTCCATATACTGAAGGCAAGAAAATTTTGAAAATTTCGCCATGACCCATTCGTAGATGGAGCACCCTCAAGGTGCCAGCCACTGCTTATACAACAGCAGTAGCTGAAAAAGAAAAGAAAGAGGAAGAAGATGAAGCAAGAACTTTGAGCATTCAGTACACATCTGCTCTGCACACAAATGGGATTGATAAAGGTTAGTTCAATGAATTCCCCACTTATCTAACAAACCCTGGGACTGAGGTCCATGTGGAAGTTTTTCCAAGGACAACAATCTGTACCTCACCAATGAGTGGATTTTACTCACTACAGTAGGCATAGGGCATGATGCATTTTGAAATTTGCGGCTATTTCTTTCAAGCCATATTTGGTGAACTGTGGCAGTGAAAATCAATTTGATAATCAAATTTTTAAGAGTTTTGTCTCTGAAGTTTGAAATTTGATTGATCCAGTCAGCCCAAGATCTTGAGGGCCAAATAACATTGACATGATCAAGCATTTCAGACCAGACTTGTGAGGTGAAAATGCAGTTGAAGAATAGGTGATCATGAGTCTCCACTCCCGAACAAAAACTACAACAGGAAACAGGAATAGTGCCAAACAATACTAACCTGTCTCCAGTATATAGCCTATTATGAATAGCAAGCCAAGTAATCATGCTACATTTAGGGATGTGGCCAGGGAACCAGATGGCTTTATGCCAAGTTACCTTTGGGTATTGTGTTCTAAGTTCATCCCAAAGGGGGGAGATGCTGAATTTTCAATTAGAATTAAAGATCCATCTATGGTGATCCTCAAGATCCCGAACTTGTTTGGGTAGAGAATGCATAGCATCTCTCATTTTTTTTTTTTTTTGGTAATTCAGCTTGAAATTAAAAGGGGTTAAGCGAATATACAGCCTACAAGGGGCATACCCCAGGGAGGACAAAACAAAAATAAAGAAAAGAAAGAAAAAAAAGTGCATACTCCCCGACACAACCCGCCGGGGTGGGATTTGGAGGTCCTAGCACAACCCGCTAGGATGGGACTAAAAAGGACAAAATTCCTAACTGTATAAACCCGTTGGTTGACATTTTGGTTCCACTACAATCCCAAGTTGATAAAAGCGGCCCCAAGGCCAATGAAGGTATACGGCTAGAGTGCACCAACAGAAAGCTTGCTGCATCCCATAGATTATCACGCGTGTAAAGGGTCCAACAAAGGATCATGGGCCCCACTAAAAAGCAAGAGCGTTTTTGCTTGATTGATGCTTGTCTATCTCCCATAAATGTGCATTATGCACCCAGCTCAATCCCACAACAAATACTCCCCACTTTGACCAAAATTTACACCATTTTACGTATATTAGGTGGGCCCCAAGGGGCAGCTGCATCTCTGCAACCCATGTGAGCTATTTTCTTTTTTTTTTTTTTTTTTTGGGTAAATAAGCTTGAAATTAAAAAAAGGCTAACCGAATTTACAGCCTACAAGGGGCATACCCCAGGGAGGACAAAGAAAGGAAAAAAAGAAAAGAAAGGAAAAAGTTGCATGAAATAAATAGGGATGGCCACAAGGGCTACAAGAGGGAGTGGGAAAACACTCTTAAGGGAAACAATATCTTGAACCTAGGGAGAAACACTCTCCATATACTGAAGGCAAGAAAATTTTGAAAATTTCGCCATGACCCATTCGTAGATGGAGCACCCTCAAGGTGCCAGCCACTGCTTATACAACAGCAGTAGCTGAAAAAGAAAAGAAAGAGGAAGAAGATGAAGCAAGAACTTTGAGCATTCAGTACACATCTGCTCTGCACAAACAAAGGTTACAAATGGGATTGATAAAGGTTAGTTCAATGAATTCCCCACTTATCTAACAAACCCTGGGACTGAGGTCCATGTGGAAGTTTTTCCAAGGACAACAATCTGTACCTCACCAATGAGTGGATTTTACTCACTACAGTAGGCATAGGGCATGATGCATTTTGAAATTTGCGGCTATTTCTTTCAAGCCATATTTGGTGAACTGTGGCAGTGAAAATCAATTTGATAATCAAATTTTTAAGAGTTTTGTCTCTGAAGTTTGAAATTTGATTGATCCAGTCAGCCCAAGATCTTGAGGGCCAAATAACATTGACATGATCAAGCATTTCAGACCAGACTTGTGAGGTGAAAATGCAGTTGAAGAATAGGTGATCATGAGTCTCCACTCCCGAACAAAAACTACAACAGGAAACAGGAATAGTGCCAAACAATACTAACCTGTCTCCAGTATATAGCCTATTATGAATAGCAAGCCAAGTAATCATGCTACATTTAGGGATGTGGCCAGGGAACCAGATGGCTTTATGCCAAGTTACCTTTGGGTATTGTGTTCTAAGTTCATCCCAAAGGGGGGAGATGCTGAATTTTCAATTAGAATTAAAGATCCATCTATGGTGATCCTCAAGATCCCGAACTTGTTTGGGTAGAGAATGCATAGCATCTCTCATTTTTTTTTTTTTTTGGTAATTCAGCTTGAAATTAAAAGGGGTTAAGCGAATATACAGCCTACAAGGGGCATACCCCAGGGAGGACAAAACAAAAATAAAGAAAAGAAAGAAAAAAAGTGCATACTCCCCGACACAACCCGCCGGGGTGGGATTTGGAGGTCCTAGCACAACCCGCTAGGATGGGACTAAAAAGGACAAAATTCCTAACTGTATAAACCCGTTGGTTGACATTTTGGTTCCACTACAATCCCAAGTTGATAAAAGCGGCCCCAAGGCCAATGAAGGTATACGGCTAGAGTGCACCAACAGAAAGCTTGCTGCATCCCATAGATTATCACGCGTGTAAAGGGTCCAACAAAGGATCATGGGCCCCACTAAAAAGCAAGAGCGTTTTTGCTTGATTGATGCTTGTCTATCTCCCATAAATGTGCATTATGCACCCAGCTCAATCCCACAACAAATACTCCCCACTTTGACCAAAATTTACACCATTTTACGTATATTAGGTGGGCCCCAAGGGGCAGCTGCATCTCTGCAACCCATGTGAGCTATTTTCTTTTTTTTTTTTTTTTTTTGGGTAAATAAGCTTGAAATTAAAAAAAGGCTAACCGAATTTACAGCCTACAAGGGGCATACCCCAGGGAGGACAAAGAAAGGAAAAAAAGAAAAGAAAGGAAAAAGTTGCATGAAATAAATAGGGATGGCCACAAGGGCTACAAGAGGGAGTGGGAAAACACTCTTAAGGGAAACAATATCTTGAACCTAGGGAGAAACACTCTCCATATACTGAAGGCAAGAAAATTTTGAAAATTTCGCCATGACCCATTCGTAGATGGAGCACCCTCAAGGTGCCAGCCACTGCTTATACAACAGCAGTAGCTGAAAAAGAAAAGAAAGAGGAAGAAGATGAAGCAAGAACTTTGAGCATTCAGTACACATCTGCTCTGCACAAACAAAGGTTACAAATGGGATTGATAAAGGTTAGTTCAATGAATTCCCCACTTATCTAACAAACCCTGGGACTGAGGTCCATGTGGAAGTTTTTCCAAGGACAACAATCTGTACCTCACCAATGAGTGGATTTTACTCACTACAGTAGGCATAGGGCATGATGCATTTTGAAATTTGCGGCTATTTCTTTCAAGCCATATTTGGTGAACTGTGGCAGTGAAAATCAATTTGATAATCAAATTTTTAAGAGTTTTGTCTCTGAAGTTTGAAATTTGATTGATCCAGTCAGCCCAAGATCTTGAGGGCCAAATAACATTGACATGATCAAGCATTTCAGACCAGACTTGTGAGGTGAAAATGCAGTTGAAGAATAGGTGATCATGAGTCTCCACTCCCGAACAAAAACTACAACAGGAAACAGGAATAGTGCCAAACAATACTAACCTGTCTCCAGTATATAGCCTATTATGAATAGCAAGCCAAGTAATCATGCTACATTTAGGGATGTGGCCAGGGAACCAGATGGCTTTATGCCAAGTTACCTTTGGGTATTGTGTTCTAAGTTCATCCCAAAGGGGGGAGATGCTGAATTTTCAATTAGAATTAAAGATCCATCTATGGTGATCCTCAAGATCCCGAACTTGTTTGGGTAGAGAATGCATAGCATCTCTCATTTTTTTTTTTTTTTGTAATTCAGCTTGAAATTAAAAGGGGTTAAGCGAATATACAGCCTACAAGGGGCATACCCCAGGGAGGACAAAACAAAAATAAAGAAAAGAAAGAAAAAAAGTGCATACTCCCCGACACAACCCGCCGGGGTGGGATTTGGAGGTCCTAGCACAACCCGCTAGGATGGGACTAAAAAGGACAAAATTCCTAACTGTATAAACCCGTTGGTTGACATTTTGGTTCCACTACAATCCCAAGTTGATAAAAGCGGCCCCAAGGCCAATGAAGGTATACGGCTAGAGTGCAACAACAGAAAGCTTGCTGCATCCCATAGATTATCACGCGTGTAAAGGGTCCAACAAAGGATCATGGGCCCCACTAAAAAGCAAGAGCGTTTTTGCTTGATTGATGCTTGTCTATCTCCCATAAATGTGCATTATGCACCCAGCTCAATCCCACAACAAATACTCCCCACTTTGACCAAAATTTACACCATTTTACGTATATTAGGTGGGCCCCAAGGGGCAGCTGCATCTCTGCAACCCATGTGAGCTATTTTCTTTCTTTTTTTTTTTTTTTTGGGTAAATAAGCTTGAAATTAAAAAAAGGCTAACCGAATTTACAGCCTACAAGGGGCATACCCCAGGGAGGACAAAGAAAGGAAAAAAAGAAAAGAAAGGAAAAAGTTGCATGAAATATGTTCACGGTCCAATCTTGGTTTCACATGTTTTTAGAGAATCAAAAGCTGGAGTTATTTCAAGGGGCTTCCCGCAGAAGCATTTCAGAAATGGAGGTCAAGCTTCACACAATATTGGATTCTTCCTTTGCGAGCCAGTTCACTTTCGTTATGTGTCGATGATGTCACGACGAGAGGGGTAATACCACAATGGGTTCCTGGTACTGCATAGGAGTCCAAGGTTTGTGTAGATGGTAATCGTCATTTTTATTATGCGACTGTAATGGGAAGTCCTTAGGTGTTCTTGGGATACTGCATATTTTCACTCCCATTTGGGGAGCTGGGGATCAATCAAACTATCTTGGTCTTAAAATCTAGAAGTTCTGGGTTGTTAAATCTGGAAAAGCTGGATTGATGCTGAAGTTCAATGGTATTCTGGAGAAGAAGTATTAAGTGGGTCCCACGATTTACGTACATCTCACGCGCTGGTCAGCTGTGGGTTAGAAAGGACAGATGCTAAAAGGAAAATATAGTAGCTGTGGGACAGCTTTCTCGGGTGAAACGTTATTGGGGCAACCGAAAAGTTGTATCAAGTTGCAAATTTCAAATGCAAAATGCATGGGGACCACAGCTGTCATATTACACGGAAAATGCCTTTGTAAAGGCTGAGAAACCAGCTATGGGGCCCATGGCTCACGTAAGGGGTTTACCAAATTAAAGCATCACCTGCTTTGTTTTGGCCGGCCCACGAACTATAGCAATCAGACTTAGGCCAGCTGTGCCTCAACTTGCACTTGGGAATTGTACCAATTCCCCACTTGCACGCATATTTTGCTCAAAAAATTGGTGATACAACTATTTAGCTACTAGCTGCAGCAGTCTATTTCGGTGGTGAAATTACACTTTGGTGTTGACAGCAGACCACATGTTTTCCCAAGCGATGGCTTTTGTGCCGGATAACCGTCAGTGGCCTTTGTGCCCTTTATGCGAACAGAAATGTTTACACAATTAGGAATTTTGTCCATCTTAGTCCTATCCTAGTGGGTTGTGCTAGGACCTTTAAATTGCCCACCCCGGCGGGTTGTGCCGGGGAGTACGCACTTTTTTATTTCTTTTCTTTATTTTCATTTTGTCCTTCCTGGGGTATGCCCCTTGTAGGCTGTACATTCGCTTAACCCCTTTTAATTTCAAGCTGACTTACCCAAAAAAAAAAGTTGCATGAAATAAATAGGGATGGCCACAAGGGCTACAAGAGGGAGTGGGAAAACACTCTTAAGGGAAACAATATCTTGAACCTAGGGAGAAACACTCTCCATATACTGAAGGCAAGAAAATTTTGAAAATTTCGCCATGACCCATTCGTAGATGGAGCACCCTCAAGGTGCCAGCCACTGCTTATACAACAGCAGTAGCTGAAAAAGAAAAGAAAGAGGAAGAAGATGAAGCAAGAACTTTGAGCATTCAGTACACATCTGCTCTGCACAAACAAAGGTTACAAATGGGATTGATAAAGGTTAGTTCAATGAATTCCCCACTTATCTAACAAACCCTGGGACTGAGGTCCATGTGGAAGTTTTTCCAAGGACAACAATCTGTACCTCACCAATGAGTGGATTTTACTCACTACAGTAGGCATAGGGCATGATGCATTTTGAAATTTGCGGCTATTTCTTTCAAGCCATATTTGGTGAACTGTGGCAGTGAAAATCAATTTGATAATCAAATTTTTAAGAGTTTTGTCTCTGAAGTTTGAAATTTGATTGATCCAGTCAGCCCAAGATCTTGAGGGCCAAATAACATTGACATGATCAAGCATTTCAGACCAGACTTGTGAGGTGAAAATGCAGTTGAAGAATAGGTGATCATGAGTCTCCACTCCCGAACAAAAACTACAACAGGAAACAGGAATAGTGCCAAACAATACTAACCTGTCTCCAGTATATAGCCTATTATGAATAGCAAGCCAAGTAATCATGCTACATTTAGGGATGTGGCCAGGGAACCAGATGGCTTTATGCCAAGTTACCTTTGGGTATTGTGTTCTAAGTTCATCCCAAAGGGGGGAGATGCTGAATTTTCAATTAGAATTAAAGATCCATCTATGGTGATCCTCAAGATCCCGAACTTGTTTGGGTAGAGAATGCATAGCATCTCTCATTTTTTTTTTTTTTTGGTAATTCAGCTTGAAATTAAAAGGGGTTAAGCGAATATACAGCCTACAAGGGGCATACCCCAGGGAGGACAAAACAAAAATAAAGAAAAGAAAGAAAAAAAAGTGCATACTCCCCGACACAACCCGCCGGGGTGGGATTTGGAGGTCCTAGCACAACCCGCTAGGATGGGACTAAAAAGGACAAAATTCCTAACTGTATAAACCCGTTGGTTGACATTTTGGTTCCACTACAATCCCAAGTTGATAAAAGCGGCCCCAAGGCCAATGAAGGTATACGGCTAGAGTGCACCAACAGAAAGCTTGCTGCATCCCATAGATTATCACGCGTGTAAAGGGTCCAACAAAGGATCATGGGCCCCACTAAAAAGCAAGAGCGTTTTTGCTTGATTGATGCTTGTCTATCTCCCATAAATGTGCATTATGCACCCAGCTCAATCCCACAACAAATACTCCCCACTTTGACCAAAATTTACACCATTTTACGTATATTAGGTGGGCCCCAAGGGGCAGCTGCATCTCTGCAACCCATGTGAGCTATTTTCTTTTTTTTTTTTTTTTTTTGGGTAAATAAGCTTGAAATTAAAAAAAGGCTAACCGAATTTACAGCCTACAAGGGGCATACCCCAGGGAGGACAAAGAAAGGAAAAAAAGAAAAGAAAGGAAAAAGTTGCATGAAATAAATAGGGATGGCCACAAGGGCTACAAGAGGGAGTGGGAAAACACTCTTAAGGGAAACAATATCTTGAACCTAGGGAGAAACACTCTCCATATACTGAAGGCAAGAAAATTTTGAAAATTTCGCCATGACCCATTCGTAGATGGAGCACCCTCAAGGTGCCAGCCACTGCTTATACAACAGCAGTAGCTGAAAAAGAAAAGAAAGAGGAAGAAGATGAAGCAAGAACTTTGAGCATTCAGTACACATCTGCTCTGCACAAACAAAGGTTACAAATGGGATTGATAAAGGTTAGTTCAATGAATTCCCCACTTATCTAACAAACCCTGGGACTGAGGTCCATGTGGAAGTTTTTCCAAGGACAACAATCTGTACCTCACCAATGAGTGGATTTTACTCACTACAGTAGGCATAGGGCATGATGCATTTTGAAATTTGCGGCTATTTCTTTCAAGCCATATTTGGTGAACTGTGGCAGTGAAAATCAATTTGATAATCAAATTTTTAAGAGTTTTGTCTCTGAAGTTTGAAATTTGATTGATCCAGTCAGCCCAAGATCTTGAGGGCCAAATAACATTGACATGATCAAGCATTTCAGACCAGACTTGTGAGGTGAAAATGCAGTTGAAGAATAGGTGATCATGAGTCTCCACTCCCGAACAAAAACTACAACAGGAAACAGGAATAGTGCCAAACAATACTAACCTGTCTCCAGTATATAGCCTATTATGAATAGCAAGCCAAGTAATCATGCTACATTTAGGGATGTGGCCAGGGAACCAGATGGCTTTATGCCAAGTTACCTTTGGGTATTGTGTTCTAAGTTCATCCCAAAGGGGGGAGATGCTGAATTTTCAATTAGAATTAAAGATCCATCTATGGTGATCCTCAAGATCCCGAACTTGTTTGGGTAGAGAATGCATAGCATCTCTCATTTTTTTTTTTTTTTGGTAATTCAGCTTGAAATTAAAAGGGGTTAAGCGAATATACAGCCTACAAGGGGCATACCCCAGGGAGGACAAAACAAAAATAAAGAAAAGAAAGAAAAAAAAGTGCATACTCCCCGACACAACCCGCCGGGGTGGGATTTGGAGGTCCTAGCACAACCCGCTAGGATGGGACTAAAAAGGACAAAATTCCTAACTGTATAAACCCGTTGGTTGACATTTTGGTTCCACTACAATCCCAAGTTGATAAAAGCGGCCCCAAGGCCAATGAAGGTATACGGCTAGAGTGCACCAACAGAAAGCTTGCTGCATCCCATAGATTATCACGCGTGTAAAGGGTCCAACAAAGGATCATGGGCCCCACTAAAAAGCAAGAGCGTTTTTGCTTGATTGATGCTTGTCTATCTCCCATAAATGTGCATTATGCACCCAGCTCAATCCCACAACAAATACTCCCCACTTTGACCAAAATTTACACCATTTTACGTATATTAGGTGGGCCCCAAGGGGCAGCTGCATCTCTGCAACCCATGTGAGCTATTTTCTTTTTTTTTTTTTTTTTTTTGGGTAAATAAGCTTGAAATTAAAAAAAGGCTAACCGAATTTACAGCCTACAAGGGGCATACCCCAGGGAGGACAAAGAAAGGAAAAAAAGAAAAGAAAGGAAAAAGTTGCATGAAATAAATAGGGATGGCCACAAGGGCTACAAGAGGGAGTGGGAAAACACTCTTAAGGGAAACAATATCTTGAACCTAGGGAGAAACACTCTCCATATACTGAAGGCAAGAAAATTTTGAAAATTTCGCCATGACCCATTCGTAGATGGAGCACCCTCAAGGTGCCAGCCACTGCTTATACAACAGCAGTAGCTGAAAAAGAAAAGAAAGAGGAAGAAGATGAAGCAAGAACTTTGAGCATTCAGTACACATCTGCTCTGCACAAACAAAGGTTACAAATGGGATTGATAAAGGTTAGTTCAATGAATTCCCCACTTATCTAACAAACCCTGGGACTGAGGTCCATGTGGAAGTTTTTCCAAGGACAACAATCTGTACCTCACCAATGAGTGGATTTTACTCACTACAGTAGGCATAGGGCATGATGCATTTTGAAATTTGCGGCTATTTCTTTCAAGCCATATTTGGTGAACTGTGGCAGTGAAAATCAATTTGATAATCAAATTTTTAAGAGTTTTGTCTCTGAAGTTTGAAATTTGATTGATCCAGTCAGCCCAAGATCTTGAGGGCCAAATAACATTGACATGATCAAGCATTTCAGACCAGACTTGTGAGGTGAAAATGCAGTTGAAGAATAGGTGATCATGAGTCTCCACTCCCGAACAAAAACTACAACAGGAAACAGGAATAGTGCCAAACAATACTAACCTGTCTCCAGTATATAGCCTATTATGAATAGCAAGCCAAGTAATCATGCTACATTTAGGGATGTGGCCAGGGAACCAGATGGCTTTATGCCAAGTTACCTTTGGGTATTGTGTTCTAAGTTCATCCCAAAGGGGGGAGATGCTGAATTTTCAATTAGAATTAAAGATCCATCTATGGTGATCCTCAAGATCCCGAACTTGTTTGGGTAGAGAATGCATAGCATCTCTCATTTTTTTTTTTTTTTGGTAATTCAGCTTGAAATTAAAAGGGGTTAAGCGAATATACAGCCTACAAGGGGCATACCCCAGGGAGGACAAAACAAAAATAAAGAAAAGAAAGAAAAAAAAGTGCATACTCCCCGACACAACCCGCCGGGGTGGGATTTGGAGGTCCTAGCACAACCCGCTAGGATGGGACTAAAAAGGACAAAATTCCTAACTGTATAAACCCGTTGGTTGACATTTTGGTTCCACTACAATCCCAAGTTGATAAAAGCGGCCCCAAGGCCAATGAAGGTATACGGCTAGAGTGCACCAACAGAAAGCTTGCTGCATCCCATAGATTATCACGCGTGTAAAGGGTCCAACAAAGGATCATGGGCCCCACTAAAAAGCAAGAGCGTTTTTGCTTGATTGATGCTTGTCTATCTCCCATAAATGTGCATTATGCACCCAGCTCAATCCCACAACAAATACTCCCCACTTTGACCAAAATTTACACCATTTTACGTATATTAGGTGGGCCCCAAGGGGCAGCTGCATCTCTGCAACCCATGTGAGCTATTTTCTTTTTTTTTTTTTTTTTTTTGGGTAAATAAGCTTGAAATTAAAAAAAGGCTAACCGAATTTACAGCCTACAAGGGGCATACCCCAGGGAGGACAAAGAAAGGAAAAAAAGAAAAGAAAGGAAAAAGTTGCATGAAATAAATAGGGATGGCCACAAGGGCTACAAGAGGGAGTGGGAAAACACTCTTAAGGGAAACAATATCTTGAACCTAGGGAGAAACACTCTCCATATACTGAAGGCAAGAAAATTTTGAAAATTTCGCCATGACCCATTCGTAGATGGAGCACCCTCAAGGTGCCAGCCACTGCTTATACAACAGCAGTAGCTGAAAAAGAAAAGAAAGAGGAAGAAGATGAAGCAAGAACTTTGAGCATTCAGTACACATCTGCTCTGCACAAACAAAGGTTACAAATGGGATTGATAAAGGTTAGTTCAATGAATTCCCCACTTATCTAACAAACCCTGGGACTGAGGTCCATGTGGAAGTTTTTCCAAGGACAACAATCTGTACCTCACCAATGAGTGGATTTTACTCACTACAGTAGGCATAGGGCATGATGCATTTTGAAATTTGCGGCTATTTCTTTCAAGCCATATTTGGTGAACTGTGGCAGTGAAAATCAATTTGATAATCAAATTTTTAAGAGTTTTGTCTCTGAAGTTTGAAATTTGATTGATCCAGTCAGCCCAAGATCTTGAGGGCCAAATAACATTGACATGATCAAGCATTTCAGACCAGACTTGTGAGGTGAAAATGCAGTTGAAGAATAGGTGATCATGAGTCTCCACTCCCGAACAAAAACTACAACAGGAAACAGGAATAGTGCCAAACAATACTAACCTGTCTCCAGTATATAGCCTATTATGAATAGCAAGCCAAGTAATCATGCTACATTTAGGGATGTGGCCAGGGAACCAGATGGCTTTATGCCAAGTTACCTTTGGGTATTGTGTTCTAAGTTCATCCCAAAGGGGGGAGATGCTGAATTTTCAATTAGAATTAAAGATCCATCTATGGTGATCCTCAAGATCCCGAACTTGTTTGGGTAGAGAATGCATAGCATCTCTCATTTTTTTTTTTTTTTGGTAATTCAGCTTGAAATTAAAAGGGGTTAAGCGAATATACAGCCTACAAGGGGCATACCCCAGGGAGGACAAAACAAAAATAAAGAAAAGAAAGAAAAAAAAGTGCATACTCCCCGACACAACCCGCCGGGGTGGGATTTGGAGGTCCTAGCACAACCCGCTAGGATGGGACTAAAAAGGACAAAATTCCTAACTGTATAAACCCGTTGGTTGACATTTTGGTTCCACTACAATCCCAAGTTGATAAAAGCGGCCCCAAGGCCAATGAAGGTATACGGCTAGAGTGCACCAACAGAAAGCTTGCTGCATCCCATAGATTATCACGCGTGTAAAGGGTCCAACAAAGGATCATGGGCCCCACTAAAAAGCAAGAGCGTTTTTGCTTGATTGATGCTTGTCTATCTCCCATAAATGTGCATTATGCACCCAGCTCAATCCCACAACAAATACTCCCCACTTTGACCAAAATTTACACCATTTTACGTATATTAGGTGGGCCCCAAGGGGCAGCTGCATCTCTGCAACCCATGTGAGCTATTTTCTTTTTTTTTTTTTTTTTTTTGGGTAAATAAGCTTGAAATTAAAAAAAGGCTAACCGAATTTACAGCCTACAAGGGGCATACCCCAGGGAGGACAAAGAAAGGAAAAAAAGAAAAGAAAGGAAAAAGTTGCATGAAATAAATAGGGATGGCCACAAGGGCTACAAGAGGGAGTGGGAAAACACTCTTAAGGGAAACAATATCTTGAACCTAGGGAGAAACACTCTCCATATACTGAAGGCAAGAAAATTTTGAAAATTTCGCCATGACCCATTCGTAGATGGAGCACCCTCAAGGTGCCAGCCACTGCTTATACAACAGCAGTAGCTGAAAAAGAAAAGAAAGAGGAAGAAGATGAAGCAAGAACTTTGAGCATTCAGTACACATCTGCTCTGCACAAACAAAGGTTACAAATGGGATTGATAAAGGTTAGTTCAATGAATTCCCCACTTATCTAACAAACCCTGGGACTGAGGTCCATGTGGAAGTTTTTCCAAGGACAACAATCTGTACCTCACCAATGAGTGGATTTTACTCACTACAGTAGGCATAGGGCATGATGCATTTTGAAATTTGCGGCTATTTCTTTCAAGCCATATTTGGTGAACTGTGGCAGTGAAAATCAATTTGATAATCAAATTTTTAAGAGTTTTGTCTCTGAAGTTTGAAATTTGATTGATCCAGTCAGCCCAAGATCTTGAGGGCCAAATAACATTGACATGATCAAGCATTTCAGACCAGACTTGTGAGGTGAAAATGCAGTTGAAGAATAGGTGATCATGAGTCTCCACTCCCGAACAAAAACTACAACAGGAAACAGGAATAGTGCCAAACAATACTAACCTGTCTCCAGTATATAGCCTATTATGAATAGCAAGCCAAGTAATCATGCTACATTTAGGGATGTGGCCAGGGAACCAGATGGCTTTATGCCAAGTTACCTTTGGGTATTGTGTTCTAAGTTCATCCCAAAGGGGGGAGATGCTGAATTTTCAATTAGAATTAAAGATCCATCTATGGTGATCCTCAAGATCCCGAACTTGTTTGGGTAGAGAATGCATAGCATCTCTCATTTTTTTTTTTTTTTGGTAATTCAGCTTGAAATTAAAAGGGGTTAAGCGAATATACAGCCTACAAGGGGCATACCCCAGGGAGGACAAAACAAAAATAAAGAAAAGAAAGAAAAAAAAGTGCATACTCCCCGACACAACCCGCCGGGGTGGGATTTGGAGGTCCTAGCACAACCCGCTAGGATGGGACTAAAAAGGACAAAATTCCTAACTGTATAAACCCGTTGGTTGACATTTTGGTTCCACTACAATCCCAAGTTGATAAAAGCGGCCCCAAGGCCAATGAAGGTATACGGCTAGAGTGCACCAACAGAAAGCTTGCTGCATCCCATAGATTATCACGCGTGTAAAGGGTCCAACAAAGGATCATGGGCCCCACTAAAAAGCAAGAGCGTTTTTGCTTGATTGATGCTTGTCTATCTCCCATAAATGTGCATTATGCACCCAGCTCAATCCCACAACAAATACTCCCCACTTTGACCAAAATTTACACCATTTTACGTATATTAGGTGGGCCCCAAGGGGCAGCTGCATCTCTGCAACCCATGTGAGCTATTTTCTTTTTTTTTTTTTTTTTTTTGGGTAAATAAGCTTGAAATTAAAAAAAGGCTAACCGAATTTACAGCCTACAAGGGGCATACCCCAGGGAGGACAAAGAAAGGAAAAAAAGAAAAGAAAGGAAAAAGTTGCATGAAATAAATAGGGATGGCCACAAGGGCTACAAGAGGGAGTGGGAAAACACTCTTAAGGGAAACAATATCTTGAACCTAGGGAGAAACACTCTCCATATACTGAAGGCAAGAAAATTTTGAAAATTTCGCCATGACCCATTCGTAGATGGAGCACCCTCAAGGTGCCAGCCACTGCTTATACAACAGCAGTAGCTGAAAAAGAAAAGAAAGAGGAAGAAGATGAAGCAAGAACTTTGAGCATTCAGTACACATCTGCTCTGCACAAACAAAGGTTACAAATGGGATTGATAAAGGTTAGTTCAATGAATTCCCCACTTATCTAACAAACCCTGGGACTGAGGTCCATGTGGAAGTTTTTCCAAGGACAACAATCTGTACCTCACCAATGAGTGGATTTTACTCACTACAGTAGGCATAGGGCATGATGCATTTTGAAATTTGCGGCTATTTCTTTCAAGCCATATTTGGTGAACTGTGGCAGTGAAAATCAATTTGATAATCAAATTTTTAAGAGTTTTGTCTCTGAAGTTTGAAATTTGATTGATCCAGTCAGCCCAAGATCTTGAGGGCCAAATAACATTGACATGATCAAGCATTTCAGACCAGACTTGTGAGGTGAAAATGCAGTTGAAGAATAGGTGATCATGAGTCTCCACTCCCGAACAAAAACTACAACAGGAAACAGGAATAGTGCCAAACAATACTAACCTGTCTCCAGTATATAGCCTATTATGAATAGCAAGCCAAGTAATCATGCTACATTTAGGGATGTGGCCAGGGAACCAGATGGCTTTATGCCAAGTTACCTTTGGGTATTGTGTTCTAAGTTCATCCCAAAGGGGGGAGATGCTGAATTTTCAATTAGAATTAAAGATCCATCTATGGTGATCCTCAAGATCCCGAACTTGTTTGGGTAGAGAATGCATAGCATCTCTCATTTTTTTTTTTTTTTGGTAATTCAGCTTGAAATTAAAAGGGGTTAAGCGAATATACAGCCTACAAGGGGCATACCCCAGGGAGGACAAAACAAAAATAAAGAAAAGAAAGAAAAAAAGTGCATACTCCCCGACACAACCCGCCGGGGTGGGATTTGGAGGTCCTAGCACAACCCGCTAGGATGGGACTAAAAAGGACAAAATTCCTAACTGTATAAACCCGTTGGTTGACATTTTGGTTCCACTACAATCCCAAGTTGATAAAAGCGGCCCCAAGGCCAATGAAGGTATACGGCTAGAGTGCACCAACAGAAAGCTTGCTGCATCCCATAGATTATCACGCGTGTAAAGGGTCCAACAAAGGATCATGGGCCCCACTAAAAAGCAAGAGCGTTTTTGCTTGATTGATGCTTGTCTATCTCCCATAAATGTGCATTATGCACCCAGCTCAATCCCACAACAAATACTCCCCACTTTGACCAAAATTTACACCATTTTACGTATATTAGGTGGGCCCCAAGGGGCAGCTGCATCTCTGCAACCCATGTGAGCTATTTTCTTTTTTTTTTTTTTTTTTTTGGGTAAATAAGCTTGAAATTAAAAAAAGGCTAACCGAATTTACAGCCTACAAGGGGCATACCCCAGGGAGGACAAAGAAAGGAAAAAAAGAAAAGAAAGGAAAAAGTTGCATGAAATAAATAGGGATGGCCACAAGGGCTACAAGAGGGAGTGGGAAAACACTCTTAAGGGAAACAATATCTTGAACCTAGGGAGAAACACTCTCCATATACTGAAGGCAAGAAAATTTTGAAAATTTCGCCATGACCCATTCGTAGATGGAGCACCCTCAAGGTGCCAGCCACTGCTTATACAACAGCAGTAGCTGAAAAAGAAAAGAAAGAGGAAGAAGATGAAGCAAGAACTTTGAGCATTCAGTACACATCTGCTCTGCACAAACAAAGGTTACAAATGGGATTGATAAAGGTTAGTTCAATGAATTCCCCACTTATCTAACAAACCCTGGGACTGAGGTCCATGTGGAAGTTTTTCCAAGGACAACAATCTGTACCTCACCAATGAGTGGATTTTACTCACTACAGTAGGCATAGGGCATGATGCATTTTGAAATTTGCGGCTATTTCTTTCAAGCCATAGTTGGTGAACTGTGGCAGTGAAAATCAATTTGATAATCAAATTTTTAAGAGTTTTGTCTCTGAAGTTTGAAATTTGATTGATCCAGTCAGCCCAAGATCTTGAGGGCCAAATAACATTGACATGATCAAGCATTTCAGACCAGACTTGTGAGGTGAAAATGCAGTTGAAGAATAGGTGATCATGAGTCTCCACTCCCGAACAAAAACTACAACAGGAAACAGGAATAGTGCCAAACAATACTAACCTGTCTCCAGTATATAGCCTATTATGAATAGCAAGCCAAGTAATCATGCTACATTTAGGGATGTGGCCAGGGAACCAGATGGCTTTATGCCAAGTTACCTTTGGGTATTGTGTTCTAAGTTCATCCCAAAGGGGGGAGATGCTGAATTTTCAATTAGAATTAAAGATCCATCTATGGTGATCCTCAAGATCCCGAACTTGTTTGGGTAGAGAATGCATAGCATCTCTCATTTTTTTTTTTTTTTGGTAATTCAGCTTGAAATTAAAAGGGGTTAAGCGAATATACAGCCTACAAGGGGCATACCCCAGGGAGGACAAAACAAAAATAAAGAAAAGAAAGAAAAAAAGTGCATACTCCCCGACACAACCCGCCGGGGTGGGATTTGGAGGTCCTAGCACAACCCGCTAGGATGGGACTAAAAAGGACAAAATTCCTAACTGTATAAACCCGTTGGTTGACATTTTGGTTCCACTACAATCCCAAGTTGATAAAAGCGGCCCCAAGGCCAATGAAGGTATACGGCTAGAGTGCACCAACAGAAAGCTTGCTGCATCCCATAGATTATCACGCGTGTAAAGGGTCCAACAAAGGATCATGGGCCCCACTAAAAAGCAAGAGCGTTTTTGCTTGATTGATGCTTGTCTATCTCCCATAAATGTGCATTATGCACCCAGCTCAATCCCACAACAAATACTCCCCACTTTGACCAAAATTTACACCATTTTACGTATATTAGGTGGGCCCCAAGGGGCAGCTGCATCTCTGCAACCCATGTGAGCTATTTTCTTTTTTTTTTTTTTTTTTTTGGGTAAATAAGCTTGAAATTAAAAAAAGGCTAACCGAATTTACAGCCTACAAGGGGCATACCCCAGGGAGGACAAAGAAAGGAAAAAAAGAAAAGAAAGGAAAAAGTTGCATGAAATAAATAGGGATGGCCACAAGGGCTACAAGAGGGAGTGGGAAAACACTCTTAAGGGAAACAATATCTTGAACCTAGGGAGAAACACTCTCCATATACTGAAGGCAAGAAAATTTTGAAAATTTCGCCATGACCCATTCGTAGATGGAGCACCCTCAAGGTGCCAGCCACTGCTTATACAACAGCAGTAGCTGAAAAAGAAAAGAAAGAGGAAGAAGATGAAGCAAGAACTTTGAGCATTCAGTACACATCTGCTCTGCACAAACAAAGGTTACAAATGGGATTGATAAAGGTTAGTTCAATGAATTCCCCACTTATCTAACAAACCCTGGGACTGAGGTCCATGTGGAAGTTTTTCCAAGGACAACAATCTGTACCTCACCAATGAGTGGATTTTACTCACTACAGTAGGCATAGGGCATGATGCATTTTGAAATTTGCGGCTATTTCTTTCAAGCCATAGTTGGTGAACTGTGGCAGTGAAAATCAATTTGATAATCAAATTTTTAAGAGTTTTGTCTCTGAAGTTTGAAATTTGATTGATCCAGTCAGCCCAAGATCTTGAGGGCCAAATAACATTGACATGATCAAGCATTTCAGACCAGACTTGTGAGGTGAAAATGCAGTTGAAGAATAGGTGATCATGAGTCTCCACTCCCGAACAAAAACTACAACAGGAAACAGGAATAGTGCCAAACAATACTAACCTGTCTCCAGTATATAGCCTATTATGAATAGCAAGCCAAGTAATCATGCTACATTTAGGGATGTGGCCAGGGAACCAGATGGCTTTATGCCAAGTTTTTTTTTTTTGGATAAAACAGCTTGAAAATAAAAGGGGCTAACCGGATGTACAGCCTACAAGGGGCATACCCCAGGAGGACAAAAGAAAGAAAAGAAAGAAAAAAAAAAGAAAAACTAGCAAAAGCAAGCTATAGAAAATGCTAGGGAGGCCAAATGGCTACATCGGGAGATAAGGGGAACCGCTATAATAATACACTGAAATAATATTAACTATTTAAAGCCAAAAGATGAAAAGAGTTTCTACCCCATCTATAAAGATGGACCAGAAACTCTACAAAATAGAGGCAATGCCTTGAACTAACTAATGCCTTGAACTAACTTGAACTTAGTTAGCTCATCACTTCCTGAATAGCAATCATTGGTTACTGCACAGAGATGAGAATACAACTTGATCTGATGAGGTGACCAGCTTGATCATTGGTCAATGCACAAACCGGGCTTTGGTACCAGTAGTAAGCCACTGGTTGATGAGGCACTAAACGGGAGGACGCCCCCTCCCAAAGGGGTTCAAACATGCCAAGGGACAACCCCCCAAGGCTAGGTCAATCTCACTTGAAGGGCAACATTTCTGCTGTAAATTGACAAGTCCAGACAAGTAACAAATCTGGACAGCACCGTAAAATGCAGCAGTAAGCTGAAGAGCAAATGAGCAACCACATCCTGGAAATTTTGCAGAGTTCCGTTTAATTTTGATAGACCCAGTAACATCACAGTATGCACAACAGGTTCACAACCACATAACAGCAGCCGTATACAGCATCAATGCACGGGTAACAGCAGCAGAATGCATGGAAAACCGTGATCTGACTAAGAAGATATCAACAGCAACAGTAGAATGCATCAGCAATAACTGATATGCAGCAGCAGTATGTTCACTTAGCAAACAAATGCAGAGATCAAAAGCATGCAAATATGCCAACTGACAGCATATCCTTTGAATTTCAATAAGCCCAGAAAACAGGGATCTGGACTGAGGTTATGACTGCCCAGTTTGGCCTAAACTGTCCAGAAACAATACAGCAGCGGCTGGGAAAAACCGTAATGAACTGATCGGAAACAGTAAGCCCCATACAGTGTATACACAGCAGAGAATCAAAAGCAAACTTAGAGATTTTAAGGCTCACCCTACATCTCCCTTGGAACCTCACCACTTCCGATCACTCTCTATGGATCCAATCTCCCTCAACTAGTCCTCACATGATGCCCCCACTAATTATTACCTCCTCTCACAAAGAAATCAGAGGCTCAATCACACAGCTCACTAGGTAATCACACATATAAGTAAGGACACACAACTCAGAGAATGGATATATATCAGGCCACTGAAGGCACCAAACAGTAACACAAAGTGAGATAAGATCAAGGATTGCCTCCATCCTTGGAGACAGTATATCTAAGCATGGTGAACCTGCAAAATGAGCTTATAAGAACCATGTTGTAGAGCACCACATGTCCAAATGAAGAACTCCTGTGGGAGAGCCAGATTGTGAATGGCTGGACCTTCCAGTGACATGAGGCCTTGTGTCCAATTCTACTTTGACCCTGATCTGAACCTGCAACTCAACAAGAAGCTCAAAAGAGCACATCATAACAAGTATAACAATAGCCATGCACAAATGAAATTCATGTCTTCTACCTTATAGTTAGCTAGAAGCAATATCCCACTGAGCCAAAAGCCCATCAGGTTGAGGACCTTTAGAAAAAATTTCCAAGGACATTAACCTATGTCTAATGACTGAGTGAATCTTGCTCACAACTACAGGAATAGGACTTGTAACATTTTGGAACTTGCGCATATTCCGCTCAATCCAAACATGGTAAACAGTTGTGGTAAAAATTAATTTGATTAATGTTGGTTTAAGAGCCTTGCCTTTGATTGTTGCTAAGAGAGCAATCCAATTATTCCAGGACCTCGAAGGCCAATGCACATTAATCCTAGTGAGCAGCAGGGACCAAACTTGGCTAGTAAATGGACAATTGAAGAACAAATGATTATGGCTCTCATAACTAGCGCAGAAACTGCAATTAGAAGTAGCCTTCGTGCCAAACAATACGAGTCTGTCCTCAGTGTACAGCCTCTCCTGAATGGCCACCCAAGTAACAAAACTGCATTTTGGAATATGACCAGGAAACCATATACTATAACTCCAAGGAACCTTAGGAAATGGAGTCCTAAGACGATTCCAAAGAGAGCTCACAGTAAATTCACCATTAGGAGTGAGGATCCATCTATGTATGTCAGTTCTACCAACAGTAGGATCCGGGAGATTCATGAACCCAGCTCTCACATCATTAATCTCCCATGTTTGAGTGACGGGGAAAGCCCATTTGAACTCCCTGATAATTGAGGAGACCTTAGAGTTCTTAGGAAGGCCCAAATCATAAATGATCCTATCCCCAAACCTAGTAGCCAATGGACCCAGAGGATGCCAATTATCATACCAAAGGGAAGTGTTGTGTCCATCACCTATAGCAACCTTGATGTAGGGATGGACAGTATTCCTAAGATTAAGAAGTTTCCTCCAGGTCCATGTGGGGCTGCTAGGCATTTTAAGATGCCAAAAGTTATTGCCCTTGAGTAAATAGGACTTTACCCATTGGCACCACATTGATTGTTCACCACCTGAGATGATAAACCAAATGTGTTTAGACACTGCAGCCTTGTTCCATATCTGCATAGACTTGAGACCAAGGCCACCTTCCTCTTTGGGAGCACACAGATGCTCCCAAGAGACCTTAGCACCTGATTTCTTAAGATCCGGCCCAGACCATAGAAAGGATCTCAGTACAGACTCAACCTCCTTAATTACCTTTTTAGGAAGTATGAACAATGAGGTCCAGTATGTTTGCATAGAAAACAAAACATTTTTAATCAATTGGACTCTCCCAGCATAAGTTAAGTCTCTGTTAGTCCAGGACTTGGTTTTGGATATAATCCTATCCACCAAAGGTTTGCAATCCAAATGAGTCAATTTGGTAGATAGAAGAGGTACACCAAGATATTTAACAGGTAATAACCCCTCAACGAATCCAAGTACACTCAATATATCTCTTCTAGTGGATGCGTCAACCCCAGAGAAGAAAATTTGACTCTTGTTAGGGCTAGGTTTCAACCCAGACAAAGATTCAAATTCAGTGAGAGATGTCTGGATGTGTCTGACAGATCCAATATCCCCTTTGCAGAAGATCATAAGATCATCTGCAAAACAAAGATTAATGATTTTGTTCTTACTACACTTCCAATGAAAATGGAAATCTGAGTGCAGAGATTTCTCTCTAAGTATGCAAGTAAGTATCTCCATGACAATTACAAAGAGATAAGAGGAAAGAGGATCCCCTTGTCTAAGACCCCTCTTCCCCTCAATGAATCCAGTATTCTCCCCATTGATACTAAGGGTGTAGTTAGCAGTGGTCACACATGCTTGTAACCATTTGATCATGGTAGGATGGAAGTTCATGCCTAGAAGGACATCCCAAAGAAAATCCCATCGAACATTATCATAGGCTTTCATGATGTCCACCTTCATAGCACACTTGGGTGTAGAAGAGGACTTGTGATAACCATGCATAATCTCCTGGGTTAGAAAAATATTGTCCACCTTTATGCCAAGTTACCTTTGGGTATTGTGTTCTAAGTTCATCCCAAAGGGGGGAGATGCTGAATTTTCAATTAGAATTAAAGATCCATCTATGGTGATCCTCAAGATCCCGAACTTGTTTGGGTAGAGAATGCATAGCATCTCTCATTTTTTTTTTTTTGGTAATTCAGCTTGAAATTAAAAGGGGTTAAGCGAATATACAGCCTACAAGGGGCATACCCCAGGGAGGACAAAACAAAAATAAAGAAAAGAAAGAAAAAAAGTGCATACTCCCCGACACAACCCGCCGGGGTGGGATTTGGAGGTCCTAGCACAACCCGCTAGGATGGGACTAAAAAGGACAAAATTCCTAACTGTATAAACCCGTTGGTTGACATTTTGGTTCCACTACAATCCCAAGTTGATAAAAGCGGCCCCAAGGCCAATGATGGTATACGGCTAGAGTGCAACAACAGAAAGCTTGCTGCATCCCATAGATTATCACGCGTGTAAAGGGTCCAACAAAGGATCATGGGCCCCACTAAAAAGCAAGAGCGTTTTTGCTTGATTGATGCTTGTCTATCTCCCATAAATGTGCATTATGCACCCAGCTCAATCCCACAACAAATACTCCCCACTTTGACCAAAATTTACACCATTTTACGTATATTAGGTGGGCCCCAAGGGGCAGCTGCATCTCTGCAACCCATGTGAGCTATTTTCTTTTTTTTTTTTTTTTTTTTGGGTAAATAAGCTTGAAATTAAAAAAAGGCTAACCGAATTTACAGCCTACAAGGGGCATACCCCAGGGAGGACAAAGAAAGGAAAAAAAGAAAAGAAAGGAAAAAGTTGCATGAAATAAATAGGGATGGCCACAAGGGCTACAAGAGGGAGTGGGAAAACACTCTTAAGGGAAACAATATCTTGAACCTAGGGAGAAACACTCTCCATATACTGAAGGCAAGAAAATTTTGAAAATTTCGCCATGACCCATTCGTAGATGGAGCACCCTCAAGGTGCCAGCCACTGCTTATACAACAGCAGTAGCTGAAAAAGAAAAGAAAGAGGAAGAAGATGAAGCAAGAACTTTGAGCATTCAGTACACATCTGCTCTGCACAAACAAAGGTTACAAATGGGATTGATAAAGGTTAGTTCAATGAATTCCCCACTTATCTAACAAACCCTGGGACTGAGGTCCATGTGGAAGTTTTTCCAAGGACAACAATCTGTACCTCACCAATGAGTGGATTTTACTCACTACAGTAGGCATAGGGCATGATGCATTTTGAAATTTGCGGCTATTTCTTTCAAGCCATATTTGGTGAACTGTGGCAGTGAAAATCAATTTGATAATCAAATTTTTAAGAGTTTTGTCTCTGAAGTTTGAAATTTGATTGATCCAGTCAGCCCAAGATCTTGAGGGCCAAATAACATTGACATGATCAAGCATTTCAGACCAGACTTGTGAGGTGAAAATGCAGTTGAAGAATAGGTGATCATGAGTCTCCACTCCCGAACAAAAACTACAACAGGAAACAGGAATAGTGCCAAACAATACTAACCTGTCTCCAGTATATAGCCTATTATGAATAGCAAGCCAAGTAATCATGCTACATTTAGGGATGTGGCCAGGGAACCAGATGGCTTTATGCCAAGTTACCTTTGGGTATTGTGTTCTAAGTTCATCCCAAAGGGGGGAGATGCTGAATTTTCAATTAGAATTAAAGATCCATCTATGGTGATCCTCAAGATCCCGAACTTGTTTGGGTAGAGAATGCATAGCATCTCTCATTTTTTTTTTTTTTTGGTAATTCAGCTTGAAATTAAAAGGGGTTAAGCGAATATACAGCCTACAAGGGGCATACCCCAGGGAGGACAAAACAAAAATAAAGAAAAGAAAGAAAAAAAGTGCATACTCCCCGACACAACCCGCCGGGGTGGGATTTGGAGGTCCTAGCACAACCCGCTAGGATGGGACTAAAAAGGACAAAATTCCTAACTGTATAAACCCGTTGGTTGACATTTTGGTTCCACTACAATCCCAAGTTGATAAAAGCGGCCCCAAGGCCAATGATGGTATACGGCTAGAGTGCAACAACAGAAAGCTTGCTGCATCCCATAGATTATCACGCGTGTAAAGGGTCCAACAAAGGATTATGGGCCCCACTAAAAAGCAAGAGCGTTTTTGCTTGATTGATGCTTGTCTATCTCCCATAAATGTGCATTATGCACCCAGCTCAATCCCACAACAAATACTCCCCACTTTGACCAAAATTTACACCATTTTACGTATATTAGGTGGGCCCCAAGGGGCAGCTGCATCTCTGCAACCCATGTGAGCTATTTTCTTTTTTTTTTTTTTTTTTTGGGTAAATAAGCTTGAAATTAAAAAAAGGCTAACCGAATTTACAGCCTACAAGGGGCATACCCCAGGGAGGACAAAGAAAGGAAAAAAAGAAAAGAAAGGAAAAAGTTGCATGAAATAAATAGGGATGGCCACAAGGGCTACAAGAGGGAGTGGGAAAACACTCTTAAGGGAAACAATATCTTGAACCTAGGGAGAAACACTCTCCATATACTGAAGGCAAGAAAATTTTGAAAATTTCGCCATGACCCATTCGTAGATGGAGCACCCTCAAGGTGCTAGCCACTGCTTATACAACAGCAGTAGCTGGTTAGATTTTGAGAGTCTAAGTGCTAGCCAACACGGGAGGACGCCCCCTCCCAAAGGGGATCAAACGTGCTAAGGGACAGCCCCCCTAAGCTAGGCTATATCTCCAATAACAACATCAAAGTGAGGAACAACAGAAGTTATATCACAGTGAAAACAACAGCTCTGCCCATAGATTGGCAATCCACAAAGCATAATCTCATCCCACTGCTCAACAAGCATGCAATGAAACAACTAAGATACGGGTACCATAGCTGCATCAGAAATGTAGCAATAGCAAGATAACATGGCATCAAGGATACAGTAGTAGAACAGCAGTACAGCAGCAGAATATCAAATCAGCAGTACACAGTGTATAAAGATTGCATAAAACTAGCAATCTTCACCCACAGGAACAGAATAACAGAAGTAAGGATTACACACTGCGGCCTTATGGATTAAGGGGTCACCAGAGGTTACAACAGACCTAATTTATGTGGCTCACACTTCATCTCCCTCGAGACCTCGCCACACCTATACCCTCACTATGGACCCATTCACCCTCAACTAATCCTCACAATATGCCCCCGCTAGATATTACCTCCACTCGCAAAAAATCAGTGGTCCAAGCACACAACTCACATGGTATCACACATATAAGTGGGTCACACAGCTCAGATCAACAATCCACAGTGCAAATAGCAAATAGAAGAAGATATATCAACAAATCAATATCAAATGTGAGACAAGGATTGCCTCCATCCTTGGAGACAGAATAACAAAATCAAGGATTGCCTCCATCCTTGGAGACGAATAATAAATCAAGGATTGCCTCCATCCTTGGAGACAAATAATAAAATCAAGGGTTGCCTCCACCCTTGGAGACAGTACATCTTGGTGTAATGAATCTGCAAAGTAACCTTGTAAAGACCTGTAACACAGAGCACCCAAGTGGGTAAGTTAGCACCATTCGTAGACCATCTTTCAGAGTTTGCTGTGACCTTGTGGAATGAGTGTTTTGAACCTGCAACATACTCATCAAGGAAATTAAAGGTACAATACAATGTATAACAATCATAGCAAGCATGCTTGACCAAATAAACTCATCTCACATTTCAATTGGAGTGGGCAGGTAGGTTCCATGAGTCCAGTAGTGCTAATGATCCATGTGGAATTTTGTGCAAAGACATCAATCTATATCTAATCTCAATGCAGACTTTAGTCACAATGGAAGAGGTATTTTGGTGAAACCCCTGGAACTTTCTGAAGTTTCTCTCTATCCAGATGTGGTATAGAGAGACAGTAAAGGACAACTTAGCCAGGGTACTTTTAAGTCCTTTGCCCTTAAGTGTAGCTATACGGGTGACCAAGTTGGACAAACTTTGCGATTGCCATGTAATCAGAGACTTATGACACACCTCATCCCACACCTGCTTGGTGAAAGGGCAGTTGAAGAAGAGGTGGTCATGGGACTCCTCATCAGAGCAGAAACTGCAGCAGGATGAGTTTTTCATACCAAAAAGCACTAGCCTATCCTCAGTGGCAAGTCTATTCTGAATGGCAATCCATGTAATTAGGCTACATTTAGGGATATGTGATGGAAACCACACAGCATGGTTCCAACTAACAATGGGGAATTTGATCCTGAGATGCTCCCACAAAGAGGATATGGAAAACATACCATCTTGAGTGAGGGACCACCTACAAGAATCAACATTGGGAGTTACATGAGGATTGAGAGCAGGTAGGTGAGCTCTAATCTCATTCAACTCCCAAGTCTGAGTAACAGGAAAGGACCACTGGTTGTCCCTACCCAGTATAAGAGATACAAGGGCATCGTCAGGTAACCCAGAATCGTAGACCACGCGGTTGCCAAAGTGCTCAACAAGTGGGCCAAGGTGATGCCAGTTATCATACCACAAAGATACCTTGGAACCGTCACCGACATGGAATTTGATGAATGGTTGAACGAGAGGGCGAAGTTGGAGTAATTTCCTCCAAGTCCAGGAGGGACTAGAAGGGATTTTAACCTTCCAAAAGCTTCTCCCTTTGAGCAAATAGGATTTTACCCATTGACACCACATGGATTGCTCCCCGCCAGAGACAAGGAACCAGATATGTTTGGCCATGGCAGCCTTATTCCAGACTTGGAGGGATTTGAACCCAAGGCCACCTTCTTTCTTTGGGGAACAAAGGTGGTCCCAGGACACTTTGGCACTTGTGTGTTTTAGCTCAGACCCTGTCCAAAAGAATGATCTGAGAATACCTTCAATTTCCTTAATCACTCTTTTGGGGAGAATAAAGATAGAAGACAAATACGTCTGCATGGAAAAGAGGACAGACTTAACCAGCTGGATCCTACCAGCATAGGAAAGGTACTTATTTGACCAAGATTTGGTACGATTAGTGATTCTATCTATGAGTGATTTACAATCCATATACTTGAGCTTAGTAGAGATAAGGGGAACACCTAGATATCTCACAGGGAGTGAACCCTCCTGGAAGTGTAAAGCATCAAGAATGGACTGCTTAACAGTGGGGGGGACACCAGAGAAGAAGATGCTGCTCTTACCAGGACTAGGTGATAGGCTAGATAAAGATTCAAATTCAGAAAGAGCCTCCTTAATGCAAAGGATGGAACTCAATTCACCTTTGCAAAAGATCATAAGGTCATCAGCAAAACACAAGTTAATTAACTTCGTTTTATCACACCTCCAATGGAAATGGAAATTGGGACTGGGCTTTTTCCTTGAGGATTTGAGTGAGTATTTCCATAACAATAACAAAAAGGTAAGAGGATAAAGGGTCACCTTGCCTCAAACCTTTCTTGCCCATGATAGAACCAGTGGGTTCGCCATTAATGTTTAGGGAGTAATTGGCAGTGGAGATACAGGCCTTGATCCAATTGATCATCTGAGGATGGAAATTCATGGATGAAAGTGTTACCCACAGAAAATCCCAATTCACATTGTCATAGGCCTTCATAATATCCACTTTCATTGCACACTTAGGAGAGGGAGAGTATTTGTGGTAATCTCTCATGATCTCTTGGGTGAGGAAGATATTGTCAGTAATTCTTCTACCTTTCACAAATCCAGATTGGACAGGATCGATGAGGTGAGGGAGAGCAGCTTGAATCCTCTTTGCAAGGATCTTCGCAATGCATTTGTAAATAGTGTTACAGCATGATATGGGTCTAAAATCCCCAACCTTGGTAGGGTTGGGGACCTTAGGAACAAGGGCAATGCATGTAGAATTGGCTTTAGTGAGGAGTTTTCCAGATCTGAAAAAGTTCCTGACAGCAGAAGTAACCTCATTACCCACAATACTCCAAGATTTCTGAAAGAACCCCGCAACAACCCATCAAGCCCCGGGGCTTTATTGGGGTTCAATGACATGAAAGTCTCTTTGATCTCTAAATTGGTAATCTCAGAGATCATAACATCTCTTTGGGAGTCCAGGAGTTTGACAGCAACCAACCGACTGACTCTAGAGTGGTTAGAAAGGCCGATTGGGTGGGCAGTCCCCAGTAGAGAGGTGTAGTAATCAACAAAGGTTGCTTTAATCTCAACAGGATCATGAGTAATAGTACCATTAGGAAGAGCTAGACTAGTGATTCTGTTCCTGTTTCTGTTATGGGAAATGGACTTAAAGAAGTATGAAGTGCACTGATCACCCAACTTGAGCCATTGGATCCTAGATTTCTGCTTAGCAAAACTCTCCTCCGCTCTGGCGAGGGCCAAATATTGCTTACACAGATTCCTTTCATGAGCTTGCTTGCTACCATCATTGGGATTATGACCAAGATCCACCTGGACTTGGTCAAGCTGAAGCTTAGCAAGGCCAGCTCTTTTGGAGATGTCACTGTACTCTTTAGTGTTAAGAGTCTTAAGTTCAACTTGGAGAAATCTGAGCTTCTCACAAACAACGAACATAGGATTGCCTATGATCACCTTTCTCCAAACCTTCTGAACAATAGATAAAAAATCTGGATGGTCAGCCAAAAAGTTGAAGAATTTGAAAGGCTTATAGGTTCTCCTAACGTCAGGATTCAAATACACAATGGCAGGAGAATGGTCAGAAATACCAGGGGAGGGAAAATGAGCACTAGAGCAAGTGTAGGACTTAATCCAATGCTCGTTAACAAGAACCCTGTCAATTTTGGTGGCTACATACTGAGAGGGACTTTGCTTGTTAGCCCAGGTAAATTGACACCCAGAGTATCTAAGATCCTCAAGATCATTGGTGATAATGCATTGGTTGAGTTCATCCATGTGAGGAGGCCAATGTTGGTCTCCACCATATTTCTCATTCTGAAACCTTAGGGCATTGAAGTCCCCTAATATGATCCAGGGGTCAGAGCATTTCCAATTGGTCAAGTCATGCCAAAGCTCTCTTCTCTCCGAGTGGAGATTAGAGCCATAAATAAAGGTAGCCATAAATTTAATGTCCTTAGATAAGGATTGGATAAGGCAATGGATGGCTTGACTTGACTGATGATCAACACTCAGGCTAAGGATAAAGGGATCCCAGACCACACAAATTCTTCCACTTGGAGCATTAGCAAAATTCTGAACAAAGGACCACCCTGGAAACATGGAATTAATGATCCTAGGACAATTAATTTCTTTTATTTTATGCTCAACAAGACAAAACAGTGAAAGCTTATTAGATCTAACAAAAGAAACGACCTCTTTTTGTTTAACAGGGTCATTTAGACCCCTCATGTTCCAGAACCCAAAATGTAGAGGTGTTTTCAACATAAATATGATGGCACAGTATAGGAAGTATTATCTTGTTGCCCAACAAAAAGATGGATATAGAGAGTTACCTCTTAGGAAAAGGGAACGACCTGCTCCCCCGCCCTTGTTTGTTCTTCTTATTGCTATTCTTCTTATGAGATACAACCTTGAATTCCCCTTCTTGAGTAGCAACAGCCACTGCTGCCCCAGTGCTACTGCTGGAAGGTTCAGAGAGAGGGAGCAAGGTATGAGGATGTGCTGGATCTGGATCAATTCCAGCCCCTTGAAGCTTAGTTTTCTTGGGAGGGTGAGAACCTTGAGAATTACTTAGAACTGTCGAGGTAACTACATCTAGGGCCTCACTTCCCCCTTTGCTCAGAGCCTCAAGTACTCTACATTGGACCACCGGATCTTTGTCGGATACCTCTGCTTCCAGCACTTGATTCCCCAAATGAGGCACTTCAGGAACTACTGGGGCTGTAGGGGCTTGGATTTGCACTTATGGCCAAACACATTGCATTCAGAGCATTTAGGAGGGAGCCACTGGTATTCAACGCGGATGGTCACCGCATCTCCATTAACTCTAATAGTTACCTCCTCCGGGAGTACATCCCCAGCATTGATCTCGACACAAACTCTCGCATAATCCAGTCTTTTCTTACTTGTCGTAGCTTGATCAACATGAATAGGCCTGCCAATAGTGCTGGCTATGCGACTAAACCCTAACGCAGTCCAGCACTCCAAAGGGAGCTTGTGGAGTTTAACCCAAGCTGGGATTGAAGGAGGGTGAGCAGTTGTAGGAACTAGCATTCGCTTCCATTCAGTGAGTAGCAGGTAACGTTTGGAGAAGAAATAGGGACCTCCTTCCAAAGTTTTCAATTTAGAGGCTTCATCTTTAAATTCGAAGAAAAAACAAGAACCTACCTGTTTGATGGAAACAGGGGCGTTCTCCTTCCAAACTGCTCTCGCAGTGGCACATAAGAGGTTGTATGGCATCTTCCCATCAAGGAAGTACCCAATCAGACAATGGTCCCAAGTGTCAGTGTCAATATCAGAGTCATACAACTCAGCTATAGCATCTGACCCATTCTGTAAATCAGGAAAGTGCTCGAGCTTCATAGCTTTTGAGGGGGCCTAGGCAGTGAATAAAGAGGACCAGTTTTTAGGTTTACCTGAATTATGGGCAGCATCAGGGCCTTGTGAATTATTGATCTTCTCCTTCGTATCAGAAATAGTGGGATCAGTGGGTTTATGAGCATGGTGAGGGGAGTTACATTCAACTTCCACAAACTCTCCATCGTTGATCAACTCAGTGCTGGGAGAAATCATACCAGAGGTAGGGCTTCCCTCCCGCAACCGAAGAAGGTGGGATTTAAGCTGAGAGAAGTTAACATTTACCCCAGAGATGCGCAATTCTTCCTCAATCGACTGGACCAGGGAGCAAATGCGATCTTCTTGAACCCCTTCCTTTTGAAACTCCTCATGTAACTTACGAGCTGGACTGAATCCCGTCCGGATAGGACTACGAAGGGGTAGGATTGGTTCTTTCTGGGTGGGTGAAGGGATAATAGGTGGAGAGGTGGAAGTAGTAGAGACCCATGGGTTATTACTCGGTTTGAGGTTACCGGTAGAAGTAGGTGGCCCCGTTGAAGAAGAGGGAGTGGTAGAATTAGGGTTTTCTGAAAAATCAGAAGTTTTGAGCCCAAAAGGGTAAAGATCTAGGGGTTTGAAAGGGCTGAACTTGGTAGGCACAGAGTATGTAACACCAGGTTTCAGTAACTTACTTTGGATCGGGTTACCCTCAACTACTATGCTTGAGGTGTGTAAATGGAGGGCGCTAGTGGTGCTGGGGGACTGATTGTAGCCCAGCGTTCTCTTCCTAACGACATTAGAGTCGACTACCTTGGAAGCCAGATCTGCCATGGGAGAAGGAGGATTGATCGACATGACTAGGGTTCCTCACGAGGATCGTGAAAATCGCCTGAATCGCCAGAGGGTAATGACGTCATCGTTTTAAATTGTGAGCTATTTTCCCCTTTTGAGTGTGACATTTTCCACTGCTTGGCCCAAGATTTTCAACCGAAAAGGCTGTGCACTTGTCCTTTACACGACAAAAAATGCCCACTTGCATGGAGAGAGTGTAATTCACTCTCTTCTTCTTCAATTTTCCAGGAAATCCCAGAAGCAAACAGGAACAAAATACATTCACTTAACCACAGTTCCTACAAACGCATAAGAGAGGTGAGGATCTTCTCCACAGGGCTCACTTTAGCAACCAGGACCGAGTATGGTATTACCCTCATCGCCGTGCCACAAACAACACCTAACGGGAGGAACAAGTTGCAGAGGTAGAGCCCGCGGAGAGTGACCCAGGAATCTCAAATGCTTCTGTGGATAGGATTTCTGATGAATGGTTCAGAAGTGTGGCTTGAACACCATCAGATTGATGGTTAGTGCTCTTGAAAGAGTTGGGGACGACCCCCATTTGTGATTGTGATCTCGAAGTAGAGTTGTTGAGCCTATGAGAAGAAAACCGAGCCCCATGAAGGATGAAAACCATCTGGTGTTGGGAAACCCATCTCGTGAATGGAACCTCCGTGAGACTTAGATCCCCCATTGTTTTTGTTTTTGTCCAGCCCATAAAATGAGTTGTTGTTGAGGTACACAACTCCCATTAAACACATAGGCAGCAGCCATGGCCGCTAGAACCAGACGGTGCTCAAATGGGAGACAGAAAACCGTGTTGAAATTGGAATGTGGACTACACCTGTTTAGTTCGAACAGAATGAGCTCCACGCCACAAGATTAGACCCTCAACCAAGCCTCCAAACGGGAAATTGCTCCCAACGCCGTGACACCGTCTTCACTTAGCGGGAATGGAAGTTGAAAAGTGAATTCCTGTGATAGTAGAGCATATCCTTGACAAACACAGGATGAAGCCATGATGAGGAATTTGATATGGATGTAGAAACCAAACAGATTGTTTGGTGGATAGGTAAAAAAAATTGATAGGAAATAAGAGGAGTGCATTCTCTCTAGAGAGAGAAGCTCTCAACTCCTATTCCCAGCCTATTCTTCTTTAATCTCGGTTTAAAGAGTGCGAGAATTCTCTAATCTCATTGAGTTCAAGTGTTTGGGTAATGGGGAGACACCAATTAGTGCCTCTTATAATGGCCACCACAGTGGCATCTTTAGTGAGCCTAGAGTCATAAATGACTCTAGGACCAAAAGTTGTAGCAATAGGGCCAAGGGGAAGCCAGTTATCATGCCACAATGATGTGTGTGAAATCGTACCTTGTTTCTGGAGGTGAGCAATCGATGTGGTGTCAATGGGTGAAATCGTACTTACTCAAAGGTAAGAGCTTTTGGAAAGTCAAAACACCTAGTAGCTCTTCTTGGACTTGGAGGAAATTGCTTCAGTTGCGTCCTCTCATTCAACCTTACATCATTTATCAAATTGGTGATGGGGGGTCCACCTCTCTGTGGTATGACAATTGGCATCCCTTGGGTCCATTGTTTGCGAGATTTGGCAATCGCATCATCTATGAATCTGGTTTATCTGAGGATGCCAAAGTTTCCACCATCTTTTTTTTTTGTGGGTAATTTAGCATGAAATAAAAAGAAGGCAAAAGAATATACAGCCTACAAGAGGCATACCCCAGGGAGGACAAAGAAAAAAGGAAAGAAAAAGAAAAGAAAATTGCGAGAAATAAAATGGATGGCCGCTAGGGCAACACAAGGATTATTAGGGTAAGAGCAAGATAAAAAAATGTGTTTTTCAACCTTCTAAAGAAGAAGGAGAAGAAACACATAGATGAACATCTAATCTTGATAACTTAAACTTTTTTTTTTGGGTAAATTAGCTTGAAAATAAAAGAGAATAATCGAATATACAGCCTACAAGGGGCATACCCCAGGAGGACAAAACAAAAAGAAAAGAAAAGGCAATGAAAACAAAATAACTACCTTCCCCGACACAAACCGCCAAGGAGGGAGTGGGATGGCCAAAAGGCTACAATTGGGAATGAGTGTTTCTAATCCATCTGAAAGAGGGAGGAGAAACACTCATAAGGGGAAAACAAAATCTTGAATCTAAGGAGAAACACTCTCCATATACTGTAGGGGAGAAAATTTTGAAAATTTCGCCATGACCCGTTCGTAATTGGAGCACCCTCAAGGTGCCAGCCACTGCGTATACAACAGCAGCAGCTGAAAAAGAAAACAAGAAAGAGGAAGAGGAAGAGATAGGGGCAGAACTTCCAACAGCAGAACTCAGCAGCATGCTTGATGCTTGATGCTTGATGCTTGAAGCTTGAACATGAGATTTGGACTGCATATGTGACTTGGGGCTTGGAATAGGACCTAGAACATACAACTTGGACATGAAACTTGATGCTTGAAGTTTGCTTATGGTACTTGATGCTTGGGATGGGACTTGCATGCATCAACTGCAGCACTGGTCTGCTGCATGCTGCTGCAAACTATTGTTAGTAGCTGCTGCTGCAGCAACAGAGGTGGTTTTGGAGGAATTTGAGCAGCATAATGGCTGCAACTTACTATTCCAGAAAATCAGATGTCTCTTTCAAAACTCTTGTTCTTCCAACTACTGCTAGAGAAGGTTGGCCTAACAGTAGGTGTAACAGGCTAGTGAAGGGAGGAAATGCCCCCTCCCAGAAGGGACTAATACACGCCATGGGACAGCCCCCCAAGGCTAGGCCAGAATTCTCAACATCGTGGATGCTGATCAGACACACAGCAGTCCAGATGATACCAAACAATTCTAAGCAATTAACAATCATGTCCACAGATAAGTAAGCAAGAATCTATAGCAACAGCCCTTGCTATAGTTTAACATGAAGGTTCAATTGCATGCAAGTAAAATGAAGATTGCAACAGCCCTTGCAACCCACTAAATGAGCATAATCCAAATGCAAGCAAGCAAGCAAACAGTATCTACAGCAACAACCCTTGCCATAGATAAACATGAAGTTCAAGTAAAATGTATGATAACCTGGAGAATTAGCAAGATCCTCCCAGATAAAGGCCAGCAGCTCTGTAGTATGACAAACTTCTGCAGCAGCAAACAGCTCTGTAGTATGACAACCTGCTGCTGCCAATAAACAGAATCTATAGCAACTGATCATGAAGTAGGTTCACCCCAATTCAGATTTAGCAAACTCAGAGGGCACACAACTAGAAGAGGGGCCCAACTGAGCAGCCACATAATAACAGTATATTGGCAGCAGTACAAATCAAACTCAGAATCATAATCAGAATTCAGAATCACTATTAAACTGACTAGTAACTGCAAAATGGGGCTCAGTAGCAACTGGATCAAAGTGGGAGTAAAAAAGAATCAACAGCAACTAGCATAGGAATGAGAGGACTCCAGGGGCTATGTACTCACACTACAAACACCCTCATAAATCTCACCCTCCCACTCTACTTTTCACACAACCCTGGAGCCAGGACCTAACTTCCTCAGCTCACTACCTCCAACCATCATCTTACCCCTCTCAAGAAGTGTAGGAGCTCAAACTCTCTCTCTCTAGGTGACACACATATATAAGAGTAAGTGAGAATCTGACTTAGGTAGTATGCGTCTATCTGACAGCCAAGAGTTAGTAACAACCAATCATGGACATGCCTGCAATACAAAGTACCCAACTGGGTATGTTAGTACCTAATAACTTCCAGCTGAAGCACTTATGAGCTTGTAATGACCTGCACAACCACTTCTGAACATGGAGAATGTTAGTAACATGGGATACATTGAAGATCAATCCTTTAAACCCCATTTAGTTAACAACCACTGTGAATGGGGTCCTAGTGGATATTTGTCCAAGGACAAAAGTCTGTTCTTAACCATTGAAAAAATCTTGCTAACCACAGTAGATATGGGGCAAGAAGTGGTTTGGAATTTACGCGCATTTCTTTCAAGCCAAATCTGATAGATTGAAGTGGTGAATGCAAGCTTAATGATCAAATTTTTAAGAGTTTTGCCTCTGATTGTTGACATTAGATTAATCCAATCAGCCCAAGACTTGGAGGGCCAGTGGACATTGATTTGAGCAAGAATCTGAGACCACACCTGAGAGGTGAAAGAGCAGTTGAAGAACAGATGGTCATGATTTTCCACCCCATTACAGAAGCTACAACAAGATATAGGAATAGTGCCAAAGAGCACCAATCTATCTCCAGTATATAACCTGTTATGAATGGCAAGCCATGATATCATGCTGCACTTGGGGATGTGCCCAGAGAACCAAATAGAATTGTGCCAGGGCACCTTAGGAAAGTGGGTTCTAAGATGATCCCACATGGAAGAAATGGTGAACTCACCATTAGCATTTAGAGACCACCTATGTTGATCCCTCAGCTCATCATTGGTATTTGATATTGGAGGTAATCCATTCCTAATTTCATTTAGCTCAAAGGTTTGGGTTATGGGGAGAGCCCAGGCAGAATTTCTTACTATGGCAGCCACTGTGGCATCTTTGGGGAGGCCAGAGTCATATATAACTCTGGGGCCAAACTTGTCTACAATGGGCCCAATGGGGTGCCAGTTATCAAACCAAAGAGAAGTGGATTTCCCATTCCCTATAATGATCTTGATGTGGGGACGTACCAGAGGTCTGAGATTGAGAAGTTTCCTCCAAACCCAGGAGGGTGAGCTAGGAACCTTGACCTCCCAAAAACTCTTACCTTTGAGTAAGTATGATTTAACCCACTGGCACCACATGGATTGTTCCCCGCCAGAGATGAGAAACCATATGTGTTTTGTTATAGCTGCTTTGTTCCACACAAGAATGGACTTAAAGCCAAGCCCACCTTCATTTTTAGGACAACATAAATGCTCCCAGGATACCTTAGCGCCAGTCTTCTTGAGGTCAGGACCAGACCAAAGAAAGGATCTAAGGATAGTCTCAACCTCCTTGATAACTTTCTTTGGAAGTATAAAGAGAGAGGACCAAAAGGTTTGCATTGAAAAGAGGATATTTTTAATCAATTGGATCCTACCAGCATAGGTCAAGTCTCTATTGGTCCAAGTTTTGGACCTTGTAGCGATTTTATCAATCATAGCTTTGCAGTCAATGTGCTTTAGTTTGGTGGACAGCAGTGGGACACCAAGGTATCTAATAGGCAAAGTCCCTTCTTTGAACCCTAACAATTGCAAAATCTCTTCCCTGGTAGAACGTTGAACACCAGAAAAGAAGACATTACTCTTCCCAGGGCTAGGGGACAAACCAGATAGGGATTCAAACTCAAAGAGGGAGTTTTGTATATGCCTAACTGAGTTTACATCACCTTGGCAAAAGATCATGAGGTCATCAGCAAAACACAAATTAATGATCTGGGTTTTGCTGCACTTCCAATGGAATTTAAAGTCAGGGAGAAAGGATTTCTCCTTGAGGAGGCAAGTGAGGACCTCCATGACAATAACAAATAGATAAGATGACAATGGGTCACCTTGCCTAAGACCTCTTTCCCCTTTGATAAAACCAGTACGTTCCCCATTGATACTCAAGGAGTAATTAGCTGTAGTAACACAAGCTTTAAGCCACATGATCATCTTGGGGTGAAAGTTCATAGACGTAAGTATGTCCCAAAGAAACTCCCACCTAACATTATCATATGCTTTCATAATGTCAACCTTCATGGCACATTTCGGTGTAGAGGATGATTTATGATATCCTTGCATGATCTCTTGGGTAAGAAATATATTATCAGCAATCCTCCTACCCTTGACAAAGCCAGATTGAACTGGATCAATAAGATCAGGGAGGACATTTTGGATTCTTTTGGCCAAAATCTTTGCTATGCATTTATAGATGGTATTGCAACAAGAAATTGGTCGAAAGTCTCCAACTTTAGAAGGATTAGGGATTTTGGGTACAAGCGCAACAATGGTGGCATTGGCTCTGGTCAAGAGCTTGCCAGACCTAAAGAAATTCCTGATGGCAGCAGTGGTTTCATGCCCAACAATGGTCCAGGTCTTGTGAAAGAACCCAGCATTGTAGCCATCAGGGCCAGGGGCCTTATGAGGATTGAGGCTCATGAATACCTCTTTGATTTCAGTGTTAGTAACATCCTGAACCATGTTCATACTTTGGGTATTAGAGAGCCTTTTGTTAATGAGATGATTGACTCTCTCATAACCAATATAATCTGTAGTGTGAGGTTTTCCAAGCAGATTAGAATAGAAATTGACAAAGGCGTCCTTAATCACTTTCATGTCTCGGGTGATATTGGAATCCCTCAAGACAAGACTAGTGATCTTACTTCTATTCCTATTGTTGTTGACTGATTTGAAAAAGAAGGAGGTGCACTGGTCACCAAGCTTAAGCCATTGTATCCTGGACTTCTGTCTAGCTAAGCTTTCCTCAGCTCTAGAGAGAGTGAGGAATAGCTTGTAAACCAATTGTTCCTCCTGCTGGACAGTGGGATCAGTAGGATCAACCCCAAGCTTCAGCTGTAGAAGTTCAAGTTGATTCTTGGTATTGGAAACTCTATCAGAGATAGAGCTGAACTCTTTGATATTAAGTTTTTTAAGTTCAACTTGAAGCCTTCTTAACTTCTCAGAGACACAGAACATGGGATTCCCAAGAACAATTTGTCTCCAGACACTTTGGACGGTGGGTAAAAATTTGGGGTGGTCTGCCAGAAAATCAAAGAACTTAAATGGTCTGCTGCCAGATTTGGAAGGTGGGGAGATATGGACAAGTGCAGGTGAATGATCAGAAATCCCAGGAGTAGGGAAGAAAGCTGAGGAAGAAGTGTGTGTCCTCAGCCAAGTATCATTTACCAGGACTCTATCAAGTTTGGTAGAGATATGATGTGGAGGCTCCTGCCTGTTAGACCAAGTAAAGAGGCAACCAGTGTATCTTAGGTCATCCACCTCACAATTAAAAAGGCAACTATTGAGATCATCCATATGAGGTGGCCAAAGACTAGAGCCACCAGATTTTTCCCTAGGATTCCTAATTGAGTTAAAATCACCAAGTAATACCCAAGGCTCTGAGCTCTTTAAGTTTTGGAGATCATTCCAGAGTTCTAATCTCTCACTCCAGTCATTGGCTCCATAAACAAATGTAGCCAAGAAAACATGACCCTCCTGGAGAGAGTGAACTTCACAATGCATAAGTTGATTGGTCCTGCATAGAACCTTCACATTGAGTACATGAGGGTTCCAGCAGATAAGTATCCTTCCAATAGGGGCATGGACTGAATTATGTGCATTTTGCCAGTGAGGACATATGAAGTTCACTACCCTATTAATGTTGGGCTCTTTAATCTTATGTTCCAGCAAACCAATCAGAGACAGATCATTGTTTTTCAAAAAAGATTTGGTAGCTTTTTGTTTAAGAGGGTCATTTAGACCTCTTAAGTTCCAAAAACCAAAATGCAAAAGTGATTGCGGTTGTGGACTAGACATGGAATTTATTGGGTTGAAAGACATATAAAAACAAAATGGCAGGAGATAGAAAGTAGTAACATACTGCCCCAAAAGGATATCAAAAGGCATGCTGCTGATCTCTCAAGAAGTCCGATTGCGGAGCTTACGCTCCTGCTTCATTCTTCTTTTCCGCGAGCTATTGGACTCTGGTTGCTTCTGCCCATTTGTTTTGCTGGATGTGGGACTCCTGAAGGTAGTAGGAAGTGGAGTATGAGCCCCTCCAACCTCAGGGAGATCCACTCCATCATCCAGTATATCAAACTCCTCATCCATTTCCTCACTGAGAGCATCCTCAAAATGAGTAATAGGGTCAGGAGGCTTAGGGTTGGAATGACATATGGGTTGCGGAGAGGTGTGTGAAGAGATGGTTACTGTGGGAATATGAGTAACATCACCAAGAAGGTTAGAGCAGCCTTCAGCTGCTGGATGTACCTGCAGGAGAGGATCCTTACCCTTCTGACTCAGATTTTCTGGCTCGAGGTTAGAGGATGGAGAGGTTATCTCCTGTTTGTCAGCTACTAATGGAGTGCTTGGTGTAAGATTTCCTTTGCCCACCACTTGCCACTCTTCCTCAGTATTAATTGGTTTAGGAACAGCTTTTGGGCCGCAAGAGTGACCAAAGACTTTGCAACTTTCACATCTTTGAGGCAGCCATTGATACTCCACCCCCACCATTACAGATCCAGCATTAGTTGATATAGCTATGTCAATGGGGAGCTCGTCCTCTGCATCTATCTCAACGCAGATACGAGCAAAATCCAGACGTCTCTTGTTAGCTGTGGCCTCGTCCACATTTATAGGCTTCCCAATAGCACTTGCGATCATACTGAAGCCAACATGAGTCCAAAATTCCAAAGGAAGTCTGTGTAGCTTTATCCACACAGGAATGGTAGAGGGATGGTTTTTCCCTGGAACCAACAGCCTGGTCCACTCTTTTAGAACTAGGTACCTACGTGAGAAGAAGTATGGCCCGCCTTCAAGCACTGCTAGCTTAGCTGCTTCATCCTCGAACTCAAATAAGTAGCATGATCCAAGTTGCTTGATGGAGAACTTACCGTGATCTTTCCACACGGCGCGGGCCGTGGCGCTGAGAAGAGGCATTGGCATCTTCCCGTCCAGAAAATGCCCAACCAAACAGTTTTTACCCACACCATCGTCTATTTGTGATTCCTCAAAGCTAATATGTGCATCTTTCCCTCTTTGGAACTGAGGGTAGTGAGCTAACCCCATAGACTTAGCAGGAGCTTGCGCCTGGAAAAGAGAGGTCCAACGCTTTGCTTGACCACCTGAGCTTACGGACGCCTTGGGCTCAGGGGGAAGGGATGGGGTTTTTGCGTCCGGAACTGAAACATATTCCCCCTCTAATTCAATGCTTGCGGGTAACTTAGGACCTGCTTCTTGGAGTTGAAGAAGATGGTCTTTGAACTTAGAGAAGCTGACATTCACTCCAGATTTGTGCATTTCGCTCTCGATTGACTTTACCAGCGCGCTAAGACGATCAGAGCAGGCCAATTGATCCCCTGCCTCCTGGAATACTTGTTGTAACTTGCGTGAAGGGCTTGACCCATCTTTCGTAGGGCTGTGAGGACCAGACCGATGCTGCGCCGTAGCAGCTTGTTGAGGTTCCATTGAGTCAGGAGGCGAGTTAGGGTTTCCTTCTATCGAGCAAGGTCTTGCCGAAATTAGCTGTGTAGAGACAGGTTCCCCCATCTGAATAGGGTTTTGGGTATCACAATAAGATCGGAACGGCTTAGGAGAGTTAGGTTTACCTGAGTTAGTACGGTGTGTAGGTGATTCTGCGTTAGGTTTGGACCTGTTTGGATAAACACTTGATTGCGCTAGGAGGGGTATCCTTAACCTCCGAGCACAGATCTGCAAAAGCTTGAGGAGTAGCCATGGAGGACATAGACCTTCCCGACAATGGCGATTGAGGAGAGCGTGGGCTGGATATCGGACTGTGATTGAGATGTAGATTAGGAACACTACCTTGTTTCCTTCGAACTTCATGAGAATCCACGGCCTTGGAGTCCAGATTTGGCAAGAGAGAACCTGGTTTGGCCGCCATTTCCCAAGGGTTTCACCAATATCGCGAGAATCGCCAGTGCTTGGATGCTGACGTCATATTTTAGTATCAGAGTTAGGATTGGGTTTGATAACTTAAACTTGAGATCATCAAAGCACGTAATGTACTTGAACTACATCGTGACAAGAGTAGTATGAACCGACAACTGTGGTTAAGGACTTGAAAGTATCAATCTCACGAACAGCCGTGAGTGGTTATGGACCACTGTCCAGCAGTAAACTGCCGTGAGTGGCAGTGGCAGATTCAGCAAATTGGCATTGGCAGATTCAGTTGTCGTGAATGGCCATGAATGGCACAAAAGTAGTGTCTACAATCGGAGTGCAGCATCAGCAGATTAGTAGCAGGTTCAATAGGTCCAGCAGTAACTGTGCAATATAAGGTGCAACGGCACCCCAAATGGGAGGACGGCCCCCTCCCCAAGGGGATCATACATGCCTAGGGACAACCCCCCAAGGCTAGGTTAAATCTAATTGGTCCTAAACAGCCAAGAAAATGAGATAGACCAAGGTTATGCCTATATCTTGTGTACAAGAGACATTTTACAATGCATTTCTGCCCAAACAAAAAATAAATAACAACAGTAGATTGCAACAGCCCTTGCAATCTGAGGCACACAGAACATAATACATAAATAGCCTTTGCAACAGCCCTTGCAACGGCAGATGGCATACATAACAGATGCACACATTAGTGTTGGATCAAACAGTAAAGTGCAACAGTAACAGCTAGCCAACAATAGCAGTCAAGTGCAGCAACACTAATAAATCTAATGGAGCACACAACTATAGAAAGGGCCCAGAAAATAAGCACGCTAAGAAAGCTCCAGAGGAGCATACAAGGATTCATCTATATGGTGGCTCACTCTACAACTCCCTTGGAATCTCACACTTCATACACTCTCTAAAAGGTCCAAACACCCTCTCCTTAGCCTCACCAAATTCCCCCGCTATATATTACTTCCACTCTCAAAGAACTCAGGGGCTCAAAACACACATCTTACTATGGCTCTCATGTATAGTGGGTCACACCACTCACAACTCACATCACATCACATCACCAAATTGCAAAGCAGCTTACACAAGTTCCAGAATTCAAGACCACTCAGTGCAAGTAAGAGTTTAAGATATAAACCTGATAATAGAAGTAAGTAAAACTCAGTGTTGCTATAAGTAATAGTAGACAGATGTGCCTTCCATCAGCCTGCTGCCAAGTAATGGTCCTGTTAGGAGAGAACCTGCCACATGGCAGCCCCAATGGGACGCCCTGGAATACTGCTTTGTGCCTTTGTACCTGAACCAAAGCAATCAAAGCAAAGGGGGCCTGCATCAACTCAATCATAAGGAAGAATTGGTGTTATACTTATCAAATGAGATTCCATTTCGCAAGCAGGTAATGATATTGGGACCCCTATGGGAGGCCCTCCATGGACAACAATTTATGCCTAACCATTGAATAAATCTTGCTTACAACAATTGGGACAGGGCATGCAATATTTTGGAACTTGCGCAGATTCCTCTCAACCAAATGTGATACACTGATGTTATAAAAACAAGTTTGGTTATAAGAGATTTAATTGTTTTTCCCCTGATGGTTGTCATATGATCTATCCAGCAAGACCATGATTTGGCAGGCCATGAGACATTGATGAGACCAAGGACCTGGTCCCATACCTGTGAAGTGTAGGGGCAGTTAAAGAAGAGATGATTGTGACTCTCGCTACCATTACAGAAGCTACAACAAGAAATAGACTTAGTACCAAAAGTGACTAATCTATCCTCAGTGTAGAGTCTGTTCTGGATGGCAACCCAAGAAATGAAGCTGCACTTAGGAATGTGTCCAGGGAACCAAATACACTTGTGCCAAGGGACTCTGGGGAAGTGATTCCTAAGATTGTTCCATAGGGAGGAAATAGTAAACTCCCCATTGGTATTAAGGGACCACTTGGGATGGTCATCCTTAGTACCACTAGGAAGGGATATGAGGGAGAGCTTAGATTTGATCTCTATGAGCTTTTCCACCATCTTGACCAGGTCCAATCATTGGAAATTCCCTTTCACTCTAACTGGGGAATTTAATGAAATCGCTGCCCTTCCAGTACTCACACACCCCTCCCCTTTACAGGATACTTGTAGATGGACCCTTAGCAATAATGGTTTATTTACTGTCTTCTCTTTATGGGAGCAACTCATAACCCATTTCCCTAATATTGGTTGGAGCCACCTTGTTTGGTTTCCTTTCCACATTCCCAAATGCAGCTTGATAAGCTGGCTTGCCATTCAAAATAGACTGTCCACAGAGGACAGACTTGTACTTTTGGCATCAATGATAGTTCCTGCTGTAGTTTCTGTCCTGGAGAAGAGGATCACAATCACCTATTTTTTAACTGTCCCTTTACCCAAAAGGTTTGGGATGAGGTCTCTCTCAAATCACATCTCACATGGCAGTCCCAATCTCTTCAAAACTTGGTCTCCATTCTCTCTGTGTATAGAGGGAGAGGTCTTAGGAGCACTATCATCAAACTATCTTTCACTGTCACACTCTATCACATATGGATTGAAAGGAACCTTAGGAAATTTCAGAGTATTCAACATTCTATTCCATATGTTGTAAATAGGGTCTATTATGATATTAGGAGTAGATTGTTGTCGCTTAATAAAATTCCTGAGGGTCCTTTATATCTGTGTGAAGCATGGCACATTAATTCTGAATCTGAGTAGTAAACGTGTGTGCATTAATTTGTGTTCCTACTATCTTTCTATCATGTTGTCACTAATTAATTTCCAGTGGCAGGTTGTCCCAGATAATGCAGACAAGTGGTGGTCTACCTTTAAACTAACAGCCCAGTTGGGTAATTGTGCATGCAGGTCTTGTTTTTTTTTTTTGGGTAAATAAACCAAGCTTGAAAATAAAAGAGGATAAACGAATTTACAGCCTACAAGGGGCATACCCCAGGGAGGACGAAACAAAACAAAGGAAAAGAAAATTGCTGGGATGGCCGAAATGGCTACAATAGGTGGGAAATGAAAATACATCTAATATGGAATGCATTAAATTGAGATCCTACGCAGAGGATACAACTACACATACAACTTAGAGAACTGATTGGGTACATCAGTTGGGTAGCTACAGGTAACCAACAATTGGAGAATTGATTGGGACATTTCACCGCCCAGAAAAGCACACAACTAAGAGAAGGGCCTAACTGGGCTAATCTGATGGGAACATCATTGGGTAGCTGGTACAAGTAACCAACAATTGGAGAACTGATTTGGACATATCACCGCCCAGAAAAGCACACTACTTAGAGAAGGGCCTAACTGGGCTGGGGCAGTACATCCGTAGAACTGGGATTGATTTCTCGTAGGGGAGGACAACCCCCTCCCAAAGGGTAACTACACTCCAAGGGACAGCCCCCCTTGGATAAGCTGGTTTTCATAGGGACATACCCCTCAAACTAGCAGCAAACATACACTGCTCGGAAGAGCAGTCCCGGATCAATCACACAGCAAATACATCACAACATTACACAAAATCTACAGCAGCAGTAAACTTAACACACCACAGTTCGGGCAGCAGCAGTAACCGTAGGCAGAATAAGGCAGATATAATCACAACATTACAACTACACAGCAGATACATCACAGAATCGGCAGCAGCAGTAACTGTAGGCAGAATAAGGCACATAGCAGAGTCAACAAACTGGGCAAAACTCTGCTGGTGTAACAATGACACTAGCAGATAATCTGGGCAGTAGCAGATTAAGCTATACTAAGCTTCACCACTAGCAAGTTGATCAACACTAGTAGATCACAATAGCAACATGGTAATATCACAGTAGTAGCCTCCAACAAACTAAAAGAAGAGCATGTCCATATAAGAGATCACCTAGTACGTATTGTGGCTCACACTACTACGCCCTTGGAACCTCACACTTCCAGACACTCTCTAAAGGATCCAAACACCCACTCCTCAACCTTACCATATTCCCCCACAACATGTTACCTCCTCTCTAAAAAAAATCAGAGGCTCAAACACACATCTCACACAGGTTCTCAAATATAGTGGTTCTCACACCTCAACAAGACCTAATATCACATGGGTAAAGATTATACCTGTGCAATAGCAGTAATAGTAGATCCTCTTAAATCAGTTCCATATGTTCAAACTTAGGACCATGCCTGCACACAAAGTACCCAAAATGGGTAGGTTAGTGACTTCCTACAGTAAGGGAATTTAGCCTGAAGGGACCTGCAACACAACCAACCAAACAAGGGCGTAAGTAACATGGAATGCAATGTAGATTAATCCTTTAATCCCCATCTAGTTAACAACCACAGTGACTGGTTCCCTTGTGGTAGTTTGTTCAAAGACAATAGCCTTTCTTTAATCATTGAAAAAAATTTACTAACCACCACAGAAAGAAACAACCAACTCGAAATAAAAATGTACACAATGATGACGTCAGCTCCTTCCTCTGGCGATTCAGACGATTCCCGTGTTCACTGTAAAAAAACCCTAGTTTTGGTGAGCTTGTCCTCGACTCCCATGGAGGATCTTGGAGCTAAACTAGGAGAAAACCCTAGAATGGAGGTCCCTGACTCAAAGTCATCCATGGAGATCGATCCCGCTTCCTTGGGATCCAGGGCAGTTGATTCGTACTTGGTACGGAGGAAACAAATGGGTCTCGCTCCTACAACCAACATCGAAGCATCAAAGCACGGTACTCAGATCCAAAGCAATCTATTGAAACCAGGCACGACCTATTCGATTCCAACCAAATTTAGCCCTTTCAAACCACTTGATTTGTACCCCTACGGTCTCAAAACCTCTGATTTCTCAGAAAACCCCATGTCTAGCTCGGAAAACCCTAGCATATACACTCCAACAGTCACGTCGGGATCTCCTTCCTCCGATGTTACCCCTAAATCTACCAAAAACCCATGGCTCTCTTCAACCACCACTTTTTCTGAGCCTCAATGCTCGGTTCTTCCATCAAGTGTGCCCAAAATTGATTCCCCAGAACCAAATCAAACATTTGGACCTCACAGCCCTTCTGGGTCGCGATCTAACTCTGCGCGAAAGCTTCACGAGGTCTTTCAAAGGGAGGGGGATCTTCTAGATGGCAAGGAAAGGTTGTCGAGCCTTGTTCAGTCTATTGAATCTGAACTACAGAAGGCTGGGATTAGAGTTGATTGCTCGGAGCTGAAGATTCAACTTGAGCGTCTCCGAGAGAGAGAAATCAGTCCTGATGGCCTACCTAGTAGCTCAACAGTTGGGGACTATTTGAAGGTAGGTTTTCATCACCCACCCACAAACTCTAAAACCCATCATACTCCCAAGGATACAGACCCCCAATCCAACCATGTTCCTCAGACCCAATCCCCACAGTCCAAAACCACACAACAACCCCATACCAAGGATTGGGCATCTCTCTTTTGCACTCAAGGCCCTTCCAAGGTCATGAAGCTTAGTCACTATCCCGAGCTTCAGCAGGAGAACAATGTTGTTGTCCATCTTGATGAATCTGACGTAAATGATAAGTCGTGGAGCTCTTGTCTTATTGGGTATTTTCTTGATGGAAAGATGGCATTCCCTTTGCTTAGCTCCACAGCAAGAAAGATCTGGAAGGATTATGGTAAGATTAACATTAAACAAATTGGGGCTTGTTTCTTTTTTGAATTTCAGGATGAAGAAACCAAGCTTAAGGTCCTAGAAGGAGGTCCTTACTTCTTTTCAAGAAGATATCTTGTCCTCAAAGATTGGCATCGCATGTTGGTGCCATCAACAGAGCATCCTTCCACGATTCCAGCCTGGCTAAAGATCCGTAAATTACCATTGGAGTGCTGGACAGAAGAATGCTTCAGTCGCATAGCTAGCACTATAGGTAAACCCCTCCACGTGGACATTGCCACTGCCAAACAGCAGAGAATTGATTATGCAAGGGTTTGTGTGGAAGTTTTTTTTGTGTGGATAAATTAGCTTGAAAATAAAAGAGGAAAAGCGAATATACAGCCTACAAGGGGCATACCCCAGGAGGACAAAACAAAAAGAAAAGAAAAGGCAAATCAAACAAAATAACTACCTCCCTAGCACAAACCGCCAAGGAGGGAGTGGGATGGCCAAAAGGCTACAATTTTATTTTTTTTGGATAATTTAGCTTGAAATTAAAAAGGGTTAAGCGAATGTACAGCCTACAAGGGGCATACCCCAGGGAGGACAAAATAAAATAAAGAAACGAAAAGAAAAAAATTGCGTAGCCCTGGCACAACCGCCGGGGGAATATGAAATCCAGCACAACCCGCTGGTATAGGGATACATATGTGTTTAAGACAACATTATATTTGCACGCCACAAAAAATGCACTAGCCTTGCGTGCACCAACCATGTGCAACTCTAAAGTTTGGGCCCCACATGGAGTTTGGTTGGATTACTCTAATGTTTGGGTCCAACAAAGAACCATTGAACCACGTGCAGTAGCTGTACTTACTTCAATATATGCGTGAATTGTCAAAATATGGGCCCCCACATGGGATTTTTCAAAGTGGATTCCCCGGGTAAATGTATTCAAAGGGCAGCGGGCCCCCAATTTTCCTGGTGTTGAACACCATTTTGCGTTAAGAGGAACACCAAATAGGGTCCTAAATTCTCAGATCTCAAATACCCAAGTGGGACCAGGGATTAGACATGCCATGCGGTACAGGCAGTAATGGTTTATCACCCCTTGAAAACAGCTGTCCCGATGGACCAAAGATGATTAAAAAATTAGACCGAAGGGCCTTCGTACAGGCAGTGATGCCTACTTGTCATGCGGTACTGTTACCACCTGTAGCCATAGCCTTTTGACCCCGAAATAATGCCTAGTTGCATGGTGAGCGTGGATCACACTCTCATCATCTTCCCCATATGATTTCCAGATAATCTGAGTCTCAACCCAATGGGTAACTAGCTCCAGAAGGGACGCTCATTATTTTCTCCTTGTTGACTCAACCCCATGGTCGTACTATTTTCTGCCAAAAGAACTTCCAACATAGCCACATAACAATAGGAGGTCCAACTCCAAAACACCTTGAACTTCACAACGCCAGAAACCCATAAGGAATTACCACTCCGCCGTGACATCTCGTCACCTAACGGACGTGAACTGATACGAGGAAGATGAACAAGCTAAAGGGAGTCGAACCTGGAACTGTGTAGCACCCAGTGGTGTTCTCTGGCAGACGAGGGCGAGCTCCAGATGATATTACCCCATCTAGTTCTGCGTTTCTGCGTTTTGGGCCGAGGACGAACCCCTCCCGATGTGGTGTTTTTGTTGTAGGGACTGAAACGCCTGAGAAGACGGACCCCGTTGCAGGGAAGAACCCCATGAGATCTTCTTCATGAAAGCGAGGACGAACCTCTTCTGGATTTGGGGAAAATTTAACAGCAATCCCCATGTATACACTGAGCTTGGGCCGAATCCTTCACAGGAAACCCCATTGTGTTGATGTTAACCCCATGAATCTGGAATTTTCTCCCTCACGGGCCTGTTGAATGAACTGGGAGTACCCAGATTGTGGAGAACCCATAGAAATCAGGATCGGACCTTCAAGAACCGTGAACGCCTAATCCGATTCCTGTTCGGATTTATTGAGTTTTGTGTTTTGGGATTGTTTGGTGGAAATTGGTAAAAATTATAATAGGAAAATTAGGAGGAGTGCAAGCTCTCAACTCCCAAAAGGCTACAATTGGGAACGAGTGTTTCTAATCCATCTGAAAGAGGGAGGATTTTTTTTTTTTTTGGGTAAATTAGCTTGAAATTAAAAGAGGTTAAGCGAATGTACAACCTACAAGGGGCATACCCCAGGAAGGACAAAATGAAAAAAGAAAAGAAAGAAAAGAAAATTGCGTGGTCCCCGACACAACCCGCCAGGGTGGGAAGATAAGAAGTACCGGCACATCCCGCCGGCATAGGTGTAAATAAGCAAAATTGCACCACACGTAGCAGATAATTGTTTTAATGCCATGCAAAACCGCCAACGCTAGGATAATATCAAAAAAACATGTGCACAATTGGATAACATGTTGTGGGTGCAAGAAGAGGCCCCACCGTATGAAATGTGAGTTAACCCATGCTCGCGTTCCATTAGCCAAGCTATCCCAACGGAAAGAGCGGCATCAGGGACATGAGCACGGGCATGCAGAGTAGCCATATCTAAGTGGTGATATATATGGAACAACCAACCCTCAACAGTGGAAACAACAGTAGCTAAGCAACCCGGACCAAATGAGATAAGCCTCTAGCAGTTCGGCAAGCAAATATACCCAAGGGAACCCTCCCATAGAACCCTTACACTGAACACATGCCTAGTTTGCTACTCGCTCCAAACATCATAGTCTAGGCTTCCAAGACAACAGGCTTCCTCTGATTCCGGTGACTGTCCATATTGGTTGCAGATGGGGTCCAATCCAAAGTAAGAGTCCCCGCAGTGATATCAAATAGACAAGGATAGGACTAAGGATAGGTGGAATCCCCAGTCAAGCTAAAGATCGTGATAGACAGAGTCAGCCCCAGAAGATACCTCCCAGACCAGAGAAACCAAGGCCACCACCATGCACATCCATCGGTGATCTCCGCCCTCGGACCCTGAACACACACAATCAACCACAAGGTGCAACTATCTCGTCCGTCATCCTCCACATACGGTAACAAAAAAGTGCCCCCCTTAAACAATGGGGACAACAAATGCAGAGCAGCTCAGACCAAATGAGATAAGCCTCTGGCAGTTCGGCAAGCAATAAAACCACGGGTACCCTCCCATAGAACCCGTACACTGAACACATGCCTAGTCCGCCACCCACTCCAAACATCATAGTCCAAGCTCCAAACTCATCGTCCCTCCAAAGTTTCAAGCATGAGAAAAGAGGGAGGATTTCCATCTAACAAAAAATAAGTGAGTTCAGAAAAAAATGTCGGGTGTTTCTCTCTCTAGGCGATTTAGGCGTTTCTCAGGAGTCTCCGGTCGATCTTTGAAACCCTAGATACGGAGGGCTCAGCTGTCGATTTAGGGAAGAAAGCAGTCGATTCTCACGAAGTGCGAAAGATACAAGGACATGTAGCCCATCTCCAGTCCAATCCACGTTCACCCCAACCTACTCAATCGGGAAAGTCGTCCTCCATGGCTACATCCCGAACTAACTCAGAGCTCGTCCCAGACGTCCGCAATGCACTCACTGAAGCCTCGGAGGAAGATACCACCGTGGCTATCAACAATCTAGGGAATAACGCACTGGACTCTTATGTAGTTCGAAGGAAGCAAGTAGGCCTCTTACAGTCTAGTCACATCTCCGGTGTCGGAGAAGATGGTCGACAGATCCACAGCAACTTGTTGAAGCCAGGTACCACATACTCAGCCCCCACCAAGTTCAGTCCCTTTACACCTCTTGATCTATACCCATATGGTCTCAAAACCTCCGATTTCTCTGAAAACCCTAACCTCTACACTCCAACAGCCACATCAAAACCCATACTTACTCAGTCGAACGTTTATCCTCAAAGGCCTAATCCTAGACCTGATGCTCGAGTGGATCTTGAAAATCCTGGTATGGTGCTCTCTACTCCAACTATGGTCTCGATCGTTAACCCTACCAGTGCTCTCGATCAAACCCCTACTCCTAAACATCCTAATGCGAACAACACCAGTCGCCCTGGCTACAGTCCTACTCGGCATCAGCGAGAAGAGGAGAATCAGGCTTGTGAGGACCGTATCTCCTCCCTGGTTCAATCGATTGAGGGTGAATTGCTCAAGTCTGGAGTGAATGTAAGCCTTTCACACCTCAAATCCCACATTATTCTTCAGGTGCGACAGGAGCATTCTAACTCGGATGGGGCTCCTTCCGGCGTGGAGGTGAAGCTTGATGGGGACTTCGTGGAAGTCGAGGACAATCTCCCTCAACAGCAGATTCCTGCAAAACCTGCAGTTGTGAGTAACCCAGGTAAAACCCAAAATTGGGCTTCTCTGTTTAAGGCTCAAGCCCCTTCCAAAATCATGAAGTTGGCTCACTACCCTGACACCCAAAAGGGTAAAGAGGCCCACGTGGAATTTGATGAATCACAGCTTGATGACGGAGTAGGCAAGCATTGCCTGATTGGGAATTTTCTAGACGGAAAAATGCCTCTGCCCCTTCTTAGTGCCACAGCTCGAGCGGTGTGGAAGGACCATGGGAAATTCACGGTCAAACAGTTGGGTTCGTGCTATCTATTTGAATTTGAAGATGAAGCCTCCAAGCTTGGTGTCTTAGAGGGCGGTCCCTATTTCTTCTCACGTAGGTATCTGGTGCTTAAAGAATGGAAACGGATGTTGGTTCCCAGCAAAAATCATCCTGCCTCTATTCCTGTATGGGTAAAATTACATAGACTGCCTTTGGAGTTCTGGACGGAAGTTGGCTTTAGCAAAATTGGGAGTGCCATTGGAGTACCAATCCATGTAGATGAAGCCACAGCCAGGAGAAGGAGATTGGATTATGCCCGTATTTGTGTGGAGATTGAAGCATGTGATGAACTCCCCACTGATATTGCTATCTCAGTCAATGCAGAATCCGTAATGGTAGGTGTTGAATATCAATGGCTTCCTCCTAGGTGTGAGAATTGTAAAGTATTTGGTCATGCTTGTAGTCCCAAAGCAACCTCCAAGGCAGCCAACCCCGCAGAGGAATGGAGGGTAGTGGGTAAAGGCAAACTTAATTCAATCCCAGCTCTGAATTCGGATACTAAGGAGGGACTTCACCTGTCCTCTCTACTACCTGGTAAGGAAGAGGGTGTTAAAACCAAGGAATCAACCCCCTCTTCCTCTCAATCCATTCTCCACAATCCGGCCCCATCAGAACTCCAAGCTCAACATGTGGTTCACTCATCTACCGTGGACGCTATCAGTGAGGATATGAATGAGGAATTTTTACTGGATGACAAGGGAGGGGTCGTCTCAACTAGTACTCATGTCAAGCATAAAGGAAATCAGCCAGCTTCTGAGGATTTTAAAGAGACTGTGCCTTCTTTTTGGGCATAAGCACAGAGACATGTGAAGGACAGAACAGCGCTGCTGCCTCGCTCCTACAGACAACAGATTCTCCACCGCCCAAATGCCCACAATCTGCAGGTAGCAGCACCAAAAAGAATAAGAACAAGAAGAAGGGGAGCAATGGGAGGTCTAATTCCTCCAAAGGGCACTAAGGCTGCTATTATATCCTTTTGGGCAGTATCCTAAATATCTTTATCCTGCCTTCTTATATTATATGCTATGTTTGTCTTCTAATAATCCTCATGTCTAGCTCACATTCACATTTGCATTTGCATTTTGGTTTTTGGAATTTGAGAGGTCTGAATGACCCTCTCAAACAAAGGGCTGCTAAACTCTTTTTGAAAAATAATCAACTATCCATAATGGGTTTTATTGAGCATAAAGTGAAAGAACCTAATATTAGGAAAATTATAAGATCCATATGCCCTCATTGGCACCTTGCACACAATTCTTCCCATGCCCCTATTGGGAGGATTCTGGTATGCTGGGATCCTCACATTTTAAATGTTAAGATCCTGCATACAACCAGTCAACTTATCCACTGTGAAGTTTCATCAATTCTTGATGGTCTTGAATTTTTGATTACCTTTGTGTATGGTGCTAGTGAACATACTGGTAGAGTAGATCTTTGGAGTGATTTAGGCACTCTGAAGAATAGTGGATGTTGGGTGATTATGGGGGACTTTAATGCCATTAGGAGTCCTAGGGAAAAATTTGGTGGGACCCATCATTGGCCCCCACACATGGATGACCTTAATAAGTGCATGTTTTCATGTGAGGTAGATGATCTTAGGTACACTGGATGTCACTTTACCTGGTCTAATAAACAAGACCATCCTAATCACATCTCTACGAAGATTGATAGAGTATTGGTTAATGATACTTGGCTGAGGACACATACTTCCTCCACTGCCTACTTCCCTACTCCAGGGATCTCTGATCATTCACCTACTATTGTACATATTACACCTCCCCCCAAACCTCCCAAGAGACCTTTTAGGTTTTTTGACTTCCTAGCAGACCATCCTTCCTTTCTATCTACTGTCCAAAAGGTTTGGAGACAAATAATACTGGGGAATCCTATGTTTTGTCTCACTGAAAAGCTTAGGAGGTTACAAACTGAGCTTAAAGAGCTAAATCATAAGGAATTCAGTGCTATCTCTGACAGAGTGGCTGCTGCCAGATTCCAACTGGAGAACCTTCAGAGTGCTCTGGGCAAGGATCCAAGGTTCAAAGTTCTTGCTGCCCAGCCACTCCAAGTGTCACTCCAAGGTTCAAAGTCCACTGAATGCTCAAAGTTCGTGCTTCATCTTCTTCCTCTTTCTTTTCTTTTTCAGCTACTGCTGTTGTATAAGCAGTGGCTGGCACCTTGAGGGTGCTCCATCTACGAATGGGTCATGGCGAAATTTTCAAAATTTTCTTGCCTTCAGTATATGGAGAGTGTTTCTTCTCCGTAGGTTCAAGATATTGTTTCCCTTAAGAGTGTTTTCCCACTCCCTCTTGTAGCCCTTGTGGCCATCCCTATTTATTTCATGCAACTTTTTCCTTTCTTTTCCTTTTTCCTTTCTTTGTCCTCCCTGGGGTATGCCCCTTGTAGGCTGTAAATTCGGTTAGCCCTTTTTATTTTCAAGCTTATTTACCCAAAAAAAAAAAAAAAAAAAAGGATCCTGCAGACCAGGCTACTCAGTTGGAGGAGAAATTGGTCTACAAGCAATACCTTACTCTTTCTAGAGCTGAGGAGAGTTTAGCCAGGCAGAAATCAAGGATTCAATGGCTAAAACTTGGTGATCAATGCACTTCCTTCTTTTTCAAGTCAATTAACAACAATAGGAATAGAAGCAAAATTACTAGTCTTGCTGTGGGTGATACCATTACCCATGACATGAATGTAATCAAGGGCACCTTTGTCGAATTCTATTCTAGTCTACTTGGCACCCCCCACACTTCTACTTACTCTGGTTATGATAGGATCAACCATCTCATTACTCAGAAACTCTCACATGATCAGAGTACAAGTATGGTTCAGGAAATCACCAATGCTGAAATCAAGGAGGTTGTTATGAGCCTCAATCCCCATAAGGCCCCTGGCCCTGATGGATATAATGCTAGGTTTTTTCAAAAAGCATGGCATATTGTGGGACATGAGGTCACTTCTGCAATCCAGAATTTCTTCAGGTCTGGGAAACTTCTAACCAAGGCCAATGCCACCATAGTAGCCCTTGTTCCCAAAGTACCTAACCCTTCTAAGGTTGGTGACTTCAGACCAATATCCTGCTGTAACACTGTTTACAAGTGCATTGCCAAGATTTTGGCTAAGAGACTTCAGAGTGTTCTTCCTATCCTTATTGATCCAATTCAATCTGGATTTATTAAGGGTAGGAGAATTGCCGACAATATCTTCCTCACACAAGAAATCATGCAAGGGTACCACAAATCCACATCGTCCCCCAAATGTGCCATGAAAGTGGACATCATGAAAGCATATGATAACGTCAGATGGGAATTCCTATGGGATACTCTCAAGTGCATGAACTTCCACCCTAAAATGATCACATGGTTAAAAGCTTGTGTTACCACAGCTAACTACACTTTGAATATTAATGGTGAGCCTACTGGCATCATTAAAGGTGCGAGAGGGCTTAGGCAGGGGGATCCACTATCATCTTACCTTTTTGTAATTGTCATGGAAGTGCTCACTTGTATACTTAAAGAGAAATCTAGTAAACCTGACTTTAGGTTCCACTGGAGATGCAGCCAACCCAAAATAATCAACTTATGTTTTGCTGATGACCTTATGCTCTTCTGCAAAGGTGATGTGAGTTCAGTCAAACACATCCAAGATTCCTTGCTTGAGTTTGAATCCCTATCTGGTTTATCCCCAAGTCCGGGGAAGAGTAATGTATTCTTTTCTGGAGTACAATACTCTACCAGAGAGGAGATTCTTCTAATGTTAGGCTTTAAAGAGGGTTTTCTGCCTGTGAGATACCTTGGTGTTCCTCTATTGTCCACCAAGTTGAAGCACATTGATTGCAAGACCATGATTGACAGAATCACTTCCAAAACCAAGACTTGGACCAATAGGGACTTAACCTATGCTGGTAGAGTCCAATTGATAAAAAATGTCCTCTTTTCAATGCAAACCTACTGGTCTTCCCTCTTTATACTTCCCAAAAAGGTTATTAAAGAGGTTGAGACCATTCTCAGGTCTTTCCTGTGGTCTGGTCCTGACCTCAAGAGGACTGGAGCCAAAGTATCCTGGGAACACTTGTGTTGCCCTAAGCAGGAGGGAGGCCTAGGTTTCAAGTCTATTCTCGTTTGGAATAAAGCTGCTATTGCCAAACACATCTGGTTCCTTATTTCTGGGGGGGAACAATCTATGTGGTGTCAATGGGTCAAGTCCTATTTGCTTAAGGGGAAAAGCATTTGGGAAGTTAAAATGCCTAGTTCACCCTCTTGGGTATGGAGGAAACTCCTCAATCTCAGACCCATTGTACAACCTCACATTAAGATTGTGATTGGTAATGGAAAAGCCACATCATTGTGGTTTGATAATTGGCACCCACTTGGACCTCTTGTACATAAGTTTGGTCCCCGAGTTATTTACGACTCTGGACTCACCAAAGATGCTACTGTGGATGCCATCATTAGGGGTTCTAACTGGGGCCTTCCCATTACTCAAACCCTTGAAATCAATGAGATTAGGCATGCTATGAGCTCTATCCCCAAACCAAATAAGGATCTTGAGGATCAGTTTAGATGGGAACTTAACTCTAATGGTGAGTTCTCCATCTCTTCCCTATGGAATGAGCTTAGAACACAGTATCCAAAGATCCCATGGCACAACAGCATTTGGTTCCCTGGTCATATCCCCAAGTGTAGCATGATTACTTGGCTTGCTATACACAATAGACTTTATACTGGTGACAGGTTGGTCTTGTTTGGCACAATCCCTGTCTCCTGTTGTAGTTTTTGTGCTGGTGTAGAATCCCATGACCACTTATTCTTCAATTGTCCCCTCATCTCACAAATTTGGTCTAGAATGCTTGCCCATATCAATGTTAGTTGGCCTCCAAGGTCTTGGGGTGACTGGATAAATCATATTTCAACATTCAAAGGCAAGAGTCTAAAGAATTTAATCATCAAGTTGATATTCACTGCCTCAGTCTATCAAATTTGGATGGAAAGAAATAATCGCAAATTTCAAAATGCTTCTTGCACTGTACCTATTGTAGTTGCCAAAATACATATGATGGTGAGGTATAGGTTGCTGTCCTTGGATAGTCTCCCACATGGACAACATTGTCAGGATTTGTTAACTAAGTGGGGGATTACTTGAGGAGTCTATTGTGTGACAGGTGATCATTGCAGGTTCTCAAAGTTATATTGACTGGTGCATTAAGCTTCAAGGGAGGTTCTAAAAGAAAGTTGCAGTCAGTGCCTTGCATGAGCTATACATACAGGTTTCAAATAGGGGCAGATTCAATCAGAGGGGGCAGATTCAATGGCAATTACTGCTGCTGCTCCTGTATTTGCTGCAGCAAGGAACAGAGTTTCATTCCATTGGCAAATCATCATCAGGTTCCATCATATGTTTGTTCTGCAAGACAGTTGCAGTCAGCCTGGGCATCTTAAAGGAATCAGATGAAGGCAGTGAGGGTTCATCCATGGGAAGACACAAGAGTGATCAGCTTGAGGATCTACTAAAAAGGGAGGTAACTCTTACTCATTAATTGATGTTATGTGGGTTGCAAGGGCTGTTGCAACCTGCTGCATTTCTTTATGTTACTGCTGCATCATTAGTTGTTATGTGGATTGCAAGGGCTGTTGCAATTTGCTTCTGCTGTTAGTAAGTGATGTTCAAGCTTTATGCATGCATTTGTTGATGTTATGTGGGTTGCGAGGGCTGTTGCAACCTGCTGCTTCTATTGAAATCTGATATTACTCTTGTCAATTACTGCTGGCCTTATCATCTATTTGAGGACTGCCATCCTATGGGCAGAGCTGCTGTTACTCTTGTTGGGGATGTGCTAGATAGGGTCACTTTCACATGGGATATCACTTTTTCAAACAAGGTGCTGTCCAAATTCTGCTAGGATTTCATGCAATAAAGGGTTGGGGTGAGCTATTCAGTGGTATAGTGGGCCTAGCCTAGGGGGGCTGTCCCTTGGCATGTATGATCCCCTTTGGGAGGGGGCTTCCTCCCGCACCTAGCCTTGGGGGGTTGTCCCTTGGCATGATGCATTGTTAGGATTCACATTCATGGTATGATGGCAGCATTGCTAGGCTCCTTGCCTTATCACTAGGATTCATGGTACACTATTTGTCACGGAGCCATCCATTCCATTCTACTCAAGGTCATAGAGCTCTACCAAGGAGCCATCCATTCCATCCTACTATCCAGCCGCTGCTATCCAGCTGTGGCAGTTCAAAGTTGTTGCAGATCAGTTCTATGTGTTGCTGCAGCAGTTTGGTGCAGCAGCAGCCATTTGCAGTGGTTCTCTATCCCAAGTTACCCCAAGGTGTTCTAATGTTCAAGGCCCAAGCTTCAAGCATCAAGTTTACGTCCAAGTCTCATGTTCAAGCTTCAAACGTCAAGTTTTAATGCCAAACAGTCCAAGTCCTTTTAGTTGTTGCATCAATGTGCTACTTGTATGTTTCTTAATCATCTATTTAGAAGGTTAGGAAACATTCAACTTTATCACTCTAGATACTTGTAGCCAGTTGGCGTAGGTTCTTCCTTCTTTTTATTGTTCTTTGTTTTTATTTTGTCCTCCTGGGGTATGCCCCTTGTAGGCTGTAAATTCGGTTAGCCCTTTTTTATTTCAAGCTCATTTACCCAAAAAAAAAAAAAGAGGGAGGAGAAACATTCTTAAGGAGAAAACAAGATCTTGAATCTAAGGAGAAACACTCTCCATATACTGTCGGGAAGAAAATTTTGAAAATTTCGCTATGACCCGTTCGTAATTGGAGCACCCTCAAGGTGCCAGCCACTGCGTATACAACAGCAGTAGCTGAAAAAGAGAAAAGAAAAAAGAAAGAGGAAGAGATAGAGGCAGAACTTCCAACAGCAGTACTCAGCAGCAGAAGAACAATGTAGCAGCATAACATAACACAATGTAGCAGTATTAGCGAGTAGCAGCAGCAGTAGTAGTAGTAGAAGCAGCAAAGTCAGAGCTGCTGAGGCAGCATAACATATTACAGAGCCTCCACATAGCACAACCTCTAGAATATACCATCTTATTCTCCAAATTGTTGCAGCAAAAAATCATCATGTGGCAAACTTTCGGAATAAGAAAACCGCAAAAGAGTCCCCCAGCTTTTGAACAACTAGAAGCATGCCTATAAGGTGTCCTGCCATTCCTCAATCCTACCTTGCTAGGCTCCTTCACAGATGCATTCCCTTCTCGGACAGGCAAACAGCATCCTTCTCGGTCATAAACATTGCCAAGGGACAACCCCCCTAGGCTAGGACAAAAATAAAACTAAACTTGATGCCCGAGGCAAACAAGCAATAGCAGGGTATCGAAAACTTAGAGCCCGTGTAACCTGGGCAGCGAAAACAAACAATAGTAGGGTAGAACCTATACCCATGAATTGCAGACCCCAAACATGTCAACAAAATTGAAAAAAAAGGGCAGCATCTTGTTTAAAAGAAGGCAGCCCAGAAGATGCAAGAACGACCAGCAACAGCAAACAGCAATACTACATCAGAATTCGATTACTGGGCAGTAAGAAAACTGGACAGTAAGAAAAAACAGTCAGAAAAACAGTCACTGAAAACTGGGCAGTAGCCGCGGCTAAGCACTGCCCAGAATTTGACCGCAATGGACAACAATTGGAACTGCCCAGCACGGCAGGGCCCATGCAGAACACACACAGCAGCAGTGGATTATCCAAATATGAGCTTTGCAGCTCCTGTTACTCTCGGCAGCAGCAAACAACAGCAGTTCATATAACCTAGCTTTAGTGGCTCACCTTCCTCTCCCTAGGAATCTCACATCTTCTTATCTCTCACTACAGTGCCAAACCCCCTCAGCTAAACCTACAAGATTCCCCCTTTCATACTACCTCCACTCACAAGGAAAGTCTGAGGCACAATCACTCAGCTTACTGGGATACACACATTATAGTAGATCACACAACTCAATGATAAACTCTAGTACTATAGTATAAAAGGCCACTTAAGGCACATCGGCATGTAGCCACATAGAGTAAGTAAGTGAAGGAGATTAAAATAACAAACCATGATAAATAGAAGTAATAAACCTGGCAGCTGTATTTTGTTATATCCGCCACACAAAATGTCTCCCAGACTGTGCTTTGGGCCCTCTAAGCCCCTTTGACCTCTCTAGAATTCTTGCGTAGACCCTGATCTGAACCTTTTGAATCTGCATTATACTCAACAAGAAGCTCAAAAGAGCACATCATAACAGGTATAACAAAAACCATACATAAATGTAATCCATGTCTTCTGCCTCATAGTCAGCTAGACGCAATATCCCACTGAGCCATAAAACCATCAGGTTGAGGTCCTTTAGAAAAAATTTCCAAGGACATTAACCGAAGTCTAATGACTGAGTGAATCTTGCTCACAACTACAGGAACAGGACTTGCAGCATTTTGGAACTTACGCATATTCCTCTCAATCCAAATGTGGTATACAGTTGTGGTAAAAATTAATTTGATTAATGTTGGTTTAAGAGCCTTGCCTTTGATTGTTGCTAAGAGAGCAATCCAATTATTCCAGGACCTCGGAGGCCAATGCACATTAATCCTAGTGAGCAGCAGCTGAGTCCAAACATGGCTAGTAAATGGACAATTGAAGAACAAATGGTTATGGTTCTCATAACTAGTGCAAAAACTGTAGTTAGAAGTAGCCTTTTTTTTTTTTGTGTGGGTAATTTAGCTTGAAATTGAAAGGGGTTAAACGAATGTACAGCCTACAAGGGGCATACCCCAGGGAGGACAAAACAAAAAGAAAAGAAAATAAAATAAAAATTGCATATTCCCCGACACAACCCATCGGGGTGGGAAATATGAAAACCAGCACAACCCGCTGGGATAGGGATACAAATGTTTTAAACAAAATTATTAGATTTATGAGATGTGGACCACCCACACTCATTTGAAATCCCAAGTACACTGCCTTTTTGCGTGAAAATTGAACCAAAGGCATGCTGCCTTTTTTGTGAGTTGTCACGTATGGACTGAAAAGGACAACATGGGGTACAAAAGTCAACAGCACTTTAAGCCATTAAAAAACGTGGGGTGCATCAATTCTTGAGTAACTTTGAACAATGGGACCCATCATTTCTTATCACCAGCAGCTATAGCAATGTGTGGCTCAAGATTGACCTCCCCTTTTAACGTGAACCCAGGTGAAAATTACTATGTGATAGGCACACTGCTTTTGGTATAAACAAATAGGACAAGTGGGCCACACCCAAGAGTTGCCTTGCATTACAGCTGGAAACCCAGCCTTTTCCCAAGGAAATTTGCGTACAATGTGATAGGCACACTGCCATTTGCAGTAGTACTCTCACTCTTTTTCAAACTTCCACTTGCGTGTAATGCTGCCCCACATTTGATACCCAGCAAATTGATACCAGCGCGTGAGACGTCGTGGGACCTACCTGATTCATCTTCTCCAGAACACCAACTGTCCTCAGTGTACAGCCTCTCCTGAATGGCCACCCAGGTAACAAAGCTGCATTTTGGAATATGACCAGGAAACCATATACTACAACTCCAAGAAACCTTAGGAAATGGAGTCCTAAGGCTATTCCACAGAGAGCTCACAGTAAATTCACCATTAGGAGTGAGGGTCCATCTAGGTATGTCAGCTCTACTAACATTAGGATCAGGGAGATTGATGAGCTCATCCCTCACGTCATTAATCTCCCATGTTTGGGTGATGGGGAAAGCCCAGCTGGACTCCCTGATAATTGAGGAGACTTTAGAGTTCTTAGGAAGACCCAAGTCATAAATGATCCTATCCCCAAACCTAGCAGCCAAAGGACCCAGAGGATGCCAGTTATCATACCAAAGGGACGTGTTATGTCCATCACCTATAGCAACCTTGATGTAGGGATGGACAGTATTCCTAAGATTAAGAAGTTTCCTCCAGGTCCATGTGGGGCTGCTAGGCATATTAAGTTGCCAAAAATTCTTGCCCTTGAGTAAATAGGACTTTACCCATTGGCACCACATTGATTGTTCACCACCAGAGATGATATACCAAATGTGTTTAGACACTGCAGCCTTGTTCCATATCTGCATAGACTTGAGACCAAGGCCACCTTCCTCTTTGGGAGCTCATAGATGCTCCCAGGAAACTTTAGCACCTGATTTCTTAAGGTCAGGCCCAGACCACAGAAAGGCTCTCAATACAGACTCAACTTCCTTAATTACCTTTTTAGGAAGTATGAACAAAGAGGTCCAGTATGTTTGCATAGAAAACAAGACATTCTTGATCAATTGGACTCTCCCAGCATAAGTTAAGTCTCTGTTGGTCCAGGACTTAGTTTTAGATGTAATCCTATCCACCATAGGTTTGCAGTCCAAATGAGTCAGTTTGGTGGAGAGAAGAGGCACACCAAGATATTTAACAGGTAAAAAGCCTTCTATGAATCCAAGAACACTCAATATATCTCTTCTAGCGGATGCTTCAACTCCAGAGAAAAAAATTTGACTCTTGCTAGGGCTAGGCTTTAAGCCAGACAAAGATTCAAATTCGGTGAGAGATGTATGGATGTGTCTGACAGATCCAACATCCCCTTTGCAGAAGATCATAAGATCATCTGCAAAACAAAGATTAATGATTTTGTTTTGACTACACTTCCAATGAAAATGAAAATGAAAATTTGATTGTAATGATTTTTCTTTCAGTATGCAAGTAAGAATCTCCATGACGATTACAAAGAGATAAGAGGAAAGAGGATCCCCTTGCCTAAGACCCCTCTTCCCCTCAATGAATCCAGTATTCTCTCCATTGATACTAAGGGTGTAGTTTGCAGTGGTCACACAAGCTTGTAACCACTTGATCATGGTGGGATGGAAGTTCATACCGATTAGGACATCCCAAAGAAAATCCCATCGAACATTATCATAAGCTTTCATAATGTCCACCTTCATAGCACACTTGGGTGTAGAAGAGGACTTGTGATAACCATGCATAATCTCCTGGGTTAGAAAAATATTATCTGCAATCCTCCTACCCTTGACAAAGCTCAACTGGACAGGATCAATAAGGAAGGGAAGGGCACGCTGGAGCCTCTTTGCAAGGATTTTTGCAATGCATTTGTAAATTGTGTTACAACATGAAATGGGTCTAAAGTCGCCAACCTTAGAAGGGTTGGGAACTTTAGGAACAAGAGCAACCACAGTAGCATTAGCTTTCCTTAACATTTTGTTAGACCTAAAGAAGGTCTTAATTGCAGCTGTAACTTCATAGCCAATAATAGGCCATGCTTTCTGGAAGAAACCAGCATTGAACCCATCAGGTCCAGGTGCTTTTTTAGGGTTCAAGTTAAAGAAGGTTTCTTTAATTTCAGCATCAGTGATAGCATGGACCATATCCAAGCTTTGTTCATCAGTTAATTTCCTCTGGATTAGATCATTAACCCTTGTTAAGCCATCATAATGGGAACCATGTGGGGTCCCCAAAAGATCATGATAAAAATTAACAAAAGTGGATTTAATCACTGGAATATCTTGAGTAGAGGTGGAGTCACTGAGAGTAAGGCTAGTTATCATGCTCCTATTTCTGTTATTGCTAACAGATTTGAAGAAGAAAGAAGTGCACTGATCACCCAGCTTAAGCCACTGAATTCTTGACTTTTGTCTGGCCAAACTCTCTTCAGCCCTAGACAGGATGAGATACTGTCTAAGAGCATCCTTCTCATCAGTCAGTATGGTAAGATTAAGTGGATTGGACCCCAATACTTTTTGTAACACATCAAGCTGAGATTTAGCATTCTTGACTCTATCTGAAATGGCACTAAATTCTTGGGTGTTCAATTTTTTGAACTCAACTTGAAGAGATCTCAGTTTCTCACTGATGCAGAACATTGGATTACCAAGAACAATGGTACTCCAAACCCTCTGGACAGTGGGAAGAAACAGAGGATGGTCAGCTAAAAAATCAAAGAACCTGAAGGGTTTTGTGGAGGGTTTAGGGGGAGGGCTAAGATTCACCACAGAAGGTGAATGGTCTGACAACCCAAGGGTCTGAAAGAAAGCATTGGAATACGGAAAAGCTCTCATCCAACTTTCATTCACCAATACCCTATCAATCTTGGTGGAGATGTGGTTGGGAGCATCTTGTCTATTGCTCTAGGTATAAAAGCAACCCAAAAACCTAAGGTCATCAAGTTCACAAGCGTATAGACTATTATTGAAATCATCCATATGAGGTGGTCAACTGAGTGAGCCACCAGCTTTCTCTCTAGGAGACCTAATAGCATTGAAATCACCTAGAGTAATCCATGGGGAAATGGTTTTAAGGTTGAGCATACTACCCCACAAATCATGTCTATCCACATGATCATTTGCCCCATATACAAATGTAGTGAAGAATCTCATTCCACAGTGGATAGCATGTACCTCACAATGAATGAATTGATTGGATTTACTCAAAACATTAACATCAAGTTTGTGAGGATCCCAACATACAAAAATCCTACCTATGGGAGCATGGTCATAGTTTTGTGCAAAATGCCACTGAGGACAAATAAATTTCAATGCTCTCTTAGCATTGACCTCCTTGATTTTATGTTCTAATAGCCCAACCAAAGAGAGTTTGTTATTAGTGATAAATGCCTTTGCTTCTTTTTGTTTAAGCGTGTCATTGAGACCACGTACGTTCCGAAACCCAAAATGCAAAGCTGTACTTATCATAAACTATAGATAATACACACCCAGGGGTTGCCCAGTGGTTAGGGCGAGTGCCTGACTGTAGGGGTAGTCCCTTTGGTCAGGTGTTCGATTCCCCACAGGGTGAGTACCTGTGCTAAGCGGGGGGCCGTGACTGGTGTGGGTTGCGCCAGCTCCCTCCGAGGTTTGGGTCGTGCAGTGGGTCCAATTAGTGGCCTATTGTAGGGCTGTTCCTCGGTTATCAAAAAAAAAAAAAACTATAGATAATGCTAAACTATGTAGCAGAAGATAGAAAGAATTGAATGCTATCAAAAAATAAAAGGGGAAGGATTACCGCCTTTTTGACTGGGGAAGAGTCTTCTGATTGCTCCTCCCTTTGTTCTTCTTCTTATTTGAGACCAACTTGAAGTCATTCTCAAACTCTTGGACCACTTCCAGCCGTCCACCATTGCTGCCAGGAGAGATGAATGGATGTTTAGTAGCTGGAATGGGGGCTTGTTGATAAATGGGATTTGGAGCAAGGTCAAGCCCATCTTCCCCTATGAGTTGTGCCTCTTCTAGCTGTGTAACAGCCACGATAGGTTCTACTAACTCAGGGGACTCATTCTCAACTGATGAATGAACTGGACAAGAAATTTTAGTTGGAGGGGGAACTACTATGGTGACTGCATCCAGAGCTGAACTACCTCCCTTCGCCAAAGCCTCCATCACTCTACTCTGGATCACTGGATCCATATTATGGATCTCAGCCTCCGCTTGTAGATTCTCCAAATTATCCTCATCCATAGGAGAGGTATGGGCTGGTTTGGGCTTGCATTTGTGCCCGAACACCTTGCACTCAGTACACTTAGAAGGTAGCCACTGATATTCTACCCTGATTACCACGGATTCACCATTAGCCTTAACCACAATTTCACTAGGCAGTTCATCCCCGGCAGAAACCTCTATACAAACCCTTGCGTAGTCCAACCTTTTCTTGCTTGCTGTTGCATTATCAACATGTATAGGTCTCCTGATTGCGCTGGCAATGCGACTAAACCCTGCCTCAGTCCAGCACTCCAAAGGTAATTTGTGAAGTTTTACCCAAGTTGGAATTGATGGTGGATGGGCTGTTGAGGGAACTAACATACGCCTCCAGTCTGTGAGAACCAAATAACGGCGAGAAAAGAAGTACGGGCCTTCCTCCAGGACTTTCAACTTGGTATCTTCATCCTTGAAAACGAAGAAAAAGCACAAGCCAACTTGTTTAATAGAAGTAGGAGCATTTTCCTTCCAGACTGCTCGGGCTGTGGCACATAATAAATTATAAGGCATCCTACCATCGAGGAAGTACCCAATCAGACACTGATTCCAGGAATTAGTATCTATATGAGATTCCTAGCGCAGCCCCTCTTCTCTCTACTTCCAAACCTATCTTTGTCCAATCTAATGTTTACCCTTCACGAACCAATCCATCAACACTTGGATTAGAAGGATACCCCAGATCATCCTCATCCTCTGAACCACACAGCCCTACACAAACTAGTCCAAGCAGAATAGGAGAGGAGGTTTTCCAAAAGGCAAAGGTGTGCGCGATTGGCAAGGATCGCGTCTCTTCGTTAATTCAGTCTCTCGAAGAGGAAATGCAAAAAACCGGGGTCACCGTTCAGCTATCAGAGTTGAGGAATCAGCTACACTCGGTCCAGGATCTGCAATCCACCTCTGATGTACCAGTGAAGGTTGATGTTAGCGGGGACTTCTTTGACCCTACCGTATCAAATGAAGCTCCTGTTCATCTGGTCGATCAGCCCACCATCCCTTCAAAGCCTAAGGCAAAGGATTGGGGATCTCTCTTCAGAGCCCAAGGCCCTTCTAAAGGTATGAGGCTTACTCATTTTCCGGATCTAAAGCAACATGGGGAAGCGTCAGTTGAGTTGCAGGAAGATCAACTAGATGATAAAAATTGGGGACACTGTCTGATTGGGTACTTTTTAGATGGAAAAATGGCTTTTCCCCTATTGAGTGCTACAGCTAGGAGAGTTTGGTCTGACCATGGTACTATCAAAATCAAACAAGTAGGACCCTGTTATTTCTTTGAATTTCAGGATGAGGAGGCTAAAAACAAAGTGCTAGAGGGAGGTCCTTATTTCTTCTCAAGGCGTTATTTAGTACTCAAAGAGTGGGAAAGAATGCTAACCCCATCTGCTGCTCCTCCCTCCACTATCCCTGCTTGGGTTAAAATTCACAAGCTCCCGCTAGAATGCTGGACTGAAGAAGGCCTAAGTCGCATTGCAAGTACCATAGGTAAGCCCCTACATGTTGATCTAGCCACTGCCAAACATCAGAGATTTGATTTTGCCAGAATTTGCATAGAGGTAGATGCTAATGAAGATCTCCTCATTTACTTCCTATCACAAGCCACAACTCCACTGTTGTGGACTCTTGTACATGGACCCTCACTCAAAATGGATTGTTCACTATTTCCTCTTTATGGGAGCAGCTCAGAGTCAAGTTTCCCACTATTGATTGGTGCCATGTTATTTGGTTTCCTTCTCATATCCCAAAGTGTAGCCTTATTAGTTGGCTTGCCGTACAGAACAGACTTTCTACTGAGGATAGACTGGTTCTATTTGGCATTAAGACCACTTCTTGCTGCAGTTTCTGTTCTGGAGAGGAAAATCATGACCATCTGTTCTTTAATTGTCCCTTTACTAAGCAAGTTTGGGTTGATGTTTCCTACAAATCTCAACTTACATGGCAAGACCAATCATTATCTAATCTGGTCAATTTCCTCTCCTCCCTTAGGAGAAAAGATTTGAAAACTACCCTGACTAAATTAACGTTTACTGTCTCTCTATACCACATATGGATTGAGAGAAACCTCAGGAAATTCCAGAATATCCAGCAGAGTGCTCCCACCTTGGTGTCCAAGATCTGCTCTGATATTAGGTATAGACTATTGTCCCTTCACAAAATTCCAACAGGAGACCATTCACTTCTTGATGGATGGAACATTTCATCTAATTGAATCTTTGATTAAAAAGCATAGCATGCTGCCATTGTTCTTGTTTGGTTCACATTGATGCTTTGAGATTCACTGATATAATGTTTCATTGTGACAGGTCTCCATAGCCTATTTGAAGATCAATTTGATTATCTCTGACGGCCCAATTAGGGCAGTTTGTTTTGCAGGTTTCCAGGGTCCAATCCTTACAGTTTGCAGCTGTTTACAGTTTGCAGTGGCAGAATGTTCATGCAGCAGCAAGCAAGTTCAAGCACCTTTGTCCCTGCAGCTGCAGTGTTGTTCAACAGGTGCTTTTCCCAAGGTTACTCCAAGGTTCTATCCAGCAACACAGGGTTCCATTGCAACGGAGGATTACACTTCCACAGGAATTAGTTGCTGCTGCTGCCATGTCCGATTGCAGTTACTGCTGCTGCTCCTATACTTGCTGCATTCTGCTGGCGTGGCATCCACCTGTCTTCTGTTGTTGGTTGCTGGTACATACTTCTTGCTTGCACCTCATATTAAACTATAGCAAGGGCTGTTGCTATAGTTCTTGTTTGCACTTTGATTATGCTCATTAGGTGGGTTGCAAGGGCTGTTGCATCCCACATTCTTACTTGCGTGCACTTGAAATTCATGTTATTCTATAGCAAGGGCTGTTGCTATAGTATCGTTGTATACATTGAGAACTTGCTGTGTTGCTTATCTGTTTCAATGGATATGCTGCCCAATATTCTAGAAAGGACTTGCATGTTAATCCGGGTAGTGCTAATACTTAGAGTTGTTTGGCTTCATCTGGACTGCTGTGTGTCTGATCAGCATCCACGATGTTGAGTTTTCTGGCCTAGCCTTGGGGGGCTGTCCCAAGGCATGTATTAGACCCTTCTGGGAGGGGGCCTTTCCTCCCTACTCTAGCCAGTTACTGCTGCTGCATTCTACTGTATATTCTGAGTTCTATTGCTGCTGCTGCAAGCGAAACTCGGCTCAAATTTCTAAGAATTAGCATTGGTGGTTCTACTTCCAGCTTCATGCTATTTGTAGTGGTGCTTCAGCAGCAGTAGGTGCTCTATTCCAAGTTCCTCCAAGGTCCTATCCCAAGTTTTATGTCCAAGCCTCATGTCTCATGTTCAAGGTTCAAGTTTCAAGCTTCATGTCTATGTTCATGCAAATTTTGAGTGTTTCTCCTCCCTCATTAGTGATGGAGCAGAAACACTTCCTTGTTTTATTTATATTTTCGCTGTTCTTTTCCCATGTACTCCCCTTGTTGCCTTTTGGCCTCCCCTTTTCCTTTTTGCCTTTGTCCTTCCTGGGGTATGCCCCTTGTAGGCTGTATATTCTCTTGCCTTCTTTTTATTTCAAGCTTGTTTTACCGAAAAAAAAAAAAAAAATGAAGATCTCCCTTCCTGCATCCACATTAAAACTGAACTAGGTTCAGTGGTTGTTAGTGTGGAGTATCAATGGCTCCCATAAAGGTGCACTAAGTGCAAAGTGTTTGGCCATACTTGCAATGCTAAACCTACTACGCCAAGCCCCAATGGATTGGAAGCTACTCCCAAACCTGACTCCATTGCTTCAGGGGCTACTGTCATTAGTAAGCCTGTAGAAAAGCATCAACCTGATGAGGATGCTAGTCCCAAAACCAATCTTGATGAGCAGAATACTATTAATTCAGGGCAGAGATCAGACGTGCCCATACCAGACCCTGAATTTAAAACTCCTGAAGATCTTGGAGCTAAGGTTAATGGTAAAGGCATCCTAGACACCAAGCCTCCTGACCCACCTGATGATAATCAAGGTTGGACGTCTAGCAGTAAGAAAAAGAACAAGAAGAAGCACAATCAGGGGCACATTCAGGAGGGGAGTAAGCAGTCCCCTCTCCCAAAGAGGTAAATGAATCTCTTGCCATCATTTTGTTGGGCAGTATGCTTTATCGTTTTACCCCCTGCCATCATTTTTATGACTAACACACCTCTACAGTTTGGGTTTTGGAACATGAGAGGTCTTAATGACCCTATCAAGCAAAAAGAGGTTGTTACTTTTGTTAGGAAAAATAAATTGTCACTTTTTGGTCTTGTTGAGCATAAAATAAAAGAAATTAACTGTCCTAGGGTCATTAAATATATGTTTCCATTATGGTCCTATGTGCATAATTTTGGTAATGCTCCAAGTGGTAGACTATGTGTTGTCTGGGACCCAGCTGTCCATAAATTAAGTGTTTTGACTCAATCAAGTCAGGCTATACATTGTCAAATTCAGGCATTGACTGGGGATCTCAAATTTTTAGCCACTTTTACTTATGGCTCCAATCTCCATGTGGAGAGAAGAGAGCTTTGGCATGATCTGATCTCTTGGCAAACCTTTGCCCCCTGGATCATTCTAGGGGATTTTAATGCCATTAGGTTTCAGCATGAAAAGATGGGTGGTGACCAACATTGGCTTACCCATATGGAGGAATTTAATCAATGCATTGTTAATTGTGATCTAGAGGATCTTAGATATTCAGGGTGCCAGTTTACTTGGGCCAATAAACAGACTCCTTCTCAATATGTTGCCACCAAAATTGATAGAGTCTTGGTCAATGAGCACTGGATCAAGTCCTTCCCTTGTTCCAATGCCCATTTTCCTCCCCCTGGCATTTCTGATCATTCTCCCGCCTTTGTGGTTGTAAATCCTGGTAGTAGGGTTGCTCATAGGCCATTTAAGTTCTTTAACTTTCTGGCTGATCACCCTGATTTTATAACTATGTTTGTGGTCTGTGAGAAGCTCAGAATCCTCCAAAGTGAATTTAAGGAACTTAACACTAAGGAATTCAGTGATATTTCCCAAAGAACATGCCTGGTCAGGCAAGAGCTTGACTTTATCCAAAGTGATCTTGGCAAAGACCCTACTGACCCAGTTAAGCAAAATCTTGAAAGAAATCTGTGTAAGCAGTATCTTACTTTAGTCAGAGCTGAGGAGAGTTTTGCTAAGCAAAAATCTAGAATTCAATGGCTTAAACTGGGAGACCAATGCACGTCTTACTTCTTCAAATCCATTACCCAAAACAGGAATAGGAATAAGATCACTAGCTTGACTCTCCCTGATGATTCTATCACTCATGATCCTAGGGAGATTAAGGCTTCCTTTGTTGATTTTTATACCTCCCTTTTGGGTACTGCTCACCCTTCTGGTTACTCTGGATCCTCTAGAGTTAATCAGTTGATTGTAACCAAACTGTTGGACCCCCAGAGAGAAGCTATGATTTCTGAGATCTCTAACCAGGAGATTAAAGAAACATTCATGTCTCTCAACCCTAACAAAGCCCCTGGCCCTGATGGGTATAATGCAGGATTCTTCCAGAAATCATGGAGTGTTGTGGGTAACGAAGTCACATCTGCTGTGAGAAATTTCTTCAGATCTGGGAAACTCCTTACTAAAGCCAATTCAACAAGCATAGCCCTTGTCCCCAAAGTCCCTAACCCGTCCAGGGTTGGGGATTTTAGACCCATATCATGCTGCAACACCATCTACAAGTGTATTGCAAAGATCCTTGCTAAAAGGATTCAAGTTGCCCTCCCCTACCTCATAGACCCTGTTCAATCAGGGTTTGTGAAAGGGAGAAGAATTGCGGATAATATCTTTCTTACACAAGAACTCATGAGGGACTACCACAAGAATTCCTCTTCTCCAAGGTGTGCTATGAAAGTTGATATCATGAAAACCTATGACAATGTCAATTGGGACTTTCTTTGGGATATTCTTACGTCCATGAACTTCCATCCTCAGATGATCACTTGGATCAAAGCATGTATCTCCACTGCCAATTATACTCTAAGTATAAATGGGGAAGGCACTGGCTCTATCAAGGGAAAGAAAGGTTTGAGGCAAGGTGATCCTTTGTCCTCTTATCTCTTTGTGATCATCCTGGAAGTTCTCACCCAAATTCTCAAAGAAAAGTCCCATAGTCCCACCTTCCATTTCCACTGGAGGTGTGATAAGACAAGGTTAATTAACTTGTGCTTTGCTGATGACCTAATGATCTTCTGCAAAGGGGATTTAAGCTCCATTCAATGCATTCAGGAGGCTCTCTCTGAGTTTGAGGCCCTGTCTGGCCTTTCTCCTAGTCCTGGTAAGAGTAGCATATTCTTCTCTAGAGTTCCCTCTACTGTTAAACAATCGATAATTGATGCTCTCCACTTCCAGGAAGGTACTCTCCCTGTGAGATATCTTGGTGTCCCACTTATATCCACTAAACTCAAATACCTGGATTGTAAGTCACTCATAGATAGAATTACAAATCGTACCAAATCCTGGGCCAACAAATATCTCTCCTATGCTGGAAGAATTCAGTTGGTTAAGTCTGTCTTGTTCTCTATGCAGACTTATTGGTCCTCAATCTTTATACTTCCTAAAAGAGTGGTCAAGGAAATTGAGGGAATTCTGAGAGCTTTTTTTTGGACAGGGTCAGAGGTTAAGCACACAAGTGCTAAGGTGTCCTGGGAGCGCCTTTGTTCCCCAAGAAAGGAAGGTGGTCTGGGGTTTAAGTCCCTCCAAGTTTGGAACAAGGCTGCCATGGGCAAGCATATTTGGTTCCTTGTGTCAGGTGGGGAACAATCCATGTGGTGTCAATGGGTGAAATCTTACTTACTCAAAGGTAGAAGTTTTTGGAAGGTTAAAATTCCTTCTAGCCCCTCGTGGACTTGGGGGAAACTTCTACAACTTCGTCCTATCATCCAACCATTGCATATATCCCTAGGTGCAGCCTTATAACATGGATTGCCATTCAGAACAGACTTACCACTGAGGATAGGCTGGTGCTCTTTGGCATTAAGGACACATCATCTTGTAGCTTCTGTCCGGCTGCGGAATCCCATGATCACATTTTCTTTAACTGCCCCTTCACTAAGCAAGTTTGGGATGCGGTGTGCATTAAATCCCAGTTCTCTGGGCAGGCTCAGGACTTAGCCAGTCTTGTCACACTAATCTCAGCTGTAAAAGGAAGAGGGCTTAAGAGCACCCTGGTAAAACTCTCTTTCACTGTCTCTCTCTACCACATTTGGATTGAGAGAAATTTAAGGAAATTCCAAGGATTACAAAATAGTATCTCCTACATTGTGGCTAAGATTAGCACTGAAATTAGGTACAGATTGTTGTCCGTTAACAAAGTACCAATTGGACCATTATTCCTTTTGAAAGCATGGAACTTACCATTACCTCTGCAAGTGCTTTCTGTTTGATCTCTGTGGTTACTATATTGTTGCACTGTGTATTATTATTTATCAATATATCACTAATCACTTGGTGTCTTTGACAGGTTCCAAACAATGCAGATTGTTGGCAAGCTTTTCCTCTTAATAGCCTATTCGGGCAGTTTGTGTTTGCAGGTTAAATGGGCCAAAGAGGCATTCTATCTTGGACGGCTTTGCTATTACTTCTATTAGCAGGAGGGACTATGGTATGGTGGTTTACTTCAGAGAAGGACTGTTATTACTTCTATGTAGAAGGTCTGTTATTTTATACCCTCATTCTAAGTGGAATGTTGTGAACACATCTTAATTCTGAGTGTGTGTGATCTACCAAATGTGGGTTTCCCAGTGAGATTAGATCCTCTTGCCTTCTTGTTGAGAGGAGTGTATGTGAGGAGCCCCATTTCTCAGGTTGTGTGAAAAGAGAGTGGGAGGTCAGGTCTATTGAGGGAGTAGGGTGGTAAGGAATATCCCCTGAGATTTGGACTATGATATCTATCATTTGCTTCGCCTGATTTTGTTACTTGAGGCCTACTGTACTTTGGGCAATATATCCTGTTACTGTATTTTCTGAAAACCCCAGGGCAATGCACAATTCTCATTGTTTCATGTTTTGGTCTGTACATGCACCTTGTAATATCTGTTGCTGCTGTGCTACTGCTGTAGAAGTTAATCTGCCAAGGAGTAATACTTTATACTGCTGTCACGTACTGCTGCAAGTATTGCTCTGCTGGGGTTACATTCTGTTACATTTCTATGCCATCTGTTGCTGCTCTTCATTCCTTACTGCTGCTGCTGTTTAGTTACCCATTCGGATTGTGCTATTGCTGCTGCTAGCTAATATTCCTCTCGGTGAGGTTCATGCTGTTACACCTTCTTGGATCTTGAGGCCACAAAGTATTAGCAGCTGGTCCCACTTTGCACTAGCATATTGCACAAGCACTTTTCTATATGCATGATACTTGCTACCATATGCATGATACTTGCCACCATACTTGATTCTTAATACTTCATTATCTGGAATTTTTTAACCTGTGGGCTGCCATTGTGTTGGGCAGAGCTGCTGCAGTTCTCGTGGGCAGTGACATGGTTATGCTATGCTTTCATTGTAGTGCCTACAATCTAGTATGTTAGCTTCAGATTGTAGCTGATAATTGAGGTTGCTACAGGATATCTTTGTTTCTGGGCTGCTCATTTTTCAAACGAAACTCTGCCCAAATTTTCAGGAACCAGTTGCACTTTTAGTTTAGGCCTAGCCTTGGGGGGCTGTCCCTAGGCTTGATTGATCCCCCTTTGGGAGGGGGGCGTCCTCCCGTTAACAAGTTGCTGGGTATCATATGCTTACCTCGCAGCATGAATCGCGAATGCAAGTTGGGCACGATCCAATGATCCCCGAGATTGACCACAAGCTGTGCTGAAGTGTTCTGTTCATGCAAGGGAAAAACGCTATTGCAATGGGGTATGCCTACTCTAAGGGGGCTGTCCTTAGAGAAAGTTTCCCAATACATCTTCTTGTGGGTAAGTTACCATGTTCAAGGTCCAAGTTCAAGGCAAGTCAGAGTAGTTTCAATCAGTGGTTGTGAGAGTTTCTGGCTCTTCTTCTTAGAAGGGCTAGAAACTCCCTATTCTCATTTTGTAGATGTTTTATTTTCACTTCCCCCATCTTGTTTTCCTAATTACCCTCATGTTGCCCTTGTGGCCTTCCCTTTTAATTCTCGCAATTTTCTTTCTTTTCTTTTTCTTTGTCCTCCTTGGGGTATGCCCCTTGTAGGCTGTACATTCGCTTAGCCTTTTTATTTTCAAGCTTTATTACCCAAAAAAAAACTACAGCTTCTTCACCTCGTTGCATCTCCGGATAGTGACCAAGCTTCATGAATTTTGACGGGGCTTGAGCTTTGAAAAGGGAAGACCAATCTTGTGTCTTCCCTGAGTTCGGATTGGAGCTAGACGCATTCTTAGACTTAGCAGGCTCAGGAGGATCCGCAACCACATGGAAATCCCCTTCAAGAAATCGGTTTTGGGAGTTCGGGGAGACTGGATTCTCCTGGAGATAATTTATCTGATTTTTGAGTTGAGAGAGGTCTACACTGATACCTGATTTCTTCAAATCGGCCTCAAAGGAGTGAACTATCGAAGCAATCCTCTCCTCCTGCTCCAACTGTGCACCTGCGTTCTGAAAGACTTCTTGCAATCTCCGTGAGGAATTGGGGCTGGTTAAAACTGGGCTCTGAGAACCGATTATGGGATTCGGATCATGGACTGGCAGCTAATTTTGGATCGGGGATCCAACCGTTGAGTAATTCGATGATAGGGAAGAACTTGGGAAACCAAGGTTTAGGGCTAGAACCTGATGTTTAATCTGATCAGAGAGGTCGGAGATATGGGTTGAAGGAAGATCGATCTTAGGTTTAGTCCGCAGAGGGTAAACGCTCGACTGAATAAATTGCTGATAGGGTGAGACATCATCACTCACCTTGTTTACCCAGATCCGAGATATTATGAGAAGTAGAGACGGTGGACATCGGACTCCCCGTCTGTGGCGCATGAACAGACCTTGGACTGGGTTGTGGAGCAATGATTTGTTTCCTCCGCACTTCAATGGAATCCAGTGCACGAGACCCTAAATCACCAGGCATGAGAGGATTGGCTGCCATTTTAGGGTTTCACAGATGAAAACGCGAAAATCACCAGAGGGAGGATGCTGACATCATTTTTCTATCAAGCTTTTTTCAGAGTGTTTGTGTGGAAGTTTCAGCCAATTCAGAGCTGCCTAAGGATATCTTAATCACCCTGGGACAGGAATCGGCTACAGTAGGAGTTGAATACCAATGGCTACCTCCAAAGTGCAATGTGTGTAAAGTATTTGGTCACACATGCAAGCCTAAGCCAGAACCTGAATCTATAGCTACTAATGATAAAGAAGCGTGGGAAATTAACGGGGGTTGAGAGCTTCTCTCTCTAGAAATGGAGAGAGAATGCACTCCCCCACTTTCGGCATTTTTGGATTTCTCACACAATCTGTCTACAGATTGTTTATCTATCCTACCCACTTCTCTCACGTTCTTGATTCGTTCAAGTCAAAGGCAAGGGATCGTTCATTTGGAGTAGATTTGTTCCACTCCTCACTAAAATGAGTCTCTGTTCAAGGGATCCATTATACAAGGGGAACTCGTCCTCCCCTCCCTCAAGAGCACAAACCCAGATTTCTCGGTATGGATTTGTTTCACACGAACCATATGTGAGTAAATCTGTCCAAGGTTTCTTTGAAACCCAACGTCCAGGATCTGAGTTAAACCCCAGCCCCACAGCAGTTCAATCGGGGTTTGAAGCTTAGTTCATCCATCAACGCCATTTGAAGACGATCCAATCTCCAAGGTATGGGTGGGACATCCCCAATCTGGTTTATACCCAGTTCATTCGCACAAGCCCGTAAGGTAGGAAATCCCAGATTTTCAACGTTGAACTAACGATGGTGATGGAAATCAACAACCACAACCAACACTGAGTTAAAGCTTCTCACGGAAGTATTCGAGTCCCCGGGGTTCTGAAACTCGCTCCATCTCTGTGGCTTAGTTCCTCCCGTTAAGTGAAGTCGGTGTCACGACGGTGAGGGTAATACCACAATTGGTTCTGGCCCAAGGTGTGCTTAGAGATGAAGAACCTCATTCCTCCTATACATCCGTTTGGAGCTGGTCTTGATGGCTGGAAGTGCTCTTCGTGAACCAGGGACTACCTGGAAATCAGTTTGAGAGGGGGAGAGTGAGATCCACTCTCTCCCCTGCGTGTGGGCTTTACCATCTGCTCAAAAGGAGTACACTGCCGTAGAAAAGCTTGCAGTAGCTTTTTGTTCAACCTATCAACTCTAGTCAATTCGGAAAACTTCCTTTGGTTCAATCGGTACAGCTGTACCCCAAGTATCCAGTGGGATACAACCCATTTTCTGCCAACGTTAGGCTCCTCGTGGGCCCTTCTATCACGACAATTTTGATATGCACTTGTGTTCTGGGTTTGTGGGCTGTTATGTTTTGAGACACAGTGTAATATTTATTTTACGGCTTTATTGCTTATTTACATTTCCCACCCCGGCGGGTTGTGTCGGGGAGTACGCAATTTTTTTTCTTTATTTTTATTTTGTCCTCCCTGGGGTATGCCCCTTGTAGGCTGTACATTCGATTAACCCCTTTTATTTTCACGCTAAATTACCCAAAAAAAAAAGCGTGGGAAATTATTGGGAAAGCCCTTGGAGGGGGGGGGGGGGGGAGATGCTCTGGAAGCTGTAACCAAACTGGTGCCACAGGACTCAGTTCACTCAGAGATCTATGAGGATCCTGGAGAGGGTGACATCTCACATCCTAATGGCCCTTCTTCAGCTCCCCACAAGCCTTCGGACCAATCTCCCGAGGTGCCATCTCCTTCGGGGACTTCAATAGAGGATCTGCGGACTAAGGCAGCTATAGACCCAAAAGAGGTACCTAGCCCCAACCATGAAGGATCCAATGTTGGGGTTGAACTCAAGCCCCTCCTTGATCCAGACCCTAAGCCTCCAGATGCCTTAACGTCCAATGCTGCTAATAAGAGCAAAGGAGTAGCTGCGACAGTGGATGACTCCAGGAACTACTCAAGCAGGAAAAAGGGAGGAAAGAAGGGCAGGAGTACCCCATCAGCCTCTCATCTCTCAGGTAGACATTGATACATCCAGCTGTATCCTTTTTGGGCATTTACCAATATTTCCTACTTTATGCCATGTACTATTTTTTCCAATAATTTATGACTTGCTCAGCTATTCATTTTGGTTTTTGGAACCTAAGAGGGCTTAATGATCCTCTTAAACAAAAAGAAGCAAAGTCCTTTTTGAGAAACAATGATCTGCCCTTGTTTGGTCTGATAGAGCATAAAATCAAACAACCTAATGTTGGGAGAATTTTGAACTTCATCTGTCCCAATTGGAAGTATGCTCATAATTATGATCATGCTCCAATTGGAAGGATTGTAGTTTGCTAGGATCCTTTGATCATGACTGTTAAAGTCCTTACCCAAACTGCCCAATTCATTCTCTGTGAGGTCTGTCTCCGAAGTAGTAACTTGGTTTTCCTTGCTTCCTTTGTATATGGAGCCAACAACTACATTGACAGACAAGAACTCTGGAGTTCTCTGGTTAATCTAAGCAACTCCACCCCGTGGATTGTTCTTGGGGATTTCAACTCAGTTAGGAAACCCCAAGAAAAATCGGGTGCCATCTCCCAATGGCCTGCTCATTTGGATGATTTTAACACTTGCCTATACTCCAGTGGGCTTGATGATCTGAGATACTCTGGATGTTTTTTCACTTGGTCTAATCGACAAACACCCCCTAATCATATCTCCACTAAGATTGATAGGGTTCTTGTAAATGATGGTTGGATCAAGAGTTTTTTGGGTAATTTAGCTTGAAATTAAAAGGGGTTAAGCGAATGTACAGCCTACAAGGGGCATACCCCAGGGAGGACAAAATCAAAATAAAGAAAAGAAAAGAAAATTGCGTACTCCCCGGCACAACCCGCCGGGGTGGGAAAATAGGATGCCCTTGCACAGCCCGCAAGGATAGGGATAATTAAACATAACAAGCACAATAACTAACAAAAATTAGTGTGCACTGCCATAATATCGGGGTCCCACGTAGAGTCCCATGAGTTGTTTAATGGTCCGATCCCCAAAGATTGAGGACCACAATTTGCTGGAAATGTGCAAAGCACATACTGAATATTGTGAATAAACCCAACATTTGGGCGTGGGTGTGGGAATCAATTGCTGCAATTTCTTTGTTTATTGGCCACTAGCCAATTGTAATGAGAACATTCCTGGAAAAACCACAGCTAATGAGTGTAACCACAGTAAATGTGTGGTCCCCATCATGCATGTAACCACAGCAAATGCGTGTAACCACAGCTGGCTTCCCAGCCTTTTTTTCAACTTGCACCACTTTTTTGAGATTTGAAATATGGGCCCACCATTTTGCACCACACTTTCACATCTCGGGCTGTGCTTGTGCGTGTAAAATGCCACGCCTCCCATTGCTGCCAAAATAGGTGGGGCCGTGCCCCTTTGAAAAAAGAGACCAAGAAGAAGAACTTGGACCCCCGTGTAATAGCCTGCCTTTTTAAAGGCAATATCTTTATGAACCACAGGCGCATAGCTGTTATAGCTGTCACCACGCTTGAACCCAAAATTTGTTTCACCCGAGATAGGCTACAGTACTACCTCACGCCCACTTGCAATGAGAGAGTGCATCACACTCTCTTCTTCCCCAGTTGGAAAATAAACCCCAAACTCTGAAAATCAAACGCTTGGACTGTGTTGGTTGTAGAAACTTCCTACCGAAAACCTCATTTTTGCAGTTGGATCAAGAGTTTCCCGCAATCTTCTGCTTTCTTCCATACTCTTGGTATCTCTGATCATTCTCCAGCTCTAGTCCATCTTACTCCCTCTCCTAAAAGAGGCTTTAGGCCTTTTAGGTTCTTTGATTTCTTGGCTGAGCACCCCCAATTCCTCACCATTGTTCAGAAGGTATGGAGAACCATCATAATTGGCAATCCCATGTTCTGCATAGTTGAGAAACTCAGACTCCTTCAGTCTGATCTCAAAAAGCTTGGGATGTTTTGTCGCAGTTCTTAGGTACTTTCATCGTGGTATGGGCTGCCCAATTTTCAAACGTAACTCTGCCCAATTTGTGCACATCATAAAGCTGCATTTTACATGCTGATAGCATGCATTCACATAAGTGCTTCTTCCATGCTCAAATTATTACAAGTCTACAGATTGGCACGTCCATGATCAAGTGATTCCAAGGTATCCCATGATCAAGATTGTGATCAAGTTTACATCAAGTTGGCTATTGGATCTAATCCTCAAGTTCTAATACTAATCCCAAGTTTCTCTAGTGTGGGCTGTATATCTGGTTCTTTGTACCTTTTGTGTGGTGTTTCTCTCCTCTCTCATAGGAGAGAAACACCCCGTAGTTAGGTTTTATTTGCATTGTAGTACGCTGCCTTATGGCCATCTTCTCGCATTTCCTTTTCTTTTTTCTCCTTTTCTTTTCTTTTGTCCTCCCTGGGGTATGCCCCTTGTAGGCTGTATATTCTGTTGCCTTCTTTTTATTTCAAGCTTGTTTACCCAAAAAAAAAAAAAGCTTGGGATGTTGTGGGGACAGATGTGACATCAGCTGTTAGGAATTTTTTCAGATCTGGTAAGCTCCTCACTAAAGCTAATTCTACCAGTGTTGCACTTGTCCCTAAAATTCCAAATCCCTCGAAAGTTGGGGATTATAGGCCAATTTCATGTTGTAATACCGTTTACAAGTGCATTGCTAAAATCTTATCCAAGAGGATCCAGGCTGCACTACCCCATCTCATTGATCCAGTGCAATCTGGATTTGTTCAGGGTAGGAGAATAACAGATAACAGCTTCCTCACTCAGGAAATAATGAGGGATTACCATAAGCATTCCTCCTCACCTAGGTGTGCACTTAAAGTTGACATTATGAAAGCATATGACAATGTTAGATGGAACTTCCTGTGGGGCATTCTTGAATCTATGAATTTCCACCCCCATATGATTCAATGGATCAAAGCTTGTGTTACAACAGCTAACTACTCCTTGAACATCAATGGGGAGCCCACTGGTTTCATCAAGGGTAGGAAGGGTCTGAGGCAAGGTGACCCCTTGTCCTCTTACCTCTTTGTCATTGTTATGGAAGTGCTAACTCAAATACTTAAAGAGAAGTCCCTCAATCCCAACTTCCACTTCCATTGGAGATGTGACAAGACAAAGATTATCAACCTCTGCTTTGCTGATGATCTTATGATCTTTTGCAAAGGGGAGTTGAGTTCTATTCAGTGCATTAAAGAGGCTCTTGCTGAATTTGAAGCCCTCTCTGGACTCTCCCCTAGTCCAGGCAAAAGTAACATTTTCTTCTCCGGAGTTCCCCCCTCAATTAAAACTGCCATTCTTGATCTTCTTGGGTTTAAAGAGGGCTCCCTCCCTGTTAGATACCTGGGGGTCCCTCTCATCTCCACTAAGCTCAAGTACTCAGACTGCAAGTCTCTCATTGATAGAATCACCAATCGTACTAAATCTTGGGCAAACAAATACTTATCTTATGCTGGGAGAGTACAACTCGTGAAGTCTGTCCTTTTTTCCATGCAGACGTATTGGTCCTCTATATTCATTCTCCCAAAGAAGGTCATTAAAGAAGTTGAATCTATTCTTAGATCCTTCTTCTGGACTGGATCTGATCTCAGGAACACTGGGGCTAAAATATCTTGGGAGCAACTGTGCTCCCCTAAGAAAGAGGGAGGCTTGGGCTTTAAATCCCTTCAAGTTTGGAACAGGGCTGCTATGTCTAAGCATATTTGGTACCTGGTCTCGGGGGGAGAGCAATCCATGTGGTGCCAGTGGGTGAAATCTTACTTACTCAAAGGTAGGAGTTTTTGGAAAATTAAAATTCCCAGTAGCCCTTCTTGGACGTGGAGGAAGTTGCTCCAACTTCGTCCTCTCATACAATCATACATTCAGTATAAAATTGGGGATGGTTCCAACACTTTCCTTTGGCATGATAATTGGCACCCCCTTGGCCCCTTATCTACAAAATTTGGTAATCGCATCATTTATGATTCTGGTATACCTGATAATGCCACGGTGTCTGCCATACTGGACCACAATAACCAATGGAAATTTCCCATCACTCAAACCTGGGAATTAAATGAGATTAGAGATGCTCTTCCTCCTATTCATGGGGATAGCTCCTCCCATGCTGATACTTGCCCAAATAAAGAATGGGCATGATGTGGTCTCTGTAAATGTAGAGTACCAATGGCTTCCTCCAAGATGTTCCAAATGTAAAGTCTTTGGCCATGCTTGTAAACCAAAGGCTGAAGCTCTTGGCAAAGGTAATGATGAAAATTGGCAGCAGATAGGTAGGGCCCTTGGAGGTGGTGGGGGAACTTTGGAGGCCCTTACTAAGGAGGTACCTAATGCTACAGGAGCTGCCTTTATCATTCAGCCTGATAAGGAAGGAGTTATCATCGAAGAAGATTCTCCAAGTGAAACATCAGATGACTTGAAGGAATTTGACCATCCTCTCACAGCAAATATTAAGCTAACAGATGGCAGTTCTAGTTCTGCTCCTCATCCTGTAAGTGAGTTGGATCCATTGACAGCTCAAGCAGAGGTAGGCATTGAGGAGAAGGGTTTCATTACAGCCAATCAGAGGCCTCAAGACCAGGTCCAGCAGAGTGGAAAGAGTTGTGTGGATGCTCATAGTAGCATTCCTCCTGACCCTCCTGATGATACTTGGAGGAAAACCAAAAAGAACGATAGAGAGAGGAATAAGAAAGCAAGCAGAGGCAACAAAGGGGGTATGTCTAATACCCCTAAAAAAGGCAGGTAAGTTCCTCATCTCTTTTTGTATTGGCAGCATGCTACATTGATTATAATCTGCCACCTTTTGCTTAATTTTATGTCTATGTCCATAAATCCTCTTCAATTAGGTTGTTGGAATATGAGGGGTCTTAATGATCCCCTCAAGCAAAGAGAGGTCAAGTCTTTTGTTAATAAAAATAATTTGTCTATCATTGGATTGGTAGAACATAAAATTAAGGAGAATAACTTTAGTAGGATTTGTTGCTCCATGATTCCATATTGGTCTTTTGTACACAATTACTCCCACTCCCCTAGTGGTAGAATTTGTGTTGGTTGGGACCCCTCTGTTGTTAATGTTAATGTTCTAGGTCAATCCAACCAAGCTATCCACTGTCATGTCCAAACTATCTCTGGCAACATTCAGTTTACTGCCACTTTTGTATATGGATCAAATTTATACAATGAGAGAAATGATTTATGGCACGATTTGAACTCTTGGAATAACCCTGGGCCTTGGGTTGTTTTAGGAGACTTCAATGCTTTGAGATATCCTACTGACAAAGTGGGAGGTGATTATCATTGGCCACCTCATATGGATAGCTTTTGTAAGTGTATTGACCACAATGAGCTTGAGGATCTCAAGTACTCTGGTTGTCATTTTACCTGGTCAAACAAACAGGATCCCCCCCATGTTGTATCTACCAAAATTGACAGGGTTTTGGTTAATGAACAATGGATTAAAACTTTTGTTAGGTCTAATGCTCATTTCCAAACCCCTGGAGTCTCTGACCACTCCCCTGCTGTGGTTTATCTGAATCCTATCTCTGGGAGATTCAACAAACCCTTCAAGTTTTTCAATTTCCTTGCTGAGCATCCAAAATTCTTATCCATTGTGCAACAGGTTTGGAGAAGAGTTATCTTTGGAAATCCTATGTATGTCACTAGTGAAAAACTCAGATTGCTCCAAAAGGAGCTTAAAAAACTTAATACTAAAGAGTATAGTGATATTTCCATTAGGACTATTGCTGCCAAGCTGCAACTGGATGTAGTGCAACAGGACCTGGGGGTTGATCCTGACAACTTCACCAACCAAATCCAAGAAAGGAACCTATGTAGGCAGTATATGATGTTGGCTAGAGCTGAGGAGAGTCTAGCCAAGCAAAAGTCCAGAATCCAATGGCTCAAGCTTGGAGATCAATGCACTTCTTATTTCTTTAAATCTATTTCCCACAATAGGAATAGAGGTAGAATTACAAGCCTGATCCTTGATGAGAATAATCTCACACATGATCCTGATGTGATCAAATCTACCTTTGTTGAGTTCTACACTCAATTGTTGGGCACCCCTCACTCCACTCACTATGCTGAGGGGACTAGGATCAATCAGCTTGTTAGTTACAAACTATCCGAGGCCCAAAGGAACTCTATGATTACTGAGATTTCTAATGCTGAGATTAAGGAAACTTTTATGTCACTCAACCCCAACAAAGCCCCTGGCCCAAATGGCTATAATGCTGGTTTCTTCCAGAAATCCTGGTCTATTGTGGGGCATGAAGTGACTTCAGCTATTAGGAACTTCTTCAGATCTGGCAAGCTTCTAACTAGAGCCAACTCCACCAGTGTAGCACTTGTTCCTAAAGTCCCCAATCCTACCAAAGTTGGGGACTATAGGCCCATTTCTTGTTGTAACACCATTTACAAGTGCATTGCCAAAATCATCTCCAAGAGAATCCAAGCTGCCCTCCCTCATATCATTGACCCTGTACAATCTGGATTTGTACAGGGTAGAAGGATATCTGATAACATTTTCCTTACTCAGGAAATCATGAGAGACTATCATAAGTATTCTTCCTCACCTAGGTGTGCATTAAAAGTTGACATTATGAAAGCTTACGACAATGTGAGGTGGGACTTCTTATGGGATACCCTTGAGTCCATGAACTTCCACCCTCAGATGATACAGTGGATTAAGTCTTGTGTTACTACTGCCAATTACTCTCTAAGCATTAATGGGGAGCCCACTGGTTTCATCTCTGGCAAAAAAGGTCTGAGGCAAGGAGACCCCTTGTCCTCATATCTCTTTGTTATTGTCATGGAAGTATTTACACAGTTACTTAAAGAGAAGTCCCTCAACTCTAATTTCCATTTCCATTGGAGGTGTCAAAAAACCAAGATTATTAATCTTTGCTTTGCAGATGATCTTATGATCTTCTGCAAAGGGGAGATTAGCTCTATTCAATGCATCCAAGATGCCCTTTCTGAGTTTGAGACACTCTCTGGACTGTCCCCTAGTCCTGGTAAAAGTAACATATTCTTCTCTGGTGTCCCTTCTACAATCAAGGCGGCTATTCTTGAGCTTCTTGGTTTTCAGGAAGGATCCCTCCCTGTTAAGTATCTTGGTGTACCACTCATTTCCACTAAACTCAAGTACTGTGATTGCAAGGTTCTCATAGACAAGATCACAAAGCGCACCAAATCTTGGACTAACAAGTACTTGTCCTATGCTGGGAGAGTTCAATTGGTAAAATCTGTGCTATTCTCTATGCAAACGTATTGGGCTTCCATTTTCATACTTCCCAAGAAAGTTATTAAAGAAGTTGAGTCTATTTTGAGATCCTTCTTCTGGACTGGGGTTGATCTTAGGAGCTCTGGGGCTAAGATCGCTTGGGATCACCTATGCTCCCCCAAAAAGGAAGGGGGTCTGGGCTTTAAATCCCTTCAAGTGTGGAACAAGGCGGCCATGTCTAAACATATCTGGTTCCTAGTTTCAGGGGGTGAACAGTCTATGTGGTGCCAATGGGTGAAATCTTATTTACTTAAAGGGAGGAGTTTTTGGAAAGTTAAAATTCCTAGTAGTCCCTCATGGACTTGGAGAAAGTTACTACAACTTCGCCCTACTGTTCAATTGTACATCAAGCATCATATTGGGGATGGGGCTACCACCTCCCTTTGGTATGACAACTGGCACCCACTTGGTCCCTTAGTGCAAAAATATGGTACTCGTATCATTTATGATTCTGGTATTCCTGAAGATGCCACAGTGTCTGCCATACTGAGTTCTGATTATCAGTGGAGATTCCCCATCACTCAAACCTGGGAGTTAAATGAGATTAGGAGTGCTTTACCCCCGTCTCATGGATATAACTCATTTCAACCTCTTGTTGATACTTGCAAATGGACTCTGAATCTTAGTGGTGTCTTCACCGTTTCATCATTGTGGGATCAACTTAGGACACACTTCCCTATTATTGATTGGAACCACATTGTCTGGTTCCCATCACATATCCCCAAATGTAGTCTTATTAGTTGGATTGCCATTCAAAACAGACTATCCACTGGTGATAGGTTAGTTCTCTTTGGTGTTATTGATTCCTCTTGTTGTAGTTTTTGCTCTGATGAGGAGAATCATGATCATCTTTTCTTCAGCTGCCCTTTCACCAAACTTGTTTGGGATGCTGTGTGTCTGAGATCTAATCTTTTCTGGCAGCAACCTCATACTCTCTCTAGCCTTGTCTCTCAACTCTCCAATTTTAGAGGGAAAGGTCTTAGAAGTACTCTTGCTAAACTTTCCTTTACTGTTACTCTCTACCATGTTTGGATAGAGAGGAACACTAGGAAGTTTCAAAACTTGCAGCATACTACTCAAACTGTTGTGGCCAGAATTTGTTTAGACATTAGGAGCAGGTTGTGGTCCCTCCCTAAGATCCCTAGTGGATCACAAGCCCTTTTGGATTCATGGAGCTTACCTGTTAACTCTACTTAAATGTAGATTGTGGCACCTAACAGTCCTGCATTACACTCATTGAATCATAGAAACTGGGATATTATCTTCTCATTGTGTCTCATGATTGTCTCTGGGTTACAGGTGCTAAATCAAACGGCTGAATGTGTGGTGCCATGATTTTACTAATCACCCAGCTGGGTTTTGTATTGCAGGTTCCAGAACCCCAAGATTTGTCCAGTAAATCATCCTATTTCATTCTAGTTCACGTGGAAGCTAACTGCCCAGTTGGGTTTTTAAATGCAGGTGGTAGTTTTCTCATGAGAGAGAGTGTGATCTACCTAAATTGTGAGAATCCTGTGAGATTTGAACTTGTATTTTCTTAGTGGAGAGTGTCCATATTCTCAGTTCATGAGAGAAAAAGTGTGGGAGTTCATATTCGAAGGAGTGCAGAGTTAGATCTGAGATTATTTCTTCATTACTGTTACTGTTAATTCTATTAGCAGGTTTGCTATTTTACTTCTATTAGCAGGTTTGCTACTTTATACTTTGATTCTGTGATCCCGTAGCAATCGTATTCTAGACTGAGTGTGTGTGTCCTACTCAAAAGTGAGTGACCAGTGAGTCTTGTTCCTCATTCCGGCTTCGTTCAGAGGGGAGAGTTTTTGCCCTGTCCTCAGGCCTAGTGGGAAAAGAGAGTGGGAGGCTAGATTGTGAGGGAGTTATGGGTTGGTGAGCACATAAAATGGTCTGAGGATGTGCATTTCAGTTCCCATCTCTTTGATTTCTCCTTAATTCCTCATGGTAGATGTGTTGTGCAGCTGTTCATGCTATACTCATGTGAACTTGTTGAATTACTTCTGTTATGGTATTGCTTCCTGTGGTAGTTTAGAGAATTTAGGGTCTGTGAACAGTCCAGATTGATCTGCTCATGCTGCGGTTGTTCCTGTGGTAAGATCTGCTGCTGGATTAGTCTCGGCATAGCTCAATTTTCTGTCTTTGAACAATCAGAAACGCTGCTGTCCATTTAACTCTTTGTCATCAGTTTTGTGGTTTGTATTTGTTTATTAGTACGTTCTTTTGGGCTGCCATTTCTGGGCAGACGTCTGATTTTCTGGTTTGTCCAAAAACAGCTGTTATGCTGCTCAAATTTTTCCAGATTAAGTCCTATCCGTGGGGGGTTGTCCCTTGGAACTTTTGTTAAAGTCCATTGTTAATGAAGTTGAAGTTTAAGGCTGCTGCAAATCCAGATTGCTGCAGAAGCTATGATAAGCACAGTAGGAGGTTCCATCAAGTCCAAGTGGTAGGAGGCTATCCCATTGCTGCCTTCAACAACAGCGTTCATTCACTCACAGTACAAGAGTTTTGTTCCCGCACAAAGTCCAAGGGTTGTCCTCATAATATATAGTTTCATATAAGGTTTATTGTAGTTCTGTTTGTAAGTAGTCCCCCTTTTTTGTGTAGTGTTTCTCTATACTCTGAGAGATACATTCAGTAGGGCTTTTTGCTATGTTAGTTGCCTTGTGCTTTCCCTAACAGTTTTTGTTGGCTTTCAATTCCTTTTTCTGTTTTTATTTTTATTTTCTTTCTTTGTCCTCCCTGGGTATGCCCCTTGTAGGCTGTATATCCGGTTAGCCTTTTTTCTATTTCAAGCTTGTTTACCCAAAAAAAAAAAAAAAAAAGATGGACAATTTAAGATATCAACTCTTTGGGACAAACTTAGGACTCATTTCCCTCCTGTTGTGTGGAGTCCTATTAATTGGTTCCCCTCACATATACCTAAGTGTAGCCTCATTAGTTGGATTGCCATCCAACACAGGTTGTCCACGGGTGATAGATTGGTCCAGTTTGGAGTCATTGACTCCCCGTGCTGTAGTTTTTGCTCTGACACAAAAAGTCATGATCATCTTTTCTTCAATTGTCCCTTTACCAAAAAAGTTTGGGAGGCTGTGTCTCTTAAATCCCAGTTCACCTGGCATTCACACTCATTATCTATCTGGTCTCTCAACTTTCCACTTTCCAAGGGAAAGGCCTGAGAAGCACCCTTGCTAAGCTGACCTTCACTGTTACAATTTATCATGTCTGGATAGAAAGAAACAATAGGAAGTTTCAGCATCCTGTTCCCTCTGTTGTTGCTAGGATTTGTCTTGATATTAGGAACAGATTGATGTCTCTCAATAAAATCCCAAGTGGACCAAATGCCTTAATGGAATCTTGGAACATTGCTACTAACTCCTAATCTGTGGCTTATGATGGATGGGCATGCTTTCATTTTCATTTTATATTAAGTATGCTGAACTGGTTTTATTCACTTACCACCCAATTGGGATTTTGCGGATGCAGGTCTTGAGCTTCAGGAAATATTCTTTTACTAACATCCCATTTGGGAAATTTGAGTACAGGTCTTACTTTACTGTTGATTATCATGTTTGTGTGGGTGACTTACACAAACTGTGTGATCCAGTGAGTTGTGAGTATTGAGCCTCAGAATTTCTATTTGAGTGGAGTGTGATAAATGGTTGGAGATTTAAAACTTGTGAGTTCTGAGGGAGTGTGGAACCTTAGAGAGTGTTATAGAAGTTGTGAGGTTCCAAGGGAGCTGAAGGGTGAGACACCAACTAGGATTGAATGTTACTTGCATAACTCGTTATGTTACTTCCATCTGCAAAGTGTTGACGTTGCAGCATCAGTTGCTGTAGCAGTTTGCAGCTGTTGGGAGTCATATATTCCAGGAATCATTGTATGGAAAGAGCTCCAACTGATGCAAACCTGAGCTGCTGGCCATTACTTGGGGAGGATCTTGCTAATACTCCAGGTAATCATACTTTTTACTTGAACTCCATGTAATCTATAGCAAGGGCTGTTGCTATTGATACGTGCTTGCTTGCTTGCATTTGGATTATGCTCATTAAGTGGGTTGCAAGGGCTGTTGCAACCTACATTTTTACTTGCTTGCAATTGAATCTTCATGTTAAACTATAGTAAGGGCTGTTGCTATAGATTCTTGCTTACTTATATTTCCAAAAATCCAGTGGACATGATTGTTAATTTGCTTAGATTTGTTTGGTATCATCTGGACTGCTGTGTGCCTGATCAGCATCCACGATGTTGAGATTTCTGGCCTAGCCTTGGGGGGCTGTCCCATGGCATGTATTAGTCCCTTCTGGGAGGGGGCATTTCCTCCCTACACTAGCTGTTACACCTACTGTTAGGCCAACCTTTCTAGCAGTAGTAGATGAAACTCTGTATTTATGGGCTGCCAATCTCTGGGCAGACATCTGATTCTCTGGGATTGTAAGTGCCATTCCAAGCAATTTGCTGCTCCATCTCTTCCTCTTTCTTTTCTTTTTCCTTTTCAGCTGCTGCTGTTGTATACGCAGTGGTTGGCACCTTGAGGGTGCTCCAATTACGAACGGGTCATGGCGAAATTTTCTAAGGCTCAAGTGGTGTGCCGTGAGTTGGAGTCTAATGTTCTGCATGCCCATGTATTGTAACAAAAGGTGGCTATAACCAAGTCCCCTTGCTGCCGTCAACAACAGCTTTCATCCATTCACAGTACAAGAGTTGTGTTCCCATTCAAAGTCCCAAGGGTTGCCTTATCAATCGTGCTATTTTGCGTGTTTCTCCGCTCTCTTTCCAAGATGGTCTAGAAACACCTAGAGTAATTTAAGTTATATGTTTGTATTTAGTTATCCCTCCCCAATGTTGCCAATGTGGCCATCCCTTTAAATTTCCTTTTTTCTTTGCTTTTCTTTTCTTTTCTTTTGTCCTCCCTGGGGTATGCCCCTTGTAGGCTGTATATTCTGTTGTCTTCTTTTTATTTCAAGCTTATTTACCCAAAAAAAAAAAAAAGGAATAGAAGCAAGATCACTACACTGACCCTGAGTGATGCTTCTATTACCCATGACCCCATTGAAATAAAGGCAGCTTTTGTCAACTTCTATACTTCCCTATTGGGCACTCCTCATAACACTCCTTACTCTGGGACCTCCAGAGTGGATCAGCTCATTACCAAGAAATTGTCTGCTGAACAGAGCAATGCCATGGTCCTTGAGGTAACTGACATAGAAATTAGAGACACCTTCTTCTCTCTAAATCCTCAAAAGGCTCCCAGTCCTGATGGATGCTGGCTTTTTTCAGAAGTCTTGGGCTATTGTTGGCCATGAGGTTATTGCTGCCATTAGGAACTTCTTAAGATCTGGTCAGCTTTTAAAAAAAGTCAACTCCACAATTGTTGCACTTGTGCCTAAAGTGCCCAATCCGTCCAAAGTGGGTGATTTTAGACCAATATCTTGCTGTAACACTATCTATAAATGCATTGCCAAGATATTGTCTAAAAGGATCCAGCTGGCTCTTCCCTCCCTTATTGATCCAGTTCAATCTGGTTTTATTAAGGGTAGGAGAATTGCAGATAATATTTTTCTAACTCAGGAACTCATGAGAGGGTACCACAAATCCTCTCCCACTCCTAAATGTGCTCTGAAGGTAGACATCATGAAGGCCTATGATAATGTTAGATGGGATCTCCTATGGGATATCCTAGCTAGCATGAAATTCCATCCCAAAATGATACAGTGGATCAAAGCTTGTGTGTCCACTGCAAGTTACAGCTTAAACATTAATGGTGAACCCACTGGTCAAATCTTGGGTAATAGAGGCCTTCGCCAAGGAGATCCTCTCTCCTCCTACCTCTTTGTAATTGTTATGGAGCTGTTGACTTGCATTTTGAAAGAGAAAGCTCAGCAACCTGATTTCCACCTCCATTGGAAATGTGAACGTAATAGTATAATCAACCTTTGTTTTGCTGATGATCTCATGATTTTTTGTAAAGGAGATTTGAGCTCCATTAAGCATATACAAAGTGCCCTCCATGAATTTGAATCTCTTTCTGGACTAGCTCCCAGCCCTGGTAAGAGTAACATATTCTTCTTTGGGGTTAATACCACAACTAAGGAGAGTATCCTTAATCTCCTAGGTTTCAAGGAGGGCTCCCTCCCCATTAGGTATCTTGGTGTTCCCCTCCTGTCCACCAAGCTCAAACATTTAGATTGTAAACCACTAATTGACAGAATCACTTCTAAGACCAAGTCCTGGACCAATAGAGATCTCCCCTATGCTGGTAAAGTACAGCTCATCAAGAGTGTTCTGTTTTCCATGCAAACTTATTGGTCCTCTCTTTTCATTCTCCCTAAGAGAGTTATCAAGGAGGTTGAAACCATCTTGAGAGCTTTCTTTTGGTCTGGTCCTGATTTAAAAAAATCTAGTGCCAAAGTTTCATGGGATCATCTTTGCTCACCAAAGCAAGAAGGAGGGCACGTTTTAAGTCCATCCACACATGGAATAAAGCCGCCATATCTAAACATATTTGGTTCCTCATATCTGGTGGAGAACAATCCATGTGGTGCCAGTGGATCAAATCCTACTTATTGAAAGGGAAAAGTTTCTGGGAAGTTAAGATGCCAAGCTCTCCATCATGGGTGTGGAGGAAAATGTTGAATCTTAGACACATTGTGCATCCACACATCAAAGCGATAGTGGGTAATGGAGAGAACACTTCTCTATGGTACGATAATTGGCACCCTCTTGGACCACTTATTGAGAAATTTGGCTCTAGAGTGCTATATGACTCTGGACTTCTCAGAGCTTCAAAAGTTGCAGCTATCATCAAGAACTCACACTGGAATTTCCCAGTTACCCAAACCCTTGAGCTCAACGAGATAAGATCCACAATGTCCACTCTCCCTGAGCCTAATGGGGTTGCTGACCACAGTAGATGGCTTCTCACTCCTGATGGCAGTCACAGTATTGCATCCATGTGGGAACACTTGAGAATCCACTTCCCTAAAGTCCAATGGCATCATTGTTTATGGTTTCCTGGGAACATACCCAAATGTAGCCTCATTGTGTGGGTGGCTGTGCAAAATATGTTATATACTGAGGACAGATTGGTCACTTTTGGGTCCAAGGCACACTCTTGCTGCAATTTCTGTTCTGACCAAGAGAGTCATGATCATTTATTTTTCAATTGCCCCTACACATCTCAGGTGTGGTGTCAAATCACTGCCCTTCTTAATGAGGCTTGGCCTTCCAAGTCCTGGGCTGATTGGATTTCTTTTATATCTTCCATTAAGGGCAAATCATTAAAGGTTCTCATGATCAAATTGGCTTTCACCATATCAATTTATCAAATTTGGATTGAAAGAAATTACAGGAAATTTCAAAATGTGATGTGCTCTAAGCAAGCGGTAATCCACAAGATCCGTACTCTGATAAGGCATAGGTTGATGTCCCTAAGGAAACTTCCCCAAGGGCAACAATCTCAATGGCTTCTCAGGGAATGGGATCTTCACCCTTAAAATTTCATTTTGAATGGCTAATTTCAGATCCAGATGCTTGCAGGTCACTTTGCCTACAGGTCAATTTGCAAGTTCATTATTCATATGTTTCAGGGAGTTTCACAGTGTATAACAAAGCTGTTCCTCCTCTGCTTACCATGGCCATTAGTTACACACAATTTCCAAGGATGGACTGTGGTTTTTTTTTGGGTAAATTAGCTTGAAATTAAAAGGGGTTAAGCAAATGTACAGCCTACAAGGGGCATACCCCAAGAAAGGACTAAGCAAAGAAAAAAAAAAAAAGTGCATGTTCCCCGGCACATCCCGCCGGGGTGAAAAAATAGGAGGTCCTAGCACAACCCGCTAGGATAGGGGTACATATGCTTAAAGCAGTATGCATAGGTAAATAAATAAAATTAGTAGCTGCATAAATTAGCTATAAGCAAAGAAGGACCAGTGGTCCCCTTTTCAAAAGTTTCTGCGTGTTTTGATTCAAGTGCCCACCAAACAAAAGCAACTGAGCTTTTAGTCTGAGAGACCATTGTGCAATATAGGACATGCGCCTGCCATAATTTCCGGAGGAATGGATGGACTGTGGTTATACTACCATATACAGGGTAAGTTACCATATCCTCAGCTCATATATATGTTCAGACCAGATGTGAAGCACCTGAATGTTCTATGGATTGACAACCCCTTTTGAGACCAGTTTCTTCTACTGTGGAGTTCTGAGTTGTGTGATCTAATTTACAGTGTGTTCTGAGTTGTGTGACCTATTATATAGTGTGTAAACCAGTGAAATGAGTGCTTGAGCCCCAGATTTCTTTGCAGCTGTTTACAGTTTGCAGCTGTTGGGAGTCATATATTCCAGGAATCATTGTATGGAAAGAGCTCCAACTGATGCAAACCTGAGCTGCTGGCCATTACTTGGGGAGGATCTTGCTAATACTCCAGGTAATCATACTTTTTACTTGAACTTCATGTAATCTATAGCAAGGGCTGTTGCTATAGATACGTGCTTGCTTGCTTGCATTTGGATTATGCTCATTAAGTGGGTTGCAAGGGCTGTTGCAACCTACATTTTTACTTGCTTGCAATTGAATCTTCATGTTAAACTATAGTAAGGGCTGTTGCTATAGATTCTTGCTTACTTATATTTCCAGAAATCCAGTGGACATGATTGTTAATTTGCTTAGATTTGTTTGGTATCATCTGGACTGCTGTGTGCCTGATCAGCATCCACGATGTTGAGATTTCTGGCCTAGCCTTGGGGGGCTGTCCCATGGCATGTATTAGTCCCTTCTGGGAGGGGGCATTTCCTCCCTACACTAGCTGTTACACCTACTGTTAGGCCAACCTTTCTAGCAGTAGTAGATGAAACTCTGTATTTATGGGCTGCCAATCTCTGGGCAGACATCTGATTCTCTGGGATTGTAAGTGCCATTCCAAGCAATTTGCTGCTCCATCTCTTCCTCTTTCTTTTTTTCCTTTTCAGCTGATGCTGTTGTATACGCAGTGGTTGGCACCTTGAGGGTGCTCCAATTACGAACGGGTCATGGCGAAATTTTCTAAGGCTCAAGTGGTGTGCCGTGAGTTGGAGTCTAATGTTCTGCATGCCCATGTATTGTAACAAAAGGTGGCTATAACCAAGTCCCCTTGCTGCCGTCAACAACAGCTTTCATCCATTCACAGTACAAGAGTTGTGTTCCCATTCAAAGTCCCAAGGGTTGCCTTATCAATCGTGCTATTTTGCGTGTTTCTCCGCTCTCTTTCCAAGATGGTCTAGAAACACCTAGAGTAATTTAAGTTATATGTTTGCATTTAGTTATCCCTCCCCAATGTTGCCAATGTGGCCATCCCTTTAAATTTCCTTTTTTCTTTGCTTTTCTTTTCTTTTCTTTTGTCCTCCCTGGGGTATGCCCCTTGTAGGCTGTATATTCTGTTGTCTTCTTTTTATTTCAAGCTTATTTACCCAAAAAAAATATATATATATATCTAGTGGGGGAGTATGGTGAGGATAAGTTGAGGGTGTGTGGGCCTTAGAGAGTGGTTTGAAGTAGGGAGATTTCTCGGGAGTTGAAGGGAGAGCCACTCAAATCTTAGGTTTCATATGTTTTTCTGTGTTGTTGCATAGCTATTTTACTGTAACTGGATTGTATCTACTGCATTTTGTAGTCAGAAAATATTGTGTGGACTGCCATACATCTGGGCAGAGCTGTGAGTGTATCTTATGTCACGTCCAAATGTTCAATGCAATATTCACACACTGTTTTTTGTTGCTACTGCATCTGCTATTCTGCTGCTGATGATTCAGTTTGCCCTGCTCTTCTAAGGGTCCATTGAAGTCATGATTTTCTGTGGTAGATCCAAGTACCAAGAGGTCATGCCCAATTTTCCTTTTACCTTCTGCTGCTGCTCGGTACTTGCTGCTACTCGGTACTTTTAAGTTCCCAAAGTTTGCGTTTGTATCTATACTATTGAAGCCTAGCTATGGGGGGCTGTCCCATGGCGACGTATACGCCCTTCTGGGAGGGGGCAGTCCTCCCAATTCAAGCATATCCATTCAAGCCGTAAGTTCCTAGTCTGATCATGAGCTGTAGTTGCTGCTGCAGTTTAGAGGTTGTGACTTCTGCAAATTTGTAGCTTGCAAACCATTTGCAAGTCCTTTGCGGATGGTCTCCTGTCCTCAAGGGTCAAGATCAAATCCCTTCTCAGCAAATTCGTACAGAATGCAAGTCCCGGGTGTAAGTTCGTACAGGTTGCAAGTCCATCTCCATGCCCATTTCACAAGCCAAAGTTCTGATCAAAGTGTTCTAGTTTGATGTGTTAATTATATTACATTTTGTCAAGAGTTTCTTGTCCATCTTTCATAGATGGTTAGGAAACTATTGTTAAGATGCGCATAGTTGCGCATAGTTTTGTGTAGCCATTTGGCGTTAGTTTTCCCAAATTTTCCTTTCTTTCTTTTCTTTTCTTTCCTCCTGGGGTATGCCCCTTGTAGGCTGTACATTCGGTTAGCCCCTTTTCTATTTCAAACTTATTTACCCAAAAAAAAAAACCACCACAGAAATGGGACAAGAAGTGTTTTGGAATTTGCGAACATTTCTTTCAAGCCAAATCTGGTATATTGAAGTGGTGAAAGCAAGCTTGATGATCAAATTTCTAAGTGTTTTCCCTCTGAAAGTTGACATTAGATTAATCCAGTCAGCCCAAGTCTTGGAGGGCCAGTAGATATTGATATGAGCAAGAATCTGAGACCAGATTGGGGAAGTAAATGGCAATTGAAAAACAAGTGGTTATGATCCTCAGCCCCGGTACAGAAACTACAACAAGATATAGGAATAGTGACAAATAGCACCAATCTATCTCCAGTAGATAGCCTGTTGTGAATGGCAATCCATGAGATCATGCTACACTTGGGGACGTGACCAGAGAACCAAATAGATTTGTGCCAAGGCACTTTAGGAAAGTGAGTTCTAAGGAGATCCCACATAGAAGAAATGGTGAACTCACCATTAGCTGTCAAAGACCACTTATGATGGTCCTCCATTTCCTCATAGGGTTTTGGTAATGATGAAAGCCCATTCCTAATATCATTTAGTTCCAAGGTTTGGGTTATGGGAAGTGCCCATTCAGAATTCCTAATTATGGCAGCCACCGTGGCCTCTTTGGATAGGCCAGAGTCATAGATAACTCTGGGCCCAAACTTGTTTACAATGGGCCCAATGGGGTGCAAGTTATCATACCAGAGAGAGGTGGATTTTCCATTTCCAACAGTAACTAGGATGTGAGGAAGTACAAGAGGTCTAAGATTAAGAAGTTTCCTCCACACCCAGGAGGGTGAGCTTGGAACCTTGACCTCCCAAAAACTCTTCCCTTTGAGTAAGTATGATTTTACCCATTGACACCACATGGATTGTTCCCCACCAGAAATGAGAAACCATATGTGCTTTGTTATGGCAGCTTTGTTCCATACAAGGATGGACTTGAAGCCAAGACCACCTTCATCTTTAGGACAACATAAATGCTCCCAGGATACCTTCGCTCCAGTCTTCTTGAGGTCAGGGCCAGACCAAAGAAAGGATCGAAGGATAGCCTCAACCTCTTTGATAACTTTCTTAGGAAGTATAAAGAGAGAGGACCAATAAGTCTGCATTGAGAAGAGGATATTTTTAATCAGTTGGATCCAACCGGCATAGGTCAGGTCAAGTCTCTATTGGTCCATGTTTTGGTCCGTGCAGTGATTTTATCAATCATAACTTTGCAATCAGTATGCTTTAATTTGGTGGACAACAAGGGGACACCGAGATACCTAACAGGCAAGGTCCCTTCTTTGAACCCCAGCAGACGTAAGATCTCTTCCCTGGTAGAATGTTGAACACCAGAAAAGAAGACATTACTCTTGCCAGGGCTAGGGGACAGGCCAGAAAGGGATTCAAACTCAAGGAGAGAATTATGAATGTGCTGGACAGAATGTACATCACCTTTGCAGAAGATCATAAGATCATCCGCAAAACACAAGTTAATAATTTGGGTTTGACTGCATCTCCAATGAAATTTAAAGTCATGGTGACGGGATTTCTCCTTAAGGAGGCAAGTGAGGACCTCCATGACAATGACAAATAGATAATATGACAGTGGATCACCTTGCCTAAGACCTCTTTCCCCTTTGATGAACCCAGTACGTTCACCATTGATACTCAAAGAGTAATTAGCTGTGGTAACACAAGCTTTAAGCCACGTGATCATCTTGGGATGGAAATTCATAGAGTTAAGAATGTCCCATAGAAACTCCCATCGAACATTATCATATGCTTTCATAATGTCTACTTTCATGGCACATCTAGGAGTAGATGATGATCGATGGTATCCTTGCATGATTTCCTGGGTAAGAAAGATATTGTCTGCAATCCTCCTCCCTTTGACAAAGCCAGATTGAACTGGATCAATAAGGTTGGGAAGGACATCTTGGATTCTTTTGGCCAGGATCTTGGCAATGCATTTATATATGGTGTTGCAGCAAGATATTGGCCTAAAGTCTCCAACCTTAGAGGGGTTAGGAATTTTTGGGACAAGTGCAACAATGGTGGCATTGGCTCTGCTCAAGAGCTTGCCAGACGTAAAGAAATTCCTAATAGCAGCTGTGATCTCATGCCCCACAATAGTCCAGGTTTTTTGAAAGAACCCAGCATTGTAGCCATCTGGGCCAGGGGCTTTATGAGGATTGAGGCTCATGAACATGTCTTTAATCTCAGAATTAGTAACTTCCTGGACCATGGTCATACTTTGGGCATTAGAGAATCTCTTGGTGATGAGTTGATTGACTCTCTCATACTCAGCATAAGCTGAACTGTGGGGTTTCCCCAGCAAATTAGTATAGAAGTTGACAAAGGTGTCCTTGATCACATTCATGTCTTGGGTAGTGGTAGAATCACCCAAGACAAGACTAGTAATCTTTCTTCTATTTCTATTGTTGCTTACTGATTTGAAAAAGAATGAGGTGCACTGATCACCAAGCTTTAGCCATTGAATCTTGGACTTCTGCCTAGCTAAGCTTTCCTCAGCTCTGGAGAGAGTGAGGAATTGCTTGTAGACCAATTTTTCATCCAATTGAACAGAGGGATCACTAGGGTCAGCCCCAAGTTTCAGCTGCAGGAGTTCAAGTTGGGTCTTGGTGAGCAAAATCTGCACTGATATTAGATGTAGACTGATGTCCCTCCACAAAATCCCAACAGGAGCTAGTTCACTTTTTGAGGCTTGGAACATTTCAGATTCATGAAATGGCATTCCATGTTTGTTGAAAGCTAAGCATATTGCCCAATTTCCATTTCACATACTGCACTACCCCATTCCACCTCATTCTGCTTGTTGAAATAGTTGAAAATTTGAATTGATGTGCTTAGTATACTGCTTTTGTACTTACTTCTCTGACGTGATACAATGTAACAGGTTCTTCTAATGGAGTGAACAAGGTTCAAAGTGTCTCATGTATTTCTCATAGCCCAGTTTGGGCAGAATGTTTTTGCAGGTGCTCCGTTGTGCTCAGTTGAATTCCAGGGGATGATCTCATTGTGTGGCAGGTTCTTCCAATGCATGGGCTGCTTTTCACCCTACATATACATTGAGTTCCCAGTGAGATGAGTACTTGATCCTTTTCTTGTGAGAGGTAATATTTAGTGAATGGAGTTGTGCGAGTCTGAGGGCGTAAGGCACCACAGGCCCTGGATGTGTGAAAAGTAGAGAGGGAGAGTGAGTTTTCTTGAGGGAGTTAGTAGTTTGTGAGCTCACAAAGCTAGGGTCTGTTGTTCTATCATGTTTTTTTTTTTTTCGGTAAACCAAGCTTGAAAATAAAAGGGGCTAAACGAATATACAGCCTACAAGAGGCATACCCCAGGGAGGACAAACAAAAATAAAAGAAAAGAAAAAGACTAAAATTTAATGGATGGCCGAGAGGCTACAATAGGCAGGGATATGATGTGAACAAGAGAACAATCCTGCTACAAAATGACAAAATGCTTGACCATTATAAATGATGAAGCTTCTGGATGAGTGAGCATGTGCTCGCTGGACTTGAGCAAGTGCTTGATGGACCTTCTCCACGAACTTGGGCATGTGCTTGAACACAGCTTGCTTGAATTAAGAACCATAGAACCTTAACCTGCTGAAGATTACATGAGCATAAACTGCAAGGGACAACCCCCCAAGGATAGGACAAATCTGGAGAAAATTGGACAGCATTTCGGCTGTTTTTTGACAAACCCAGTAAAACAAATGTCTGCCCTGAATTGGCAGCCCAAAAATAGGGTACTTCAACAGTAGCAATCGACGGAATTAGCATACACAACATAAAATTGCAGCAGCAAGCAGTGAAAATAGTAACAAGAGTGCAGGATTCAAAGTGCCGAACATCAGAGTAGCAGTAACAAGTTGCAGCAGCAAGTGCAAGACGATGCATAATGTGTATCAGATGCATAATGTGTATCACAGTAGCAAGATGCAACAGGGTGCAAAATCATGCTTCCAGTAGAATAGGTACATGACATATTCAACAGTAGAGCTACCCACAACCTTTAACTTAGAAAGTTCAACATAGTACTTCATAAAATGTTCAATGGATAGTATTAGATTCAAGAAGTGAGAAGAATCAATTGCAACCCTTAAGGATTAAACCTAGAGTGTATGGTGGCTCACACTACTACTCCCTTTTTTTTTTTGGGTAAACCAGCTTGAAAATAAAAGAGGCAAAACGAATATACAGCCTACAAGGGGCATACCCCAGGAGGACAAAACAAAAGAAAGAAAGAAAAGAAAAGAAAACAGAAAGAGGCCAAGCGGCAACAAAATTAAGGGCGGCCAAGTGGCAACACAGGGATTATTAAAGGGGTTGCCTATACATGACTACTAAAACATAACAACCTGCATAGTATCCAATAGAGTTTCTAACCCATCTGGTAAGATGGACCAGAAACTCTACAAAAGAGATGGGTCTGAATTCCGTACATGAATCCACAAAAGATGATTGTGTGCCGTGTGATAAGGCACAAGAACTTGGGGCTTGAAAGCCATGAACCATTTGGGTTTGATGACCCATTGCAACATGATGGTACTTGCACGGAGTGGATGAAACTTCAAAAAAGGAGCTTGAATCCTACGAGCGGGAAATATGGAAAGGGAGGACGCCCCCTCCCGAAGGGGATCAAACGTGCCAAGGACATCCCCACAAGGCTAGGCATTAAACCGTAAGCATTCACACATATAATAAGCAAGGCCAGCCGTAGCAATACACAAATAATCATGGCTAAATAACACAAGTAGTTGCAGCAGTGAATAGAATCACACCGCGGTTGCAGCAGTTGCAACAGTGCAAACTGGATAGCAATAGAATTTTGAAAATTTTGCCAGCATCTTGTTTGAAAATGGCATCCCGGGAGTGCAGTAACAGCAAGCAGTACAATCCAAGGGGTAAAACAGCAGTACAACAGGTACAAAGTAACTCATAATCTGGGCATAACACAGAAACTAGAACTGGACAGTAGTACGTCCACAATACCACCAACACAAGAATGCCTAGCATATGAAAGGCATATACCCAAGTTTAGTATCTCACCCTTCACCACCCTTGGAACCTCACCACTTCTGAACTCTCACTAATGGGTCCGAACTCCCTCACCTCACCCTCACAAGATGCCCCCACTACATATTACCTCCACTCATTAAGAAAATCTGAGGCACAAGCACTCTCTCTCCAAGGTAAACACACTTATGGTAGATCACACAACTCAATGGAAGGAGGCAACCATCAACACAATGCTCCAAACATATAAGCCTCACAAGGGAGTTCAAGAGAGGATAAGCTAACTTACCATATACTTAGAAGTATTAAATTGGTCTGTCTTTCTCTCCACAAAGGCCTCCAAAGTGTTGGTTGTAACATAGCAAGAGCAAGTTTTCCTAATTGCTACTGCAGCAGCAGTGTGCAGCCCAAATGGGAAATCTGAACAGCATTTCTGCTGTATTTTGATAGCCTAAGTAAAACAAATGTCTGCCCAAGTAATACAACATATGCACACAATGGTAGACAAGAGACATTAGACAAGAGACATTAGCAATGCATTTCTGCCCAGACGATTAATAGACAACAACAGCAGATTGCAACAGCCCTTGCAATCTGAGGCACACAAAACATAGTTCATACATAGCCATTGCAACAGCCCTTGCAAGGCAGACTCAACTTTTGTAACAAGCATTAAGTAAAATGCAGGAGATGAACTGAGTTCCAAGAAAATGCAGCAGTAAATAGAAGTATGTGATGGAGAGATTAAGTTAACATCCCATGTAAATAGAAGTATAACCTCCTGCATTAAGAAGTATAACCTCCAAACAAAGGACTCCAATACTCTTCTTAATGCTGCAACCACCTCTGGGAACCTGTCTAAACAACCTGCAACCACACACTTCCCAAATGGGACATTAGAGTAAAACCTCCACACTGCACCTGCTAAAGAACCTGTCTTGGAACCAAATTAGTACATAAAATAGTTATAGAGCAGCAAACATAAATTCCAATAGTCAAATGATGATTTCAGGTAGAGTGGGTTGGTAAGTTCCATGAGTCCAGTAGCGCTAATGGTCCATGTGGAATTTTGTGCAGCGACATCAATCTATATCTAATCTCAGTGCAGACTTTAACCACTATGGATGAGATATTCTGCTGAATCCCTTGGAACTTCCGGAGATTCCTCTCAATCCATATGTGGTAGAGAGAGGCAGTAAAGGACAATTTAGCAAGGGTACTTTTAAGGCCTTTACCCCTAAGTGCAGATATACAGGTGACCAGGCTGGATAAATTCTGTGGTTGCCATGTGAGATGAGATTTTTGGCACACAGCAGCCCACACCTGCGTGGTGAACGGGCAATTAAAAAAGAGGTGGTCATGTGACTCCTCATCAGAACAGAAGCTACAACAGGATGAGTTTTTAATGCCAAAAAGCACAAGCCTATCCTCAGTAGCAAGCCTATTCTGAATGGCCATCCAAGTTATAAGGCTACAGTTTGGGATATGTGAGGGAAACCACACAATGTGGTTCCAACTAACAATGGGAAATTTGATCCGTAGATGTTCCCACAATGAGGAAATGGAAAACCGACCATCATGAGTGAGGGTCCATCTACAGGAATCAATATTGGGAATAACATGAGGATTGAGAGCAGGGAGGTGAGCTCTAATCTCATTTAGTTCCCAAGTCTGAGTAATGGGGAAAGACCACTGGTTGGTTCTACCAATAATAGCTGAGACAAAGGCATCATCAGGCAACCCAGAATCATAGACCACACGATTACCAAAGTGCTCAACAAGAGGGCCTAAGTGATGCCAGTTATCATACCACAAAGATGTCTTGAGACCATCACCAACATGAAATTTAATGAATGGTTGAACGAGGGGACGAAGTTGGAGTAGTTTCCTCCAAGTCCAGGAAGGGCTAGAGGGGGTTTTAACCTTCCAAAAGCTTCTACCTTTGAGCAAATAGGATTTCACCCATTGACACCACATGGATTGTTCCCCCCCAGAGACAAGGAACCAGATATGTTTGGCCATGGCAGCCTTGTTCCAGATTTGGAGGGATTTGAATCCAAGACCTCCTTCTTTCTTTGGGGTACATAGGTGATCCCAGGACACTTTGGCACTTGTGTGTTTAAGTTCAGACCCAGTCCAAAAGAAGGCTCTGAGAATACTTTCAATTTCCTTTAACACACTTTTGGGAAGAATAAAGATAGAAGACCAATAAGTCTGCATGGAAAAAAGGACAGACTTAACCAATTGGATCCTACCAGCGTAGGACAGGTATTTATTAGCCCAAGATTTAGTCCGATTAGTAATTCTATCTATAAGTGATTTACAATCCATATACTTGAGCTTAGTAGAGATAAGGGGAACACCTAAATATCTCACAGGGAGTGAACCCTCCTGAAAGTGTAAAGCATCAAGAATGGACTGTTTAACAGTGGGGGGGACACCTGAGAAGAAAATACTACTCTTACCAGGACTAGGTGATAGGCCAGATAAAGATTCAAATTCAGAAAGAGCCTCCTTAATGCAGAGGATGGAACTCAATTCACCTTTGCAAAAAATCATAAGGTCATCAGCAAAACACAAGTTAATTAACTTGGTTTTATCACATCTCCAGTGGAAATGGAAATTGGGACTTTGGGCTTTTTCCTTGAGGAGTTGAGTGAGTATTTCCATGACAATAACAAAAAGGTAAGAGGATAAAGGGTCACCTTGCCTCAAACCTTTTTTACCCATGATAGAACCAGTGGGTTCCCCATTAATGTTCAGGGAGTAGTTGGCAGTGGAGATACAGGCCTTGATCCAATTGATCATTTGAGGATGGAAATTCATGGAGGTAAGTGTTTCCCACAGAAAATCCCAATTAACATTGTCATAGGCCTTCATAATATCAACTTTCATTGCACACTTAGGAGAGGGAGAGTACTTGTGATAGTCTCTCATGATCTCTTGGGAGAGGAAGATATTGTCAGTAATTCTTCTTCCTTTCACAAATCCAGATTGGACAGGATCGATGAGATGAGGGAGAGCAGCTTGAATCCTCTTTGCAAGGATCTTCGCAATGCACTTGTAAATAGTGTTACAGCATGATATGGGTCTAAAGTCCCCAACCTTGGTAGGGTTGGGAACCTTAGGAACAAGGGCAATGCATGTAGAATTGGCCTTAGTGAGAAGTTTTCCAGATCTGAAAAAGTTCCTCACAGCAGAAATAACCTCATTACCCACAATACTCCACGATTTCTGAAAGAACCCTGCATTATACCCATCAGGACCAGGGGCTTTATTAGGGTTCAATGACATGAATGTTTCTTTAATCTCTAAATTGGAAATCTCAGAGATCATTGCTTCTCTTTGAGAGTCCAGGAGTTTGACAGCAACCAACCGACTAACTCTAGAGCTAGAAAAGCCGATTGGGTGGGCAGTCCCCAGAAGAGAGGTGTAGTAGTCAACAAAAGTTGTTTTAATCTCAACAGGATCGTGAGTAATAGTACCATTAGATAGCGCAAGACTGGTGATTCTATTCCTGTTTCTGTTATGGGTAATGGACTTAAAGAAGTATGATGTGCATTGATCTCCCAACTTAAGCCATTGAATCCTAGATTTTTGCTTAGCAAAACTCTCCTCAGCTCTGGCAAGGACCAAATATTGCTTACACAGATTCCTTTCGTGAGCTTGCTTGCTACCATCATTGGGATTATGACCAAGATCCACCTGAACTTGGTCAAGCTGAAGCTTAGCAAGGCTAGCTCTTTTAGAGATGTCACTGTACTCTTTAGTGTTTAGAGCCTTAAGTTCAGCTTGGAGAAATCTGAGCTTCTCACAAACAACGAACATAGGATTGCCTATGATCACCCTTCTCCAGACCTTCTGAACAATAGATAGAAAATCTGGATGGTCAGCCAAAAAGTTGAAGAACTTGAAGGGCTTATAGGTTCTCCTAAAGTCAGGGTTTAAATACACAATGGCAGGAGAATGGTCAGAAATACCAGGGGAGGGAAAATGAGCACTAGAGCAAGTGTAGGACTTAATCCAATGCTCGTTAACAAGAACCCTATCAATTTTGGTGGCTACATACTGAGAGGGGCTTTGTTTGTTAGCCCAGGTGAATTGACACCCAGTGTATCTAAGATCCTCAAGATCATTAGTGATAATGCATTGGTTGAGTTCATCCATGTGTGGAGGCCAATGGTGGTCCCCACCATATTTCTCATTCTGAAACCTAAGGGCGTTGAAGTCCCCTAAGATGATCCAGGGGTCAGAGCATTTCCAATTGGTCAAGTCATGCCAAAGCTCTCTTCTCTCCGTGTGGAGATTAGAGCCATAGATAAAGGTAGCCATAAATCTTATGTCCTTAGTTAAGGTTTGAATAAGGCAATGGATGGCTTGACTTGACTGGTGAACAACACTCAGGCTAAGGATAAAGGGATCCCAAACCACACAAATTCTTCCACTTGGAGCATTAACAAAATTCTGAACGAAGGACCAATCTGGAAACATGGAATTGATGATCCTAGAGCAGTTAATTTCTTTTATTTTATGCTCAACAAGACAAAAAAGTGAGAGCTTATTAGATCTAACAAAAGAAACGACCTCTTTTTGTTTAATAGGGTCATTAAGACCCCTCATGTTCCAGAACCCAAAATGTAGAGGTGTTTTCAACATAAATATGATGGCATAGTAGGAAGTATTATCATGTTGCCCAACAAAAATATGGAGAGATAGAGCTACCTCTTAGGAAAAGGGAAAGGCCTGCTCCCCTGTTGGTGCTGCTCCTGTTTGTTCTTCTTCTTGCTATTCTTCTTATGAGATACCACCTTGAATTCCCCTTCTTGAGCAACAGCCATTGCTATACCAATGCTACTGCTGGGAGGTTCAGAGAAAGGGAGCAAGGTATGAGGATGCGTTGGATCTGGATCAATTTCAGCCCCTTGAAGTGCAGTTTCCTCAGGAGGGTGAGAACCATGAGTAGTACTTAGAACCGCCGTGGTAACTGCATCTAGGGCCTCACTACCCCCTTTGCTCAGAGCCTCAAGTACTCTACATTGGACCACCGGATCTCTGTCAGCTATCTCTGCTTCCAACACTTGTTTCCCCAAATAAGGCACTTCAGGAACAACTGGTGCTGGGGAGGGCTTGGGTTTGCACTTATGGCCAAACACATTGCATTCAGAACATTTGGGAGGGAGCCACTGGTATTCAACGCGGATGGCCACAGCATCTCCATTAACTCTAATAATTACCTCATCCGGGAGTTCATCCCCAGCATTGATCTCAACACAAACTCTCGCATAATCCAGTCTTTTCTTACTTGCCGTAGCTTGATCAACATGAATGGGCCTGCCAATGGTGCTGGCTATGCGACTAAACCCTAACTCAGTCCAACACTCCAAAGGGAGCTTGTGGAGTTTAACCCAAGCTGGGATTGAAGGAGGGTGAGCAGTTGTAGGAACTAACATTCGTCTCCATTCAGTGAGTATCAAGTAACGTTTGGAGAAAAAATAGGGACCTCCTTCCAAAGTTTTCAATTTAGAGGCTTCATCTTTAAACTCAAAGAAAAAACAGGAACCTATCTGTTTGATGGAAACAGGGGCATTCTCCTTCCAAACTGCTCTCGCAGTGGCACATAAGAGGTTGTATGGCATCTTCCCATCTAGGAAGTACCCAATCAGACAATGGTTCCAAGTGTCAGTGTCAATATCAGATTCATACAACTCAGCTACTGCATCTGACCCATTCTGTAAATCAGGAAAGTGCTTGAGGTTCATAGATTTTGAGGGGGCCTGGGCAGTGAATAACGAGGACCAGTTTTTAGGTTTACCTGAATTATGGGCAGCATCAGGGCCTTGAGGATTTTTGATATGTTCCTTCGTATCAGGAACAATGGGATCAGTGGGTTTATGAGCATGATGAGGGGAGTTACATACAACTTCCACAAATTCTCCATCGTTGATCACCTCAGCGCTGGATGAGATCTTACCAGAGGTAGGGCTATCCTCCCGTAATCGAAGAAGGTGGGATTTAAGCTGAGAGAAGTTAACATTTACTCCGGAGATGCGCAATTCTTCCTCAATCGATTGGACCAGGGAACAAATGCGATCTTCTGGATCCCCTTCCTTATGAAACTCCTCATGTAACTTACGTGCTGGACTGAATCCCGATCGGATAGCCGGGCTGTGGAGGCCAAATGAGGGATTGGCTAAGGTATCGACATCTGAACTTGTCTCTACCTTGGTTTCTGGTAAATTGGAATTAGGGTTCGCCTCTGGGTTTTTGAGTTTGGTGTTCTTAGGAGTGGTGTTTTGAGCACAATTTGTGACTCCACGGGTAGGGGATGTCTGTTGTTGCGGAAATAGATCTTGGGGTTTGAAAGGAATAAACTTGGTGGGAGTAGAGAGCACCGCACCAGGGGTCAAGAGCTTGCTATGGATCGGGTTGCCTACCGCTATTGCGCTCAGAGGAGTATCGCGGACATCGGCTCCCAGATCCGAGTATCGTTGTGGAGTGAAGGACATCGAGCCCCTTGATTGTGAGTTCTGCTTCTTTCTTACCTCGTTTGAATCAATCACCTTGATACCTAGAGCAGAAGCTGAGGTTGGATCGTCATCCATGGTAAACCCCCTTTGTTCGTCTGCCATGTTGAAGAAGAGGACCTACTGAAACCCTAGAGAGAATCGCCCAAATCGCCTAATCGCCAGGGAAATGAGCTGACGTCATCACGTTGAACCCGACCTCTGACTCACACTACTACTCCCTTGGAACCTCACACTTCAATCTCTCTCTACAAGGACCAAACCCCCTTGCCTTATCCTCACTATACACCCCCGCTACATATTACCTCCACTCTCAACAAATCTCTGTGGCTCAATCACACATCTCACAAGGGTTCTCAGTTATAGTGGAACTCACAACTCATCTACTCTTCAAATTCATCATATACACAGTCTGCCCACTGCACATTGATAGAGAAATATACCTGACTATATAGCCACAACTTGATGGCCAGAAGCATGGTTTTGTAGAACAATGGTACCCCTTCCAGATGTATATGAGCATTGTATATGGGAAGAAACCCTGCAATCACACACATACCCAATTGGGAGATTAATGAAACCTTCCAAGTTACCAAACGCCACCTCATCCAAACACATGGATGCAGGAAGCACTAGCACAATCTGCAAAACAAACTGCCCCAAGTGGAGAGTTAGTGAATTTCAGAACCATGGCAGCTCAAGCAAAGCTGATGGAGAACCTGTTACACTGAAACATGTCAGAGTAATTGTTGAGAATTATATAGATAAATATAGAGCAGCATGCTTAGCTTTTCAATTCACCAAGGACTGTAAAAAGTGCTTTCCATATCAAAATCAATCATTTGAAATATTCCAAGCCTCAAGAAGTGCATTAGCTCCTGCTGGGATTTTGTGTAATGACATAAATCTATACCTAATCTCAGAGCAAATCTTAGAAACCAAGGAAGGTACACTGTGTTGGATACTTTGAAATTTCCTGAGGTTTCTCTCTATCCAGATGTGGTATAAAGAGATAGTAAAGGATAACTTTGTCAGTGTGGTCTTCAAATCTTTTCTCCTTAGAGAAGAGAGGAGATTGACCAGACTAGACAGGGAAAGGGATAGCCAAGTAAGTTGAGATTTGTGGGAAACTTCATCCCAAACTTGCTTGGTGAAGGGGCAATTAAAAAACAAGTGGTCATGATTCTCCTCACTAGGACAGAAACTGCAGCTAGAAGTGGTCTTAATGCCAAAAAAAACCAGCCTATCCTCCGTAGATAGTCTGTTCTGAATGGCAAGCCAACTAATAAGGCTGTATTTGGGAATGTGAGATGGGAACCAAACTACATGGCTCCACTCAATAGTGGGAAACTTGACTCTAAGATGGTCCCATAATGAAGAGATGGAGAATAATCCATTCTGAGCGAGGGTCCATGAACAAGAGTCAGTAACTGTGGAGTTGTGGTTAGTGAGAGGGGGTAAATGAGATCTAATCTAATCCAATTCCCAAGTTTGGGTGAAGGGAAAGCTCCAATGGGTAGATGCATGTAAAATGGTAGAGACCTTGGCATCATCTGGAAGACCAGAGTCATGGACAATACGATTGCCATATTTCTCAACTAATGGCCCAAAAGGATGCCAATTGTCATACCAAAGATATGTAGAATTCCCATCACCAATCTTGTGCTTGATGAGAGGATGGATGAGTGGACGTAATTGAAGTAACTTCCTCCAGGTCCAGGAAGGAGTAATAGGAATTCTAACCTTCCAAAAACTTTTACCCTTGAGTAAATAGGATTTCACCCATTGACACCACATGGATTGCTCCCCTCCGGATATGATAAACCATATATGCTTGGCCATGGCTGCCTTATTCCACATTTGGATGGACTTAAACCCTAAACCTCCTTCTTTTATGGGGGAACAAAGATGCTCCCAAGAGACTTTGGCACCAGTGCTCCTAAGGTTTGAACCAGTCCAGAAGAAGGATCTAAGGATGGCCTCGACTTCCTTAACCACTTTCTTAGAGAGCAAGAAAATAGATGACCAGTAAGTCTGCATGGAGAATAGTACAGACTTGATCAATTGAATTCTCCCAGCATATGAGAGATACTTATTTGCCCAAGACTTAGTACGACTGGTGATCCTGTCAATGAGAACTTTGCAATCAGAGTACTTCAGTTTAGTGGATATGAGAGGGACCCCAAGGTATCTCACAGGAAGAGAGCCTTCTTGAAATCCCAATTTCTCAAGGATTGCTTGTTTGTTAGCATTGGAGACAACAGAGAAGAATATGATTTACCCAAAAACAGAGAAGAATATGTTACTTTTGGGTGGACTGGGTGATAGCCCAGACAATGCTTCAAATTCAGCAAGGGCCTCCTGGATACAGTGAATAGAGTCTAAATCACCCTTACAGAAGATCATAAGATCATCTGCAAAACACAAGTTGATTACTTTTGTTTTCTCACATCTCCAATGAAAGTGGAAATTGGGACTAAGTGATTTCTCCTTGAGAATCTGCGTAAGTATCTCCATCATAATAACAAAGAGATAAGAGGATAAAGGATCACCCTGCCTTAAACCTCTTTGCCCCATGATACACCCAGTGCCCTCACCATTGATACTTAAGGAGTAGTTAGCAGTGGTTATGCATGCTTTTTAATCCATTGGATCATTTGAGGGTGAAAATTCATGAAAAGGAGGATGTCCCAAAGGAAATCCCACCTAACATTGTCATATGCTTTCATAATATCAACCTTTAAAGCACATTTGGGAGAAGGAGAATGCTTGTGATAATCTCTCATAAGTTCTTGAGTCAGAAATATGTTATTAGCAATTCTCCTACCCTTGACAAATCCTGATTGCACAAGGTCAATAAGTTGAGGAAGTACAACTTGTATCCTTTTGGCAATAATTGCATTTATAAATTGTGTTACAACAGGAAATAGGCCTATAGTCCCCCACCTTGGAGGGGTTGGGGACTTTAGGGACAAGGGCCACATTGGTTGAGTTAGCCTTAGTGAGAAGTCTACTAGATCTGAAGAAATTCGTTATAGCAGAAATGACATCATGACCCACTACATCCCAGGATTTTTGAAAAAACCCTGCATTGTACCCATCGGGGCCAGGACCTTTATTGGGGTTAAGTGACATGAAGGTTTCCTTAATCTCAAGATTAGAGACTTCAAAAACCATAGCCTCCCTCTGAGAGTTGTCAAGTCTGGATGTGATGAGCTGACTAACTCTAGAAGTGCCAGAGTATACAGAAGAATGGGCAGATCCCAAGAGGTATGTGTAAAATGTATTAAATGTGGATTTAATCTCATTGGGATCATGAGTAGTGAAACCATCAGGAAGGACCAAAGTGGTGATACTCCTCCTTCCCTGTTATTTCACGCAATTTTCCTTTTGTCCTCCCTGGGGTATGCCCCTTGTAGGCTGTATATTCTTTTGCCTCTTTTTTATTTCACGCTAAATTACCCACACAAAAAAAAAAGTAATGTATTGCTTACACAGAAGTCTCTCTTGTGCCTGTATGACTGAGTTAGTGGGATCATGACCTAAGTCACTCTAGATCTTATCAAGCTCCTGCCTAGCAGCATTTGTTCTTTTGGATATGTCGCTGAATTCTTTAGTATTAAGTTTCTTAAGATCTTCTTGAAGAAATCTGAGTTTTTCACAAACTACAAACATAGGGTTCCCAATGATGACCCTTCTCCACACTTTCTGGACAGTAGATAGGAAATCAGGATGGTGAGCCAGAAAGTTGAAGAACTTAAAGGGTTTTCTGGCTTTCTTGAGATCAGGATTGATAAAGACCACAGCAAGGGAGTGATCAGAGATCCCAGGAGAGGGGAAATGAGCAATTAGAACATGTGAAAGATTTGATCCATTGCTCATTGACCAGGACCCTATCAATCTTAGTAGAGATATAGTGAGTGGGAACCTGTTTATTAGACCATGTGAAATGACAACCAGAGTACCTAAGGTCTTCAAGGTCCTTTGCAACAATGCAATCATTGAAATCCTCCATATGGGGAGGCCAATGATTATCACCACCAATTTTATCAGTCAGGTACCTAAGTGCATTAAAATCCCCAAGAATGATCCATGGTTCATTTACGTCACAGGCAGCCAAGTCATTCCAAAGGTCCTTTCTCTCCATATAGAGATTGGACCCATAGACAAAAGTAGCAATGAATTTAATATCTCTAGTAATAGTTTGGATACTACAATGGATGGTTTGACTTGACTGCCTAATAACACTGAGATTAAGTACAGAAGGGTCCCAGACCACACAGATTCTACCAATAGCCCTTTTTTTTTATTTCAAGCTTATTTACCCAAAAAATAAATAAATAAATAAATAAAATAGGAGCCAATGCAGAGTTCTGAGTAAAAGACCAAGAAGGGAACATGGAGTTTATGATCCTAGGGCAGTTATTTTCTTTTATTTTATGCTCTATAAGCCCAAAAAGTGACATTTGATTAGCTCTAACTAAAGAAGAAACCTCCTTTTGTTTAATAGGGTCATTAAGACCCCTCATGTTCCAGAACCCAAAATGAAGAGGCATTTTAGACATAACAAAAAATGGCAGAAGATGGAAAGATAAGTATGCTGCCCAAAATATAGAAACAAGTATTAAAGTTACCTGCCCTTAGTAGAGGACACTGAGATCCCCCCTTTGCTGTCACTGTTTACTTTCTTGTGAGTCATCTTTTTACCACCCTTTTCATCATCAGGGGGTAGATTACTCTTGCTCCTAGCAGCCTTAGCTGCCCTTTTAGATGCCTTTTTGGACCTCCCAAAGGATGAGAAGTAGGATAATCCATCTCCTTAGGAAGAGGAGTCCTTGGAGATTTTGCTTCTGGATCATCAGCAAGCTCTTCTCTTGCAGTAGTTACATGTGCAAGATTAGAGATTTTTCCTTCTCGACTTGTGCTAGTTCCATGTGGACCACTTAATGGTCCAGTGCTAACCCCTGTATTTGGCTCCACCACAGTGCTTAGCTCTCCCCCCAATCTGGAAATTTCGGGGTTGGGGATGGAACAACTGATTAGGCTAGAAGCTGGATGCTCATCAACCTCAATATCTTCATCCACAGAGTCACTCAAGTCATCTTCCCCGATATAATCCACTGCTGATGGTTGGGTAGTGAATGCAGCACCTGTAGCATTGGGGACGTCCTTGGTAACTGCCTCTAGTGCTGAAATACCTCCTGAGGACAGATTTGTAGACTTGCCCTTGTTGATAACCTTCCATTCCTCAGAGATTTCAGATTTAGTCGTCTGAGAAGTATCAATAGAATTTTTACTTGCCTTGGGGATACAAGAGTGACCAAAAACCTTGCAGATTGAACAAACTGGAGGCAACCATTGATATTCCAAGGCTACTACTGTTGATTCCCCATTGACTGAAATTTGTACTTCTGTAGGAAGATCGGTATCCGCTTCTATTTCAACACACACTCGAGCAAAGTCCAACCTCTGTTGCTTTTCTGTGGCCTTATCAACATGTAAGGGTCTACCAATGATGCTGGCAATGCGACTAAACCCTTCTCTTCCGTCCAGCACTCTAGAGGCAATTTGTGAATTTTGACCCAGGCCGGAATTGTAGATGGATGTTCAGTGGATGGAACCAACATTCTTCTCCAATCCTTGAGAACTAAATATCTTCTGGAAAAGAAATAAGGGCCACCCTCCAAAACTTTCATTTTGGAAGCTTCGTCTTGAAATTCAAAGAAAAAACACGCCCCGATTTGCTTTATTTTAATCTGTCCATGCTCCTTCCATACTGCTCTTGCAGTGGAGCTAAGAAGAGCCAAAGGCATTCTGCCATCAAGAAAGTACCCAAGGAGACAGCAGCCCCAATTCCTGTCATCAAGGTGAGTTTCATCCAGAACGACAATCGGAGACTTACGAAGTTTAGGATAATGGCCAAGCTTCATCACTTTTGAAGGGCATTGGGCATTAAACAGAGAAGCCCAATCCTTAGGTTTATTTTGAGGACGAGTAGGGTTCAGTGGATTGGGTTGAAGTGGCAGGGTCTCTGGGCCATGTTGACTAGAACCAGATTTGGGTATGTTTGATGTAGATGGGACAATGGGAACTTTGGTAAGTGATTGAGTCTGTCTAGGGAGCACAGCGTCCGTAGGGTAGCCACAATTGGGATCTCCCTGCACATAAGGCATCCCTAGATTATTGTACATTAGGTTGGAAGGGTTTTACGTACCTGGAATTAGTATATTTGGTTGGTTTCCTGAAACCAGAGGTAGCTCCTGAGATTGTACGGCTTCCCATGTGTGCTGCAGCTCCTTAATCTTAGCCAAAATCAACTCACCATTAACAGAAGTGGAAGATTTGGCCACCATTTCTTCAATAGTCTCCACAAAGCTTGCAAGACGACCATCTATCTCAGATCGATTGAGCTCCTGTTGGAAAACTTGTTGTAATTTCCTGGCGGGACTGAGATTACAAACTCGGTGATGTTAGGGTTGAAAGACTTCCAAACTCGATGGAGGGGTTTGGGGATTTAGGGCTTAGATCGACATGAGCCCCTTGAAACGTATGATTATCGAGGGTAAGCGATGTCTCCATTGTGGTTGGCCGTACGTTTGGTGGCACATATATGGGCTTTAGGGATGATGAGGAAGATGGGGAGTAGTGGGTTTGAGTTTGGGGCAACGAGGCCAGCTCTGAGTGTTGATGGGAATCATTAGTTTTCACCAGAGTGTCGCAGACATCAGGGTGAAGATATGAGTATGTTTGAGGTGTGGCTATGGAGGTCCCTTGGGTCCCCGATTGTGGTATTTGAACATGTTGAAAGATGGGTTGCTTATGAGAAACATTCCTCTTTTTCCTGATCTCGTTGGAGTCCAGAGCCTTAGCGCCAAGGTCTGCCATGGCTGGATTGAGTTGTTCGCGATAACCATCAGGTCTTGCACTTGCATCGTTAGCTTTGTCCTCCATATCTAGGGTTTCCAGTCGCCTAGATCGCCTAAATCGCCGGGAGAGATGGTGACGTCATCGCTCTCCAAGCCCTAATTTTTTGTTTTGAAGCTGTTTGTTCAGTAGATCATAAACCCTTCCTTGTTCGTTTGGCTCACATACATTTTGTTCTATCATGTTATGATACCCTGTCCGCTGCATTAGTTGAGTACGGGCAGCATTTTATTGGGTTTTACTGCTGCATTTTGATGTTTCTGCAGTAGGATTATTGATTATCAGTGCTGCAGCATATTGTTGAATTCTGCTGCATTTTGTTTAGCCTTCCCTTCTGCTGCATTGTGTTGTTTTTGCTGTGGGACTAAGTTCCCTGCTGCTGCATCTATTGGGGGTATACGCTCTCTGTGCCCAGCGGCCATGCCCAAATTTATCCAAATCTCTTGTTGTTTGATGAGGATGCAATGCACCTGCAGTTGTTTATTCTGGTCATTATCTGATCTTCCAGTGCTGTTGTTGCCGAGCCAGGTGCTCAAGCATTAGCTAATTCTTCCATTATCTCATCTGTTATGTAATGATTCTCTTGAGCTACTGAGTTACTATGGAGTTTACTACTTTGTTGCAAGTACTTAGTTTATGCATCAGCTGATTATTGGTTGTATACAGTACTTAACTTTGATGGAGGGTCTGTCCTCCAGTTCATGAAATTTTAGTGTATAGCCTATCCTAGGGGGGCTGTCCCTTGGATATTTTGTTGCCCTTCTCTGGGGGCTGTTGCAGAGCAATGGAAGACCAAATCTACATACTCTTTTAGAAAATCAATGACGTCACCATCCCCCTTAGGCGATTATGGCGATTTGAGAGACTCCAAGTGAAACCCTAGTTATGGAGGGCTCACCTGCGATTACCATGGCCGACGGTCCTCTATCTTCTGCAGTCAATTCTCATGAGGTTCGTATGAAGCAGAGGAAGGCTTCTCAACTCCAATCCAATCCACGCTCCGTTCAATCTTCACGATTGGGGGACCAAGGTTTCAACATAGCCACACCTCAATCCTTTACACAATCTAATGTGTACCCCCAAAGATCCAAGTCAGATCTTCACTCCACAGAATCAAATCCTTCTAAAGTCACTTCCTTCGTGCCTATTGATACCTACCAATTCGGTCTTAAATCAACTGATTTTTCAAGTAACCCTAACCCTAACCTCTCAGCCGAAGATTGTTCTTTGGCCACACCCACAAAGGATCCTAATTCCATCGTTGCTTCCTCAAGTAAGACTAGCCCTAACTCCTCTCGGAAGCTACAGGAGGTGTTCCAAAACGCAGGAGAGAGTCTAAAGAGGGAAAAAAAAGACCGCATCCATGGTGCAATCCTTTGAGGCTGAAATGAAGAAGTCGGGTATGAGTATTGATCTGTCCCAACTCACAAAACAGATTAATTTTCTTCAGGAGGGTCATAACATCCCCAAATCTCCATCTCGGTACCTTGAGGGTGATTTCATTGTTGTTGATGATCACCCCGAGCCTCCACAAACTAGGGTTGATTCGAATACCACACAGAAACCAGGTAAACCATCAAACTGGTCCTCCCTCTTCAAAGCTCAGGCCCCTTCAAAAACTCTGAAGCTACAACATTATCCGAAGATGCAACAACGTACGGAGGCTGTGGTTGATCTTGATGAGTCTGACATTGATTCAAATTCTTGGAATCATTGTTTAATAGGGTACTTCCTTGATGGGAGGATGCCATATAACCTATTGTGTGCCACAGCTCGAGCTGTTTGGAAGGAGAATGCTCCTATTTCTATTAAACAAATTGGTTCATGCTTCTTCTTTGTTTTTAAAGATGAAGAAACTAAGATGAAAGTACTGGAGAAAGGCCCTTATTTCTTCTCAAGAAGATATTTAGTGCTCACTAATTGGAGACGCATGTTAGTTCCTACAACAGCCCACCCTCCTTCAATTCCAGCTTGGGTAAAACTTCACAAACTACCCTTGGAATGTTGGACTGAGGCAGCTTTTAGCCGCATCGCCAGCTCAATTGGGAGACCAATCCACGTGGATCATGCCACAGCAACCAAGAGAAGGATGAACTATGCAAGGGTTTGTGTGGAAATTTCAGCAGGAGATGAATTACCCATTGAGGTAGTAGTCAGAATTAATGGGGAATCGGTGGTTATCAAAGTAGAGTACCAATGGCTTCCGACCAAGTGTGCGGAGTGCAAGGTGTTTGGACACAAGTGTAACCCAAAACCTATAGTTACACCAACTGTGCTTGAGGATAATATTGGGAGCAAGCGTGCAGAGGCTGAAATCTCAAATAAGGATCCAATAGTTCAAAGTAAAGGTTTGGAGGCTTTAGCAAAGGGTGGGAGCTCTGCTTTGGATGTTGCTACTAAAGTGATTCCCTCCTCCTCTAAGGTTCTTGGTCAAACACAAGTTTCAGGGGGGAATGAGTCCACATTGAAAGACCATGTGGAGGATTCAACCAAGCTGGAGGGTACAATCAAAGGAGAAGGAGGACTGGTTCCTGTTCCAAAACCTCCCTTTCAATTGGAAGCCACAAGTCCCCCACACTCCCCTTCCAACAACAATTGTGGAGAACTGGAGTTTGATCTAGACCATGGGAAAGATTTCAAGGTGGTTACAAATAAGAAGAAGAATAAAGGGCGGAGCAATCAGAAGGCTCCAACTCATTCAAAAGGGCGGTAGGATCCAATTGATTAATAATATCCTCTTCTCGATGCAAACCTATTGGTCCTCTCTCTTTATACTTCCAAAGAAAGTTATCAAGGAAGTTGAGGCTATCCTTCGATCCTTTCTTTGGTCTGGCCCTGACCTCAAGAAGACTGGAGCTAAGGTTTCATGGGAGCATCTATGTTGTCCTAAAGATGAGGGCGGCCTTGGCTTCAAGTCCATTCTTGTTTGGAACAAAGCTGCCATAACAAAACACATTTGGTTTCTCATTTCTGGTGGTGAGCAATCCATGTGGTGTCAATGGGTAAAATCATATTTACTCAAAGGAAAGAGTTTTTGGGAGGTCAAGGTCCCTAGCTCACCCTCCTGGGTGTGGAGGAAACTTCTTAATCTTAGACCTCTTGTACTTCCTCACACCAAAGTCACTGTTGGAAATAGCAAATCCACTTCTCTTTGGTATGATAACTGGCATCCCATTGGGCCCATTGTAAACAAGTTTGGGGCTAGAGTAATCTACAACTCTGGTATCTCCAAAGATGCCACAGTGGCTGCCATAATTAGGAATTCTGAATGGGCACTCCCTTTTTTTTTTTTTTTGGGTAATTAAGCTTGAAATTAAAAAAGGCTAAGCGAATGTACAGCCTACAAGGGGCATACCCCAGGGAGGACAAAGAAAAAAGAAAAAGAAAAGAAAATTGCGTGAAATAGAAGGGATGGCCACAAGGGCTACATGAGGGTAAGTAGGGTAAAACAGTAGCAAAAAGTGGCAGCAGATTGCAACAGCCCTTGCAACCCACTTAATAACAACAGATTACAATAGAAGCAAGCAAATTAATAGTTGCAACAGCCCTTGCAACAACAATGATCAACAAGAGTAATATCAAATTGCAATAGTAGCAGTAGATTGCAACAGAAGTTTATGATGGGAGGGTTGAGAGCTTCTCTCTCTAGAATTTAGAGAGAGAATGCACTCCCCTCATCTCTTATCCTAATTTTTTACAAAATCCAACAATGTGTTGGTCTTAAACTTCATCAGTTCCAATATGGGCTAGACAAAAATCATTTTACTTCACGCTGTGAAGGTTATCAATAGGGATTTCGGTTCCCAAATCCCATCTTCCACTGATGGTGTTCACAAAGTCTCCCGCCATATACAGCTGTTCATGGGTTTGTTGCAAGAACAAGACCCACAACCAGTTGGGGTAAATACCATCTGGGATTCGTCCTTTTGGATGAACAAGCACAAAACCAAATGGGGGTTCGTCCTCATCTCCCTCAGGTGTACAAGTTCCATCCTCTGAAAGAATCCAGCCGTGGAGTTTACACCAGATAGAGCTCCTTTTCCGGGTAAGTTCCTCCCAGAAGCTTTTTAGATCTGAGGTCCAACTTCTGCTTCTGGCCATCCTATGCATTTCAGTTCTCTCCGTTAGGTGTCTTGGTGTCACGGCGGTAGGGGTTATACCATATTGGTTCTGGTTTTGCTTGGTGTGCCTTCATTGAGGATGGTCTTCGTGGTTTTAGGAGCTTCTGGTTGATGAACAACGGTGTGGGAGTATATCATCTGCCATTGAAAATGTTATCCAAATCGAAAGCGTGAGCTTTCTCTTTTTATTTCAAGTTATTTCAGATTTTGTTCTGTAAGTTCTGGCCTGATTCGTGTAAATCTGGAACATTTGGATATTTTGGGTTCATGTTGAAGATCAATGCTGTTCCGGAGAAGATGACCCAAGTGGGTCCCACGGTGTCAATTTTTCCCTTGCAAGTGGGCAGAGAGCCCACCTTGCGTGTAATTGTAATGGTTCACAGCTGTCCGAAAGTTGGGGATCTACAGCTGTCCGAAAGTTGGGACTCACCTTGGGGTGGAGTGTCCGAAAGTTGAAGGGGTTATTACACCTTTTGACCAAAAAATCAAACCTGGCGTCATTTTTAAAGTAACCTGTCCACATTGTGGCCACTTTTCGGTGGGAAATTTCAACCAAGTGGTTACTCAATCAACTTTCAACTTTCGAGATATTCAAATCTGGCGTCATGCCAACTACCTCTTGGTCCAATAAGGAACAACGGTTCCCCATGAAAGCCAATACTGCCGACAGAAAACTCCTCGTGGGCCCTACCTCGTGGGATTCAAATTTTTGGTATACAATTGTATTTCGGATTTTGTGAACTGCTTTATGCTTATTATACCTATCCCAGCGGGTTGTGTTGGATCTCTTATTTTCCCACCTCGGCGGGTTGTGTCGGGGAGTACGCAATTTTTCATTTCCTTTTTATTTTTGTTTTTGTTTTGTCCTTCCTGGGGTATGCCCCTTGTAGGCTGTACATTCGCTTAACCCCTTTTAATTTCAAGCTGAATTACCCAAAAAAAAAGATTGCAACAGCCCTTGCAACCCACTAAACATCAACAAATTGTATAGAATGAGATAAAGGAAAGAAGAAACTCCCCTTTAGTGGTTGGATTTTGAGGAAGACCTTTGCTTGGCAATTTTCTTAGCCTTCTTTTGTTGCTTTTTGGATCTTTTAGACGTTGGAAAGTCACTCTGATAGCACTCAATGGACTTTATCACTGGAGAGGAGGGACTTTCATAGTCAGCTTCATCTTCAGGTTTGAGATCATTGATGCCTGTAGAAGGAGGATTCTTATCTGGAGGTATTGCATAATCTAGTAATTGAGCATCTTCCTCTTGGTTCTCCTTATCAGGAGGGGTGGTCTCCTCCAATACATGAAAAGAATTGGTATGAAGCTTATGTAACATAGAAGAGTCCATATTGGGTTTAGATTCACTAGGAACCTTACCCGACCTGATTGTATGAAGGGATGGGGCAACAATTTGGGCATAAGAGTCACTTGGGGCAAGAGTTGGATGTACAGAAGAACTTTGTACCACCAGGGTTGGAGTTGGGTACTTTTGCTTGGCATTAGTGGCTGCACCCTTGTTAATTGAGGTTGATGTGGCTCTAGAAGGAGTCACTGAGACTGATTGGAGGAGTATAGCTGAAGGTTTGGGCGTATTCTGAGTAGTAATTGATGGTGGATTAGAGGAGTTTAGTGGATGATGGGGATGGGATACAGGATCATTAGTTGATTCCTTCTTCCCGACATCTACGAGAGGATCTGCCTGGGCTGCAGGAGGGGAAATAATACGACAAGTATGCCCAAATACCTTGCATTTAGTGCACCTGGGAGGTAAAACCTGGTACTGAATGGGTAGAACCACTCGCTCACCACCAACAGTAACCGTAACATCATCTGGAAGGTCTAACGCTGCATCTATTTCCACACAAACCCTGGCATGCGAAGTTGTTGTTTTCTTGGCCGTAGCTTGGTCCACATGAATAGGCCGTCCAATGGTGCTAGCTATGCGACTGATGCATTCCCTGTTCCAAAGTTCCCAAGGTAGATCTAAGATTTTAACCCAAATAGGAATCTTAGAGGGGTGTTCCTTAATTGGCTTCATCATCCTATGCCAATTCTTAAGTACAAGGTACTTGCGAGAGAAGAACCATGGCCCTTCATCAAGAACTGATTGTTTTGCCTGCTCATCACGAAACTGAAATACAATGTAACCAGAAGCATCCATCTTCATAGAAACAAGACGATCCTTCCAAACATTCCGTGCAGTAGCGAGAAGTAAAGGGAAGGGCATTTTACCATCTAGGAAGTATCCCACCAGGTATTTTTCCCATGAATCAACCTCCGTGAGATCCTCGTCAATTTCAACCTCAGCATTCTTCCCCCTGTGAAGCTCGGGGAAGTATTGCAACTTCACATTCAAAGTTGTCCTTGGGATTTGAAGATGGAAGCCCAGTTTTTAGGTTTCCCTTTCTTAGGATCCAGGTCGATTTTTGGTTGGGTGGGCTCAGAGATTTGTTGCTCTTGGGGCGAGGATGAAGCCCCTTGGGTTTGGTAGGGTAGAGTTGTAGTATCAATGGTAGGACGGAGTACTGATTGGGTGGCTGGATGACAAGGTAGAGTGGCCTCAGCAGGATAACCTAGATTGGGATCTCCGACTAAGTATGGTTCTCCTCTAGCATTACGGAGGGTAGGGTAAGCAGAATTAACCACTGATCCTTTTGGGTCGATTTGAGTGGGATTTACAGGGAAGTTTTCAGGAGATTCAGAAGCCCTGTTCTCACATTCCTCAGCTGCTACTCGCAAGATTTCTTGCTGAAAACCTTCTTGTAGCTTACGGGCTGGGCTAGAGATAGATTTAGGGCTTGAAGATTTCGAGGGTACCTCGTGATTCTTGGCTGAAGAGGATCTGAGGTTCTGAGTGTGGGGTTGATCGTCTTTGGCGACCAAGATGATGTTGCTTTGAGCGGATTGAGCATTGCCCTTCTTCTTTCTCCTAACCACGTCGAAGTCCACCGCCTTAGAGCCTAGATCTGCCATGGGAGGAGTCGTATTGCTAGGAGATGTGAGCTCGCCTGCCATAACTAGGGTTTGCTCAGATAACGGGAATCGCCTAGAGAGAGAGAGAGGCTGACATCTCTTCTGAGTTTGGTTCTTATAGTGCTAGTTGTCTGACACTATGGGCACTCCCCATTGCCCAAACCTTGGAACTAAATGATATTAGGCATGGACTTCCATCATTGCCAAAACCCAATGAGGATATGGAGGATCAACATAAGTGGTCCTTGAACGCTAATGGTGATTTCTCAATCTCTTCTATGTGGGATCACCTTAGAACTCACTTTCCTAAAGTGCCATGGCACAAATCTATTTGGTTCTCTGGCCACATTCCCAAGTGTAGCATGATCTCCTGGATTGCCATTCACAATAGACTTTATACAGGAGATAGATTAGTACTATTTGGTACTATCCCTATATCTCATTGTAGTTTCTGTACGGGGGTTGAGAATCATAATCACTTGTTCTTCAATTGCCCGTTTACATCTCAAGTTTGGTCCCAGATACTTGCTCATATTAATATCTGCTGGCCCTCCAAGTCTTGGGCTGATTGGATTAATCTCATGTCAACCTGCAGAGGGAAAACACTCAGAAATTTGATCGTCAAACTTGCTTTCACCACTTCGGTATACCAGATTTGGCTTGAAAGAAATTCTCGCAAGTTCCAATCCACTTCTTGCCCCATATCTGTGGTGGTTAGCAAAAAAATTTCCATGGTTAAAAACAGGCTTTTGTCTTTGGACAAACTCCCACATGGGCACCAGTCACAGTGGTTGTTAACTAGATGGGGATTACAGTGATATATATTGCATTCCATGTTACTAACATCCTTATTTGGTTGGTTGTGTGTGGCAGGTTCTTACAAGCTAAAATGCCCTACAATTGGAAGTCAACTAACCTACCCAATTGGGTACTTTGTGTTGCAGGAATGTTATACTGTTATACTGTCTCCTTGGAAGGAGGCATTCCTTGGATTTTTTCTGTTATACTGTCTCCTTGGAAGGAGGCATTCCTTGGAATTTCTGTTATACTGTCTCCTTGGAAGGAGGCATTCCTTGAAATTTCTGTTATACTGTCTCATTGGAAGGAGGCATTCCTTGGATGTCTATATTTGTCTTGAGTTGTGTGAATCTACCATAATGTGTGTTATCCATGTGAGATGTGTGCTTGATCCTCAGAGTTCTTTCGTGAGTGGAGGTAATATGAAGTGGGGGAGTCTTGTGAGGGTGAGTTGAGGGAGATTGGATCTATAGAGAGAGTATGAAGTTGTGAGGTTCCTAGGGAGTTGGAGGTGAGCCACAAATAATTAGAAATCCAAGCCTTCATTTCTTGCTCTGTTGTCAACGAACTGCTATTTACTGTTTTACTTGGAGTATTGTTACTATTTACTGTATGCTGTCCAGCTAGGCCCTCTACTAGTCGTGTGCTTCTCTGAGTTTCTAGCTGCTCAGTTAGGCCCTTCTTTTAGCTGTGTGCTTCATTAGTGTAGCAAATTGATGCCCTGTTGAAAATAAAAGAGGATAAGCGAATATACAGCCTACAAGGGGCATACCCCAGGAGGACAAAACAAAAAGAAAAGAAAAGGCAAATCAAAACAAAATAACTACCTCCCTAGCACAAACCGCCAAGGAGGGAGTGGGATGGCCAAAAGGCTACAATTGGGAACGACTGTTTCTAAACCATCTGAAAGAGGGAGGAGAAACACTCTTAAGGGGAAAACAAGATCTTGAATCTAAGGAGAAACACTCTCCATATACTGTTGGGAAGAAAATTTTGAAAATTTCGCCATGACCCGTTCGTAATTGGAGCACCCTCAAGGTGCCAGCCACTGCGTATACAACAGCAGCAGCTGAAAAAGAGAAAAGAAAGAGGAAGAGATAGAGGCACTACTGTAGCAGTAATAGCGAGTAGCAACAGCAGTAGTAGTAGTAGAAGCAGCAAAATCAGAGCTGTTGAAGCAGCATAACATATTACAGAGCCTGTGAAGGACCATAAGAGTTGTACCATAAGCATAGTAGCAGAATAACCAACGAAGCTGGTTAATTCAGTAGTGCATCCGGGAAGCTGCACCTCAGATATGTTATACAGCAGCAGCACTAGTATCAGACAACAGTTGCAAATCATAGAAAGAGAAGGGAGGAAATGCCCCCTCCCAGAAGGGACTAATACACGCCATGGGACAGCCCCCCAAGGCTAGGCCAGAATTCTCAACTGCTGCTGCTGCTGAGACAATTGACTGCTGCTGCTGCTGCCGTGGGGCAGATCTGCTGTTGTACCTGGGCAGATCTACTGCTGTATAATGTATCTACCTTGTGTTAACTATGTTGTTTACCATGTTCAACCCTGTTGATTATCTCTGAACAATCAGATGTTTTGCTGTGTGGATTACTTTTGTATTAAAGTCTGTATTTATGGGCTGCCAATTTTGGGCAGACATCTGATTTTCTGGGTTGTCAAAAAACAGCCGTTGTGCTGCTCAAATTTCTCCAGATTTTGACCTATCCTTGGGGGGTCGTCCCTTGGAGCTTTCTAGCCTAGCTTAGGGGGGCTGTCCCTAGGCTTTTTTTTTTTTTTTTTTTGGGGTAAATTAGCTTGAAATAAAAAAAGGCTAAGCGGATATACAGCCTACAAGGGGCATACCCCAGGAGGACAAAAGAAAACAAAGAAAGAAAAGAAAACAAAAGGAAACAAAAAGGATGGCCAACAAGGCTACAATGGGGAGGGGTAAGTGACTAAATTAGACGAGGCTAAAACCTAGTAACATGAAATGGTAACTAAATGTTTCTAGGCCATCTAGGGAGATGGAGGAGAAACATTCAAAATGGAACTGAACAACTGAATTAAAGCTTGAGCATAGAATAGTAACCGGCTGCTAGGTGCAGCAGCAGTAGCAGTATGCAGCAGAATGCAGTGCAGAAGTGAAATTTGGCATGACCTCTTGGCATTTAGGACAACTACCACAGATCCCACAGCAATACAGAAGATGCAAATGTAGCTACTTGTGAGTACTCAACATTATAGCAAGCAAGAACACACTACTTGAACTGTGAGTTTCTGAAAATTTGGCGGAAGCTCGCTTGAAATAAGGAAAACACAGCCTAATCTGCTGCAGCAGATTTAGAATCACAGGAGCTTAAACATGAGGATCATATTTGTCAGAACAACAGCAACACTGCCCAAGTAGATGGACAACTCTGAACAGAGCATTGAACGGTGATCAAAGATGCAGATGAGTAACAAGCAGGGAAGGTTCCTTGGACATGAGGCTTGAACAATGGAATGGATGCTTGAACATGAAATAAGTCCATGTATTGGGAGGAAGCCCCCTCCCAGAAGGGGATCATACATGCCAGGGACAACCCCCCATGGCTAGGCCTAATCTTGTGGATGCTGATCAGACACACAGCAGTCCAGATGAAACCATTGTTGATTAGTACAGGACTACAAACTGCTGCAGTACAGGACTACAAACTGCAAGTAGCAGTATAACTGCCAGCAGCCGTAACAGGGCTTGATGGCCACACTCACAGAATCTAACAGTAGCAAGTTTTCCATGTATAAAGTGAGCAGACAAGAGTACTAATGCAGCAGTAACAGATGGTTGCAACAGCCCTTGCAACCATGATATATGTGTAGCATCTAGCAATAACACTAACATCATCAAGAGTAACAACAGATAGTAGTGGATTGCAACAGCCCTTGCAACCCAAATAACATCAATAAAGCACACTGCAGTCTATGCATAAAGCTATGTCCCTAGCATCGACAAGAGTAACAACAGATGCAATAATAATGGATTGCAACAACCCTTGCAACCCATATGACTTCATACCTCACTTGAAGCTTAAAAGCACTCTCACTAACTGCAACTTTCTTTTAGAACCTCCCTTGAAGCTTAATGAACCAGTCAACATAACTTTGAGAATCTGCAATATGTGCCCTTGGGGGGTTGTCCCGCTGTACATAGACCAATATGTGCCACCTGATGATGATTTGCCAATGGAATGAAACTCTGTTCCTTGCTGCAGCACATACAGGAGTAGCAACAGTAAATGCAGTAGCTCCAACACTGCAGGAGCAGTAGCACAGGGGCAGCATCTGCCCAGAAACTGGGTAGCAGCAACACTGCAGGAGCAGCAACACAGGGGCAGCAATACTACGGGTAGCAACTGCCCAAAAACTGTGAAGCATAGGGACACAATAGCACCACCTGCACACAACAAAAGCCAAGAAACCAAAAGAAGTGATAGGGTAAGACTCATTCAATTCCCCACTTAGCTAACAAACTCTGAGATTGGGGTCCTTGGGGAAGATGCTCCAATGACAACAATCTACTTCTCACAAGTGATTGGATTTTACTCACAACAGTGGGAATTGTGCATGTTGCATTTTGAAATTTACAGGCATTTCTTTCAAGCCATATTAGGTAAACTGATGCAGTGAACACAAGTTTGGTGATTAAGGCTTTAAGGGTTTTGCCATTTACATATGAGATCTGCTTAATCCAATCAGTCCAGCTTCTAGAGGTCCAATTTATGTTAACATGAGTAAGCATTTGGGACCAGATCTGAGAGGTGAACGGGCAATTGAAAAACAAATGGTCATGGGTCTCAATATTAGGACAAAAAGCACAACAAGAGACAGGAATGGTACCAAACAAGACCAACTTGTCTTCAGTATAAAGCCTGTTATGAATTGCCAGCCAGGAAATCATGCTACATTTGGGAATATGGCCAGGGAACCATATGCTCTTGCACCAATACACCTTAGGGTAGTGAGTCCCGATCTCCTTCCAAAGGGAAGAGATGGAGAACTCACCATTAGAGTTGAGGGTCCATCTGTAGTGGTCAGCAAGATCATACTTTGGGCTGGGGAGTGAAGAAATAGGACCTCTAAGCTCATTTAGTTCCAAAGTTTGGGTAATGGGAAAACACCAATTGGATCCCCTGATAATGGAGGCCACAGTGGCCTCCTTGGTGAGACCAGAGTCATAAATGACCCTAGTACCAAATCTATTGACAATGGGACCCAGGGGGTGCCAATTATCATACCAAAGTGAAGTGGATTTACCATTACCAATACCAACCTTACAGTGAGAGTGGACAAGTGGTCTAAGGTTAAGAAGTTTTCTCCATACCCATGAGGGTGAATTGGGCATTTTAATTTCCCAAAAAGACCTCCCTTTGAGTAAGTATGATTTAACCCATTGGCACCACATTGATAGTTCCCCACCAGAGATGAGGTACCAAATGTGTTTAGCAATAGCAGCCTTGTTCCACGTTAGAATGGATTTGAAACCAAGGCCACCCTCTTGCTTGGGACAACACAAATGCTCCCATGAGACCCTTAGCTCCAGTCTTTTTTAGATCAGGTCCAGTCCATAAGAAGGATCTAAGGATGGATTCAACCTCCTTAATGACTTTCTTAGGGAGAATGAATAGGGAAGACCAATAAGTCTGCATTGAAAACAGGATATTCTTGATTAACTGGACCCTCATAATTCAAGTCCCTATTTGTCCAAGTCTTGGTTCTTGAGATGATTTTGTCAATCATTGGTTTACAATCAATGTATCTTAACTTGGTGGAAAGCAATGGAACCCCCAAGTATCTTACAGGCAAAGTGCCTTCTTTGAACCCTAGCATTTGGAGAATAGCAATTCTGGAAGTACTCTGAACCCCAGAAAGAAGACACTACTTTTCCCGGGGCTAGGAGTAAGCCCAGAAAGGGCTTCAAATTCAACAAGAGCATCCTGAATATGCCTGACTGAGCTTACATCACCTTTGCAAAAGAGCATAAGGTCATCAGCAAAACACAGGTTGATAATTTTGGGCTTATTGCATCTCCAATGGAATTTAAAATCAGGCTTATTGGATTTCTCTTTCAAGATGCATGTGAGTACCTCCATTACAATAACAAAGAGGTAGGATGACAATGGATCACCCTGTCTGAGACCTCTTTCACCTTGAATGTAGCCAGTAGGCTCACCATTAATGCTCATAGTGTAGTTGGCTGTTGTGACACAAGCTTTTAGCCATGTGATCATTCTTGGATGGAAGTTCATGCAAGTGAGTGTGTCCCACAAAAAATCCCACTTGACATTATCATAAGCTTTCATGATGTCAACTTTCATAGTACACTTGGGAGAAGAAGTGGACTTATGATACCCTAGCATGATCTCCTGAGTGAGAAAGATATTATCAGCTATTCTCCTACCTCTAACAAAGCCAGACTGAACTGGATCAATGAGCTCAGGAAGAACACTCTGAAGTCTTTTAGCAAGGATCTTGGCAATGCATTTGTACACAACATTGCAGCAAGAAATAGGTCTGTAGTCCCCGACCTTGGAAGGATTAGGAACCTTGGGAACAAGAGCCACAGAGGTGGCATTGGCTTTTCTCAGTAGTTTCCCAGACCTGAAGAAATTCCTAATGGCAGCAGTAGCCTCCTGACCAACTATATGCCAAGCTTTTTGAAAAAACTTAGCATTATAGCCATCAGGGCCAGGAGCCTTGTGGGGATTGAGACTCATGAACATATCCTTGATTTCATGAACATATCCTTGAACATATCCCTAGGCTTGATTGATGCCTTTGGGAGGGGTGTCCTCCCGGGTCAAGTTCTCTCACCATGCATGTGAAGCCACTCCACGTATCAAGGAAAGGAAGGCCGATAGTTCCCACGTTCCCACTCATCACAAGGTTCTTCAAATGCACCATAAATCATCTCAACTGTTCCCACTCATAATGCTTCCTCACCTTGGCTTAAGTTACTTCCTTTTGGATGGCTAAGTCATTATCACTTTTTGGTTGTTTCTCTGCCACTTCAAAGATGGGTTAGAAACATCTCATTAGTTAGTTAATTCGAGTGTTAGTACTTTATGCCCTGGTGGCTTACCTTATCCCATGTAGCCTTTTGGCGTTCCAATTTTCCCTTTCTTTTTCTTTTTTGTTTTGTCCTCCCTGGGGTATGCCCCTTGTAGGCTGTATATCCGGTTATTCTCTTTTTTATTTCAAGCTTGGTTTACCGGGAAAAAAAAAAAACTTCTTTCCCTTTCTCCTTTTTGATAGCAGTCAATACTTTCTATCTTCTGCTATATAGTTACCTTTGTTTACTAGTCTAAATGAACACAGCTTTGCATCTAGGGTTTTGGAACTTACGTGGTCTTAATGACACTCTCAAACAAAAGGAGGCCAAGAAATTTATCACTAATAATAAATTGTCCTTGGTTGGATTACTGGAGCACAAAATCAAATAGAGCAATGCTAAAAGAGTCTTGAATTTTATCTGCCCCCAGTGGCATTTTGTACATAATTTTGATTATGCCCCTATTGGTAGGATTTTTGTGTGTTGGGATCCCCACACTTTTGATGTTGTTGTTTTGAGTAAATCCAACCAATACATACATTGTGAAGTTCTTGCACTTCATTCTGGACTAAGGTTTTTCACTACCTTTGTCTATGGGGCCAATGACCATATGGATAGGCACGACCTGTGGAGCAATATGCTCAATGTTAAGACCATCTCTCCATGGGTGACTTTGGGTGACTTCAATGCCATAAGATCCCCTAAGGATAAAGCTGGTGGTTCAAACAATTGGCCTCCTCATATGGATGACTTTAACAATAGTCTCTATGCCTGTGAACTTGATGATCTCAGGTTTTTAGGCTGCTACTACACCTGGAGCAATAGACAAGCTGCTTCTAATCACATTTCCACTAAAATTGATAGGGTTTTTGGTGAATGAAAGCTGGATGAGATCCTTCCCTTATTCCAATGCTTTCTTTCCTACCCCTGGATTATCTGATCACTCTCCTGCTGTGGTATATCTCACCCCTTCCCCTAAACCTGCCACAAAGCCTTTCAAATTCTTTGACTTCCTGGCTGATCATCCTCTGTTCCTTCCCATAGTTCAGAGGGTGTGAAGAACCATAATCATTGGCAACCCAATGTTTTGCATAAGTGAAAAGTTAAGATCCCTTCAGGTTGAGTTCAAAAAACTAAACACTAAAGAATTTAGTGCCATCTCAGAGAGGGTAAAGTGTGCCAAACTTCAGCTTGATGACTTACAAAAAGTGTTGGGAACTAATCCTACGAATTCCATAAAGCAAAATGAAGAAAAAGCTGCTCTTAGACAGTACCTCATATTGTCTAGAGCTGAGGAGAGTCTGGCTAAACAAAAATCCAGAATTCAATGGCTTAAGTTGGGTGATCAGTGCACATCCTTTTTCTTCAAATTTGTTAGCAATAACAGAAATAGGAGCATGATCACTAGTCTTACTCTTAGCGACTCCTCAACTACCCAGGAATTACCAGTGATTAAGTCCAACCTTTATCAACTTTTATAGTGATCTCCTGGGGACTCCTCATAGTTCCCATTATGATGGTGCCAATAGGGTCAAAGAACTAATTTAGAGGGTGTTAACGGATGAACAAAGTCTGGCAATGGTTCACAATATTACTGATGCTGAAATTAAAGAAACATTTATGAGTCTGAATCCTAAAAAAGCACCTGGTCCTGATGGATTTAATGCTGGCTTCTTTCAAAAAGCATGGTCTATTGTTGGATATGAAGTCACTGCTGCAGTCAATCCTGCTGTAATTCCATATCCAAGTGCATTGCGAAAATTCTTGCTAGGAGACTTCAGAGTGCTCTCCCTTTCCTTATTGATCCTGTCCAGTCAGGATTTGTGAAAGGTAGGAGAATTGCAGACAACATCTTCCTAACTTAGGAGCTTATGCATGGCTATCATAAGTCCTCTTCTACACCCAAGTGTGCAATGAAGGTGGACATTATGAAAGCTTTTGACAATGTTACATGGGATTTCCTTTGGGATGTTCTATTAGGCATGAATTTCCACCCTTCTATGGTCAAATGGTTACAACCTTGTGTGACTACTGCTAACTACACTCTAAGTATCAATGGTGAGAATACTGGCTACATTGAGGGGAGGAGGGGTCTTAGACAAGGAGATCCTCTCTCCTCTTTTTTGTTTGTGATAGTCATGGAGATTCTTACTTGCATACTTAGAGAGAAATCTTTGAAATCAGATTTCCAATTTCATTGGAAGTGCAAACAGAACAAAATCATTAATCTCTGTTTTGCGGATGATCTCATGATCTTCTGCAAGGGGGATATTGGGTTTGTAAGACACATCCAGTCATCTCTTTCTAAATTTGAGTCTTTAGTTGGGTTGAAACCTAGTCCTCACAAAAGTCACATTTTTTTCTCTAGAGTTGATGCAACCACTAGAAGAGGTATACTGGATGTACTTGGATTCTCTGAAGGACATTTACCTGTTAAATATCTTGGTGTACCTCTTCTTTCCAACAAGTTAACACATTTGGATTGCAAGCCTATGGTTGATAGGATTATCTCCAAAACTAAGTCCTGGACTAACAGAGACTTGACCTATGCTGGAAGACTCCAGCTGATAAAAAATGTTTTGTTTTCCATGCAATCCTACTGGACCTCCTTGTTTATACTTCCTAAAAAGGTTATTAAGGAAGTTGAGTCTGTACTGAGGGCCTTCCTTTGGTCTGGTCCTGACCTTAGGAAGTCTGGTGCTAAAGTATCCTGGGAGCATCTTTGTGCTCCCAAAGAGGAGGGTGGTCTTGGGTTCAAATCAATGCAGGTATGGAACAAGGCTGCTGTATCTAAACACATTTGGTTCATTATCTCTGGTGGTGAACAATCAATGTGGTGTCAGTGGGTAAAGTCTTATTTACTCAAGGGGAAGAGTTTTTGGCAACTTAAGATGCCCAGTAGTCCCACTTGGACTTGGAGGAAACTCCTCAATCTTAGATCTATTGTCCATCCCTATATTAAGGTTATTATAGGTGATGGTCAAAGCACTTCCCTTTGGTTTGACAATTGGCACCCTATGGACCCTTTGGCTGATAGATTTAGGGATAGGGTTATCTATGACATGGGGATGCCTAAGGACACTAAGGTGTCCTCTATCATCAGGAATTTCAATTGGGCTCTACCTATTACCCAAACTTGGGAGATTAATGAGGTTAGAGCTGGACTCATTAATCTCCTCGACCCTTCTGTTGTTGAAGGTGACAGACATAGATGGACCCTCACCACTAACGGTGAATTTACTGTGAGCTCCTTGTGGAATAATCTTAGGACTCCATTTCCTAAGGTTCCTTGGAGCTATAGTGTATGGTTTCCTGGCCATATTCCCAAATGTAGCTTTATCACCTGGGTGGCTATTCAGGAGAGACTGTACACTGAAGACAGACTTGTATTATTTGGTACTAAGTCCGTCTCTAGTTGCAGTTTCTGCCCTAGTCATGAGAGTCACGATCACCTGTTCTTCAATTGTCCTTTCACATCTCAAGTCTGGGCTCAGATGCTTGCTAGGATCAATGTTCATTGGCCTCCTAGAACTTGGAAAAATTGGATTGCTCTTTTAGCAACAAACAAAGGCAAATCTCTCAAATCAATCTTAATCAATTTAATTTTCACTACAACCATGTACCACATCTAGATTGAGAGGAATATACATAAGTTTCAAAATCTTGCAAATCCTATTTTTGTTGTAGTGAGCAAGATTCACTCAGTCATTAGGCATAGGTTAATGTCATTGGATAAATTTTCCAAAAGCCTGCAATCTAATGACCTTTTGGCTCAGTGGAATATTGTTCCTAGTTGATTATATGGCAGAAGCTATGGAGTTTGTTTTAATACATGCTTATTATTGTTATATCTGGTATTGTGTTTGATTTTGATTTCAGAGAAGGTTCAGTGCAGGGCCTAAGCAAGGACTTAATAAGGGTTGTTGTATCTTGTTACCTCAATTCCTGCAGACTCATTCTCTGTTGCATTGTCTCCTTGGAAGGAGGCATTCCTTGGTTGACATTTTTTTTTTTTGGATAAATAAGCTTGAAATAAAAAGAGGGCAAACCGAATTTACAGCCTACAAGGGGCATACCCCAGGAGGACAAAAGAAAGAAAAGAAAGTAAATGAGCTTACGCTAACTGGCTACAAGGAGCTACTAGTAAATAGCCGAATGTTTCCTAACCTTCTAGAGAGATGGAAAAGAAACAGACAACAAATGCAGCTATAAGGTTGTACAATAGCTCTAGTAAACTCAGCAGTAGAGGTGAACAATAGCAGATTTGACACCATGAGGTGAGTATCAGAGTAGTGTAGTGGCAATCGTAGCATTGGGCTTCCAGCAGCAACTGCTATTGGGAAGCCAACATAGGTGATCCAGAGTGCTGTACAACATAAGATTGCAGCAGCAGCAGATAAAAGTAGCAACCAGAGGTGCAGGATTCAGAGTGTTGTAGTAGTAACAGAAGTGCTGCTACCAGGTGCAAATGCACCCCATATGGGAGGACGCCCCCCTCCCCAAGGGGATCATACATTGTCTAGGGACAACCCCCCAAGACTAGGTTAAGTCAAAGTGAACCTTTTACATTGGTCGTAACAACTCAGCAGTAGTAACCTTGTATAACATCGTAGTAGCAGTGAGTAATTTGTTTCAAAATGGAAGAACCATGGCATGCACTACAAGTGCAGCTGGCAACAATGGCACCCAAATGGTGTTCTAAAGCAGCAGAATATCAAGAGCAGCAGCACAGCAACAATCAAGAGTAACAGCAAGTTGCAATAGTAGCAGCGGGTTGCAACAGCCCTTGCAACCCAAATAATAGGGATGGCAATGGGGCGGATCGGTTCGGGTTTTGGCCGATCCGCACCCAAACCCAAAGGGTTTCGGTTCGGTTCGGGTTCGGTTCGGAAAAGGGAGAGGATGAACCATAACCTAACCATTCGGGGTTCGGGTAATTTTGGGTACTTTTGGGTAACCGATTTTGTGAAGGAAAAAATAGCTACCCATTTGGGTAACCGAATTGTACCCATCCCGCCCTGCCCCAAACCGTACTAAAACATGAATAAATTGAGTTTAGGATATTTTATTATCTCAAAAAAATTGAAAAAACATGAAAAAAATAACAGAAGGAGGCTACAAATATCAGTCAAGAGACTCAAGACTATAATGTATAAAATATCAGTCGAGAGAGTCTCAAAATGTACAGAATGTGAGACCAAAACCTAACCTGTGAATATCTTACATATATATACGAGAGGTAAAGTGTAATTTTAAAATATACCTAAGGGGTTTATGTAATATGTATATATAAAATAAGGGTATATATATAGCCAGGGGTACATACACAATTACTATAAATTTTAGGGGTAAATATGTAATTTCATATTTCGGTTCGTTTCGGGTCACGGTTCGGTTCGGTTCGGGTCACGGTTCGGTTATGACCTCAAACCATACCCGAACCATACCCATTCGGTTCGGCCATATCCCCTACCATACCCATACTCACGGGGAATATTTCGGTTATGGTTCGGGTAAAAATAGCGGTTTCGGTTCGGGTACCCATCGGTTCGGTCGCGATTGCCATCCCTACCAAATAATATAAGAGTGACAACAGGATGCAATAGTAGCAGCGGATTGCAACAGCCCTTGCAACCCGAATAAAATCAACAAATGCAGCCTTTATGCAGAAGCATACACTCCAATATAAAACAAACTAGTGGCTCAAACAGCAGCAGAGAACAGCAGAGCATAATGGAAACAATAGTAAAAGTAAGGAATAACAGACCTCAAAAGATTTGATATCCTAGCTTTAGTGGCTCACCTTCTTCACCCTAGGATTCTCACAACTTCTTATCTCTCACTACAGTGCCAAACCCCCTCAGCTAATCCTTACAAGATTCCCCCACTTCATATTACCTCCACTCACAAGGGAAGTCTGGGGCACAATCACTCAACTTACTGGGATACACACAGTTTAGTAGATCACACAACTCAATGATAAATCTAGCACTAGAGTATAACAGGCCCCTTAAGGCACAACGGCATGTTGCCACATAGAGTAAGTATGTGATGGAGATTAAAATAACAGACCATGATAAGTAGAAGTAATAAAACCTGGGAGCTGTATTGTGACAAAGTCCCCATAGTTTGATGTGACCATGTTGGTAAGGGCCAGATTGAAAGTGAAATGAGACCCCCAACCTTCTTGTAGCCCTTTGCTCAGAGGGAACCTTCATTGAGCAGGATATGGACCTGCCATGGACCTGCACTCGGCATGCTCTGGTTTGCCTGCACACAACAAAACTTGAAGTAATGCAGATCTAAAATAATAATAACCCACAAAGGCAGCATAATAATTCAAGAAACTTCTGCAATATAGATTAGTTCAAAGCAATGATCCATTGAGTCAAAATACCATCAGCTTGAGCCCCTTTGGAGAAATTCTCCAGGGACATCAACCTATGTCTTATGACTAAATGGATCTTCTGAACAACCACTGAAATTGGGCATGCAATGTTTTGAAACTTGCGTATGTTTCTCTCAATCCAAATATGGTACACAGCTGTGGAGAAGACCAACCTGATTAACAGTGATTTAAGGGATTTCCCTTTGATTGTAGCTAGCAGGGCCACCCAACTGGCCCAAGGTCTAGGAGGCCAATGAATATTAAGCTTAGTAACAAGTTGGGACCAAATTTGGGAAGTGTATGGACAATTAAAAAATAAGTGATCATGGCTTTCACTACTAGGGCAAAAATTGCAGATAGATTGAGTTTTTGAGCCAAGCAAGACTAATCTATCTTCAGTGTAAAGTCTTTCTTGTATGGCAACCCAAGTAATGAAACTGCACTTGGGAATATGCCCAGAAAACCAAACACTTTGGTTCCAAGAGACTTTGGGGAATGATGTCCTAAGACTGTCCTAAAGGGAGGCCACTGTGAACTCCCCATTAGCAGTGAGAGTCCACTTATGCTGATCATTTATATTAGCATTAAGGTCAGGGACAGTGATTAGACTATTTCTGACTTCATTGATTTCCCAGGTTTGTGTGACAGGTAATGACCACTTGGAACCTCTAATAATGGAGGATACCTTAGAGTGTTTGGGAAGACCAATGTCATATATAATCCTCTCACCAAATTTATTAACCAAAGGACCAAATGGGTGCCAGTTATCATACCATAATGAAATGGTATGGCCATTACCCACAATAGACTTAATGTGTGGATGGACCACAGGCCTAAGGTTGAGGAGCTTTCTCCAGCTCCATGTGGGGCTACTGGCATTTTAATCTGCCAAAAACAATTGCCCCTAAGTAAATAAGATTTAACCCATTGGCACCACATTGATTGCTCACCACCAGAGATGACAAACCAAATATGCTTAGAAATTGCAGCTTTGTTCCATACTTGCAATGATTTAAAGCCTAAGCCACCCTCCTGTTTGGGAGCACAAAGATGTTCCCAAGACACTTTGGCACCCGATTTCTTAAGGTTAGGTCCAGACCAAAGGAAAGCCCTAAGAACAGACTCAACCTCTTTTATGACTTTCTTAGGTAATATGAACAATGAGGACCAATAAGTCTGCATGGAGAACAGGACATTTTTTATTAGTTGAACTCTACCAGCATAGGTTAAGTCTCTATTTGTCCAAGATCTGGTCTTGGAGGTGATTCTATCCACCATAGGTTTGCAATCCCTATGAGTCAATTTGGTAGATAATAACGGAACCCCTAAGTACCTCACAGGCAAAGTTCCCTCAATAAAGCCAAGGGCTTCCAAAATATCACTTCTAACGGAGGGATGAACTCTAGAGAAGAAGATGTGGCTTTTGCTAGGACTGGGCTTCAAACCAGACAATGACTCAAACTCTAAAAGAGCGGCCTGAATGTGCTTTACAGACCCAAGGTCACCTCTGCAAAAAATCATCAAATCATCAGCAAAACAAAGGTTAATTATTTTAGTTTGACTACATCTCCAGTGAAAATGGAAATCAGGAAGAAGAGACTTTTCTCTCAAGATGCAAGTGAGGACCTCCATAACAATGACAAAAAGATATGAAGAAAGAGGATCACCTTGCCTAAGGCCGTTTTCCCCATTGAAGAAACCAGTATTGTCCCCATTTATACTTAGAGTATAATTATTTTTTTTTGGATAAATAAGCTTGAAATAAAAAGGAGACTAACCGAATTTACAGCCTACAAGGGGCATACCCCAGGAGGAAAGAAAAGAAAAGAAAAACAAAAACAAAAACAAAAGAAAATCTTACGCCAAATGGCTACAAGTAGCTACGAGTAAATAAACCAAATGTTTCCTAACCTTTTAAAAGAAGATGATCAAAAAACATTTGACAAAATAATGTAAATACTATGAGATCACAAACTGATGAAGAGTTGAGCTTGAACATGGGCAGCCATCTAGACAATGATACGGCAATGAGATTGCACTAGCAACAGCAACCCTCCACGGCAGACTGGCAACAAGTAACAATACTAATACAAGTAACTAGAACCAAACCAACAACCAAGCAAAATGGGAGGACAACCCCCTACCCTAGAGAATGCCAAGGGACATCCCCCCAAGGCTAGGCCATCCTGCAACAATTCCACACGGAAATCTTAGATATATGCTCGCCTTATGATGAACGGACTGATTTAACATGGTACTTGGAGTCGTGCAAACATTGAACATGGGCATGCACACCTGGGAGGAAGCCCCCTCCCCAAGCGGATCACACATGCCTAGGGACAACCCCCCTAGGCTAGGTTAGAAAACATGGGATTTTTTAAAATTTGGGCAGCACTTTGTTTGAAAATGCAGCAGCCAGCAACTAGAACATCACAGCTACTTAGAGTATAATTTGCAGTGGTCACACAAGCCTGTAACCATCTGATCATGGTGGGGTGAAAGTTCATGCTACGTAGGACATCCCAAAGGAAATCCCACCTCACATTGTCATAGGCTTTCATAATATCCACCTTCAAAGCACACTTGGGAGAAGAAGAGGATTTATGATAACCTTGCATAAGTTCCTGGGTGAGGAAAATATTATCTGCAATCCTTCTGCCCTTCACGAATCCTGACTGAACAGGATCAATGAGGGAAGGAAGAGCACTCTGAAGTCTCTTGGCTAGAATCTTTGCAATGCACTTATAGATGGTATTGCAACAGGAGATTGGTCTAAAGTCACCAACCTTAGAGGGGTTGGGCATCTTAGGAACAAGAGCAATCACAGTAGCATTAGCCTTCCTCAACAGTTGACTAGACCTGAAGAAATTCTTCACTGCACCAGTGACCTCATGACCAATAATAGGCCAAGCTTTTTGGAAAAACCCAGCATTGTACCCATCAGGTCCAGGGGCCTTATGAGGGTTTAAACTCCAAAAAGTCTCCTTAATTTCAGCATCTGTGACTGCTTGAACCATAGACAGACTCTGATCACTAGTTAACCTCCTCTGAACAAGGTCATTGATTCTATTAGCACCATGATATTGGGAACTGTGAGGAGTGCCCAATAGATCAATGTAGTAGTTAACAAATGAGGACTTAATTAAAGTTATATCCTGGGTGGTGGTAGAGTCACTTAAAGTGAGGCTGGTGATCATACTTCTATTTCTGTTGTTGCTAACAGATTTGAAAAAATAAGACGTACACTGATCACCCAGCTTAAGCCACTGTATCCTATTAGTCCCTTATGGGAGGGGGCCTTTCCTCCCTACTCTAGCCTGTTACACCAACTGTTAGGCTACAACCTTCACCATCATGCAGCCTGTTCAAGCCTGTGATTCAACCTGTTTGTGTTACTCATTACTGCTGCTGCTGCATCATTGTCTGCTGATCTCATGGTGTCAAATCTTCATCTATGCTGCACTCATAGTGCTATTGTACATCCTGATTTTGGAAGTTTCCATCCACATATGACAAGCTTCAGGGACTCTTCTGCTATCATCTACATGTCAAGCTTCAGTTGCTGAAACTCAAATTTAATCATTTTGTTGTATGTTTCTTAATCATCTTTTTAGAAGGTTAGGAAACATTCAATTTACTTATTCTTAGATACTTGTAGCCAGTTGGCGTAGGTCTCCTATCTTTATATTGTTCTCTACTTTTCCTCTCTTTTATTTTATTTTGTCCTCCTGGGGTATGCCCCTTGTAGGCTGTAAATCCGGTTAGCCCTTTTTATTTCAAGCTTATTTACCCAAAAAAAAAAAAGCCACTGTATCCTAGACTTTTGCTTTGCAAAACTTTCTTCAGCCCTAGACAACAATATATATTGCCTAAAAACAGCTCTCTCCTCGGCCTGTGTATCGGGATTGGAAAGATCAGCCCCCATTTTAACTTGCAGGTTATCCAAGTGAGATTTGACACTTTTAACCCTATCAGATATGGCACTATACTCTTTAGTATTGAGTTTTTTTAATTCACTTTGGAGAGAGCTCAATTTTTTACAGAGGCAGAACATCGGGTTGCCAAGAACAATGGTTCTCCAGACCTTTTGTATTGTAGGGAGAAACAAGGGGTGATCAGCCAGGAAATCAAAAAATCTAAAAGGCTTAGGTAAGAGTTTAGGAGATGGAGCTAGACTAACAATAGCAGGTGAGTGGTCAGACATCCCAGGAGTGGGGAAGAAAGCACTAGAGTAAGGGAACATTCTCATCCAGCTTTCATTAACAAGCACCCTATCAATCTTGGTAGAGATATTATTGGGTGCATCCTGTCTATTGTTCCAAGTATAAAAGCAACCAGAGAACCTAAGGTCTTCAATTTCACAAGAGAACAGACTGCTATTGAAATCGTCCATGTGAGGAGGGCAAAGTGATGCACCACCATACTTCTCCCTAGGAGATCTTATGGCATTGAAGTCACCAAGGATTACCCAGGGAGAAATAGTCTTAATGTTAAGGAGGCTACCCCAAAGATCTTGTCTAGTAATATGGTCATTAGCCCCCATAAACAAAAGTGGCATGAAATATGAGCCTTGTTTGAATGGAGTGAACCTCACAATGAATGAACTGGCTCGACTGGCACAGCACATTAACAACAAAAATGTGAGGGTCCCAGCAAACAAAAATTCTCCCAAAAGAGGCGAAATTATAGTTATGAGCAAAATGCCAATGTGGGCAAATGAAATTAAGGATTCTCTTAGCATTGGCCTCTTTTATTTTGTGTTCCAGCAGTCCACACATGGACAGTTTGTTATTTTTAATAAAGTGATTGGCTTCTCTTTGTTTGAGAGGGTCATTGAGACCACGCAAGTTCCAAAAACCAAAATGCAAAGTTGTGTTCATCATAGCAAACTAAACTATATAGCAGAAGATAGAAAGAAGTAAACTGCTAGCAAAATAAAAGGGAGAAAGAACTACTGCCCTTTTGAGCGATGGAGAGCCTCTTGATTGCCTCTCCTTTTGTTCTTCTTCTTATTCAAAACCAGCTTGAACTCCCCTTCCTTAGCTGATCTTGGCTCAGGTAAAGGGACAGGTGTTGCTGGATCAGGATCAATGCTAAACCCGGAATGAGTTTCATCACTTTCCTCGAAAACTTGATCAGAGACTGTATTGGAGCCCTCCACCACCTTAGTAACAACATCTAGAGCTTCACTGCCACCCTTGTTCAAAGCTTCTAACACCTTGCCTTGTACTACCGGATCCTTGTTTGCTATAACAGCATCAAGAACCTGCTGTACACAATTATGCTCAGTTTCAGCTGGAACATTTGGGATAGGGGCTGGTTTTGGCTTGCATGTATGGCCAAACACCTTACAGGTTGGGCATTTGGAAGGAGTCCACTGATATTCCACCTGGATAGCCACAGAATCCCCATTTAACCTTCACAATCACTTCATCTGGAAGTTCATCCTCCGCACTTATTTCTACACAAACTCTAGCATAGTCCAATCTCTTCTTGTTTGCTGTAGCTTGATCTACATGAATGGGTCTGCCAATTGTGCTAGCGATACGACTAAATCCCAATTCAGTCCAACACTCCAAAGGCAATTTGTGAAGTTTGACCCAGGCTTTGAAGGAGGATGAGCTGTCGTAGGAACCATCATTCTCGTCCATTCAGTGAGAACTAGATATCATTTAGAGAAAAAATATGGGCCACCCTCCAGTACTTTCAATTTCATGGCTTCATCTTTAAACTCAAAGAAGAAACATGAACCTATTAGCTTAATAGATACAGGAGCATTTTCTTTCCAAACTGCCCTCGCAGTGGCACACAATAACCTGTATGGCATCTTCCCATCTAGGAAGTACCCAATCAGACAATGGTTCCAAGTGTTAGAGTCTACCTCCGAATCATCTAATTCTGCTATAGCTTTTGAACCTCTTTGCATTTCTGGAAAATGCTCGAGCTTCATAACCTTAGAAGGGGCCTGGGCTGTGAACAAAGAACTCCAGTTTTTAGGCTTACCTGGGTCTGGAGCCTGGATCTGTGGCTCCTTGATTTGTTCCTTTGTACCAGAAGAACTGGGAACAGTAGGATACTGCGTGTGATGAGGAGAATTGCATTCAACCTCAACAAACTCTCCTGTTACAACCAAATCACTGCTAAGATCAGCTATATCTGGATTAGAATTCTCTTCACGGATCTGAAGGAGGTGGGATTTCAGTTGTGAGAAGTTAACATTAATTCCAGACTTATGCATCTCATCCTCTAACGTTTGGACTAGAGAACAAATACGGTCCTCCTGTTCTCCTTCTCTTTGAAACGCCTCTTGTAGTTTACGCGCTGGACTCATACCAGACCGTTTGGGGGTAAGTAAGTCCTTTTTTTTTGTGTGGATAAATTAGCTTGAAAATAAAAGAGGATAAGCGAATATACAGCCTACAAGGGGCATACCCCAGGAGGACAAAACAAAAGAAAAGAAAAGGCAAATCAAAACAAAATAACTACCTCCCTAACACAAACCGCCAAGGCGGGAGTGGGATGGCCAAAAGGCTACAATTGGGAACGAGTGTTTCTAATCCATCTGAAAGAGGGAGGAGAAACACTCTTAGGGGGAAAACAAGATCTTGAATTTAAGGAGAAACACTCTCCATATACTGTAGGGAAGAAAATTTTGAAAATTTCGCCATGACCCGTTCGTAATTGGAGCACCCTCAAGGTGCCAGCCACTGCGTATACAACAGCAGCAGCTGAAAAAGAGAAAAAAAAAAAAAAAAAGAGGAAGAGGAAGAGTCTAGGCAGAACTTCCAACTGCAGTACTCAGCAGCAGAAGAAACAATGTAGCAGCATAACCGAGTTAATTGGAGTGCTAAAACTAGGGTTTTCTGAAAAATCAGAGATCTTAAGACCATAGGGGAAGGTATCGAGGGGTTTGAAGGAGCTGTGATTGGTGGTGTTTGAGTAAGTAATACCTGGTTTCGGAGCTTTGCCTTGAGCGTTATCAGTTGCTGGGGTTGAGGTTGGAACTCGTGGATTGCCGGATCTAGGGTTAGATCTCTGCGGTTAGACGTTGGATTGAGCAAGAAGGTTTGGAGATGACCCCGATGGAGAATAACGAAGTTCCTCCATAGGTGTAGATTGAGGTTTGGAGATGTTTACCCGCCTTGAACCCTAAACCATCAGCTGTTGTGCCATCTCCCATGGCTGGTTAGGGCTTCAATCGCCTAGAGATCGCAATAATCGCCAAAGTCGCCAGAGCAAGATGACGTCATCAGTTGTGCCATCTTTTTTCTTATTTGTTACTAAATGCGAAGATTCCAAACCCCTAAGCAGTAGAAAGGAAGAAGATGGGGCTCAGTTGGAGTTTGATCTTCCTTGGTTGACATTGTTTTATGGCTGTGATCATTAACTATTTTAAGTTGCATGTGATTAACTGGTCTCCTATGGCCAGGCATTCCATTATGTTTATTGTCTCCATTGGATGGAGGCAGCCCATTATTTTATTTTGTGACTAGTCTGCTTTTGTGCATATTGGTAGTTCCAGGTTGTATCATATATGCTCTGTGATACCAATTTGTGATGCCACGGAATCTACCTTGTTGCAGCACTTTACTTGGCAGTAGCACTGTGCACCCGGCTTTTACACTCAGATGTTTCATTGCCTCATATTGAGACTTGTTATGGCATTAACTGTGTTATGGATGAATAGGAAGAGTAATCTACCATAATGTGTGCATCCCTTGGTGAGTAGTGTGTTTGATCCTCCACCACCATCCTTTGTGAGTGACACTTTGTGTTTGGGATAATTTTTGAGAGCTGAGGGAGTTGGGAGCCTTAGCGAGTGATATTGAAGCCGAGAGGTCTCGAGGGCGTTGTAGGCAAGACACAAATATGCTAGGGTTTGTTTTCAATACTCATGTCTGCTGCACTGTGGAATTTGTTCATATTTGGTTGCTAACTTTGGCTGAGGTTCTGGAAATTCATTGTTGCCTTAGTGTTGTAAGTTAGCCTAATACTTACTCTATCTGTGGTGCACCTGATAGTGTGTGGTTCAGCGTGAAAAATCTGATGCTCTACCTGTTGACTCTATGTTTGAGGGTCTGTTTTTTACTTAAATATGCTGAGATATGGTTCACTTGTGTGTGTTGTTATTCCCGAGATATGGCTGCCCCTTTTGCTGCCAGGATATACGGCACACTCCTGTTGACTCATGCTTCACTAGCCTTCTGCTATGGTTTTCAAACTAAACTCTGCCCAATTTCCATAAAACCCAAGTGTTGCTGTGATTAGTGAATGCTCAAGTGCAAATGCTCAAGTGAATGCTCTTAAGAATCTAGATCTGATTGGTGCAATTGGATACGAGGCAATTGCTGCCCAGTTTTAGAAATTTTGTGGGTGTTTTGGTTGCTTGCTTTTACGGCCTAGCCTTGGGGGGATGTCCCTTGGCAATGTATGATCCCCTTCTGGGAGGGGGCTTCCTCCCATTGTGGTGCATCTGCACCATCTTCATAAACTAACGCTGGGGGTTGATGCTGTAGTTACTGTTACGGTACAGGTGTTACATATCTGCAGCTGTTACAACAGCTGTTGGTGTCTTGTCTGCTAGTGTTACAACATTGATTGGCAGTGCACTTGCCTGCTGGTGTTACTGCATCAGTTGATATTTTCTGCTACGGTATCCAATGTTTTCAAAGTTCAAAGCTATGTTTAGTTGTGGTGCCATCATTTATGCTGCTCCTTACTTCTATTATGCTTGATGCTGCTCCTTACTTCAGACTGCTGCCCCTCCATATTGTTGTTAAGTTGATCCATCATTGGATATTCCATTAATCCAGAAGTCAACCCCTTTTGTGAGTTTCTGATCCATCTCCCTAGATGGTTTAGAAACTCATTAGGAATCTGTTTGTGATTTTACTTTTATTTGTAGGTAGTCCATCTCATCCCTTACCCTTGTAGCCTATGGGCCTTCCCATAATCTTCGTTATGTTGCGCCGTTTGGCTGTATTTTTTCTTTTCTTTTTCTTTTTTTGTTTTGTCCTCCTGGGGTATGCCCCTTCTAGGCTGTATTTTCGTTTAGTCCCTTTTATTTTCAAGCTTATTTATCCAAAAAAAAAAAAAATCTACATACTCAACTACTACTTCATTGGGTGTGAATCACTACCTCCCAATCCCACATGCTGCTTCAAGTTTCTCCCCGCTGCAAATCACTAATCACGTTTTTGTAAACCTTTTGAGTGTTTCTCCCCCTCATGACTGATGGAGCATAATCACTTCCTCTATAGCAGTTTCTTCTTTGTTTCCTTTATCAATACTTTCCGTATTGCTTTCTTGGCTTTCCCTCTCCCTTGTAGCCCTCTTGGCCTTCCCATTTCCTTTTGTTTTTGTTTCCTTTTGTTTTTCTTTGTCCTCCCTGGGGTATGCCCCTTGTAGGCTGTATATTCGTTTAGCCTCTTTTTATTTCACGCTTATTTTACCGGGAAAAAAAAAGTTGGGTCTTAGTAGTGGAAACTCTATCAGAGATAGAGCTAAAGTCTTTGTGATTAGGTTTCTTAAGATCAACTTGAAGCCTCCTGAGCTTCTCAGAGACACAGTACATGGGGTTACCGAGAACAATTTGTCTCCAAACTTGTTGAACAGTTGGTAAGAACTTGGGATGATCAGCTAGGAAGTCAAAGAACTTAAATGGTCTGTTGCCAGATTTGGCAGGTGGAGTAATATGGACAATGGCTGGTGAATGATCAGAGATCCCTGGTGTAGGGAAGAAGGCTGAGGAGGAAATGTGTGTCCTGAGCCAAGAATCATTCACCAGAACTCTATCAAGTTTGGTAGAGATATGATGAGGAGGGTCCTACCTGTTAGACCAGGTAAAGAGGCAACCAGAGTACCTCAGGTCATCCACTTCACAATTATAGATACAACTATTAAAATCATCCATGTGAGGTGGCCAAAGACTAGTGCCACCAACTTTCTCCTTAGGATTTCTAATTGAGTTAAAATCACCAAGTATTACCCAAGGCTCAGTGTTCTATGCAGGTCTTGTTCATGTTGGAAAGGCATATTTGTTTGTTGTTCATTGTGCTTCCATCACTCTGGTATTGGTAGTACACTATTGTTCACTACTATATGCATCACTTGCTTCTATTTCACTGCTGTTTGCACCACTATTGGTTACTTAGCTGATCGAGCAAGCCAATTGGTCAGAGTTGTCCACTGATTTTACTTGTTTATGAGGATTTGAGCTACTATTTTAGAGTTTGATGCTGGTCCAACTGAGTTGCTATAATCTGGACAGTCACGGTTCCAGGGAATGCCAAAAAACAAATGATATGATGTCCAAATTTTCTGGTATAACTACCACTGCTACATTACGGTAGTTCTAGCAAGGTTTATTGTTTTAAACCTAGCCTTGGGGGGTTGTCCCTAGACCTGTTTGAACCCCTTTGGGAGGGGGCGTCCTCCCGTTGATGGTGCCGCATAGCACATCTACTGCATCTGATGTATAGCTCCCTTTGTTGCATCATAGCATCTTATGGTGCTTTGGAGCACCTTTCATTAGCATTATATCTGCTGTATTTCAAGTTCAGGACTCCCATTTTTGGTTTATGCTCGCTCAAGTTGATGCTCGATCTTGTTGCGGCTGGTAGACGGCTCTAATGAGATACCACTAGTTATGAGATTCTGCTACTGTGATGAGCTACTACTCTAGTGATGAGCTACGACTACATTATCTCTGATTCTACCTTTTGTTATGCTCTTTGTGGGGGTTATCCCAAATTTTTGTACCCAGCATGTTGGGTAGTTAATATTTGTTCATATCATTTTAGGATCTAGTTGTCCTATGTTTCACAGCCTACTTTCATCACCTCTCCCTAGTTTTTGTGTGTTTCTCCTTCATCTAGTAGATGAGGGAGAAACATATTACACCTCATTCCCATGTAGCTGCTTGGCCTTCCCAACTTTCTTAGGCAAGTTTGCCTTAGAAGTTTTTTTTTTCTTTCTTTTGCTTTGTCCTTCCTGGGGTATGCCCCTTGTAGGTTGTATATTCGTTTAGCCCCTTTTATTTTCATGCTTATTTACCCAAAAAAAAAAATCTGATGTTTTTTTTTTTTGGGGTAAATAAGCTTGAAATAAAAAAGGACTAACCGACTATACAGCCTACAAGGGGCATACCCCAGGAGGACAAAATAAAATAAAAGAAAAGAAAAGTAGAGAACAATACAAAGATAGGAGACCTACGCCAACTGGCTACAAGTATCTAGAAGTAAGTAATCTGAATGTTTCCTAACCTTCTAAATAGATGATTAAGAAGCATACAATAAAATGATTAAATTTGAGCAGCATTTCGACTGTTTTTTGACAAAACTAGAGATTCTGCATCTGAATCTTGTCATGTGTAGATGATAGCAGAAGAGTCCATGAAGCTTGTCATGTGTAGATGAAAACTACCAAAATCAGGTCGTACAATAGCACTATGAGTGCAGCATAGATGAACACCAAAGTCGATGCAGATTTGATACCATGAGATCAACAGACAATGATGCAGCAGCAGCAGTAATGAGTAACACAATCAGGTTGTATCACAGCAGAAATGAGTAATACAGCAGCAGTAACAGAAAGTATCACAGCAGACATGGACCAGTGGCTGGAACATGTCATAGAGACATTCAGAATTTGGACTTGCGGCTTGAAATGGTAAACTGTAGTAGTAAACTGCAGCAGCAAAAATCAGTAGTAGACTGCAGCAGTAGACTGCAGCAGTAAACTGCAGCAGCAGCAGTTTGACTGCCACTGCAATTGCAGGATATACAGAGTGCAGAACAGGCTAGGGTAGGGAGGAAAGGCGCCCTCCCAGAAGGGACTAATACATGCCATGGGACAGCCCCCCAAGGCTAGGCCAGAAATCTCAACATCGTGGATGCTGATCAGACACACAGCAGTCCAGATGATGCCAAACATCTCTAAGCATTTAGCACTACCCGGATTAACAAGCAATTCCACTGGATTTCTAGAATATTGAACAGTGTCTCCTTTGAAACAGGTAAGTAACACAGCAAATTCTCAACGTATACAATGAACAACCTAGAGTAATAACCAAGTGATAGCTCTAATAACAGATAAGCAAGCAAGTAACTATAGCAACAGCCCTTGCTATAGTTTAACATGAAAGTTCAAGTGCAAGCAAGTAAGTATGTAGGTTGCAACAGCCCTTGCAACCCACTTAATGAGCATTTTTTTTTTTTTTGGTAAATTCAGCTTGAAATAAAAAGAGGCAAAAGAATGTACAACCTACAAGGGGCATACCCCAGGAGGATAAAGAAAAAGAAAAGAAAGTAAAAACTAAGCCAAGAGGCTACAAGCTACAATGTAAAAACCTAAGATTCCTATCCTTCTAAAGAAGAAGAAGAAGAATCACACTTAGACAAAAAATTTACAACTAAAACAAGATGACAACATCAAGTAGAACTTAGTACATGACTGGGCCACAAATGTTGGTTCACAAGTAGGCATCAACTACACGGACAGCAGTTGGTGACAATCTGGACACACAAACTGGGCATACAAACTGGATATACAAACTGACAATCTGGACTTGATACCACCCGCAAGCATTTAGGAGCTAAAGTGGACCACATGTGTTGGTACATAAGCAACATCAAGCACACTTGGTAACTACATGGACAACACAACTACTTCTGGAATTGGACACCCGCAAGCAATTGAACATCATATCTTGATCTTGATCTTGAACACATCACAATAGCATGAAAAGTTCCTTGAGCAGCACAATAATCCACCTGAACCAATTGCTGCCTAGAATAAATAGATCAAACTGGATTTAGGGAGGACACCCCCCTCCCGAATGGGGATCAAAAAAATTCCTAGGGACAGCCCCCCAAGGATAGGCCATCACCTATAAGGGAACAAACCCCATATGTACAATTAACCAATCAGCAGACATTAGCAAATGCAGGAGCTGCAGCAGTCCCAAATTCTGAGGAATTTTGGACAACATTTCGTTTGAAATTTGCCAATCCCAAAAAAGCTGGCAGCGATGCAACCAATGTAAAGTAACCAGGAAGGCACACTAATAGTACCAATCAACAATCAAGTGAAGTTTCTGTAGACATGACAAGCAACTCAACCAATGATATACCATGTTGGGCACAAGAGAAGACTGCTATGCCCATAATATGCAAAGTATGCTAGATGCTGCTACCACTTGTGGACCTCAATTCTTCCACATGGCTGTCCTCAAGATGGAAGATCCTGCATGAAATTGTTAGTAACAGTTTGCATAGGTTATGATAAATGAGGATCCCATTTTTGATGAGCCATTGAGATTGAATTCCTTGGGGAATCTCCCTTAAAGACATCAACCTGTGCCTCATCATAGAATGGATCTTTTGAACTATGGCTTGCTCAGAACATGCAACATTTTGAAATTTTGTGTGGTTCCTTTCAATCCAAATATTATAAACTGAAGTGGTAAATGCTAATTTTATCATTAGACTCTTCAGTGACTTGTCTTCGGTGGAAGATATAAAAGAAATCCAGTTGGTCCAGGATTTGGGAGGCCATACAACATTAATGAGTTCAGTGACTTGAGTCCAAACATGAGAGGTATAGGGACAGTTGAAGAACAAGTGGTCATGGCTCTCTTGGCCGGAACAAAAACTGCAGCAAGAGTGAGTGTTAGTTCCAAAAGTTACCAATCTGTCCTCAGTGTACAATCTGTTTTGCACAGCTACCCAAACGATGAGGCTACACTTAGGTAAAACTGTCCCGACAAATTACTTCAGTTACTTAATAAATTCGTAACAAATTCCCTCAACCTCGTATCGGAACGAATTATATATGAAAGTTTCTTAGAACTTAATTATCTACAACTTCTATGTTTTACTCAAAACCCAATTTCGTCATTTAGAAGAGTAAAAGCAGTCTCGAAGTTTGTTCATTTAATTTGTCCCGAAACTGTACCATACAGTCAATTTCAAAAAATCATAACTAATTCTACGGATCTTGGATTGAGACGAGTTTTATATGGACTCCGCCTAATGTTTTGAGATCTACAACTTCACAGTTTTAAGTTTTCCCTCAATCCAAACAGAAACACCCAAAAAAAGGGAATGACAGAATCTGTGCGCAACCGAAATGTTTCTTCTTTGACTTTTAAACTAATACACGCATGTAGTTCATTGACGATAAGGATTCTTACGAATAAAATGCAAATTCCACACTCCCCATTCATCCCATGATATTGAATATGCACATAAAAATTATATGCAATAAACCCTAGTAAAAGTTAGGTTCAAGATGCCCTACCTTTCTTCCTTCGATTCAAGCGCGTTAACGAAAATTAGAAATGTTGGAGATTGTGAACAATTAAATTCCTGAGAAAGTAGAACCTCTCCGATGAAAGGAAAATAAATAAATTGTGAGGGAGAGACTTGTACAACTTTCATAAGAGAAAGAGAGAAATAAAATAAAGAAAATATACAAACTGATAGTGCGAGAAAGAGAAATCAGCCGTGAGAGAGAGAAGGAGAATTGCTGCAAAAGTTTGGATTGTTTATAGGGAAGAAGAAGAATTTGAGTGGGAAAGAAATTTGTAGAGTTATGGGAGAGTTTGAAGGGAAATGGGTAGTTATAGAGATATGAGAGAGAGTTTGAGGAGGAAGAGTTTTATGGGAACTGGAGCTAATGGTGGTTAAGATAAATACAAAAAAAAAAAAAAAAATTCCAAACAAACCAACAGATGGATAATTTTTTTTTTGGGTAAATTAGCTTGAAATTAAAAGAGGTTAAACGAATGTACATCCTACAAGGGGCATACCCCAAGCAGGACAAAATGAAAAAAAGAAAGAAAAGAAAAGTGCGTGGTACCCAGCACAAACCGCTGGGGTGGGAAAATGAGAAGTACCGGCATAGGTGTAGATAAGCAAAAATGTAATAAATGTAGTAGATAATTGTTTTAACACCATGCACAACCCGCAAGGCTAGGATAATATCAAAAGCATGCGCACAAATGGATAACATGTTGTGGGTCCCATAAGAGGCCCCACCATATAAAATGTGAGTTAGCCCGTGCTCGCTCGGCATCAGGGACATGAGCACGAGCATGCTGAATAGCCATAACTAAGTGGTGATATATATGGAACAACCAACCCTCTCCTCCCTTTTCATCTTGGTTTCATTTTACATGTCCTCCCGTTGGTACTCCAGTAATCAAGTAGTTGCTGCGTGGAAACATCTCAGTCAACCATAGAAGGTTAGAAATCACAACAAATGTTAAATTGTACTACTGCTGCATTATTATACTGTTGCTGCTGCCATTTGCTGAGCACGTCACTATATGCCACTTCCTATTTCACATACCAGCAGTGTCATTACTCATCTGGGAATGCCTTTTTTCAAGCGTCGTGTTGCCCAAATTTCCAGAAATTCCCAGCTGCAAGAGAGCAGAAGTGTTTGCCCGTAATTTGATCAAATTTTGTTCATAATCCTTCCTAAGGGTAGGAATCATAAAGTATCATTTGCTGTGTGTTTCATCTCCTCTTTCTGATGGAGTTGAAACACATAAACAATGGTTTCATCCCCATCATCTTCCCCATTCCCATTGTAGTCATTTGGCTTCCCATCCCAAACACTTTTATTTTCTTTTCCTCTTCTTCTCCTTTTCTTTTTTCTTTTTCTTTTGTCCTCCTGGGGTATGCCTCTTGTAGGTTGTATATTCGTTTAGCCCCTTTTATTTTAAAGCTGGTTTATCTAAAAAAAAAAAAACAACCAACCCTCAACAGTGGAAACAACAGTAGCTGAGCAACCTGGACCAAATGAGATAAGCCTCTAGTAGTTCGGCAAGCAAATATACCCAAGGGAACCCTCCCATAGAACCCTTACACTGAACACATGCCTAGTTTGCTACTCGCTCCAAACATCATAGTCTCGGCTCCCAAAACATCAGGCTTCCTTTGTTTCCGGTGACCGTCCATATTGGTTGCAGATAAGGTCAGATCCAAAGTAAGAGTACCCCGCAGTGACATCAAATAGACAAGGATAGGACTAAGGACAGGTGGAATCCCTAGTCAAGCTAAAGATCGTGATAGACAGAGTCTGCCCCAGAAGATACCTCCTAGACCAGAGAAACCAAGGCCACCACTAGCAACATCTATCGGTGATCTCCGCCCTCGGACCCTGAACAGATGGATAATTATCTCTATCTCTATTTTATTTTTACTAGATACTCCCTCCGTTCCTATTTGTTTATCCCAGTCTCTCTCTCTCTCTCTCTCTCTTGTCTTTTTTCAAATAAAAAAATTAAGTGCTTCCGTGTATCATTTTTCAAATTTTTTCGCACCGAATTAAAGTACACGATGAGTACTTTAATTCGGTGTAAAAAAAATTAAAAAATGATACACGAAAACACTTTATTTTTTTATTTGAAAAGTGGCACGACTTTTCGTAGTGGACAAACAAGTAAATTAACTCTATTAATCTTATTACTAAAAAAAACGGGTCTTTACAATATGGAGTTCAGCTACGCGCGCTACTTGTACCTCTTCTACGTTCCAATTCACCTCTGGTATGTGTCGATGGTGTCATGGTGGAGGGGGAAATACCAATATGGGTTCTGTCTCTGCAGAGGTTTGTTTATGGTTGTACTGGAGTTGGACCTCATCTCTATTATGCATTTGCATTGAAGCTATTCTTTGGAGGCCCTTAGAGCTTCAAATTTGGGGCTATTTGACAGAAAATAAGTTGTCAATGGGTTTCTCGGACTGGTCTTTTCCAGTTCATCCAACTCTACAGATCATGATTGAGGTATTTGTCATCATACAACCCAATTTATTTTCCAGTATATGAAGTTCGATGCTTCGATTTGCTCATATCCTAAATTTTTTCGGCGGAATTGCATTTATGTTTTCCATCTTCAGTCTTGACTGATTGGTGAAGTTTGGGGAAGGAGAGAGTGAGTCTCACTTTCTTTTGTGAGACTGGGCGAAAAACTTGGTGGTTTTGTCAAACTGTTGGGTGGTTCATGGTTTTCATAGAAATATCCATTACAAACAGCATCTGTATACGGTTGTAATTTGGGAATAAGAGTTTTAATAAAGGGAAATTTATCGAAATGGTCCCTCTATTTTCAATTTCACTCTAACGAACCCTGTAGTTCCAATTTTGGTCGAATTAGGTCCAATCGATAACAGACGTTTGTAAAGATGACGGAAATCCCAATTTGGGGGTTTTTTGGGGGGCAAAATAGGCTTTTGACCCGTCCTCCTTCTTCCCCAATATTTAACACTACCCCTAACCCTTTCCCTTTCCTTTGCGCGAAAAAAAAAAAAAAAAAACACAAATCGATAGAATTACTCTCTCCCGCTGCATTCAGTGGTGTTGAATTACAAATCGACAAAAACACAAATTGATAGAATTACAAATTGATAAAAACATAAATCGATAGAAACACAAATCAATTGTGTTCAACTGGTAGTCGATGATGAATTTGCTTTCGTAAGTAGGAACAGTGATGATGCTTTGGCGCCAATTCTTGGCCATGAATGTAGAATCAACAGAACTGCAGGTGCTTGAGCCTTGAACAGCGAACTCCAGTTTCTTTATGTTATATTGTGGAAGACGGTTGAGAGCTTCTCTCTCTAGAAATAGAGAGAGAATGCACTCCCCTTTCCCAAATTTTTTACAAATCAACTGAACATTTTGTTCGGTTTATCTACATTAGTGATGAATTCCATCACTAATTATCCTACCAAAATCTGGTCTCTGGGCGGTATTGGATGGAACTGTTCAGACTCAAGATTCTATCACAAGGGGATCTAGGAATGGACGCTTCTCCATCAACAACATATACTGCGGATTCAAGTTTCGTTCCACAGAGGGTTTGACTCCTCAAAGATAATGCTGGTAACCAAGAAAATGGGTTCGTATTTATCCAAAATCTGAGTACCGATTAGTCTATTCTCGGAAATAGAGCTGGGTTGCCTCTCATCAGCTGGAGTGCTCTACCATTGCGTTTCAAGTTCTCTTCTTGCTAAGTGTCGTGATGTCACGGCAGAAGAGGTAATTCCCATGTGGGTTTCTAAAAATCGCATTGGTGGATCATCTAAGGCCGAAGAGGTCATTTTCTCTCTAATAAGCTTCAACGATGGAACCTTCTGGGCTGCTCAATCTCTTCGAACATCTGTTTCCTATACAGCAACACCCCAAATCTGTGGGTTTTTTTTTTTGGGTAAATAAGCTTGAAAATAAAAAGGGCTAACCGAATTTACAGCCTACAAGGGGCATACCCCAGGGAGGACAAAGAAAGGAAAAAAGAAAAGAAAGGAAAAAGTTGCATGAAATAAATAGGGATGGCCACAAGGGCTACAAGAGGGAGTGGGAAACACTCTTAAGGGAAACAATATCTTGAACCTAGGGAGAAACACTCTCCATATACTGAAGGCAAGAAAATTTTGAAAATTTCGCCATGACCCATTCGTAGATGGAGCACCCTCAAGGTGCCAGCCACTGCTTATACAACAGCAGTAGCTGAAAAAGAAAAGAAAGAGGAAGAAGATGAAGCACGAACTTTGAGCATTCAGTGGACTTTGAACCTTGGAGTGACACTTGAGCTGGCTGGGCAGCAAGAACTTTGAACCTTGGAGTTGGAGGCAGCAGTGGACTTGAATAGCCAACAGCAGTAGCTTGGAGTAACTTGGGATAGAGCTTGATGATTGAACATGTCACTTGGCATAAGTTGGGAAGAACCTCTTGCTGGTAATACAGAACTGCCGCAGCAGAACAGTTGGTGTAACAGGCTGCATGATGGAGAAGATTGTAGCCTAACAGCTGGTATAACAGGCTAGAGCAGGGAGGAAAGGCCCCCTCCCAGAAGGGTCTAATACATGCCATGGGACAGCCCCCCACGGCTAGGCCAGAAAACTCAACATCGTGGATGCTGATCAGACACACAGCAGTCCAGATCAGACACACAGCAAGTTCTCAATGTATACAATGATATTAACCAAGTGAGAGCTCTAACAGATAATCAAACAAGGATCTATAGCAACAGCCCTTGCTATAGAATAACATGAAATTTCGAGTGCACGCAAGTAAGCATGTAGGTTGCAACAGCCCTTGCAACCCACCTAATGAGCATAATCAAAGTGCAAGCAAGAACTATAGCAACAGCCCTTGCTATAGATTAACATGAAGTGCAAGCAAGTAAGTATGTACCAGCAACCAGCAGCAGAATGCAGGTGGCTGCCATACCAGCATGTATTAGACCTGTGTTTTCTGGATATTCGGTCGATGGGTGAAGGTTGGTGAAGAGGTGAGTGAGTCTCACTCTCTTTAGTGAGACTGGGCAAAACTTTGGGAAAAACGTGTACCATGGGAAAACGTGGGCTACAGCTAACTTTTGGCTGGCAGCAAATAAACACGGTCCCACTTATAATTTTATACAATATTCGGTCGATGAAGTACAGTGGTATATATTTAATGAATGCACTACCGACTGGTCTACTTTGTTGGGAAACCGTATCCCGTCTGCTTGGTGGGGTATGTTATCTCGTGGTGGTAGTATGGTTTGGTTTGCGTGTAGTATGGGATTCTTTGCTTTGAAGCACACAAATTGTTGACTCTGGGACAAAAGTATTGGTCCTTACTGTGGGTAGGTCCATGGCCCACTCTTTGCAGATCTGGATAAATTGTTATATGCTCACAGCAGTACCACAACGATGGGGGTAAATTGTTATTTGCTCACTACAATTTTTATTCCTATTTGTATACTACTGTTGCAGTGGGCCGTATAATGGGTATTTTTGTAGACCATTATTGGGGTCCACATATGTGAACACCACAGGATGCATTTGGGAACAGCAACACAATAGGTTGATTACATACACAAGACTTGAGTCCAGCTACACTATTGTTGGACTAGAGTACTCATCAATTGTTCTATTTCGGTTTGCTTAATATACGGATTGTAATTCATGATTGGGCTGACTGTCTTTGAAATCTGGATTGAGCATGTGGGAGCGGGCGACAGAGTAGGCATGTGTCCCACGGGATCTATGGGGGAGTTTCCTTGTGGGTACTGATTGCCGAAAATTAGAAACTCCTCGTTTGATTCGGACTTTGCTGTGGTTGGCACAAGAGAGACGGACATCCTATGTATTAGCTTACCTTAAATGTGACTGTCTTTGGAATCTGGACAAGGCATGTGGGAGCGGGCGACTGAGTAGGCATGTGTCCCACGGGTTCTTGAGGGGAGTCCCTTGTGTGTACTGATTGCCGGAAAGTCAGAGGCTCCTCGTTTGGTTCGGGTGTCATGTTGTTGGTCCGATGAGAGTCGGTCATCCTGTGTATTAGTTACCATAATTTGTGATTTTCTGAGCATATCTTAACTTTGGATGGATGATGATGTTGGAACTTGGTTAAGAGATGTTGAGCGAAGGGTAGACTAGGGGTGGCGCAGAACGCAGGGATCTATGAGGGAGGCTTCCTTTGTGTTTAGTGCTTGCCGAAATACTTGAGGCCCGTTTCCTCTCGATCGAGTTCTATATTGTGGTGCTCCATTGTTGAGATTGGAAACCAAGGATATATTTGGAAACTTTTACGACAGTAAAGGGCGGAGTGTGCCTAGAAGTACGCACGGTTCCTTATTTTTCTTACTTATCCCTATCCTTGCGGGTTGTGCAAGGGCATCTTATCTTTCCCATCTTCGGCAGTATGTGTCGGAGTTTTGTAATTTTCTATCTGCTGCATGTTTGATCATTTTACCTATGCTGGCGGGATGTGCCAGTACTTCTCATGTTCCCACCCTGGCGGATTGTGCCAGGGATCACGCATTTTCTTTTTTTACTTTTCTTTCTTTTCCATTTTGTCCTCCCTGGGGTATGCCCCTTGTAGGTTGTACATTCGCTTAACCCTTTTTAATTTCACGCTAAATTACCCACAAAAAAAAAAAATCAACAGAACTGCAACAACAAATGCAGCTAGTGATGGATGAATAGGAGGACTTCATGGTTTTTCTTGAGCTACTTCAAAGTGAAGATGGGTTTCTTGAGCAAGCTAGAAGCTGGGTTTTTAAGCAAGTTCCTATGGATGAGATTTAAATGGGAGGTTTCTAACTTCCATAAGGCTCTGTTTGGAAGTTGGTGATGGATGCGGAAAAGAAGGAAAAATTTTATAAAAAAAAAAAAATTCACCTCATCTGTTTTTTTTTTTTTTTTGTGGGTAAATCAGCTTGAAAATAAAAGCGGCTAAACGAATGTACAGCCTACAAGGGGCATACCCTAGGAGGAACAAAAGAAAGAAAAAGAAAAGAACAACAAAAAGAAAAGAAAAATATAAGGTGGCCAATTGGCTACATATGACTAAAGGAAATGATACATGTCTATCACTGTGTTTCAACGCCCTCAGAGTGGGAGAAGAAACACAGGTACAAGATGGTGAGTATTGAAATAAATCCTGCATTGAACTACAGTGTGTGCGTCAGCACATATAATGGTTGCTTGGTTCTTCCTGCAGGAGCTTGATTTGCCCGGATGAGTTTGGCCGTTGCACCGTTGGAATTGTGCCAAATTGGGAAACCCGACTAGAGGACAGTCCCCTCTAGCTAGGCCATCAACCCAACGCAGTGGGCAAACAAAGTTTAAATGAAATGAGATGAGTCCCAGGGACAGCCCCCACTGGGTAAGCATATATTTAGTAAATAGATAGCATATACATAAAGCCAAAAGTAAACCGGAAGTGCAGAGTGCAAGCACCACAGGTGCTTGATCAAGAGATCCATACTCCCGTGCATTTTGATAACTTGAAACGGGAGGACAGCCCCCTCCCAAAGGGCATCAACATGCCAAGGGACAGCCCCCCCCCCCCCCAGCTAGGCCAGAAACAATGAATTAGAATTGGACGACATCCAAAGGTGCAGCCAGATTATGAGGAGAATTGGACAACATTTCGCTTGAAATATGACAATCCCAGAAAACAGTGGCTGCCCAAATAACAGTAGTCCCAACAGCAGCATTAGCGTGTAATCTAGACGGAGTAGTTGGATACTAAAATGCTTATTAGCCACAAACTGAACAACAGAACTGAGCTGCAAACTGCAACACTAAACTGCAGGAAGCAGTCTAAAATTGGACAACACTGAACTGCAAATACAGACCACGGGCAGCAAAGAGTCATTCCTAAAATGTATCAAATCTGAACCGAATGGGCTGCCATCAAAATATGAAGAACACATGCATCATATGACAGCCATTCCAACAAGATATAACCCAGAATATCAGACTACATGGGTAGGTAAATGTGAAGCATTTAGTAAAATGGAAAAGAAAGAAAGTTCCCATGGCTAATATGTACTCACACTACATACCTCCTCGAAAGCCTCACCCTCCCGCTTTACTTTTCACACTTAGCCACGGAATAAAGGGTCCAAACTCCCTCCACTAATTCCTCACAATAGAACTCCCGCTACTTATTATCTCCTCTCACAAGGAAATGATGGGGTTCAAGCACTCAGCTCACAAGGAAAACACTCATTATAAGTAGATCACTCTTGAAACATCCATTGGTTACTTTGGAAAGTAACAGTTTCAGACCCACCAGTGAGGATACAGATACTTACTTGTTATATAGAAGTATAGCAGCAGCAGGCCATTTAAGGCAGTGGGTAATAGATGAGCCAATTAAGGCAATGGGATCTGATGAGCCAATTAAGGCAATGAGCCAATTAAGGCAAGAGAATTGAGCTTAACATTAGCCAGCATATAGGGACAGATCGCTGCAGACATGTGAGCAAACAAGAAAACCAGTAAAAAGTTAGGTATGAACTTGAATGTCACATAAATTCACAAATTATGTAAGATCCCACTGATTGATGAGCCATTTAGATTGTGATCCTTGATGTAAATTACCAATGGACAACAATCTAAACCTCATCATTGAACAGATCTTATGAATTACAATAGCTTCAGAGCATGCAATGTTTTGGAATTTTCGATAGTTCCTTTCTATCCAAATGTGGTACACAGAAGTGGTGAAGGCCAGTCGAATCATAATGGAACACAATGAACTACCCTTAATGGTGGAGAGGAGTTCAATCCACTCAACTCAATTCATCTGTTTGGTAGCCGGTAGAAGAGGATAGAAAACAGCTAGAAAGGAAGACAAAAGGAAATTCCGAGAGAAACATTAACAGGGGGAGAAAAGGGTGCCAAAAATATTTTAAACAGTAACCCCAAATCAAAAAACTCTAGATCGTTAACAAGAAATCAATTCTTTCAGTTTTTTTTCCCCCTGGTTATAGACCTCTTTGCTTTGTTGCTTTTCCTCCTTCGGAATAGAACCAGTGAAACAAGAAGGTAGGTGTGGGGAAGGTGAAACCCCTGGTGGAAATGGAAATGGAAAAGTAGCATTGAAACATGCAACCCTTTTGGATAAATTTATTTTTGTAATTCTACAATATATTCTGAATTTTTTTTTGGCAAATGAAAGGATTAGGGTTACAAATTGGGGAAGAAGAAGGATGGGTAAAAAACCTGTTTTACCCCCCCAAAAAAACCCCCCAAATTGGGATTTCCGTCATCTTTACAAACGTCTGTTATCGATTGCACCTAATTCGACCAAAATTGAAACTACAGGGTTCGTTAAAGTGAAATTGAAAATAGAGGGACCATTTCGATAAATTTCCCTTTAATAAAAGGGATCGGGTGTCTATGCTGGTAGTAGGATCTGAGTCAATGGTCAAATAACCAGAGTGGGCCATGGTTAGGCCATTACTACGTGCAAAATATGAGACTTTCCATGGTCAATATGTTTAGATAGTAATAGGCCAACAATATTGAGCCAAAAGAAATCATGGGTAATGTTACAGTGGGGCCTCTTCTTGGACCCACCAGATGTTATCCAATTGTGCGCATGGTTTTCGATTTTATCCTAGTCTTGTGGGTTGTGCATGACATTAAAACAACTATCTGCTACGCTTATTGCATTTTTGCTTATTTACATCTATGCCGGCGGGTTGTGCCAGTACTTCTTATTTTCCCACTCTGGCGGGTTGTGCCGGGGATAACACACTTTTCGTTCTTTCTTTTTTTTCATTTTGTCCTTCCTTGGGGTATGCCCCTTGTAGGTTGTACATTCGTTTAACCTCTTTTAATTTCAAGCTAATTTATCCAAAAAAAGGAGACCCAATTCAACCACTGTGAAAATACATCAATATAGCTTTTCACGAAAACTCAATTTATACCCAATATAAACCCACATCCATTTCTTTGAATTGGGTTTTCTTTTGTGGGTCATTGGCATCAGAGGGGTGAAGAGACGGACTGTCATGTCGTCGGCGTTATATCCGCCGGTCTAGACTAGAGTTTTGTCGGGGTAGACGGCGTCGGAGGAGCACCAGATGTCGTTTTGGACGGTCAAGGGGCGGTATGTGTTGGAAGCGACGTCGTATAAAAAGGAGTCGGCTGACCAGTTGAGCTTGATGACGGTGTCGTTGCGACGACAGGTTTTTCCGATGCTACTGCGGTGGTGAAGAGAAAGAAGACGAAGATGAGAGAGAAGAATGACAGTGTTTAATTAGGAACCAACGAGCTTCATTTTGCGGGTTGAGATGACATCATCATCCTTCCTCAGGCGATTTACGCGATTCACTGTGAAACCCTAGAAAATGGCCGACGGGTCAATCTCTCTTGCAAATGCCATCACTAAACCTCTCGATTTGCATAACCCAGATGCCTTCCCAAATCTCTCTCAATTGGTTAACCCTAAATCATCTATGGCAGCTACAGGATCCAAGGCGATGGACTCCTATGTTGTAAGGAGGAAGCTACCCCACAAATCCAGGATGAAGGTGAGTCAACCCGATTCTGCTATTGAGCCTTCGAACAAAATTGCAAACCCTAATCACCAACAACCCAACTCACCTTGATCCCCTCCACAAAGCCCTAAATCGCAAGTTCATATTCCATCTACATCCCAACCTAACCCTAACCACGGCTTAGGCACTCGCAGACCCGCAAATTCTCGATCGATTCCTCCGCAGAACCAAGAGGGAGTGATCAGTCGGGAACCAAAGGATACTGGAAGCACTATTCCAACACAACCCAGGTACGATTCGTCCCCCAATCTACTACAAGGAAATCAGAGCAAACCTAATAAATGGGCAGCCCTGTTTTCTGCCCAAGCCCCCTCCGATTCTCTGAAACTTCACCATTTCCCGGAGCTCCAAAAGGGAGAAGATGCCTATGTGGAGATTGATGAGACCCATTTGGACGATGGTCATTGGAATCACTGCTTAGTTGGTCACTTCCTTGATGGGAAGATGCCACTGCAGCTACTCAGATCAACAGCTCTTTCAGTCTGGAAGGATCATGGTAAGTTCACAGTAAAACAATTTGGCTCATGTTTTCTGTTTGAATTCCAGGATGAGGAATCCAAATTAAAGGTCTTGGAAGGAGGGCCATACTTCTTTTCTAGAAGATACCTGGTCCTCAAAGAGTGGAAAAGAATGCTAGGTCCAACCATAAACCACCCATCTACAATACCAGTATGGGTCAAATTTCATCGTCTTCCATTTGAATTCTGGACTGAAATGTGCTTCAGCAAGATAGTCGTACCATAGGGAAACCTATCCATGTAGATGAGTCCACAGCAAAGAAAAGGCGATTGGACTATGCCCGTATTTGCATTGAAGTAAATGCAGCAAATGATCTCCCAAATGATATCACGATTGCAGTCAATGCTGAATCAGTCACGATAGAGGTTGAGTATCAATGGTTACCCCCAAGTTGCCGAATTTGTCATGTGTTTGGTCATACTTGTCAACCAAGAGTTGATCCTAAACCCCCTACTTCTGGTGAAGATGAATGGATTATAGCGGGCAAAGGGAATGCTACTTCTGTATCCCATCCCCATCATCCACTAAACTCCTCTAATCCACCATCAATTACTACCCAGAATACTCCCAAACCTTCAGCTATACTCCTCCAATCAGTCTCAGTGAGTCCTTCTAGAGCCACAGGAACCTCAATTAACAAGGGTGCAGCCACTAATGCCAAGCAAAAGTACCCAACTCCAACTCCTGCCCCAATTGACTCTTATGTCCAAATTGTTGCCCCATCCCTTCATACAATCAGGTCGGGTAAGGTTACTAGTGAATCTAAACCCAATATGAACTCTTCTATGTTACATAAGCTTCATACCAATTCTTTTCATGTATTGGAGGAGACCACCCCTCCTGATAAGGAGATCCAAGAAGAAGATGCTCAATTACTAGATTATGCGATACCTCCAAATAAGGATCCTCCTTCTACAGGCATCAATGATCTCAAACCTGAAGATGAAGCTGACTATGAAAGTCCCTCCTCTCCAGTCATAACTTCCATTGAGTGCTATCAGAGTGACTTCCCAACGTCTGAAAGATCTAAAAAGCAACAAAAGAAGGCTAAGAAAATTGCTAGGCAAAGGTCTTCCTCAAAATCCAACCACTAAAGGGTAGTTTCTTCTTTCCTTTATCTCATTCTATACAATCTGTTGATGTTTAGTGGGTTGCAAGGGCTGTTGCAATCTACTGCTACTATTGCAATTTGATATTACTCTTGTTGATCATTGCTGTTGCAACTGTTAATTTGCATGCTACTATTGTAATCTGTTGTTATTAAGTGGGTTGCAAGGGCTGTTGCAATCTGCTGCCACTATTTGCTACTGTTAGATTTGCTATTGTTTTTTTTTTGTGTGGATAAATCAGCTTGAAATAAAAAGAGGGAAAAGGATATACAGCCTACAAGGGGCATACCCCAGGAGGACAAAACAAAACAAAGAAAGAAAAGAAAGAAAAATACATGCCAAGGGCGAAACATAGGAAAGCTGGCCAAGTGGTTACAAGGAAGATGAGGAGTACGATAGCTACAGCTAAAACTACAAAAAGGAAATAATATAGCATCTCGGGGGCCAAGAGGCTACAGAGGGAATGGGGAAATAGTGGAAAGCAAGTCGGCTCAAAATCATAATACCGAAAATAAACCTAGTTATGTAATTCAACTCCAGCAATGAAACTAGAGTTGAGATACATAACCAAAAGGGTACAGCAGCAGTGGATACAGATTCATCAAACAAATGAGGACAAGTCCTCTCACAAAAGCAATGGAAATGCACAGTGGACACTATGGCAGCCAGCAGATAGCAATGGAAATGCACCGTGAACAGTAGCAGCAACAGTAATGGTCAACTGCAGCAGTAAACTGCAGCAGAAGGGAGGAAAGGCCCCCTCCCAGAAGGGACTAATACATGCCATGGGACAGCCCCCCAAGGCTAGGCCAGAAATCTCAACATCGTGGATGCTGATCAGACACACAGCAGTCCAGATTATGCAAAACAGAAGTAACACAGCAAGTTACGTTTACAATGAACAACCTAGAGTAATAACCAAGTGAGAGCTCTAATAACAGATAAGCAAGCAAGTATCTACAGCAACAGCCCTTGCTATAGTTTAACATGAAGGTACAAGTGCATGCAAGTAAGTATGTCGGTTGCAACAGCCCTTGCAACCCACTAAATGAGCATAATTCAAAAGCAAGCAAGCAAGCAAATATCTATAGCAACAGCCCTTGCTATAGATTAAGCAAGCCTTCATGAGGCCTTACAAAGGGTAAAGTTCAGCTTGAACCTGGTAATAGCATACTTTGTAGCTGCCCCCCATCCTTCCTGTGACTCTGAAGTCCATCCACCTGCTGGTAGTCACTCTGTAACTCTCTGCTTCCTTTGATACTCCATGAGCCTGATGGTGATCCCTGTGGTAATGTAGCCCTCCAGTGCATCATCCTGTCTGACTTTGCAAAATATGCACTACAAGCAGCTCCACATGGGCAGCAACCCCTCACGGGCAGCAGCTGCTGCCAGCAGCAGCTCCAGCAAAATGGAAAAACATGATTAAATAGAACGATCACCACGGCTCTATCCAGAACATGATAAAGCCAACTATTAGACCAGCTACTGTTAGACCAGCTACTGTTGTAATCTGTTGATTAGTATGTATTTGCGTATCTTGTATTTTACCCTACTTACCCTCATGTAGCCCTTGTGGCCATCCCTTTTATTTCATGCAATTTTCTTTTCTTTTGTCCTCCCTAGGGTATGCCCCTTGTAGGTTGTACATTCGCTTAGCCTTTCTTAATTTCAAGCTTAATTACCACAAAAAAAAAAAAAAAAATTCGAGATGTTTCTGTGTGGATGGGCAATGACCAAATTGAGGAATAATTCTCAGTATTTTTTGGTCCTTAATTTGGAAGCAAATATAGGTACCATAATTGGGTAGGATTCTTCGAACAACCAAGGAGGTGCGCAGGTTTATAAATAGTCAAGGTGACTATGGGTGGATGAGAGAGAGAGAAGTGATTAGGGTTAGGCTGGGGAAGAAGAAGGGTGGGCAAAAACGTCATGTCTTCCCCCCAAAAAAAAATTCCAAATTGGGATATCCATCATCTTTGATAACGTCCGTTATTGATTCGACCTAATTCAACCAATATTGAAATTACAGGGTTCGTTAGAGTGAAAATTAAAATAAAAGGGACGAGATCGAGACAGGAGTGAAAATAGAGGGACCATTTCAATAAATTTCCCAAAAATAAAATTACTAGAGAGGAAATCATTCCCAAAAATAAAATTACTAGAATAACGATTTCCTTTTGAAAGTTGTTGTTTGTGGAGTAGTTACATCACTATTTAAACAATAGTTACCTATACGGCATATGCCGTACTTAATGAAAAAGACCTTTTGATTTACTACTAATATACACTCCTATTCTATAATAGTATTTGTACAGCTTGTTTGTACAAGTTGAATTTTCCTTATTCTAACCACCCCATGTTAACCGGAACACCCCAAAAAATTTGTACGAGTTGAATTTTCCTTATTCTAACCACCCCATGTTAACCGGAAGTCCGGAACAGAAATGATACGTACACAACGAAATAGCCACAACAAAATGACCACAACACCAAAACGACGTCGTTTTGGTGTTCGCCCTCATTAAAAAAAAAAACGAAATCAAAATTCCTCAGATCGGGTTTCAAAAATTTACAGAGAATAGAGAGGAAGAAGAGAGATAAGTGAGACGATGAAGAAGCGGACGACCTCCTTGATCGACCATCACCACCACCGGCGAGAGAAAAACAGGCGTGCTCTCCTCGAACGCCCTCGACCTTCGAACAGGCTGTGCTTGGGTTCTACGGACGCAGGTATCTCACTATCTCTTTCTCTTGACGAACACTACCGCCGCCGCCTCCACAACCTCCGGCATGCCAACACTGCCGCCTGCACGAGCGCTGAACACCACCACCACCATCACGGTCTGTCTCTCTCTCTCTCTCTCTCTCTCTCTCAATTTTGAGTTGTTGGGTAAGGAAAAAAACCCTAATTGAATTTTTTTCCCCAAAATCTGAGTGGACAGTTCGTTGTTGGTCGAGGGTTCTACTCTCATAATCGTCTATGTGGCTCGGGTTATTGGAAGTTGTTTCTGCATTCTTTCTAGACCCTAGTTTATTGTAATGTAATCATTCAAATTCACTAGTAGTCTGGTACTTAGAAGCTTCAAATTTTGTTTTGAACTGGTATAAGTACACACACAGCATGGAAGAACTTGAAAGGCTTTTGTTTGTTTGCTCTTTTTAATCATATACAATAGTCGGTGTTTGGCATTGAGGAAACATTAAGCAATAGATTAAAGCACATTCTAGTTGCACTTCTGGAACAATGTTTCTCTTGCTGATGCAAGTTCACTAGAATTTTCAATATGAAGACATTTCTTTCTCTCTTTTTCGTACTTGAAAGAACATTAATTTTTGTTTAGGACATTTAAAAGGGCAAGAGGAACAAGCACCCAACCACCTGTTGAAACGAAGCAGCTTTTGGACAAGCTTGCTGTGATAAAGCTCAATGGTGCTTTGGGGACAAAAATGGGTTTTAGTGGACCCAGGTATATACATATACCCAAGATTCCCTTGAAATGTTGATTGTTTAAGCAAAAAGAACGAAGCCCCTGTTGTATAACTGATGTTTTCTAGGCATCAAATGCCCATGTTTTCATTGTTTTACTTCTTTTCGTCAAGTGCAGGTTTGCCACTGAAGTTTGCAATGGCGTCACATATCTGGACTTGATTATTAATCAAATTGAGGTTGGCTTTTGGTCTTTCTTGTTGCATACTGTTTTTCCAGTATGCATTGGCTTGTAAAAACCATTGGTTATTTGCAGTCTATCAATTCTAAGCATGGATGCAATGTTCCCTTGATTTTGATGAACACAATCAGAACACATGATGGCACCATGAAGGTGACTGATTTTCCCATCAGCATTTTGAGTTCTTGACCTGAGATATTTGTAGAACCTAATTGTTGTAACTATTAAATGAAGGCAGTGGAGAAAGTTTCCCAGAAAATGTTGACCTTCTTCCAATCTGCTTCGAGAGAATTGAGCGACTGAAGACCATGATTACCTTGATCATTATGTGAACTATCTTTTAGTGTCATGTACTCATCATATTTCCATTGAGCGACTGAAGACCATGATTACCTTGATCATTATGTGAACTATCTTTTAGTGTCATGTACTCATCATATTTCCATTGAAGCAAACTTCAATTTGTTTGAATCTTTTGTCAAGTATGTGCTGAGCTGTTGTTTGTTTATAGTTCCAGTGACAGTCAAAAGAAAATCCCAATGTTGCAACAGCAAACGAGCCAATGCCAATGCTGCAACAGCAAGCGAGCCTGATGGTGATGATGATTTCCATAGTGTGCAAGATAAAAGACGATGATAATTAAAAGACCCCAAAGCCCCACCGGATGATGATAATGATGCTCTGATGAAAATAAAAGAGCCCAAGGCCCCACCAGTCCAAGTATCAGGAGATGAAAATAAAAGAGCCCAAGGCCCCACCAGTCCAAGTATCAGGAGAAGAGGCAGAGGTGCCTTGGAGTAGCCAGCCAAGAAAGGAAAAAATAGATGCTAACGAAAGTTGGGAATTTTTTTTTTCTTTTCATTTTGCTTGTATATAGAGAGCTTAAGGTAGACAATGATAATTAGGTTAAGCTCATGCCTTTTTTGTAAACATTATGTATTCAATTTGAACATGTGAATGTCTGTATTGGATGAATTTTATAAATGAGAGTTATGTTTCGATCATGAGATGAGCATGGCCCCAACGTTACAATGTGTTTGGATATGTATTGTTAGTAGGATGAGAATGACTCGCGTGAGTCCAAATTATATGAAATATGTTTGCTTTAATTGTTGACTATCTGATGAGACGCTGAGACGTCGGGCTAGGCAAGAAAATAGGGGAGATGCTGTCAAATTTTTTGCAGAACAACCTACTTTTTAAACACAGTTTCAACATACTTTTTAAACACAGTTTCATAGGGGAGATGCTATCTTTAGTTTGTTAGTCTAAGAATATGTCCAACCAAGCAAAAGAAAGAGAAACAATGACAATATTGTTCACAAAACCAATATTGGTCCAAATCTCAAAATATGTCCAACCAAGATCATTCCTTTCTTTGGTTCTTCAACTCCATCTTCGCAAATTTCTGTTGCTTCCTTCCCATCCTTATTTCTATTTGTCTCATCACACTCTTTGTTTGAAGGACCACTCCATACCTCTACTTCTTTTTCACTATCTCCACTGCATATCTCTTCTTCTTCACACTCTTTGTTTCGAGGCATTGCCGAAGAACAGACTCCGGCGACATCATCTGGTGGTTCAAAAAGAAATAAACAAATTAGATACAATGTCGACAAGAGTCGAATCTGCATGAATACTGTCCAAAACTAGACGAATCATGAAAATTGAACTTCATTTTTTTGTTTTCGGTACTAAGTTAAACTAATATATTAGTCAATTGAACAACTACTAAGCAAAAGGTAATTCTAACTGAAGAACTAGAAAATATAAAAACAATCAAGTATTGAACAAACTGTGAAAATAGACAAACAATTACCCAGAAGCTAAACTTGATTGATCCAACACTAAAATACTAATTTACCCAGAAGCTCATTTAAAGTATACCCATCTCTTGACAAATCAAGAAAACTATTATTCAACAAATTGCCTAGAAAATCAGGAACATACCCAGATAAACTAATGAAGTAGATACATGATGCACTTGTAGGTTAAATTTTGTGCAAATTCCTTCAAAATCTAAGATTCTCATTGGAACTCTAATTTTTGTGCAAAATCCCCTAGATTCTTAGAATTGAAACAAGTTTAGAGAGAGGCCAGCCTCTGTGTGTGTGTGAGAGAGAGAGAGAGAGAGAGAGAGAGAGAGAGAGAGAGAGAGCAGCGGGAGAGAGAAATGTACCTGGTCGAAGCTCGTCAATCAGAGTTGTTTGAACTCAGACGACAGTGGTGGTGTTCAATGGCGTCGACGTACAACAGTGGTGGTGGTGGTCGGCAGTGGTGGCACTCGTCGGTGGTGGGTCGCGTTCGCCAAGCTCCTCTCTCTCTCTCTCTCTGTTACAAGTGACGAGTGATGAAGATGAACAAAGGGGGGAATTTTGATTTTCAGATCCCGAAAGTTTTTTTTTTTTTTAAGGGTAGAGGACCAAAACGACGCCGTTTTGGTCCGTTGTAGCCTTGTAGTGGTCTTTTTTGTTGTGTATGTACTCCCTCCGTCCCGCAAAGTTTGACACTTTCGGGAGTGCGTGCCATTTTTAAATTGCCTATATCTTTCAATTCATAACGTTTTATGTGATTTTCAAAACTTTGTTCAAAAGATCTAATTGAAATCTATCAAACGAGATCCATATTGCTTATATAAAACATTACAGATTAAAAAAAATAATCAATTTTTTCATAGGGCTGGAATAGTGAAAGTGACAAATTTTGCGGGATTGAGGGAGTATCAGTTTTGAGTCCGGAACACCCCAAAAAATTGCTCCGTACATACTAGTCGTAAACAAAAATCAGTTCCCCCCTCTAGAAATCATGCCTGTGGCTGTGGTTGTTCCCGATACCTCGACAATAGAAGAACACAATAGATGCAGAAAACCCAGAAACCAACAACCCATCTCAGAAACAGATCCGAACAATTCCCAACAAATTCCTTGTATAATCCAATCCACTCGCTGCTGTAAATCCTCCATTTCTTCTGTACTCCTCTCCACCACCGAAGCAGCAATCAGTACACCCAAGAAGAAGATGAATTATTTTACGCCTCCTGGGCCATTTAGGAGGCTCGGATGCGTCGCCGTGTCGTCTCATGTAACTGAGCCCGAAACGATGACCAACATGAAGAAGAAGAAGAAGCACAACAAGAAAAACAAAGTCACCAATCAAGTTGGGGATAGGGAAAATAATATAAACGCCTCATCGGTCTCAGTTGTTGTTGTACCTGATGTTTGTTGTGGGCCCGGGATCGGGTTAAACACCGATGCTGCTGCCGCTGCTGTTGATCGTGCTGTACTATCAACGAGGCCTGTTTCGCCAAACAAGATGAATCAGAGAGAGGTAGTATTATTCTTCATTGAACGCAGGCTCAAGTGTTTTGTTGATTTTGATACTTGGGTTGGGTCACAGGATTTACTTCAGAAAACTGCCGCTCGTGCTAATTTTTCGGCGTCAACTGACTAGATATTTTTGGGTAGTTCGATGTTTTTATGTGATTAATCACTTGTATTGTAAGGAATGCTTTTTTTCTTTATCGTGTATGTGCATATGGTGATCTATCGACAAAGATGTAGAGACATATTGCTTTTCTTTGATATGGAAAGGAAGGTATCCTTCTTCTGCTTGATGTTCAGAAACTGACCAGTTTCAGATTGGTATATTATATGTTGATTTCTATATCTTTTGTGAAGTTTTCAGAGTGAAAAAAACTAGTATAGTTGGAGCCGTTCTTGTATTTGTCGGTCAGTCGATATACCATTTTCACCTTGTTGCATCTTTTTCATTTTGTAATGTGGATGACGTTATCATGAATCATTTAATAGTTCATGCTATGTAGCGCTGGCACGGACACATGACACAACACAGACATGACACCAACACTTCGACACTTGCATCTAAAAATGGAGGAAACAACGATGGGACACCCTGACAAAAATGTTTGTCATGTATTGTATAAGTATGAAAACAAAAAACAAGCCTCTAATTACGACCAAATGTCATTTACTGTATCTTGTTTTTCAGTTTGATAAGTAAATAATTCACACAAGTATTTCAACAAAAAAGACAATTGACCTTGCACACGTGTCTTTACATTCCAGTCACCCATCATCTATGACAGAAAAGAAGATCCCCACGAGTGTTCATAGAGTTTTTTGAGAGTCTCCCTGAGTGTCCAAATGAAAAAGTTTGACAAGAATATTGAACACTTCTAATTTGAGTGTCGGACATGTGTCTAGAGCGTGTCAGTGTCAGTGTCCGTGGCGAAGTTTCTGCGCTGCATAGATTTCATGCTTTTTGTCTATAGCTGTCTTGATCGTTCCTAAGAAAATGTATTGCCCTTCCGTTTGAGTAGTATAGAAAATTTGTTACTTTTCTGTCAATGCAGATTTGTTAACTATTATTCTTTACATAGCAATGTGTGTGCTTTTTATGACTGCTCTACTTCTACTGCATTGGCAGCGCCCTTCCTTTTCCACTAGAAGAACGGTGAACCCTGAACCAATGTCTTTTATGGATTCTAACCGTTACTTTGAAATGAGACGTTCAGAATTAGATGTTTTTGGATCAAGGTATCATCGTCGTATTCGGCATCCTTCTCCTGAAGGCTTTGCAGAGGTTTGTCACATGCATCTTTTTCATATATTTTTGGTAAATTGCACTGAAATGCCTTGAGGTTTCTGACAACTGTAGGGATCTTCCCAGGGATTGACATTTGCTCTGCTCTCCTTTATTTTAGAAAGTTTTGTCTAAGTTTCGCTCCCATTTACTTTTGCTTGTTGAGTTAACAAAAATCGATGATGTCATCAATTATTCTCCGTAAAATGTCAAAAATGCCCTTCTACCACACTTGCAAACAACACCCGCACATTGTCTGTTTTTATTTCTTGAATATTTTTATTCACTAATAAAACTTATTTATCCTTCGTTATTCGGTGTATAAAAATCATTTATTCCTTGCTCTATTGTAGACAATAGTAAATGGCTAAAGTTGTGAATAATTTTCTTTTAAAGCTGGGTTACAGTATCATAACATACTTCTGGCTTGTTATAGTAACAAGTTCTTCTCTGATCAAGTTTTGCAGATTTCATAATATCCCTTGTTTGATAATTTGATGGGTGCTGATGTTTACGCTGTGGCCTTGTGGGCTACGTGGAGTCATTAGCTTATTTGAAATGCCTTGGTGTTTGGATAGCCCATTGTGCACTGCCTATGGTTGGCTTTCTTAGCTGAACTACTCAAGTAGGAGTAGTAAATTACTTCGACCTTTTACTAGGAAGCCTTTTGCTTGTCCTGTGAAGGCTTGATACTCAAACCAATGAAAGCAAATCCAACTTTTTTTAGTCATGACAAATAGAAAATGATAGGGAAAGTTATACATAAATGTTTTGCAAATTATTCACTTGTACAGTTTGGAAGACTTAAATATGCTTGATTGCAACCACGCGTTTGGAAGTTTGAAAAGAGAGAGAGTTATAGGGAGTGAGAGTGGGAGTTGCTTTGATGCAACAGTAAAACAACCTGTAAGTAATCTACAAGCACACTGTTGAGTGGGTCTTAATGTGCAAATTGCTAGCAAATGTAATTGAGCCATTTTGCTTTGCATACTGTTCAACTACCCTTGAAAGTAAGATGGAGTTGAATCAGCTAGTTCTCTTAGTTGCCTGCAGAAACACAATTATAAGGTAAAAAAATTCCCCCTTTTTTATCTAATGCTGTACTCCCTTAGAACCTATTTAGGGGGTGTTTGGGACCCATCACGCGAGATTGTGCTGTTTATAAGTGCAGAAACAACTAAGAATATGATTAGGGGAAGCTTCTATACTTTGTCATTTATTAGAGATTAGACCTTTATAAATATATAAACCAAAGTTTGGCTGGTTTGCAGATGATGATGCTCCGAAGTAGTCTGATGATGGGGGAAAGATCCGATGGGTTAGATCGATACAGGGACTGGAGACTTAATGTTGATAACATGTCTTATGAGGTTTTTACTGCCTTTTTGGCTCTTCTTGTAGTTACTGATATTTTTGAAGTTTTATGTCTTTGATTTTGTGATGTAAACAGGAATTGCTTGAGCTTGGTGATAGTATCGGGTATGTGAATACAGGATTGAAAGAAGATGAGATTGTCCACTGCCTTAGAAAAACCAAGGTTATCGACAATTTATTTTCACTGCTCCCCACAGAAATGGAACGGAAATGCAGCATTTGCCAGGTTGGTTCATCAATCATTTTAATTCAGCTTATCAGGATTCTGATTTGACAATTTTATCTACTTTCATTGCAAAGCATTTCAATTTCATCTTTCTGTAATCAGGATTCTACTCTGAATTGGAATTTATCCGCTTTGACAATTTTATCTACGTTATTTTGTTGTTAATCCGATGCAGGAGGACTATGAAGAAGATGATGAGGTGGGAAAGCTGGAATGCGGACACTTTTACCATATCCACTGCGTAAAGCAGTGGCTTATGCAGAAAAATACGTGTCCCATCTGTAAAACCACTGCATCTACTCAAGAATGAGACTGGCAAACCCAATAACCGTGTTTGGATTATGGATTTGTGGAGGGATTTCCATTAGGGAGGGAAACGTTTCAGGAAGAGAACAAGAAATGCTGAAGCAATGAAGCTAAAAATATTTCTGATCGTGCATAGTTTTTCTTTCCTTGCTAGATCACCAGGTTCATAACCTAGGTTGCAAATGGACAGCTGCCACCTTTTTCCCTTCACTGTATATAGTTTTGATCCCCTATGCCAGTAAAACATCATTATTGGCGTGGCGGTTTTGTGTTTATCTATGTATTAAAATTTGGTGGGTGTTCCATTATAAAGCCAGTTGTCGATACAAAGTTGTTTGGTTGAGGAAATGAACCGTGATTGTCTCAACCTTCGCCATTCTTTTACCTCAACATTCTCCACAACTGTGACCCTCTATTGTTCCTTTTTTTTAGTATGTTGTGTGTTTGCTTCTTAGTTTTTTTTGCTTGATAAATTTGTAGGAAATTTTCACCTCTGGGAGAAAATATTCCTAAACATAATATTACTGGATAAAACTGGAGATGTACGGACAGCTAATTAGTGATGAGGATAGAGAATGGAGTGATTTGAAAGAGTTAAGGAAAAGGAATGTAGCTAAGAAACCTTGGCTGATAATCCTCTCTCAACAGTACTCTCTATGGGGTGCTATCGTCTTTGCAAAATCTGAAAGGAATGGAATGCCTCTTTATCTGTAGGCAACTTGATCAACACTCACTGTAGGCTCACTTTGGAACAGGTTGAGGACTACCTTTTCCAAAGTTCCATGGCACCATTGTGTCTGGTTTTCTGGGCATATACCCAAATGCAGTTTCATCACCTGGGTTGCCATTCAAGAAAAGCTCTACACTGAAGACAGACTTGTCTTGTTTGGCACTAAATCCCATTCCAGCTACAGCTTTTGCTCCAGTAGTGAGAGCCATGATCACTTATTCTTCAACCCCTTCACTTCCCAAGTGTGGTCTCAACTACTTGCTAAACTTGGTGTTCATTGGCCTGCTCGATCTTGGGCTAACTGGGTAGCCCTGTTATAGCAACAATCAAAAGCAAATCACTTAAATCACTTTTAACTAAATTGGTCTTTTCCACTGCTGTATATCATATTTGGATTGAGAGGAATATTCGTAAGTTCCAAAATGTTGTATGCCCTACTTCAGTGGTTGTGCATAAGATTCACTCTATCATAAGGCATAGATTGATGTCCTTGGGAGACCTCTCCAAAGGTCCTCATTCTAATGACCTTTTGACCCAATGGAATGTGATTTAAATTGGGCTATGTTGTAGATCTCTCTTGCACTGTGGTACTGATTTACTAATCTCAATGTGGAGCCTCTAGATTTTGGCAGGTGGCATACTATTATTTCTAGATTTTGGCAGATGGCCTACTTTCCACTCAGACCAGCCTCTACATTGGTATTACTGCTATGTATGAGGTTTGATATCTTATAACTCGGTCTCTTACATGTACACTAGTTCTGCTTGAGGCTTTGGCATAACTGTGAAGAATTTGTTTGTGTGAGAGTGACCTACTATATTGTGCAATCCTGGTGAGTTTAGCGTTTGATCCTCCACCTCCCTTTGTGAGAGTTATGCTTTGAGACTGGGTACAATAAGTGAGTTGAGGGTGTTTGGAACCTTAGTGAGTGATATTGAAGCCGTGAGGCCCCAAGGGAGACGTAGGTGAGACACAAATACTCTAGGATTTTCTGTTACACATTCATGGGTTGGTTGTTGTACCATGTTACTGTTGCATACATTCACGACAGTGTCTCACTGCTTTACCTCACTGCGTTTAGCTTCCGCTGTCCTGAGGGGCACTTATGTATTGCTGCTGTAATGTTTAACTGCTGTTGCTACGCAAAATTTGTGGCAGTCTCTGGTGTTACATTTTATGTTGTACTGTATACGAATTACTATTGTTGGTGTTACATTTCTGGACATGGAGTTGCTATCCACTAGGGGCAGGTTCTGCTGTGGTTTTAGATCACTTATGATGTGTTGCTGCTTGTGAATCGTTGCTTTGATGATGTGATTACGTATGGGTTGCTCAATTTTCAAACAAGACTCTGTCCAAATTTCAAAACAATCACATGTTGCTATGAGTAGTGCACCCTATGCGTGTGTGTGAAAATTGTGTGCCCTTCTGGCCTACCCAGGTGGGGATGTCCCTGGGTCCTTCACTTGGTTCTATTGTATCCCATTGTGATGGGTTTTGCCTAGCCCAAAGGGGGCTGTCCTCTGGTACCTCTCTCTCCCTAAGCTGAAGTTGCTGCAGTATCTTATCACTACTATATTGTGTATTTTATTTAGGGTAGTTTTGATTTAGTTGATACCTTTTGTTGTGTGTTTCCCCTCCCTCTCAGATGGAGTTGAAATATATAAGCAGGTTCCCATCCCCTATGTTCTCAGTTGTAGCCATTTGGCCTCCCAAATCATGCACTTTGTTTTCTTTTCTTTTCTTTCTTTTTCTTTGCTTTGTCCTCCCTTGGGTATGCCCCTTGTAGGCTGTATATCCGTTTAGCCCCTTTTATTTTAAAGCTGATTTATCCAAAAAAAAAAAAAACTTGATCAACACTCGGGTACTAGGTAGATCAATAAGATCTCGACGTATGTACCTTCCACACTGTAAGGTAGCAGGGATCACGACACTCGCAATGGTCTCCCTTCTCCTCTTAAGCCACCAAAGCAGTAATAGATTCCCTTCCAGTTTGATAGGGCAAGGTTAAGGCCAAGCTCGGCCTTGCTTGTACCACTATCAAGCCTCAAAGGGCCTCTGTGGACGGTCGATTTCCACCGGTGGTTTTTTATTTTGAAAATAGAGTCGCCACCCGGGTTTTTGGAAAATGATTTAGGACCCGAGAAACCGTTTTGAGAAATGATTGAGAAAATGATTTATAAAACAATTTGAAAACCAGAGATTCGTTTTGGGTTCGGGAGCCAGGTTACGAACGGGGAAGGGTTTTAAATGCACCCCGTTTGCCTGATTAAACATCGTTCTTTACTAAACATTTGTGGGATTTTTAGAAAATACTTTAGTGCCGAACTTTATTCAAACAAACAATCTTATCAAGCAAAACAGACGATAATAATGAAAACAAGGGAATAACAAACAACATGATAATAAATGTCACGGTAAGGGATTAAAACAGAAAATCAAAGTTCCAAACTGTTTATAAAGGAAACTATTTTAAAATTTTAGATTTTACAAAAAGTGTGCCGTGCAGCACTGTTCATCATTCCAACGGTCAAAGTTTCAAAAGAATACCGGACAACACTCTAGGTGTACCGTGCGGTACAGAAGGAGTACCGTGCGGCACTGTTTCCTTCACAAATAGTTCAAACTTTGGTTTTTTCGATATGATTGAATAGAGGCACATACAAGGCATGAAATATGGTTAAAAACAGATTATTTTGAATAAGAAAACAATGTACTTAGATAAGGAGTGTTCCTCCTCACTAAATTGCCCAGTACGAGGCAATATTTTCACCGTACGACGCAACCGGGCGAACTGGTTTTGATGTAACATGGGCATACCAAGTATGGAGATGATATAGGAGATCATTCCATACTTGGTACCCCTCCCCTTAGGGTACCAAAGCTATGAAATTCGGCGAAACGGAATCATACCTCGGTTTGCAACTCTCGGATTAATACTCTTTTCCGATCTTCTGAATGTGGCTTGAGCTTCCTTTAAACTTCAAATTCACCCTGATGTAATGACAAAGAAGGTTGATAGCTTGAACTTGAGCAAGCTCGGAATGGCAACCTCACGGTTTTTAGAACCGAAAACAGAGGGTTGGGTTTTTTATTGGATTTGCTTTGGGAAGGAGAGTAAGGTTGCTTTCTGGAGACTATAGGTGAGTATGAAGATGGTTTGTAACCAAAGAAGTGTTGTAAATTTTAGTGGTAGAGCTTCATGATTTTTCTTCACAATTTTTCCGATCTCTGTTCCGTTGGAATCGATCAACATTTATAGGGGATGAGTGAGCTTGATCTCCAAGTTTACTTGGCCTTCACACATGGTGATGATGGCTAGGAAGTAGCCCTTCAACCTCACACAAAATAATCATCAGCAGGGAAACGAATTCGTCAACATTTTGAGCTACTGGAACCTCTGCAAAAGCTGTGTGACAAGTGACAGTGCCGTACGGCACACATACTGTGTCGTGCGGCACAGCTACTGTGCCGTGCGGCACACTTCCACCGCCAAAATTTAAAAGAGTGCTGTACGTGACTTGGGCTGTGCCGTGCGTGAGAGATGAGTACCGTACGGTACTGTTGACTGAGTTGACTTGGAGAATTTCAATCCGAGAGTTCTTCCGAGCATTTCCTTTCATCATCGGGGATTAAAATGTTTATGAACGTCTCATTTTGGGGTGTCTACAGTTGCCCCTCTTTGATGTGGCTTGTCAATCATTTGTGTGATGAAAGTCGCGTCAAAGATAGAAGACACCCCTCGATGTGGACGTCTTCGTATGAAAACAAACATGTAAAAGCTAATATGATGCATGTGGTCGCGCTCGTAAGAGCTGCCTACGTACCTCATTGTAAGGATCAGACCAGCGTAGTTCGTCGGGGCTAAATGCATATGAAAAATGATGGATCATGCAACTATATGAGTTGTAGAAAACATACCTTGATCGAATTGTGGGGATTGTCACCCTGTTCTTCAACGAGGGGAAAACAAATGATGCGCTGTGCACAAAACTCGCGTCTTGACGTTATCGGAGAATTGGTACTGAAACCGTTGTTAATGCCGTAGAGGACTTTCAAAACCAGTCGATGTTTGAGAAAACCATTGTTAATGCCATAGAGGACTTACGAAACCAGTCAGTGTTGATAAAATGGTTGTTAATGCCGGAGAGGACTTATGAAACCCTGTTGGTGCGAAATCAATTGGTACTGATATAACTGTTGTTAATGCCGGAGAGGACTCTCAAAACCAGTCGGTGTTTGAGAAAACTATCGTTAATGCCGGAGAGGACTTACGAAACCAGAAAATCATCGTTAATGCCTTTGAGGACTTTATAGAACCAGAAAACTGTTGTTTAATGGCGTTGAGGACTTACGAAACCCGTCTGTGCCGAAAAAGCTGTTGTTAATGCCGTAGAGGACTTACGAAACCAGTTGGTGTAAACCATCGGTGCGAAACCATTGAATGTCCGTCGTTAATGCCGTAGAGGACTCATAAAACTATTCGGTGCTTGGGAAATCGTTGTGATAGAACCATCGAGTGGGGTCTTTCATAAGGCCAATTGATGATCGATGACAAACCTGCATCGTGTGGTTGAGTGTGAGCATTGTGCAGCAATTTCTGAACAGAGTGCACCGTGCGGTACACAAGGTGTGCCGTGCGGTAGAGTGGGTGTGTCGTGCGGTAGAGTGGGTGTGCCGCACGGCACAAGCGGTTTTTGTAACTGCTCGAAATCCTTGGTTTTCTCCCACTTTCAACACATTCAAACTTTTTTGGTCGGTTTATTCTGAGAGAGTAAGAGAACCCGAAAATCACATTCTTCCTCAGTCTCCTTCTTCTCTCTCATTTTCCCTAAATTCCTTCAACTTTTCGGTTCAATCACATCCAAAACCGATCTCTCTCTTCCGAGATACTCTTGTTATGGCTAATTCCGGCGATGAACACGGCGGTTCTACTGCGTCCGCCGAGGATACTTCGTCGTCGGCGTTCGAGAGGGCAAGTACATCGTCCGGCGAGACTTGGAGTGATTCTTCCGCGAGTATTCCAGCCGATGTCGGCCCAATTGTTACAGATCCGGTTCGTGAAGCACCGATAGGGGCTAAAACGGCATCTTCTACACCGGGAATGGTACCAATGGGATTCGGTGAGGCTCATACGGGTGAGACTTCTATTCCGGCGAAGGTACAGGATACCATGGGTACCGATGGTGCCACTTTGAGGGGGCGGCAATGATTTCGGTGAAGACCAAAGTGCCGCACGGCACATTCAGAGTGTCGTTCCTGATGTTGAGAGTGCCGTGGGTAGTGGTGGCATCATCGGTGATGACCAGAGTGCTGTACGGCACACTGAGAGTGCCGTACCTGTTGATCAGAGCGCCGTGCGGCATCCCGAGAGTGCCGCAACTATTGGTCAGAGTACCGTGGTGAGCCCTTCTGCTGTTTGTGAAGGTCCCGAGGCCATGGATATTGATCCTACAGGTATGGGTACTTCACCTTCTGATATTGCGATGAGTCTCAGTGGGATTGACGTTGTGATAGAGAGAGTTGGTGCTCAGGAGAGTGGGTCTCAGACTGGGGGTATTCCGAGCGATATTCTGGAGGCTACTCTTGTGACTGAGGTTGCTATAGGTGGTGAGCAGGTTGTGACTGACATACCGGTGACTCGGGGAGGTACCAGTGATAGGGATGTTCTGGTGGAGGATGTCATAGGAGGGAGTAGCACTGAGAGTGAGGAGATACCATTGGTGAGGCGTATCGCTCCGGGTTCGGCTATTGTGATTGGTACTGCTAGAGTGCCAGAGGAGAGTGCTAAGAGAGAGGTAGAGGTTTCAGAGCCTCTGTTGTTTACACCTGCAGTCGGTTCTTCTCGTAGGTCAGGCTTGACTTTGGCAGACACCTTGGAGGGAGCGAGAGATGAGGATATTGCAACTACTTTGCAGGAGTCTCCCTAGTTTGAGAATATTCTGGTTCAGGAGGATATGCCATCTCACGCCAGGGATGTTGAGCAGAAGGAGAGACAGAGAGAGGCTAAGGTAGCCACCGGGGAGGAGCGTATGACCATAGTCTGGGAGGTCGAGTTGGCATTGGATCACAGAGTTCCTTTTACGCCTGCCACTTACGTCCCGAGAGTTCACTTCTTTGTTCCTCAGGGATGTGACACATATACTCCCATGATGCCCGTGTATTTGGATAGAAACGTTATTCATGACCGCTCGACCCATATCGCTTACAAAAATCCTCTGGTATGCATCTTGTTTATCCTTTGCTGCTTGTATCTGTTTACTATACATTTCTTTTGACAATAATTGGTATACATTGTGCCATGCTTTTGTTGACAGACTCAGAGATCCATGGGTGGTTATGGAGGTTCTGCGAGTTCTTTGGCTTATTATCACACGCTGCCGCCGAGTGTGAGGGCTTTGGTTGATGCCTCCGGGTTTACCATCTTTATTCGACTCTTGACAGTGACCAGGACAGATCGCAAGCTGATACGAGCCCTGGTGGAGAGGTGGTGGGATACCACCAATACTTTTCACTTCAGATTCGGGGAGATGACCATCACTCCCCTTGACTTTGATGCTATCACTGGTCTGAGAGTTGGAGGTGAGCCCATTCCATTTGACTCAGAGTTATATTTGGACACTGCTGCCGTAGAGCACTATTTGGGGAGGAGGCCTGGAGGCATTGAGCCGGGGGTGAGATATACTGTCTTGGTGGATTTCTGGGACCACGAGCCGGGGTTAGAGGAGGAGGCTAGATAGATGGCGAGGGCTTACTTGTTATACCTCTTTGGTGCTTCCCTGTTTCCGAACAGGCAGGGCATGGTGCACTTGGGTTGGCTACCGGCGCTAGAGAGCTTAAAGACTGCTGGGAGGTTTGACTGGGGTGGTGCTGGCTTGTGCACCGTGTACTGCTTCTTGGGTTGCGTCTGCCGTGGAGTAGGTACGAGCCTTGGTGGCTATTGGAGAGTCTTAGAGGTAAATTTTGCTAGCATTCTCCTTTGTGTAAACCATGATAATGCCTTAGCCATATCCTCTGACTTGATTGGTTTTTGAACATGCAGGTGTGGGCTTATGAGGTGTTGGGAATATTTGCCCCAGCCAATTCTCACAGCAATGAGAATGTGCTTCCACGTGCTGAGAAGTGGGGATTGGAGTTTACAGGAGCAGGCGATCATAAGGGAGACTTGAGGAGCTTCAGACTTTTCCTTGATTCTACCACGGGGGACAGAGTAAGCTTCTTTGTGATTCAACCTTTCGTGCTTTCTTGTCTTCTCTATTTCTGAAAAATGACAAACCTTTTCCTTGCAGGTGAGGTGGAATGTCTGGGACAGGTTGCGCAGGGATTACCTGGTCAGGAGCAGGGAGTGGACACGGAGTCGAGTGCTTCTGGAGTGTCCATACGACTGGCGATGGTACTTGGGTGACAGAGTGTCTCGTCAATCTCTTGGGATTGACCATTTCAGAGTGCCTTCGCCCCTTCCTTTGCTTGTTCAGAGGACGGCTGAGTACACTCGAGCAGAGATAGAGAGACATACAGTGCCGACGGAGGTGATCTTCAGCCCTTCGATAGATTATGAGGGATATTTGAGTACTCACTTGGCATATAACCTGAATATGGAGAATCGCCTGAGAGCTGCTCCTGCTTTACCTGAGTTGAGGAGGGAGATCGAGGTAGTGACTGCTGATGGAGCGCTTGGAGTAGTGACGGTGCCTCTTATTACTCCCACAGTTACTCTTGCCACGACAGAGATGACTTCTGATTGTTGTATTTGCTTTGGTTATTTCCTTGTATCAATACCCCGTGTATTACTGATGTACCTTTGCTTTTCAGATTCATGTTGAATGGGCTGCGGCATCATACCAGTTGGCGCAAGACTTGCAGGCCATGGTCCGTCAGTTTGTGATGGGCATGGCTCCAGTGGTACGCCCGCGAGCCGAGTCGGGAGTTGTACTTGGTCGTAGGTGGAGTGCTACCAGAGAGAGGACACCAGCGCGAGGTTCCAGAGAGGCTGGTGGAGGCACAGGCCTAGGTGCTGGAGAGACTAGCAGAGGCAGAGAGACTGGTCGCGGTACCCGTAGAAGGAGAGAGAGTAGCCGTGGAGCAGGTACTAGCAGTGAGAGAGGAGCTAGTCGCAGGGCTACTCCTAGCAGTGGAGCTGCTGAGGTATATTTTAGGCATGCCTTTCCTTTCTGTTGATCATTCATACTTCCCATTGTTTTTTGACAGACTTTGTTGCTTGTGCAGGGAGCGTCAGGTTCCCAGAGTGCCAGGCGTTCAACGCCTCGAGCTACTTCAGTAGTTCCAGCTTCAGGTCGAGTCCTGCGTTCTATTTCGGTTCAGGAGAGGCGGAGGGAGAGTGCATCACAGAGAGAGGAGTCCACGGAGAGTAGTAGTGCTGAGAGCCACCCTTCTACACCAGAGGAGTATAGACATTTAGGATCCGCGTCATCGAAGCGCCCTCGTACCTGAGATAGTTGTTAGTAGTAGCTTTTGTTAGGTGGGGCATGCGTGCCTTGTTTTGACTCGGGCGCCTGTTTTAGCCCTTTTGCATAGATGGCCTGTGAGCCTTGGTAGTTGATTTAGCATTGGGCCTGTTTGTCCCTGGACATGATTATGCTTACGATGTAGATATTTTGAGTTTGGTTTTATAAAACTTGCACCTTGGTTTGCTTTTATTCACACTGGCAATAAATTTGGAAAATCAGATATGCACATGAGTACTTTAGTTTAAGATAACCGAGTTTGAGAATTGTATGAATTTGTATTTATAGAGAAACTGACTCGTATTGGTGGCATTATGGTTTACATGACTCAATGAACAAGCTTATGAATTTGTATGTATGATGCAAGAATCGATGATAATAGAACAATACTTATTGTGCACATGCGCCGGCATTGCCGTTGACAAATGAATGGAATGCTTTCTTTTGCGTAACATGATGTACATGAATCAACCATTCTTGAGAGACGACAATATCATGAAGCATAGTTTGCCGATGCATGTATTCTTGTTGTATTCCGCTTTTTGAAATGTCCGGTCATCACAACTCTTTCGGGAACGTCAACCGATCTTGCCATTAAGTCATATGCACATATTATGTCCTGAATGCACAAGCTAAGTACCCAAAAGAAGCATAGAATGAGTTCTGGATGTTTTTTTGGGTAAATTGAGTTATGGATGTTGAAAATCCAGTTTTGCTGAAAATGTCCAACTGTGCCGTGGGGCATCAAAACTGTGTCGTGCGGCACTACTTCTGTGCCGTGCGGCACTCGCCTAGCAGTGCCAAAAATTCTGCAACTTGCAGCTGCCTTCTGGCCTTCCCTTTTGGCCTTTGATCATTCCAATACACGCCCTAGGGTCCTGAAGAGCCACTGTGAGGCACCTTTTAAGAAGCTTTGCAAATTTAGCATGATTCCTTACGGTTCTCGAGTCGGCACGTTTTTTGAGACGGCTGTTCTTCGGGACTTTAAACTTCGTATCATTCTTCATGCATGGCAGCTATAAGAGCATTCATTTCATTCCTCATTCGCATCTCAAACCCATAGACTTTTCCTTCGTTCAACTCTTCACCATGGCGGTGAGTTTCTCAGCTTTGATACATCCTTGGCTTGATGATCTCGATGGCTTGGACTGGCTCCACTTCCGGGGTCACAGGCTGACTTCCCTTCGCTACATTCGAGACGTATCCTTACGTCCTGAGTTGTTGCGAGCTGCAACACAATTCTGGGACCCTGAGGTGCATGTTTTTCGCTTTGGTCTTCACGAGTTATGCCCTACCGTGGAAGAATTCTATGCATACATTGGAGGTTTTGATTTTGTGGAGCCTATCATTCCTTTCCAAGGAGTTGGTTTTGCCCCAGTGCTGTCTTCCAAACTTGAGATAAGTGACAATGCTGCCAAGTCCATGATTCGTGGAGGTTTTCTGAACATTCCACGCCTTATCGAGGGATTCCGCTCCAACGACTTTGCTCTGTGCTTGTGTTTACTGGCTGCATTCTTGTTTGTGCAATCTGTTGGTCAGGTAGGCTCTTCCTTGATTGGTGTGGCTATGCAAATTGAGGAGCGCAAAGACGTGGCTCCCATGGTTCTAGCTGAAACGTTGATGGGTATAGATGGGGTTCATGCCGGCCGGACCGATGTCTTCGAGGGTAGTCCTTTGCTCCTACAGGTAGGCTTCTTACTCAGCTCTCCTTTTTCTGGTTTTTCACTCGTTCTCATTTTACCTCGACTCTCAGTTTAAGGCTTTCTAAGGTTTCTTACTTGTTTTCTCTCCTTCACACAGCTGTGGTTATGTGATAAGGCCAATCTCCTGGAACCTGTGCCGAGAAATCGGGTTCATAAAACTCAAGGGTTTGTTATCAGGGGCTTCAAGGAAGTTTTTGATGACGTGGGAGGTTGGGTTCAGAATCTCTCCCATCTCACAGAGGAAGTGATTTCCTGGCGCTTGACTTGGATTGATCTTCCTGACATGGCTATTAGCAACATGGGGCGTCAGCGAGTAGTTTTGGCAGGTTTGACCCGATGGACTTTCTACATTCCAAACCGTGTCCTCCGTCAACTTGGTGTTCGTCAACTATTGCCGCCTGCAGGTCCTGAGAACTTTGTCATGCCAAATTTCAATGTTGCTACATTCAGAGCGTATCAGAACAATTGGAGGGAGCGTGTGACCATTTCAAGAGATTCATTGTGGATGGTGGATCCACGCGGCTCGATGCCTTTTGTGTTTGGAAAGTGAAAAGAAAAAAATATGTGAGTCGCCACCCGAGATTTATTCGGAAAATGATTTTGGTACCCGAGAAACTGTTTAAGAAAATGAATGATGACTCTTGTGCTGTTCCTGGAAAAAGATTTGATCTGCGAAAAGATTCTTGGATTCGGAAGCAAGGTTACGAACGGGGAAGGTTTTATTGAAAAGCACCCCGCTCGCCCGGGAAATTCCCGGTCTTTACTAAATTTTTGTGGGATTTTAAAAAATATTTTTATTGAAAAACTTTAACAAATAAACAAGCAAATAAAGAAATTAAATAGAACCATAATGGAAATAAAATTAAACAAGAGGACTAAATAATAATAATGGAAAAATAAAGGGGGAAAATGCAATAAACAAGTTACAGAAAATCAGAAAAACAGAGCACGAACAGGGGAAAAACAGGGGAGATTTTTGTGCCAAAAGATTAGCCGTACGGCTAACCTAAGTTGGGCGTACGGTGCACTTAAGTTAGCCGCACGGTTAACTTTTTGAAATATTTTTTAAAATTTTGATTTTTGAACAGAAACTCGTATTTGCTTGAAAAGTTTGATTTTTATGGAAAATTTGATCACCCGAGCCTAGAGATGACTATTAAAGTCACTCTCGACCCGGGAGGATCCCCTCAAAGGCCAATGGTTTAGAACCCGACTAAAGAAATGTGGTTGTACCTTACTGGAAACTTTGAGACCTTTGGATTTTTGAACGCGAAATCCTTGGGAATAGGTTTGTTGCACACTGGTGAATCACTCAGGGAGGTTTGAAATGAAGAGAATGAAATGAATATGAAGCTTTCGCGGGTATTTGGATGGAATTTTGAACGGAAAATGACCGAGGAATTTGTCAGCGTGTCGCCGGAGTGAGGGTGCTACTGTTGTGTGTGAAAAATGGGAGAGGATGGAGGTTATTTATAGGCGTAAAAACAGAATAAAATCGGCATAAAATCCTTCCGAAATGATGAGATGCTTCTGCAATAAATTTTCAAATATTTTCTGACACATAGTCGTACGGTTTAGAGAGGTTGGCCGTGCGGCTTATATGAGTAAGCCGTGCGGCTGGACTGGGGGAATGTAAACCGTACGGTTGGTTCAATGAACCGTACGGCTAGGTTATTTTCGTCCAAGAATTCTGAAGTCTGGCATGTTGTTCCAAGGTACCACCAAAATATTTCTTTCATCATTGGGGATGCACAGGGGTTAAAATTGGGGTGTCTACAGTTGCCCCTCTTTGACGAGACTTAATCATCATTCTGTGATGCAAGTTGCGTCAAAGATATAGACGTCCCAATTTTGGTTCCTCCTAGTGCGAGAAAGCAGATAAACAAAATATGGTCGAGCACGGAGCTTCCTACGTACCTTGTTTGCAGGGATCAGACCAATCGTAGTTCAGGGCCATAAAAAGTTTTAATGCCTTGGAGGGACTTACATAACAAATGTCTTTTGGAAAATATTTTAATGCCACAGGGGCTCTGAAAATTTATGCTGAGGAGCGAATTAGTTGATGCTATAAAGGACTTTTACAATGTAATTTGAAATTTTTTGGGAAAATGCCATTAAGGACTTTAGAGTAATTTTTTATGAAATTTGGAAAATGCCGTTGAGGACTAAAGAGTAATTTTTATGAAATTTGGAAACTTCCGTTGAGGACTTAAGAGTAATTTTAAAAACTTGGGAAGTGCCGTTGAGGACTTAAGATGAAATTTTTGGAATTGGAAAATGTCGTCGAGGACTTAAGAGTAGTTTTTATGAAATTTGGAAATTGCCGTTGAGGACTTAAGAGTAATTTTAAAAACTTGGGAAGTGCCGTTGAGGACTTAAGAGTAATTTTTGGAATTGGAAAATGCCGTCGAGGACTTAAGAGTAGTTTTTATGAAATTTGGAAAATGCCGTTGAGGACTTAAGAGTAATTTTAAAAACTTGGGAAGTGCCGTTGAGGACTTAAGAGTAATTTTTGGAATTGGAAAATGCCGTCGAGGACTTAAGAGTAGTTTTTATGAAATTTGAAAAATGCCGTTGAGGACTTAAGAGTAATTTTAAAAACTTGGGAAGTGCCGTTGAGGACTTAAGATGAAATTTTGAAAGTTTTGGAAAATGCCGCTAAGGACTTAACATGTAATTCTGAAACTTTTGGAAAATGCCGCTGAGGACTTAACATGTAATTTTTGGGAAAAATGTCACTGAGGACTAAGAATGTAATTTTTGGGAAAAATGTACAGTGCCTTTGAGGGCTCGTTGAAAACGTGGAACGCGGGGAGAGAGGGCCGCGTGATTAAAATTTTCGGAATTAAGAGGGGTGAGCCGCACGGTTTAGGGAGACAGACCTGGAAGGAGTCGCGTGATGGAGAAACGGCCGGAGAGGTAAGCCGCACGGCTTGGTTAGTTAAACCGTGCGGTTTGTGAAGTGAACCGCACGGTTATCTTGAGCGGTTTATCATGATTTAAAACCGTCGGGGTCGTCTGGTTTCTTCATTACTTGTTTTGAAAATTTCAGAGGCGACTTCAGCGAGATATTTCGAGAGAGTAATACCCTTTTCGTTTTCATCCGATTACTCAAGATCCCGTTCGAGACTTTGCACAGAAATCGAGGTTCACGGTCGGTCATGGCTGATTTTAGCGAAAACCCAAACCCACTTGCTTCTATCGACGTTGATAATCCGGCGCCGGTCCTTGCGGCGGAAGAGGCGGCGGCCCGTGCCGCCGAGGTTGGTTTATTGTCACCGGAGTTAAGGGAGGCTGGTCCGGCCGAAGTTATTGCGGGGGATTTCGAGCACCGTGTGGTTGGATCTGGCATGGGGGAGGCCCGTGCGGCTGACTTCGGCATGGGGGAGGCCCGTGCGGTTGGATCTAGAGCTGAGGGGTTCCGTTCGGCCCATGTGGATGACCGCACGGTCGACGATGGGGTTGTTTATGGTGGGTTTGTGCCGACTGGGACTGTGGAGGGCAGTGATGCTCTTAGGGCAGTAGCAGAACAGTATGGTGCAATGGACGATGTCTGGGCGACCATGGAGAGTACTGATATCCCGGTAAGTACTGCTACTACTTCTAGTAGTTCGATGCATATTGATCTTGATATAAATGTCCCTTTGCCTGAGATTGAGATGAATGTTGGTGGTGTTGATGTTTTGATTGACCCGAGGGCTGCGGAGGAGGGTGTAGGTGGTGGTGATGCAGTTTTTCCTGACGTTGCGAGTGCTGTTTTGGTGAGAGAGTACCCGGTTGGTGGTGATGATATTTCTGTTAGGATTCCGATCACCATTAGGCGGCCTGGGGATGTGTTTATGGAGGATCTCGGGGAGATGGGAGGTAGCAGTGATGAGGAGATGGGTGATGAGATGTTTTATAGTGGAGGCGCTAGTGGTGAGGGAGGTCAGGTGAGGAGATACGTGCCGAGGAGGCATATGCTGAGGGGGTGGAGAGAGCGGAGACTGAGAGAGCACAGGCTGAGGGGACGGAGAGAGTAGAGACTAAGAGCGTACAGGCTGAGGGGGCGGAGAGAGTAGAGACTGAGAGCGTACAGGCTGAGGGGGCGGCCCCTGTTGTACCTGTTGCTCGTGTTTTCAGGAGTTTGACTCGGGTACTTGGTACGGGTAGGGCTGCAGAGGAGAGTGCTGATACTGGGGAGCCTTCTGACCCGGTTTTGTTTCCTTCACGGGTTGGTTCTTCACGAGCTCCGGGAGCTACTTTAGGAGACACTTTAGAGGGGGGGTTACTGACGAGACCTTGGCCCGGAACTTGCAGCAGTTCCCTCAGTTGGGCGAGGTCTTGGTAGGAGAGACGCCACTGGTTGGCGAGACTGAGCAGGCAAAGGCGCAGACAGAGGAGGTGGTCCGTGTGACCATAGTTGAGGAAGTTCAGCTGGCTTTGAGGAGCAGACAACCCTTTGTCCCTGAGACTTATGATCCTCCGGTTCACTTTTTTATACCGGTGGGGTGCGAGGTGTACGAGCCACGGTTGCCACTTTACCCTGAGTCGCTGATCTTGCGCGACCCGTTGACACACATTTCTAGCAGACCTCTGGTGAGTGCTTTTTATTCATGTTTTCCCTTTTGAACTTCTTTCATTATTGCAATATCCTTTACTGCTTTACTGACTGAATTTGTGCCATGTTCTTGAAACAGGTGGATCGTTCTCTTCTGGGATATGGCGGGCCATCTGATTGCTTGGCTCAGTACAGGAGGTTGCCCCTGAGTGTGAGAGAGTTGGTGGACGCAGCTGGCTTTTCCGTTTTTATTGGTACTCTGTTGCCCACTCGGACGGACCGAAAGTTGTTGAGGGCTTTGATGGAGCATTGGTGGGACACCACCAATAGCTTTCACTTTCGGTTCGGGGAGATGACGATCACCCCTTTGGACTTTGCTGCGACTACAGGGTTGAGAGTTGGTGGCGAGCCGATACCTTTCGACTCTGGTTTGTACTTGGACCGAGCGGCCGTGCGCCACTTTCTGGGGAGGGAGGTTGGAGACGAGGCGATGGTGAGATGTGATCACTTACCGGCGATATGGGATCACGAGCCGGGGTCTCCTGCTGAGGCTGCACAGATGGCGAGAGCCTATTTGTTGTTCTTGTTTGGCACTGCTCTATTTCCGAATATGCAAAATTCGGTGCACCTGAGTTGGCTACCTGCTTTGGCAGATTTGAGGACGGCTGGCAGGTTTGACTGGGGTGGAGCTGCCTTGGGCACCCTTTACTATTTCCTTGGCTCGGTGGTTCGCGGAGCGGCGAACACTCTAGGAGGCTACTGGAGGGTCTTAGAGGTCTGTCATGTCATTCTTTCCGCTTTAAATACTCCATGCATTATCGCTTTCATTCCCGTTGCTGATAAATTTCTTTGAAAAAAATGCAGGTATGGGCTTATGAGGTGTTTGGAGTGCCGGCCCCAGAGAACTCTCATGCAAACAAACGCGTGCTTCCGCGGGCGGTGAAGTGGGCCAAGGAGCATGTCGGGAAAGGTGGGAAGAAGGGGCAGCTGAGATTCTTTCGTGTTTTCTTGGACCAGTCCAAGGGTGAGACGGTATGATACCAAACTTTCTAAATTCTTTTCCGAGCACTTTGATTCCATTGTGGATTTGAAAGTAACCCATGATTCCCTGCAGGTGAACTGGGACGTGTGGGGCAGGTTGAGTGCTCCTTACTTGACTCGGAGCAGGGCGGTGACGCAAGGGCGCGTTTTGTTGGAGTATCCGTATGGATGGCAGTGGTACTTGGGTGAGAGGGTGACACGCCAGTCCTTGGGCTTAGACCACTTCAGAGTGCCGGGTCCTCTTCCGCCGTTTGTTCAGAGGACGCAGGAGTATACCTTAGCTGAGGTGGAGGCGTTCACAGTGCTGGACACAGAGTTGGTTTTCAGCCCTTCAGACGACTATGATGGTTATGTGGTGAGTACCCTGGCTTATAATCTGGATATGGAGACCCGTTTGGCTGCCCCTGCACCTGTGGAGGGTCCAGTCTTGCCTGTTCTGAGGAGAGAGATTGATGTGATGTTGCCGAATGGGAGTATGGGGTACGTGGTGGTTCCCGAGGTCACTCCACCAGTTACTCTTACAGCGACAGAGGTAATCCTGAAATTTGAAAACAAGAAATGATTTAGACTTCATGTTTTATTCAACCATTTATTCATGTTACCTGCTAATGCTTTTTTGATTCTGTTTTGCAGATCCCGGCGGACTGGGCTGCATCTGCTGTTCAACTGGTGCGAGACTTGGAGGCTTTGGTTCGCAGTCTTACGATTGGCGGGACCCCAGAGGTGCACTCGAGAGTAGAGCCGGGCGTTGTGCCCCCATGCTGGTGGAGAGGATGATGACGGGGATGATGGAGCTGGTAGTGGACGTGGCGACAGAGCTGGCCGGCGAGGTGGTCGAGGTACTAGAGGTGGTGAGACGAGAGGTAGAGCAGGAGAGGTCGCCGCGGAGGGCGGAGTGTTGGAGGTAGTAGTAGCGGTCGCAGTACTAGCGGTGACCGCAGGACTGGAGGCAGTGAGTCGGGTGGACGTCGTAGGTCTCGACGCACCCGTAGAGCTTTTCCCGTCAGTGAGACGGACCAGGTATCCATTGTGCCTTGTTCTTAAAATTTTGAATGCTTTGACTGCTCTATTAATGAATTTTTCTTTTCTGTGCAGGATGTGCTCCCTTCTGTTCAGCCTCACAGGAGACCCTTGATGAAGAATGCCGGTGGAGGTCCGTCTACAGTCCCGTTGGTGATTCCAGCATCTGGCAGAGTGCTGCGTTCCTCCGTTGAGAGAGAGGGTGTCCCTGAGAGTTCAGCTCGTGGAGAACAGTGGCTTCCCCGGGAGGGAGATGCAGAGAGCAGTGGTGGTGATGGTAGCAGCAGTGAGGACACACCCAAGGAGGATCCACTTCTGACACTCGGCCATCGCCAGCCTACGAAGAGGCGACGTAGTGGTTTTTAGGACGGGCTTGCGTGCTCGGTTTTGATTTGGCGCCTGTTTGCCCCATTTTTCTCTTTTTCATGGATACGGCCTGCGAGCCGTGGCAACTTTTGATGTTAGGCTAGTTGGCCCTGGATAGATGTATATTTATGCTCATGACATGGATGCCACTTAGTTTTTATATAGATTGCACATATTTGTTATGCCTTAAATGATTCACACTGGCGCAATTTGAAAGAAAAGCCAAGTTTTGCACATGATTGCTTTATGAATGACTGAATATTGACAATATGCAATATACGCCCCTGGGAAACGAAAATATGTAACTTTGGATTAAAATGGGAGTGATGAAACATGTATATACAAACTGACTCAACGAACTTTGAAACTTTTACAAGAAATTTTGAGCGTTGTAGGCATAATGCGGCCCATTGCGCCCGAAACTTTGTATTTTCATGATGTTTGCGAAACGATATTTCTAACAGGCCACAAATGCATGCAGTGACTTGCTCGAATGAATGGAACAGAGAAATTGACACTCGGACATGTCTCGATCCGCTGACGCCCTTTGTTCGAGCGGTTTCGGGCTTGGATATCCCGAGACCTCGACCACTTCCGTAAAATTCGCCAAATAACTTCGTATTATCCTTGTGAATGTTTGGCGTGGCTCGCTGAAGCCGCTGATGTCAAAAAAACGATGCGGCGCATTTCAGTCAGTTGGTTTGGGTGTGTCTGATCCCGCCTACACACACATGGTCCAAAATTCAAACCAATTTTCCCCACGGCTTTGAGATATCCATTGTCACTTATTATGAATATGGAAAGTGCCCAAAATGTACCCAAGACAACTTTTGAAGGCCCGAGCCAAAACTTGATCATGAAAGTAACAGAGTTAGCCGTACGGTTAACTAGGGCGTGTTGTACGGCTGAACCAATTGAGCCGTACGACTCTCTTCCGAGAGTGACAAAAACCTGAGTTTTGTTGCAGACTTCTGGGCTTCTGTATGCTTTCCTGTTGTTATCTGCATGTTCTGTGGTTTCAAAAACCACTCGGTCTTGCTTCCCTTGAGGTTCTTTCAAGCTCCCGAGATGATTTCTACGCTTCTCAAGGCTGGCACGTTTTACGAGGCGGCCAATTCAAAGATTTGCTTATCCATGTATACCATAAATGGCCATGTTCCACAGCTTATTTGTATTTCAAAAAGATCAGAAGTTCCTCGTCCCTCACTCAGTCATGAGTTTCTCGGCTTTGGTTCGACCTTGGCTTGACGAACTTGACGGCATCGGGTGGCTCAACTTTCAGGGTCACCAGATGACTTCGCTGCGCCGTATTCGAGACGTGACCATACGTCCTGAGCTCTTGCATGCTGCGGTCCGATTTTGGGATCCGAAGGTACACGTGTTTCGTTTTGGCTTTCATGAGTTATGCCCCACCGTGGAGGAGTTTCATGCATATCTTGGCGGATTTAACCTGGAGACGCCGGTCATCCCTCTGCATGGGGTAAATTTTGCCAATGTGCTATCTGCCAAGCTCGGGATAAGTAATAAAGCAGCGAAGTCCATGCTCCAAGGAGGCATTATCAACATCCCGCGGGTTATAGCTCAATTTCGCCCAGAAGGTTTTGCGTTGTGCCTTTGCTTGGTTGCTGCTTTCTTGTTTGTCCATTCTGGCGGGCTGGCAAATTCATCACTAGTTGGCGTTGCCATGCAAATTGAAGAACGCAAAGATGTGGCTCCGATGGTTTTGGCAGAAACTTTGATGGGATTAGACAAGGTTCGTGCCGGGGATACCAATGTTTTTGAAGGCAGTGCTTTGCTTCTACAGGTAGGTTTCTCACTCAGCTTTCCCTTTTCCGGTTTTTCCCACATTCTCGTTTTACCTCAACGCTCGGGTTTAGGCTATCTATGGTTTCTTACTTGTCTTCTCTCTGATACAGATATGGCTGTGTGACAAGGCCAATTTGTTGGAACCCGTGCCACGGCGGCGGATTCATGAAACACAGGGATTCGTTCGAAGGGATTTTCTGGAAGTTTATGATGATGCGCATGGCTGGTTCAGGGTGCTTTCCCGGCTTACAGAAGAGGTAATTGCTTGGCGCTTGGCTTGGCTTGACAGTCCTGCCATGATTGTGAGCAACATGGGACGTCAGCGAGTGATTTTGGCTGGTTTATCTCGCTGGACTTTCTACATTCCAAACCGCATTCTCCGTCAGCTTGGCGTTCGTCAGACAATACCGCCATCAGAGAACTTCGTCATGCCGAATCACAACTTTGTCACCTTCAGAGCTTATCAGAACACTTGGAGGGAGCGTGCGACCATTTCAAGAGATCAGTATCCGAGTGTCAATCTTTCAGAGCGTTATGTGAGATGGTTGATAAGAGACATGGAAACAAGAGAATATGGAAGCCAAAGTTGACTTTTGAACCCGATCTTAATGTGCCCGAAATAAATTGCTTAGACCCGCGAGATGCTTCGCGTGAGGTCATGCTCTGTTTTGCTTGTTTTGTGTTTTGAAAGTTTCATGCTCAGCCATGTAATCCAAGAAGTTCATTTGAATAAAGATGAATTATGAGAGTTGCATTTTGATTTACACGCGACAGCTAAATATCAGCTCAAAGAGATATTTTGAAAGGTAGCGACCGGTCCCCAAGGTGAGGATGCCTACGTATCCTTTTTGCAGGATTCAGGTCATGACATAGTTCAAAAGTACAGATTTGGCTAGGGTTCACTCGAGTATTGACACTCTCCTTTTGCGCTCTAAATTTTGCCTAGTGCCGCCCTTTCGGGTTTTCGGTCTAGCGAGCTCGTTTGATTGATATGCCTTTTTTGCCTAAATCGCCCGATGTGGGTTTTCGACTTAGCAGGCTTGCTCTAAATTTTGCCTGGCACTGCCCGCCCTTGCGGTTTTCAGTCCAGCGAGCTTCTCTCAAGGGTAAAATCTCTTGAGCTGATCTATGTTAACCAAAGTGGAGAATTTGTTGCCGTCGAGATCAATGAGTTGTGTTGCGCCTCCGGACAAGATCTTCTTGATGATGTACGGACCTGCCCATTTTGTTCGAAACTTCCCACGAGGATCAAACACTGGAGCTCGGATCTCCTTCAAAACCATGTCACTTTCTTGCAGGTTTCTGGATTTCACTTTTTTGTTGAATGCCCGTGCAATTCTGCGCTGATAACCCTGAATGTGATACAGAGCCTTGAGCCGTCTTTCGTCAAACAACATAAGCTCCTCGAATCTCGAGCTTTGCCATTCCGCTTCGCTGACTTCTGATTCAACCATGACCCTCAGAGACGGTACCTCAAGCTCAATTGGGAGGACAGCCTCCATGCCATATACCAAAGAATAAGGTGTTGCCCCTGTCGGAGTACGAATGGATGTCCTGTATCCCCATAATGCCAACGGCAGTTGTTCGTGCCAATCCCTCGCGGACTGAGTGGTCTTTTCCAGTATTGTCTTGAGGGTTTTGTTTGCTGCTTCCACGGCTCCATTGGTTTGTGGTCGATAAATAGTTGACTTATGAACCTAGATTCCAAAATCTTCGAGAGTCTCTGCAACTCTACCCTTGAAATGAACCCCGTTGTCTGACACAAAAGCCTGAGGGACACCATATCGATAGATGATGTTCTGTTTGATGAAGTGGGAGACTTGAACTGCTGTCAAAGTTGCATATGAAGCGGCTTCGACCCATTTGGTGAAATAATCGATTGCCACCAAGATGAATTTGTGCCCGTTAGACGCAGCTGGCGTAATTCTGCCAATAACATCGATGCCCCAGGTAGAGAAAGGCCAAGGTGAAGTCATGGAGTGTAATTCTGATGGTGGTACATGCATGAGATTGGCGTGAATCTGGCATTTGTGACACTGTCTCACGTACTGGATACATTCAGTTTCCATGGTTGACCAGTAATATCCCTGACGGAGAATCTTCTTTGCGAGCATTATCCCGTTCATGTGAGGGCCACAGACTCCTTCGTGAACTTCTTCCATGATCATGGTGGCTTCCGTACCATGCACACATAACTTCTGCATCCCGCAATGCGATCGTCGGTACAGCTTTCCTCCGCAAATGATGTAATGAGAGGCTAACCTCCGAAGAGCAATTTGATCCTTCTTTTCAGTTTCTGCCGGGTACTCCCCTCTCTCGATGAAGTTCCAAATGTCGTGATACCACGGCAGACCATCGTCAGGCTCATTGACAACCATGACATATTCGAAAACGGGTTTGTTCCTCTGCTCAATTGTGATTGGTCTAAGCTTAACTCCATCTGGTATCTCCACCATTGAGGCCAAAGTTGCCAAAGCATCTGCAAATCTGTTCTTCAATCTCGGAACATGAGTAAATGTGACCATCTGAAATCGTGGGATTAGATCTTCGAGATCTTGGTGGTAGGGTTTAAGCTTGTCTTCTTTCACCTTCCAATCTCCGTTGGCTTGTGACACCACCAAGTTGGAATCTCCGACTACCTCCAGTCTCTTGACTTCGATTTCCAAGGCCGCTTCCATTCCTACTATGCACGCTTCATATTCTGATTGGTTGTTGGTGACTTTAAAATTTAACTTGAAAGCAAGAGGGATGTGTGACCCTTCTGGTGAGACTAGCAACACTCCGATTCCGAATCCTTTCTGATTGGCGGCTCCGTCAAAATACAACATCCAGACGTCGTTGGTTGTTGTCATTACATTCTCGTCAGGAAATTTGAACTCTACATCCTCGGGCCCTTCCACAGGATGGTCTGCTAGGAACTCCGCAACTGGTTTTCCTTTTACTGACTTTCGGGTGACGTACTTGATATCGAATTCTGCCAGCATAAGCAACCATCGTGCCAGCTTGCCTGTCAGTGCTGGCTTTTCGAATAGGTATTTGAGTGGATCCATTCGAGAGATCAGCTTCACAGAGTAGGCTAACATGTAGTGTCTCAATTCTTGGAAGCCCAGATTAACGCCCAACAGACTTTTTCCAGTGACGTGTATCACTCCTCACATCCCATCATTTTCTTGCTGATGTAGTAAACAGCTTTTTCGCTCCCTCTTTCTCCTTCTTGCGCCAACATGCATCCCATAGCCGAAGACGTGACAGACAAGTACAAGATAAGAGGCTGCCCTGGTATGGGTGGCATTAATACCGGAGGGTTCTGAAGATACTTCTTGATGGTCTCGAAAGCTTGCTGACACTTATCGTCCCATTTGAATGACACACCTTTCTTGAGTAAGCGAAACATTGGCTCGCAAGTGGAGGTTAACTTGGCGATGAACCTGCTGATAAACTGAATTTTCCCGAGGAAGCTCCGTATTTCCTTCTCTGTTCGAGGTGGCTCCATTTCCAAGATGGCTTTGATTTTTGATGGATCCACCTCGATTCCTCGTGTGGTAATCATGAATTCAAGCATTTTTCCAGCCGTGACTCCGAATGTACATTTCTCAGGATTGAGGTGCAGCCTGTATTTGCGGATTCTCTCGAAGAATTTCTTGAGGGCAGGCAGATGCCCTTCTCTCTCCTTGGCTTTGACAATCATGTCGTCCACATACACTTCTACCTCCTTGTGGATCATGTCATGTAACAATGTTGTGGCAGCTCTTTGGTAAGTAGATCCTGCGTTCTTCAGTCCGAATGGCATAACCCTATAGCAGTAGGTGCCCCATTCCGTGGTAAAAGTAGTTTTCTCACGATCTTCAGGAGCCATGAGAATCTGATTGTAACCTGAAAATCCGTCCATGAATGACAGCAGTGCGTGCCCCACGGTGTTATCTACCAAGACATCTATGTGTGGTAGAGGAAAATCATCTTTTGGGCTTGCTCTGTTCAGATCCCTGAAGTCTACACAGATCCTGATCTTCCCATTCTTTTTAGGAACATGCACAATGTTTGCGACCCATTGAGGGTACTCGGTGACTATCAGAAATCCTGCGTCTATCTGCCTCTGAACTTCCTTCTTGATTTCCAACACCCAATCTGGCCTCATCTTCCTCAATTTCTGCTTGACAGGTTTAGCGTCGGGGCACAAAGGGATTCGATGCTCCACTATCTCGGGCATATCCGCGTGTGACCATGCAAAAACATCTTCGAACTCTTTCAGGAGATCCGAGTGAGCTTTGAATTCTTCTGGAGACAGTCCGGAGCCGATTTGAACCATGCGCGGATTACTCTCATCTCTCAAATTTATAGAAACAACTTCTTCTTTTATAGGCTGAGCATGCCTTTCATCTTCCCTTTCGATTAGAGATCGGAGTTCTTTTGGAATTTCTTCCTCAAACTCGATCCCCTCATCATCGGGGTCGATGCAATTTATTCCGGACACAGCAAGATAAGCAAAGTCGATTTCATTTATTTCAAAGGAGGGGGCCCCAGGGGCATGATACATGAGAGTGGACTCAAATACAAAGGAAAAGTGATGACGTGGAGTGATAACAGACTCAAGCTCCGACTCAAAACTAGACTCAATACTAGATGCAGTGCTAGACTCAGACTCATATTCAAAATTAGTGCCAGTGTAAATGATTCTAGGTACAAAGGTGCAATTTTTATAAGTTCCATTGGCATCCACAATGAGTGCTACATTCTCCAGAGCTTCCTGACCCAGCATCATCAGCTCCATATCCTCAACAGGCTTTAAATCAGCAAGCGTCGCAGCAGCCTCGTCCCCTCTCATACCTAGTGGACTTTCTTCCCCAAACAGCGATAAAAGATTCCCTGAGTCAAGAACCTTGATCCAGTCAGCATGGAGCATCTTAGCCGGCTCCTTCCATTCTTCTGTTTCATCATCACTGCCCCAGGTGTTGTCGGCGAAGATTTCAAATCCTGGCAGCTTGGTTCTTGTTTCCAAGTCCCAGAATGGCTCTGGGTCCCCTTGATAGGGAGCCTCTGAAGCTTTTATGAAGTGGATAGGCCCTTTCCTGGTATGAGCTTGTGCTTTCCCATCATGACCAGATTTATAACCGAGACCAAAACGGTGGATGTTTGTCAGAAACTTGGGAAACTCTGCTATCCCTTGATTGTTGCGACCAAGCCCCAGTCCGGGCAAATACTCCATTTTTAGCATCACATCCAGAGCCGTTGATCTTATTGAGAAATCCTCGTCCATCTCGATAGTGAATACACCATCGGAAGTATCAAAGGAAAAACCTCCAAGAGTAGTGTCTTCTTCTCCGTGAGCAATCTCAAGCAAGGGAGCATTATTAGGGATATGTGGGCGAATTCCAGAATCTCCATAAATGGTCAAAGTTCCTATGGCCAGCCCAAGCTGAACTTTCTGATGTAGGGAGGAAGGTACAGCCATGATGTCTGATCGGTGGAGCCATGGCCTGCCCAGCAACAGGTTGAATGACGAGGGGATGTCGAGCACATGAAACTCAACATTAGTCTCAAAATCTTCGATTATTATTTCCATCTGGATTGTCCCAATCACGTCTCGTCGAGTATTGTCGTAAGAACGCACTCCAAGATTCGATGTCTGGAAATCCTTGTTCTTGAAACCCAAATGATAAGCTGTACACAGGGGACAGACATTCAAGGCAGATCCATTATCCAATAACACAATTGGGACCCACTTTTCTTTGCATTTCAGAGTAATGTGCAATGGCTTGTTGTGACCGGCTCCTTCTGGTGGCAGATCCTTTTCGGTGAAAACTACGACATGCTTCGCGCGGGTTGGTGTAAGTAGAGCTACCATCGTTTCGGGAGGAGTGTTTGGTGGCACCTCCATGTTTGACAGAGCTTTAATTAGTTTCTGACAGTGCTCTCGAGATGAAGAGAGCAACCCCCAAATAGACACTGAGGCTGGGGTTCGTTCAAGCTGTTTCTGAATCGGATCACTTGTTACCGGGGAATTCTTTGGGAGTGGCCTAGCAGCCGGGTTCTGTTGAGAGATAACTTCTGGATGGTCAGGAATTGTGTTCTCGAGAATGGGATCATCCCAAAAAAAATCCCCTGTTGTGGCATGGTTGGAGGAATTTCCACCTTGGAGGTGGGCTGGTTGGTAGATTCGACCACTTCTGGTTATTCTGTTGACCGTTTCTTCCCATAACTCCTGATTTTCACCCCAGAAATTCATGTATTCTTCATCGACCTTCCGTTTGCCAGTCCTGATGGCTTCCCTTTTCTTCATGGTTTCTTGATCTTCGGCCCAGAAATTCATCAGATCATTTCTGGTCCCTTGTTCCTCGATTTTTACTGCTTCCATCTTTGCCTTGAGGCTGTCTACTTCAGAGTCTTGCCAAAAGGACGGATCCAGCATGGCCTTATTGACAGTCCATACCTCATCATTGCTTACTCGGATATCGACTATTGCTTCTTCATCCCAGATGGTAGCCATAGGGTCGGTGACTAGTACTGATACATGGGAACCAATCTTGATTTCCGAAGGTAGCTTCTATAACAGAAAGACCCTCTTCTCTGAAGCGTGCAAGTGGTGAAATAATGTCTGCTGGATGCCTGTCTGGTACTAGCATTAGGGGATTTGCATCCCCTTCTTCTTTGTTTTGCTCGGTAATATCAATCCGATAGACATGGGAACTTTCTGATATGTGAATAGTAGGCTTCTCTAGGAATTCGGGGATGATGAATTGGCTTGGGTCCTCGGAGATTAGCAAAGAACCAAACAATGCTTGTCGGGATTCCTCCCAATCCTGATCGCTCATGGACCATTCTTCTTCCTCCACAATGTCACTCCATCTTGGTTTTTGTACTGAACTGGCGTATGAAAGGAAATGGATTTCAAGATTCTCTGGCAGGGTAACAACGGGTTTTGGTTCGGTAGCTGTGATGATATAGAGGTTAGGGTCAAATTTAGTGGAGGTAAGGTCTTTTGTAGTGGAGATGAAGGATATTTGGCTAGCTTGGGTGTTTTGTTTGTGGTTTGGTAAAGGGTTAGAAATGGTGTTGGGCTTTTGATCAGGTAGTGGGATGGTTCCGTCGTCCACAAGATCTTGGATCTTATGTTTGAGAGGCATGCAATTGTTGGTGTGATGGCCGGGCATCTGGTGGTAGGCACAGTAGGTATTTGGATTGTGGTTGGGGGAGAGTTCTTTGGGTAGTTCTCGAGGCTCGAGAGGCTGGATGGCTTTTCGGTCAAGGAGTTTTTTGTATACTGTGACAAGGGGGAAAGGGAGTGGGTGAAATTCTCTTCTTGGCCGGGGAGCTGCTTGCTGGAATTGTGATTGGGTTGCAATCTGGTTAACAGGTTCAGTTTTGATTGGTTTGGGGTTGGAAGAGCTGGCTTGGTTTTGATTGTAGTTACTAGGTCCAAACAAGGTGTTGTTGTTGCCAGAGTAAACTCGTCTTGGTTTGGGGGTGGATTCACCTTTCTCAAATAAGCCGCTTTGGAGAGCATCCTCAACTGCCAGACCAGCTTCATAGAAAGTTTTGAAGTCAGCGGTGGTTTGAAAAACCACCAAGTGCTTGGCAAAATCTGGTTCTAGGTTCCTCGTGATAATTCTCATTTGCTCCTTTTCTGAAGGCCGTTCCATCATCTGAGAGGCTTTCCCTCTCCACCTCTTAACAAAGTCAGCGAAGGACTCATTCTTCCCTATTTTGGTTGACTCCAGCTCCCGAATAGTCATTTCAAGCTGAATGTTGTAATTGTATTAGGCGACAAAGGCTGCCCCAATATCTTCCCATGTCCTCTTCTTGGAGATGTCCAAATTCAGAAACCAGCGGAGTGCAGGTCCAGTTAGAGTTTGCTGGAACATCTGGCCCATTGCATCTTTTCCAACGTCATACATGGATAAAGTACCCACATATGTTTGTAGATGAGCTTTCGGGTCACCACTGCCGTCAAACTTGTCCCAATCCATTGGTTTGAACTTGTCGGGGAGCTTTGCATCTGGGAAAAGGCACAACTTCTCCATATCAATCCCTGTAGCTGCTATTTTCTCCTGTTTCTGAACAGACTCCTCGAGTTTAGCCAGCTTGGTTAATACCGACTCCATGTTTTGACTGCTTGATCCTTCTGCTGGTGGAGGGAGTTGAGTGGTCAGTTTCTGGATCATGAGCATCATCTGGGTCATCTGCTTGGCGTTATTGGTTTTCTGCTCTTCCAAAGCATCCTTAAGAAGCTGAATTTCGTCTTTCTCTTCTGCCATAGTTGCACCCTCGGTTGACTGTACTGTTCTTGACTCAGTTCGAACTAATCGCTGTTCGGGGGTTCGAGTCCAGCCCGGTATGAGGTTTCTCTTCTTCTTGCCAATGGTTAGTACTGATGATGTGCACAAATGGAACTCAGGGATGCAATGACCAGTGTATGTGTAGAATGGAAAAGGTTGTATGTACAAGGAGATGATGCGTAATGCATGAAAGGATTGCCCCGACTTTCTCCTTATTGTGTCGGATATGTTCAAATTCCCATGGTTTACGAAAACAATGGCCGGACCGGAAGTTGCCTACGTATCCCCATGAAGAGGAATCAGGCCATGACGTAGTTCAGGACTACAATTTTGGCTCTTTTTCTCAAAAGGTCTTTTTTATTAAAAGCATGAAATTTTTACAAACTGACATGACAGACCTGACATTGGACTTGACAACAGACTCGATAATTAAACAACAACAGACTCGATAATCAAAAGTGCTAAGAATCACAAGCTGGCTTGATTCTTCAAAAGAAGCCCTACTGGCTGGATTAAGTCAGTGGTTATTCACATCCGGCAACAGACTCGATAATTAAACAGCAACAGACTCGATAATTAAACAAGAATCACAGGTTGACTTGATTTTCCAAAAGAAAACCTTGTTGGCTTGATTTGTTCATTGCATGATTACTCCCGGCTTTGAAAGCCGTTCTTAAGAGGAAGGCTGATTAGGAGATGTCGATCCCGCGGAGGATCCTGTTTCATCGACTTTCCCTTTTCCCTTAGGGTCTTCCTTTTTCTCCTGCTTGTACTGATCCTTGAGCTGCTGTGGGGTCATGCCATCATTATTGAGGATGCAATCCGCGAAGCACACATCACATTCACACTCGTCCCAATACTTGTGGCCTGTGACGGGGTCTTCGAAGTAGTAGACGGGCTGGCCGTTGTTATCAAAGTATTTCACGGGTGGCATGGTTGTGAGCTCCCCGTTATCTTGCTCCATCATCAAGGTAATCTTTTCTGGCATTGGCTCTGGCTCTTCGGGAAAGCAAAACTTCCATCCTTCATTTGCATCCCATTGGAGAGACACTCCTGGCAAGTTGGCTTCAGCCAGCAGACTGAGTTTTTCATCAAGTTCCTCCCCCATATGGTCTTCAATGTTGAGCTTTCCTGGTTGAGGCCCCTCTGGCTTGCATGGAGGTTGCTCGGGCTGAACTTCTTCAATTATCCACACGGGCGCCCCTTGGTGGGTGGTGAGGGTTGACTTGAATCGCTTGTATGGTGCTCCAGACATGATGACTCTACCACAAAGGAAATGTGTTTTATTTTGGGAAAAGGGAGCCAGTTGTAGCATTTTTTTTTGAGATTTTTTTTTTAGAGAGGAATTTTCGTCTATCTAACACAACGTGTGATTGTCGGGGCAATCATTATGGATATGAACATGATGTAATGACCTAAGGTTAAGCTACCCTAAGTATGCATGCAGGATGGAGACAGTAGGCACATGAAGTGATATATACAAAGATGGATGAATGATTGACAGGCAAACAAAACATACAGATGAAGAGATAAACAGGATAATAGGATAACAGGTAAACAAGATAACAGGTAAACAGGATAACAGGTAATCCTACCCTGAGGGTCCCTGTCTTAGGTTGAAAGGTACTACGGTTTACTATATGCAAAGGCTGGGTTTTGGTTAAGAGGGCGGGGGGGGGGGGGGGGGTTACCTAGACTAGAGCCAATATTTGCCTCCCAGTGCCAAGTGTACTGCATGGCAAAGGTCGAACGGCAGGCTGGCTCATCATCGTCCGGGGTTGCCGAGAATCTTGGGATGTTTCAAAAATCCCACAAATATTTTTCAAATTTGGCTCACCAATAAATTAATTTTTATTTTGAAATTTTACTCAGGCAAACAACCGAGAAAGCTCTAGTCCGGATTGGTCGGGCGTAGCCCTGTTATTGCACCATTCCTTTCTCGATCACGCGGAGCGTGTTCGTTTTTGTCAAGCTTTCGGGGGTTGTTTTACATGTGTAAAATACCAATATAAGAATTAATTTAAAAGTCCCCAGCAGAGTCTCCATTTTGTGGACGGTGGATCCACGCGGCTCGATGCCTTTTGTGTTTGGAAAGTGAAAAGAAAAAAAAATGTGAGCCGCCACCCGGGATTTATTCGGAAAATGATTTTGGTACCCGAGAAACCGTTTAAGAAAATGAATGATGACTCTTATGCCGTTCCTGGAAAAAGATTTGATCTGCGAAAAGATTCTTGGATTCGGAAGCCAGGTTACGAACGGGAAAGGTTTTATTGAAAAGCACCCCGCTCGCCCGGGAAATTCCCGGTCTTTACTAAATTTTTGTGGGATTTTAGAGAATATTTTTATTGAAAAACTTTAACAAATAAACAAGCAAATAAAGAAATTAAATAGAACCATAACGGAAATAAAATTAAACAAGAGGACTAAATAATAATAATGGAAAAATAAAGGGGGAAAATGCAATAAACAAGTTACAGAAAATCAGAAAAACAGAGCACGAACAGGGGAAAAACAGGGGAGATTTTTGTGCCAAAAGATTAGCCGTACGGCTAACCTAAGTTGGCCGTACGGTGCACTTAAGTTAGCCGCACGGTTAACTTTTTGAAATATTTTTTAAAATTTTGGTTTTTGAACAGAAACTCGTATTTGCTTGAAAAGTTTGATTTTTATGGAAAATTTGATCACCCGAGCCTAGAGATGACTATTAAAGTCACTCTCGACCCGGGAGGATCCCCTCAAAGGCCAATGGTTTAGAACCCGACTAAAGAAATGTGGTTGTACCTTACTGGAAACTTTGAGACCTTTGGATTTTTGAACGCGAAATCCTTGGGAACAGGTTTGTTGCACACTGGTGAATCACTCAGGGAGGTTTGAAATGAAGAGAATGAAATGAATATGAAGCTTTCGCGGGTATTTGGATGGAATTTTGAACGGAAAATGACCGAGGAATTTGTCAGCGTGTCGCCGGAGTGAGGGTGCTACTGTTGTGTGTGAAAAATGGGAGAGGATGGAGGTTATTTATAGGCGTAAAAACAGAATAAAATCGGCATAAAATCCTTCCGAAATGATGAGATGCTTCTGCAATAAATTTTCAAATATTTTCTGACACATAGCCGTACGGTTTAGAGAGGTTGGCCGTGCGGCTTATATGAGTAAGCTGTGCGGCTGGACTGGGGGAATGTAAACCGTACGGTTGGTTCAATGAACCGTACGGCTAGGTTATTTTCGTCCAAGAATTCTGAAGTCTGGCATGTTGTTCCAAGGTACCACCAAAATATTTCTTTCATCATTGGGGATGCACAGGGGTTTAAAATTGGGGTGTCTACATTCATATTCCAGTGTTCTCCTTCTGGCACGTTACAAGAGATGGTTGACAAGAGATATCGAAGCAAGAGCAAATGGAAACTAAGACAGACGTTAGACTCGATCTTACTGTGCTTGAAATAAGTTGTGTACCCACTGTTATGGATGTTGTTGTTTATTTCTTTTGAAAGTTTCATGCTCAGCCATGTAATCGAAAAAGTTTGTTTGAATAAACTTGAGTTTTGAGAATTTTCCATTCTTGGTGTTCACCAGTTCTGTCTGTGAAATCTTGAAATGCGCATAATGACTTGGAATCAACTCGAAAGATTGTGACCGAACCTCAGGGTGAGGCTGCCTACGTATCCCTTGTAAAAAGGAATCAGGTCATGACGTAGTTCAGGACTACAAATGTTTGGTTAGGGTTCACTCGGGTATTTACACTCTCCTTTTGTGCTCTGAATTTTGCCTAGTACCGCCCTTGCGGGTTTTCGGTCTAGCGAGCTTTTGACTTATTTAGCCTTATCTTTTGCCTAGGCTGCCCTTCCGGGTTTTCAACCCAGCAGGCTTTGCTCTAATTTTTGCCTGGAACTGCCCGCCCTTGCGGTTTTCAGTCCAGCGAGCTTCTCTCAGGGGTAGTATCTCTTGAGTTGATCCAAGTTGATCAGAGTAGAGAATTCATTGCCATCGAGATCGATGAGTTGTGCTGCTCCTTCAGATAAGATCTTTTTGATAATATAAGGCTCGGCCCATTTTGGTCGAAACTTCCCACGAGGATAAAAAATGGAGCTCGAATTTCTTTCAAAACCATGTCGTCTTCTTGTAAATCCCTGGATTTCACCTTCTTGTTAAAAGCACGGGCTATTCGGCGCTGATATCCCTGAACATGATATAAGGCTTTAAGACGTCTTTCGTCGAATAACATGAGCTCCTCGAACCTCGCGTTTTGCCATTCTGCTTCATCAATTCCTGATTCTGCCATGATCCTCAAAGATGGGATTTCGAGTTCGATGGGAAGAACAGCCTCCATGCCTTAAACCAAAGAGTAGGGCGTTGCTCCTGTCGGAGTTCGGATAGATGTCCACTATCCCCACAATGCTAAAGGCAGCTGTTCATGCCAATCCCGTGCAGACTCAATGGTTTTCTCCAGTATAGACTTGATGGTTTTGTTGGCCGCTTCTACAGCTCCATTGGTTTGCGGTGGATAGACAGTAGATTTATGAACTTGAATCCCAAATTCTTTAAGAGTTTCTGCCGCTCTTCCTTTGAAATGAACCCCGTTGTCTGACACAAAGGCTTGAGGGACCCCATATCTGTAGATGATATTCTGCTTGATGAAGTGAGCAACCTGGATTGCAGTGAGGGTCATGTAGGAAGCAGCTTCAACCCATTTGGTGAAGTAATCAATTGCAACCAAAATGAATTTGTGCCCATTTGACGCCGCTGGTGTGATTCTGCCGATAACATCGATGCCCCAGACGGAAAAGGGCCAAGGCGAGGTTATGGAATGCAATTCTGATGGCGGGACATGCATGAGATTGGCATGAGTTTGGCACTTGTGACATCGTCTTACATACTCAACACATTCAGTTTCCATGGTTGACCAATAATAGCCTTGCCTCAAGATTTTCTTGGCGAGCATCATGCCGTTCATATGAGGGCCGCAAACTCCTTTATGTATTTCCTCCATGATCCTGCTGGTTTCTTCTCCGTGCACGCACAGTTTGTGTGCTCCGCAATGAGATCTCCGATATAGTCTTCCTCCGCAAATGATGTACTGAGACGCGAATCTCCAAAGAGCAACTTGGTCCTTCTTTTTTTTTGGGTAATTTAGCTTGAAATTAAAAGGGGTTAAGCGAATGTACAGCCTACAAGGGGCATACCCCAGGGAGGACAAAATAAAAAAAAGAAAAGAAAGGAAAATTGCGTACTCCCCGGCACAACCCGCCGGGGCGGGAAAATAGGAGGCCAGCACAACCCGCTGGGATAAGTATAATAAGCATAAAGCAGTAGAAATAAATTTGTTAAAATGGGCATTCTAACCCACAAAATCCGGAATATAAAATATACAAATTGAGTCCCATTTTGGTGTGATAAGAGGGCCCCACGAAGGGCCTCTATGTCGGCAGCAAGGGGTTTAACCCTGCAACTTTTGCTGTTGCTTAATGGGCACACTAGTCAACATTTCGATTCCACCATAATAAGAACATCAGGGCAGATATTAAAATTCTCGGGCACAAAGGCCCACCAATTGGATAACGTTTGGGACCAAAAGGATTTTAATGGGTGCAACCAAACAGGCTGCTGTAACAGTACCTTCAGCTGTGGTCAGTCCTTTTAGGCAAATAGAATGCCCACTTGCAAGGGAGAGAGTGGATCTCACTCTCTCCTTCTTCAACAGATTTCCAGGTGTGAACCAATTAACCCATTAACCCATTAACCAAGGCCAGAAACCCAAACAAATGCATAAGAGAAATGATAATCGACTTCACTGAGTATACCTTAGCAACCAGAACCCATTGTGGTATTACCCCCACCGCCGTGACACCAACGACACCTAACGGGAGGAACTAAGTCGCAAAGGAATAGCCAGTTTGGTAAGTGATCCTCCGATCTCAAAAGCCTCTATGTGAGGCTCGCTGGTAGAAGGTTCAGGGTATAAGAGCTTCAAACAACTGGGCTTACCAGTTCCATGGACTTGAAGTGATTGTAGATCTGGGTACTTGATTATGCGTCCAAGGTCTGCTGGAAACGCACTCCTTTGAGGACGAAACCCAACTGGTGGAGACCTGATTGAACGATCAGATCCCCTTGTAGAAGCTACATCAGCAGCTTTAAAGAGGACACCATTTTTGACGATGGGCCTTGTGCTCTTGAGATAGGTGAGGACGACCCATCTGATGAAGACGACCCTCATCATGTGATCGCTGCCTTGCTGGACTCTCGAACCCCTGGGTTTTGATGACCATCGAAAACCCAGTCCTCCTGTGGATTTTAACCCTCACGACGATCTGGATCTCCCATGGTTGGAGAGTTCTCTCCCTCACGGATGAGTGGGGAATTCGAACCCCTGTTGAATGAGTGGAGAAGACGAGACAGAAGGAAGGGTAGAGGGAACCCCGAGATCTGCTCCATACTTGCAATTACTTGAGTGAAACTCGATAGAGAGGTTGAGACCCCTTTGCTCGATTTTGGAAGGTAATCTGAGAAGACAGATTGTAGAAACCAAACATATAGAATGGTGAATTGATAAAAATTAGATAGGAATTAAGAGGAGTGCATTCTCTCTCTAGATTCTAGAGAGAGAAGCTCTCAACTCTCACCAGGTCCACTGCCCTAGGAGTAACTATTCCCTGAGCGTTGGCACCGAAGACACTTGGTCCTTCTTATCGGTTCCTACTGGATACTCGCCTTTTTCAATGAAGCTCCAAATGTCGTGATACCACGGCAAGCCATCGTCCGGCTTGTCAATGGCCATGACGTATTCGTAGACAGGTTTGTCTCGTTGCTCAATTACAATCGGTCTGAGTCTGACTCCGTTTGGTATCTCAACCATGGATGCTAATGTTCCTAGAGCATCGGCAAACCGATTCTTCAACCTTGGCACATGTGTGAAAGTAACCATCTGAAATCGTGGGATCAAATCATCCAAGTCTTGATGATAAGGTTTCAACTTGTCTTCTTTGACTTTTCAGTCACCGTTTGCTTGTGACACCACTAAGTTTGAGTCCCCGACCACTTCTAGTCTTTTGACTCCAATTTCCAAGGCAGCTTCCATCCCTACGATGCAGGCTTCATATTCTGATTGGTTATTAGTGACTTCGAAGTTTAACTTGAAAGCAAGAGGGATATGCGATCCTTCTGGGGGAAATTAACAATACCCCAATTCCAAACCCTTTCTGATTGGCTGGCCCGTCGAAATACAACATCCAGACATCATTAGTGGCTGTCATCACATTTTCATATGGGAATTCAAACTCTACATCTTCTGGACCTTCCACAGGGTGATTGGCAAGAAACTCGGCAACGGCTCTTCCTTTTACTGACTTCCTAGTAACATACTTTATATCAAATTCTTCTAGCAAAAGCAACCATCGTGCTAACTTACCTGTAAGTGCGGGTTTCTCAAATAAATATTTGAGAGGGTCCATTCGAGAAATCAGCATTACAGAGTAAGCCAACATATAATGCCTTAACTTCTTGGAAGCCCAAACCAAACCCCAACAAGTCTTTTCCAGAGAAGTGTACCGCTCTTCGCAACCAACCATCTTCTTGCTTATGTAATAGACAGCCTTCTCAGATCCGCTTTTTCCTTCTTGTGCTAGCATGCATCCCATGGCGGATGAAGTGACTGACAGATATAGAATCAGAGGTTGCCCCGGCACGGGTGGCATTAGGACCGGAGGATTCTGCAAGTACTTTTTGATTGTTTCAAAGGCTTTCCGACATCTGTCGTCCCACTTAAATGGCACACCCTTCTTGAGAAGATGAAACATCGGCTCGCAAGTTGAGGTTAACTTGGCGATGAATCTGCTGATGAACTGAACCTTGCCGAGGAAACTTCGCACCTCTTTTTCTGTTTGCGATGGTTCCATTTCAAGAATAGCCTTGATTTTGGATGGATCCACTTCGATTCCTCGGGTTGTGATCATGAAACCCAACATCTTGCCTGTTGTAACTCCGAACGTGCATTTTTCGGGATTGAGACGCAATCTGTACTTGTGAATCCTTTCAAAGAATTTTCTGAGAGCGTGCAAGTGCCCTTCTCTTTCCTTGGACTTGACGATCATGTCGTCCACGTATACTTCGACTTCTTTGTGGATCATATCATGCAATAAAGTTGTAGCGGTCCTCTGGTAAGTAGATCCGGCATTCTTTAACCCAAACGGCATAACCCTGTAACAGTAGGTCCCCCATTCTGTGGTGAAAGTGGTTTTTTCTCGGTCCTCGGGGGCCATGAGAATCTGATTGTAGCCAGAAAAACCATCCATGAAAGAAAGCAATGCGTGCCTCGCAGTGTTGTCTACAAGTACATCTATATGTGGCAGTGGAAAATCATCCTTAGGGCTGGCTTTGTTCAAATCTCTGAAATCCGCAGACTCGAATCTTGCCGTTCTTCTTGGGAACAGGTACGATGTTGGCGACCCACTGAGGGTATTCTGTTACCATTAAGAACCCTGCGTCTATCTGCTTCTGAATTTCCTTCTTGATTTCTAGCACCCAGTCAGGCCTCATTTTTCTCAACTTCTGTTTGACAGGTTTTGCATCAGGATAAAGCGGGATTCGATGCTCCACGATTTCAGGATCAATTCCGGGCATGTCCGCGTGAGACCATGCAAAGACATCTTGAAATTCTTTTAACAGATCTGAGTGAGCTTTAAATTCTTCTGGAGACAACCCAGAACCGATTTGAACCATTTGTGGATTACTCTCATCTCTCAGATTTATTGAAGTTACTTCTTCTTTTATAGGCTGAGCATGCCTTTCATTTTCTCGTTCGATTAGAGATCGGAGTTCTTTTGGAATTTCTTCCTCAAACTCAATCTCATCATCGTCGGGGTTAACACAATTTATTTCAGACACAGCAAGATAAGCAAAGTCGATTTCATTCATTGCAAAAGGGGTGGCCCCAGGGGCATGATACATGAGAGTGGACTCAAACTCAAAAGAGAAATGATGATGTGGAGGACTAACAGACACATGCATTGACTCAGAAGTGGACTCAAACTTGGTGCTAAACTCAGACTCAACGCTAGACTCTGACTTAGACTCAAATTCAGTGCCAGTGTAAATAATTTTGGGTAGAAAAGTGCAATTTTTATAAGTTCCGTTAGCATCCACAATGAGCGAGGTAACATCTCCAAGGGTTTCCTGGCCTAGCATCATCAGCTCCATGTCTCCAACAGGCTCCAAATCAAATATCATGGCAGCGGGCCCGTCCTCGACCGTACCTATTGGACTTTCATTCCCAAACAATGATATCAGATTCCCTGAGTCAAAAACTTCGATCCAGTCAGATTTGCATTGTTTGACCAATTCTTCTAGCTTTGCTGATTCATCATCACTGTCCCAGGTGTCGTTGGCGAAGATTTCGAATCCTGGCAGCTTGGTCTTTTTCTCTACGTCCCAAAATGGCTCTGGCTCTCCTTGATAGATAATTTCTTTTCCTTTAACGAAACGAATGGGACCTTTCTTTGACTGAACACGGGCTCGAGTTTTCCATCCACTTCCAAGCTCATCTTTGTTGGGTTGATAACCGAGACCGAAGCGGTGATTGTTCATAGGGAAATCTGGGAATTTGGCCACTCCTTGATTGTTGCGGTCCAACCCCAAACCTGGCATGTAAGCCATCTTTCTCATCATTTCAACAACCGTAGAGCTGACCGAGAAATCTTCATCCATTTTGATAGTGAGAACTGCTCTGGCGGTGTCAAAAGAGAATCCTCCAAGAGAGACGTCTTCTTCTCCATGTGTGATCTCAAGCACAGGGGCATTATCAGAGATATGGGGACAAATTCCAGATTCTTACACACCCAGGGGTTGCCCCAGCGGTTAGGGCGAGTGCCTGATTTTAGGGGTAGTCCTTTTGGTCAGGAGTTCGATTCCCCGCAGGGTGAGTACCTGTGCTAAGTGGGGGGCCGTGACTGGTGTGGGTTGCGCCAGCTCCCTCCGAGGTTTGGGTCGTGCAGTGGGTCCAATTAGTGGCCTGTTGTAGGGCTGTTCCTCGGTTATCAAAAAAAAAAAATTCCAGATTCTCCATAGATAGTCAAAGTCCCTGCGGCTAGACCAAGCTGAACTTTCTGATGTAGAGAAGACGGTACTGCCATAATGTCTGGGTGATGAAGCCATGGCCTACCCAACAACAAGTTGAAAGATGAAGAAATGTCGAGCACATGGAACTCGACGTTAGACTTGAAACTTTCGACTGATATTTCCAGTTGAACAATTCCGATTACATCCCTTCGTGTATTATCATAGGCGCGCACTCCAAGATTTGATGGTTGGAAATCCTTAGTTGTAAACCCAAGACAGTAGGTTGTGCGCAGTGGGCAGACATTCAAAGCAGATCCATTGTCTAGGAGAATAACGGGGACCCATTTCCCCATACATTTCATAGTCATGTGAAGCGGCTTGTTGTGACCGGCTCCTTCTGGCGGCAAATCTTTCTCAATGAATGTCACAACATGTTTTGCCTGGTTCGGCGCGAGCAAAGCTACCAATGTTTCAGGGGGAGTGTCAGGTGGCACTTCCATGTTGGACAGAGTCTTGATTAGTTTTTGACGGTGTTCCTTGGATGAGGAAAGTAGCCCCCAGACAGATACTGATGCTGGAGTTCTTTCAAGTTGCTTCCGGATGGGGTCTTCCACTGGCATAGGATTCGTTTGAGGTGGTTGAGTGACAACTTCCGGTGCCTGAGTGACATCTTCCGGATTATTTGGAGTCGAATTGTCCTGGACAGGATCGTTCCAAGCAAATGCCCCAGCCTGAGCATGGTTAGAGGTGTTGCCTCTTTGCAGGTTAGCAGGTTGGTAAATCCGTCCGCTTCTTGTTACTCGGTTGACTGATGGCGACTCTTCATCCCAAAAATCTGAAAAATTCATTGACCTCTCGTTTTTCGGCTTTAATGGATTCCAACTTCTGTTCAGTGTCAAAATACTCAGACCAAAAACCTGCAAGACTATCCTCAACTTTTCGTTTCTCGATCTTGATGTTCTCCATCTTCTTTCCCAGATTTTCTACTGCTTGATTGCGCCAAAATGAATCATCTAACATGGCTCTGTTGACGGTCCATACTTCATCATTGTCGAATCAAATATCGATCACGTCTTCTTCGTCCCAAAATGAGTCTGTAATTAAAACCGAAACGTCTGGCTGAGGAGGAAATGGCACGGATGGTCGAGGCAGAGATTCTCCAATAATGTAGGCCTGAGGAAACCAGTCATGGTCACCAAAAACGGTTTCTATGGCAGAATGTTCTTCAATCCCAGGAAGCGGAGGTGGCAACAAATTATCTGGAGGGTTACTGCTAGGGACCCAATGATAAACTTCACCGAGTGTTCGATTCCATATGTCTCCGGGTTCTTCAAACAATGCAGGGAGCGAAACTGTATCCAGAGGATCAGTGCAAATTGCCTCCCACCTTTCTCGCCAATCTTCTTGTTCGTTTGGTTCAACATATTCAAGAGTATGCACCATTCCTGCGATGCACACGACTTTGCCGATCCGATAGATACTGGAGTCTGTTGGTATAGAAACAACCGGCTTGGTATAAGAATCTGGGATAATAAATTGGCTTGGGTCCCACTCATGGCGGAGTTCTTCCCAATCTTGATCGTTCATAGCCCATTCCTCTTTTTCGGTGATATCTGCCCATCTAGAGTTGGGTTTTGGTTTAACACTTTCGAGGAAGTGAATTTCGAGATCTTCTGATACAGGGATGAGGGGTTTAGGTTCGGTGACTGGTATGATGTATAGGCTAGGGTTGAATTTAGTGGAGCTTGGGTTATTTGGAGTGGAGCTGAGAGAGATTTGGTTGATTTGGGTATTGGACTTGTGTTCTGGCATGGGGTTTGAGACAGTGTTTGGCTTTTTGAGGGGGAGTGGAAGTGTTCCATCTTCAATGAGGTCTTGGATTTTGTGCTTGAGACGGATACAATTGTTGGTATGATGACCGGGCATGTCCTCCCTGGGGTATGCCCCTTGTAGGCTGTACATTCGCTTAACCCCTTTTAATCTCAAGCTAATTTACCCAAAAAAAATGATGACCGGGCATTTGGTGATAGGAACAGAAGGCATTCGGGTTATGGTTTGGAGGAAGCACTTTGGGTGGCTCGCGAGGCTCGAGTGGCTGGATGGCGCCTTTTTTGAGGAGCTTTTTGTAGACTGTGGTCAAGGGAAAGGGAAATTGGTAAAAAATTCTTGCTTGCCGGGTTGGTTGGGTTGCTTTCTGGTTAATGGGCTTAGTTTTGGTTGGCTTTGAGGAGCTGCCATGGGCATGGCTGTATTGGTTAGTTCTGAACAGGGTATTGTTGTTGCCGGAGTAAACTCTTTTGGGTTTGGCAGATTCTCCTTTCTCAAATACACCAGCTCTGAGTGCATCTTCAACCGCAAGGCCGGCTTCGTAGAAAGTTTTGAAATCGACGGTGGTTTGAAAGACTACCAGATGCTTTGCAAAATCAGGCGCTAGATTCTTCGTGATAATTTTCATTTGTTCTTTCTCCGAGGGTCGATCTATCATTTGAGACGCTTTTCCTCTCCACCTCTTGATAAAATCAGCAAAGGACTCGCTTGCTCCCATCTTGGTTGCGTCCAGTTCTCGAATGGTCATCTCAAGCTGAATGTTATAATTGTACTGGGCCATGAAGGCTGCCCCAATAGCCTCCCAACTTCCTTTCTTTGAAATGTCAAGATTCAGAAACCATCGCAGTGCTGGTCCTGTTAGAGTCTGCTAAAACATTTGACCCATGGCATTCTTCTCAATGTTGTACATGGACAGAGTACCCACATATGTTTGCAGATGAGCTCTTGGGTCTCCACTTCCATCAAACTTTTCCCAGGTTATAGGCTTGAATCCTTCCGGGAGTTTGGCGCTGGGAAATAGACACAACTTGTCCATATCAACACTTGTGGCAACTACTTTCTCTTGCTTCTGGACTGATTCTTCGAGTTTGGCGACCTTCGCCATCATTGCTTCCAAGTTCGGATTCTCTTGCGAAGGTGGATTCGGTGGTGGTTGCTCCCCTGGACCTCCTGGCGGCTTGTTCTGAAGGGTCAGACCTTGTATCAGGAGTAGCAATTCAGCCATCTGACTATCACTGTGTTCCCGTTGTTCTTCCAAGGCTAGCTTGAGAGCCTCGATTTCGTTCTTGTTTGCCATATCTGCAGGACCTGCCGAATCTGACTGTACCGCTTTTGACTCAGTTCGAATTAATCGCTGTTTGGGAGTTCTAGTCCAACTAGGTACAGTGTTTTTCTCGCTCTTACCAATGATTGAAACTGATAGTGGAAACAAAACGAATTTAGTGACTGGTGCAAAGAATGCTGTGTATGAATTTATGTACAAATGAAAGAATGATGCATGATGTGCAATGCAACCACAGTTTTGGAAAGGATTGCCCCAATTTTCAGTGCTCTGTTGAATGTATTTAAAAGATTTTGCAAAACAAAGGCCAAACCTTTTTAGGGGTTGCCTACGTATCCCCATTTCGGAAGAATCAGGCCATGACGTAGTTCAAGACTACAACTGGCTCTCTCCCTCAAACAATGAGAAAATTCAACATTTTGGAAAGTACAAACTGACTCAAGCGACATAAAGAAAAGCACAAAGTGACTCAAGTGAAATAAATAAAAGTACAAATTGACTCAAGTGAAATAAAGCAAAGTACAGACTTGATAGTCTCAAAAGGGCCCTGCAGGCTAGATCTGTTGACAATTGGCTTGTCGCTTCAGTCGTTGGATTTGTTGGAGGAGCATTCCTGACTTGGTTCCTCTGGTTTTGCTTTCTCACTTGGTTTTGGCTGCTTCGGTGGGTTCTCCAAAGCATACATTTTCTTGAGCTGTTGGGGAGACAAACCATCATTCAGAAGGATACAATCCTCATAGCAAGCTTCACAGTCACACTCATCCCAGTACTTGTGTCCTGTCACCGGATCTTGGAAGTAGTAGACTGGTGTGCCGTCTGGCTGGAAGTATTTGACCGGTGGCATGACATCTATATCTTCGTCACTTTCTTGCTCCACCCTGACAGTGATTTTGTCGGGGATATCCTTGGATTCATCATCTGCGGGAAGGTGAAATTCCCAACCTTGATTGTTTACATCTTCAGATTCGTGCCATTGAAGGGTTAAGCCTGGTTGATCAGACATGGCTAGCTGGTGAAGCAACTTTTTTTTTTTTTTTTTTTAGATAAATCAGCTTTAAAATAAAAGGGGCTAAACGAATATACAGCCTACAAGGGGCATACCCCAGGGAGGACAAAGAAAAAGACGAAGGAAGGAAAAGAAAGAAAAGAAAATGCATGGGGTGGAGGCCAAACGGCTACAACGGAATGGGAGATAGTGTGAACGGCTACAACGGGATTAAGTACAATAATAACAAGATTATAAGACCGTAGATGAACGCAACAACAGGCGTGAGAGTGCAGCGACTTTGTGAGCTTCAAAATGCCTTCCAAATGCTTCAACATGGAATGGAGCTCAAGATATGAGCTTATTCAAAATGGGTTTTGAGAGTGATCCCATGAACTTCAAAATGCGTCTCAGCTTAGACACGTCTCATCACAGTGGGTTACAAACAGTCCAAGTGAGTACATAACAATGAATTGAAATGAAATGGGAGGACGCCCCCTCCCCAAGGGGATCATACATGCCAAGGGACATCCCCCCAAGGCTAGGCAGCTATGAAAATTTCGCCATGACCCGTTCGTAATTGGAGCACCCTCAAGGTGCCAGCCACTGCGTATACAACAGCAGCAGCTGAAAAAAAAGAAAAGAAAGGGGAAGAGAAAGAGGCAGCAGTACTCAGCAGCAGGTAGCAGCATATCTCTTCACTTCCCACCTCTTCAAGTATCCACACCGGCGCACCATGATGGATAGCAAAGGTGGACTTGAGTTTCTTGCTTCCAGATTGATTACTCATTTTTGGTTACAGACTCTGACAAAAGAAATACAACATTCTAAATTTTAGGAGGGAATGAGCCAATGGTAGTATTTTCATTTGAAAAAGGAGTGTGTTTATTTGACAGAGCATTTGATTATTGGGATAATCCTTCTTATTACTGTGGAGGGGGTGTGAAAACCTAGGGAAAAAGCTATCGTGTATGTGCATGCAAGACAGGCAACAAATAGTAAGCAGTTAAACAGTTAACAAGATATATCACATAATCCTAACCTGTGGGTCCCTGTCCTAGGTTGGAAGGTTCTACGTTAATTATATGCAAAGGCCGGTTTTGGTTTAGGGGGTTCCCCAGACTAGAGCCAATATTTGCCTCCCAGTGCCAAGTGTACTGCATGGCAAAGGTCGAATGGCAGGCTGACTCATCACGGTCCAAGGTTGCTGAGCATCCGGGGATGTCCTAACACCAGTGAACTGGGTAGGGTAACCAAGACGCAGCAGCGGGGTTTATCCAACATTGATGCAAGTGATGCAAAAGTTTAGCAATAAATTTTTTTTCAAAAATCCCACAAATATTTTTCAAGCTTGGCTCTCCAAATTAATCACTTCTTTGATATCTTTATACAGACAAACAATTCAAAAAGCTCCAGTCAGGATGGCCGGGCGAGGCCCTGTTAATCCGCCATTCCTTCCTTGCGATAGCGCTAGGCGTTTTCGTTTTGACAAGCTTTCGGAAAGTTCATAAGTATAAAAACACCAAATTAGGGATTAATTTGAATATCCCCAGCAGAGTCGCCATTTTGTGGACGGTCGATTTCCACCGGTGGTTTTTGATTTTGAAAATAGAGTCGCCACCCGGGTTTTTGGAAAATGATTTAGGACCCGAGAAACCGTTTTGAGAAATGATTGAGAAAATGATTTATAAAACAATTTGAAAACCAGAGATTCGTTTTGGGTTCGGGAGCCAGGTTACGAACGGGGAAGGGTTTTAATGCACCCCGTTTGCTCGATTAAACATCGGTCTTTACTAAACATTTGTGGGATTTTTAAAAAATACTTTAGTGCCGAACTTTATTCAAATAAACAATCTTATCAAGCAAAACAGACGATAATAATGAAAACAAGGGAATAACAAACAACATGATAAGAAATGTCACAGTAAGGGATTAAAACAGAAAATCAAAGTTCTAAACTGTTTATAAAGGAAACTGTTTTAAAATTTTAGATTTTACAAAAAGTGTGTCGTGCGGCACTGTTCATCATTCCAACGGTCAAATTTTCAAAAGAATACCGTACAGCACTCCAGGTGTACCGTGCGGTACAGAAGGAGTACCGTGCGGCACTGTTTCCTTCACAAACAGTTCAAACTTTGGTTTTTTCGATGTGATTGAATAGAGGCACATACAAGGCATGAAATATGGTTAAAAATAGATTATTTTGAATAAGAAAACAATGTACTTAGATAAGGAGTGTTCCTCCTCACTAAATTGCCCCGTACGAGGCGATATTTTCACCGTACGACGCAACCGGGAGGTATGAAATCGAACTGGTTTTGATGTAACATGGGCATACCAAGTATGGAGATGATATAGGAGATCATTCCATACTTGGTACCCCTCCCCTCAGGGTACCAAAGCTATGAAATTCGGCGAAACGGAATCATACCTCGGTTTGCAACTCTCGGATTAATACTCTTTTCCGATCTTCTGAATGTGGCTTGAGCTTCCTTTAAACTTCAAATTCACCCTGATGTAATGACAAAGAAGGTTGATAGCTTGAACTTGAGCAAGCTCGGAATGGCAACCTCACGGTTTTTAGAACCGAAAACAGAGGGTTGGGTTTTTTATTGGATTTGCTTTGGGAAGGAGAGTAAGGTTGCTTTCTGGAGACTATAGGTGAGTATGAAGATGGTTTGTAACCAAAGAAGTGTTGTAAATTTTAGTGGTAGAGCTTCATGATTTTTCTTCACAATTTTTCCGATCTCTGTTTCCGTTGGAATCGATCAACATTTATAGGGGATGAGTGAGCTTGATCTCCAAGTTTACTTGGCCTTCACACATGGTGATGATGGCTAGGAAGTAGCCCTTCAGCCTCACACGAAATAATCATCAGCAGGGAAACGAATTCGTCAACATTTTGAGCTGCTGGAACCTCTGCAAAAGCTGTGTGACAAGTGACAGTGCCGTGCAGCACACTTCCACCGCCAAAATTTAAAAGAGTGTTGTACGTGACTTGGGCTGTGCCGTGCGTGAGAGATGAGTACCGTACGGTACTGTTGACTGAGTTGACTTGGAGAATTTCAATCCGAGAGTTCTTCCGAGCATTTCCTTTCATCATCGGGGATTAAAATGTTTATGAACGTCTCATTTTGGGGTGTCTACAGCCTCTCAAGTCCTGCCATCCAGGGTGTGAATTGTGTAAAGAGTTTGGCCACACCTGTAGCCCTAAAGCAATCCCTAAGGTAAACAAAGCAGAACAGGATTGGATAGTTGTAGGTAAAGGTAATTTATCTGCCAGCTCTACATTGGGAAAAGATACTAAAAGTGTGGATTCTGAGCTGCCTCCGTTTAATCAATTGGGAGATCAGGGGGCTAAGACCAGTGATCCGCTACTCAACCCCTTGTCAACTTCAACAACAACTCATACAAGTGATAAGAACCCATTGGGCATTCCTGTCACATCAGGGTTAGCCAACTCTTCTAAACCAATTGGAGCTGACTCTTCCAGCGTAGGGGCAACTAGCTCTTCCAATCCTTCAGGGTCTAATGCTCTCAAACCTCCCCCCTCATCCTCTCCAATCACCCTTCAACCGCGAGTTTTACTCCTCAGTTCTGATGACACTCTCAGCGAGACCATGGATGAAGAATTTGAGGTAGATGATAGAGAGGTAGACCAGTCCACAGATACCCTTGACAAAGCTAAGTATATTCACACAAGCCAGACAAGCAAAGGATCTCCTAATCCAAGCTCAGGGAGTCAGAAGTTCACTGAGTCCAACAGTGCAAGGAAAAAGAGGCTTAAGAAGGAGCGCAAACTTCGAAAGCAGGGCAGTCTCTGATCCTACTCCTTCCTATCTATATAATTATTGTTTATTTATATATATATATATGCATTTCTTTACTAGTCTTTCCTTTTAATTGATATCTATGTCTAGCTCTTCTATCCATTTTGGCTTTTGGAATTTGCGAGGTCTCAATGATCCAATTAAGCAAAAGGCTGCAAAAAAAAAAATTTTGAACAAAAACCAATTATCTTTGATTGGTCTGATTGAACATAAAATCAAACAACCCAATATCAAGAGAGTAATGAGCTTCATATGTCCTCATTGGTTATCTGTAAACAATAGTATGCATGCTCCTCTGGCTAGAATTCTTCTAACTTAGGACCCGAATGTTCTATCCATCACAGTGCTACGTGAGTCCAATCAACTCATTCACTGCCAAGCTCCTTGCGAAAAGGATTCAAGCTGTCCTCCCTCATCTCATTGATCCTGTTCAATCTGGATTCGTGAAAGGGAGAAGAATTGCTGACAATATCTTTCTCACTCAAGAGATTATGAGAGGATATCACAAGAACTCTCCATCTCCTAAGTGTGCCTTGAAGGTGGATATCATGAAAGCCTATGATAATGTCAACTGGGACTTTTTGTGGGCAGCACTGACCTCCATGAATTTCTACCCTCAGATGATCATTTGGATCAAGGCATGTATTTCCACAGCCAATTACTCCTTAAACATTAATGGAGAGTCCACTGGCTCTATCATGGGTAAGAAAGGTTTGAGGCAAGGTGATCCCTTGTCTTCTTACCTCTTTGTCATTGTTATGGAAGTACTTACCCAATTGCTCAAGGAAAAATCCCAGAATCCCAATTTCCATTTTCATTGGAGATGTGATAAAACAAAATTAATAAATGTGTGTTTTGTTGATGATCTTATGATCTTTTGCAAAGTAGAGTTAAGTTCTATTCTTTGCATTCAGGAGGCTCTATCTGAGTTTGAGGTATTATCTGGCCTATCGCCTAGTCCAGGCAAGAGCAGTATTTTCTTCTCAGGAGTGCCTTCTACTGTCAAACAATCCATACTTGAGGCTCTGCACTTTCAGGAAGGTTCTCTCCCTGTGAGATACCTAGGAGTTCCCCTTATTTCTACTAAGCTCAAGTATGTAGATTGTAAGTCCCTCATAGAAAGAATTACAAATCGTACCAAATCTTGGGCCAATAAGTATCTTTCTTATGCAGGCAGAGTCCAGTTGGTCAAGTCTGTATTATTTTCCATGCAGACCTATTGGTCCTCCATTTTCATTCTTCCCAAAAGAGTGATAAAGGAAATTGAAGGAATCCTGAGAGCCTTCTTCTAGACAGGCTCTGAACTTAAACACACAAGTGCCAAAGTGTCCTGGGAGCACCTTTGCTCCCCAAAGAAAGAAGGTGGCCTCGGTTTCAAATCACTTCAAGTGTGGAACAAGGCTGCCTTGGCCAAACACATTTGGTTCCTTGTTTCTAGAGGGGAGCAATCCATGTGGTGTCAATGGGTGAAGTCATATTTACTCAAGGGTAGAAGCTTTTGGAAACTTAAAATTCCCTCCAGCCCCTCTTGGACTTGGAGGAAATTACTCCAACTTCGCCCTCTCATTCAACCATTTATCACATACCAGATTGGAGATGGATCCAGGATATCCTTGTGGTATGACAATTGGCACCACTTTGGCCCGCGGTTGAGTATTTTGGGAGTCGTGTGGTCTATGATTCAGGGCTATCTGATGATGCTCCTGTCTCTGATATCCTAAATAGCTTTAATCAGTGGTCTTTTCCCATTACCCAAACTTGGGAACTGAATGAAATTAGAGCATACCTCCCTGCTCTCAACCCTCTTATGTCTTCCAATATTGATTCATGTAAGTGGACTCTCACTCATGATGGCAAGTTTTCCATCTCTTCATTGTGGGAGCATCTTAGGACCAAATTCCCCATTGTTAGTTGGCACCACATTGTGTGGTTCCCCTCTCATATCCCTAAGTGTAGCTTGATTGCCTGGATTGCTATTCAAAACAGGCTTTCCACTGAGGATAGATTGGTGCTATTTGGCATTAAAGCTACATCATGTTGTAGTTTTTGCCCTAATGAAGAGACTCATGATCACCTTTTCTTCAATTGCCCCTACACCAAACAAGTGTGGGACGCTGTGTGTCAAAAGTCTCATTTCACATGGCAAACACAAAACTTAGCCAATTTGGTTACCCTTGTATCGACAATTAGGGGTAGAGGTCTTAAGAGCATCCTTGTAAAGCTGTCTTTCACTGTCTCCCTCTATCACATTTGGTTAGAGAGAAATCTTAGGAAATTTCAAGGCTCACACCATACCAGTTCTTCCATAGTAGTTAAGATATGCAATGAGATTAGGTACAGACTACTATCATTGAACAAAATACCATCTGGACCACTAGCATTATTGGACTCATGGAACATACCTGGCCATCCCATTTGATCCATTTTCACTACTTTATATGGATAGAATGATTATGCTTTACAAAAGGCAGTCAGTGCCTTGCATGAGCTATACATACAGGTTTCAAATAGGGGGCAGATTCAATCAGAGGGGGCAATTCAATGGCATTTACTACTGCTGCTCCTGTATTTGCTGCAGCAAGGAACAGAGTTTCATTCCATTGGCAAATCATCATCAGGTTCCATCATATGTTTTTGTGTACTTCTCACGTTACTGCTCTGATATCATGTGGGTTGCAAGGGTTGTTGCAACCTGCTGTTTTTATTTTCAGTACAAGGGTTGTTGTACTGAATACTCACACGAGTTGTTTTAAGTATTTCCATGCATCTTTGATATCATGTGGGTTGCAAGGGCTGTTGCAATCTGCTGTTTATATATTCAGTTGTTAAATGATTGCATTTTGCTATGTCATTGGATTAGAGTCATTGGATTCATCTGGACTGCTGTGTGTCTGATCGGCATCCTCAATGATGATATAGCCTAGCCTAGCCTAGGGGGGCTGTCCCTTGGCAAGTATGATCCCCTTTGGGAGGGGGCTTCCTCCCGTACCTAGCCTTGGGGGGTTGTCCCTTGGCACGATTCATTGTTAGGATTCACGGTATGATGGCATGATGGCATGCTATTTGTCACGGAGCCATCCATTCCATTCTACTCAATGCCATAGTGCTCCGCCATGGAGCCATCCATTCCATTCTACTATCCAGCTGCTGCAGTTCATGGTTGCTGCAGATCAGTCCTGCAGTTGATGCAACAGCAGATTTGTGCATTGTGCAGCAGCAGTCTATGTGTTGGTATAGCAGTTTGGTGCAGCAGCAGTTTGCACTGATAAAAATTCGCTACAGCAGCAGTTCTGTTAAACAGCAAGAGGTTCTTTCCCAACTTATGCCAAGTGACATGTTCAATCATCAAGCTCTATGGATTAGGTCTCACACTTGCCTCTACACCTGGTCAAATAGGCAAGATGCTCCTAATTGCATCTCCTCCAAATTAGACAGAGTCCTGGTCAATGATATATGGATTAGGTCTCACACTTGCTCTAGTGCCCATTTTCCTACTCCAGGCATATCTGACCACTCTCCTGCTATTGTTCATGTAGCTCCACCACCTAAATCAACACCTAAGCCCTTTAAATTCTTTGATTTTATAGCTGACCACCCCATGTTTCTAGCCATTGTCCAAGGTATATGGAGGAGGTTTATAATAGGTAATCCTATGTATTGTGTCTATGAGAAGCTTTGGCTTCTTCAGGCTGAATTTCGGAAACTAAACAAGCAAGAGTTTAGTGCCATTTCTGACAGAGTAATGCAGACTCAGTGTCTACTTGAATCTCTTCAGATTAAGTTGGGTATCACTCCTTCTGATACTGTCTTGCAGAAGGAGGAAAAGCTTGTCTATAAACAATTTCTCACTCTTTCTAGAGCTGAGGAGAGTTTAGCTAGACAAAAGTCTAGGATTAAATGGATGAAGTTGGGGGACCAGTGCACCTCATTCTTTTTCAAATCTGTTAGTAATAATAGAAACAGAAGCAAACTAACCAGCCTTGTCCTTGATGACTCCACTATCACACATGATGTAAATGTCATAAAAAATGCCTTTGTCAATTTTTACTCAAATTTGTTAGGCAAACCTCACAGTACTGTATACTTGGGGAGTGATAGGGTCAATCATCTTATCAATAGGAGATTGACCAATTCCCAAAGCCTAGCCATGGTTCAGGATGTCACTGATATTGAAATAAAGGACACCATGTGGGAACTTAATCCCCACAAAGCCCCCGGTCCTGATGGGTACAACGCTAGTTTTTTTTCATAAAGCTTGGCCAGTTGTCAGCCATGAGACCACATCAGCAATCAAAAACTTTTTTAGATCTGGGCAACTACTTGGTAAAGCTAATGCAACTGTGGTAGCGTTGGTTCCTAAAATCCCCAATCCTTCCAAGGTTGGGGATTTTAGACCTATCTCTTGTTGTAATACAATTTACAAATGCATAGCTAGGATCTTGGCCAAAAGACTCCAGAATGCCCTTCCTGCTCTCATTGATCCTGTCCAGTCGGGATTTGTGAAGGGCAGGAGAATCGCAGATAATATATTTCTTACCCAGGAGCTAATGAGAGGATATCATAAATCCTCCCCTTCCCCCAGAAGCACCCTGAAAGTAGATATCATGAAGGCATATGATAATGTCCGATGGGATTTTTTGTGGGATATCCTTAAGTCCATGAATTTTCATCACAAAATGATAAAGTGGTTACAAGCTTGTGTTACTACAGCTAGTTATACCTTAAGTATTAATGGTGAATCAACGGGTTGCATCAAGGGCAAAAGGGGCCTTAGACAGGGGGATCCACTCTCCTCCTATCTTTTTGTTATTGTTATGGAAGTCCTAACATGTATTTTAAAGGAGAAAGCTAACTTTTCTGACTTCCAATTCCACTGGAGGTGTAGTAAGAATAAAATTATAAATCTCTGCTTTGCTGATGATCTGATGATCTTTTTGCAAAGGAGATATGTGCTCCATTGAGCATATTCATGCATCCCTCCTTAAGTTTGAAGCGCTTTCAGGACTATCTCCTAGTCCTGGGAAGAGTAGTGCTTTCTTCTCTGGAGTTGATCACTCCACAAGAGAGGGTATCCTATGTTTACTTGGATTCAAGGAGGGTACCTTACCTGTTAAATATCTTGGTATTCCTCTACTGACCACCAAGCTTAAACATGAGGATTGCAAAAATTTGACAGCAAAAATCACAGCTAGGACTAAGACTTGGACCAATAGGGATTTAACCTATGCAGGTAGAGTGCAATTGATTAAAAATGTGCTATTCTCCATGCAAACATACTGGTCTACCCTCTTCATTCTGCCTAAGAAAGTCATAAAAGAGGTTGAAGCTATTCTGAGATCCTTCCTGTGGTCGGGCCCTGATCTTAAAAAATCTGGTGCTAAAGTTTCCTGGGAACATTTGTGTTCTCCCAAACAGGAAGGGGGGCTTGGTTTCAAATCTTTTCATGTTTGGAACAAGGCTGCTGTAGCTAAGCATATTTGGTTCCTGATTTCTGGGGGTGAGCTGTCCATGTGGTATCAATGGGTTAAGTCATATTTGCTTAAGGGCAAGAGCTTTTGGGAGGTTAAAGTCCCGAGCAACCCCTCCTGGGTATGGAGGAAAATCCTTAACCTCAGGCCCACTGTACACTCTCATATTAGGGTTTCCATTGGTAATGGCAATTCCACATCCTTGTGGTTTGATAATTGGACCACTCTTGGCCCTCTTGTACCCAGATATGGTCCTAGAGTAATTTATGACTCTGGGATCCCTAGAGATGCTAAGGTCTCCTACATTGTTAGAGGCACGTCATGGGCTTTCCCCATTACTCAGACTATTGATCTTAATGAAATTAGGGGGTAGCCTCCTTTCCCTCCCTTTCCCCAGAGGGGATATGGAGGATCAGCATACATGGACTCTTAATTCAAATGGGAAGTTCTCCATATCATCACTTTGGAATCATCTTAGAACCCCTTTCCCTAAAATAAATTGGAACAAGTGCATATGGTATCCTGGACACATTCCTAAATGTAGTTTCGTTGTTTGGGTTGCCATCCAACATAGACTCTACACTGAGGACAGGTTAGTGTTATTTGGCACTAAATCTGTGTCATGTTGTTCGTTCTGTCCTGGTAATGAGAGCCATAATCACTTGTTCTTTAATTGTCCCTATACAACCCAGGTTTGGGACCATGTCCTTTCTTTCATTCAAGTAAAATGGGCTCCTAGGTCTTGGGATGATTGGGTTGCTCATTTCTCTGCAATCAAAGGCAAAACATTGAAGTCACTCATACTCAAACTGGCTTTTACTACAACAATTTACCAAATTTGGATAGAAAGAAATGTGCGCAAATTTCAAAACAAAGCCTGTCCAATTTCTGTGGTTGTCAATAAAATTCATTCAATGGTGAGATACAAGTTGTTATCCCTTGAAAAACTACCTAAAGGGAATCAGTCTTCAAGCTTATTTACTAGTTGGAGCATTGTTTGATTTATGTGGTACAGCTGAGAATTGGTATTATTAATCTTTGTTTGCTGTTTTCAGGTCCCAGCTCAAGCAGCTTGCTTGCAATCTATTATGCAGACATGGCTTTAGGCCACCTATTATTTACTTCTATTATCAGGTAAAATACCTTATCTCTCCCTCTGTGCCTTAAGTGGCTTTGCAGGTTGGATCTAGGTGTAATGGCTATTATTTGATGACATGTTTTGGGTGGATATAGTTTTACGAGTTGTGTGTACCACCATATTCAAGAGCCTTTGTGAGTTGTGCGTTTGAGCCTCTGAAATTTCTTGAGAGAGGAGGTAATAATTAGCGGGGGAATTATGTGAGGTAAAGGTGAGGGTGTTCGGTCCTTTAGAGAGAGTATGAAGTGTGAGGATTCGAGGGCGTATGTAGTGTGAGTACATAGTACCTGTAGCCCTCCTATTGCCATTGCCCGTACTGTTGATGCTATTTGAAACTGGTCTTGTATGCAGATTTTTATCTGAATCTAATGGGTTGGGCCCTTCTAATAGTTGTGTGCCTCTGAGTTTCCTCTTAGCTGGCCCTTTTATTAGCCGTGTGCCCTTATTTTGTTACGTTTAGTGTTGTTGTTGTTCTCGGTGATTTACAAGCCGTGTAATGCTAAGTTGCTATGTTGCTATGTTGCTATTTTACCTCTGGACTTAGGAGTAGTCTTCTCTGGACAGAACTGTGTTGAGTTCTTAGAATCTGAAAGCAGTTTGCAGATCTGCTGCTGTGTTTAGTGTACTGTTAGTGTACTGCTGTTGCAGTTTACTGTTGCTGTGTTCAGTGTACTGCTGCAGATTTGCTACGGTAGTTTTGTGCTCTAAAAGTGTGCGCATTCTGCCATTATGCTGCTGTTATGCTTAGAAAATCAGTACCATTATGTTGCTACACATTTGTTTGTTCTGCTGGGCAGTTTCATTACTGCTCCGGGTTATCCAAATTCCAGACGTTATGCTGCCCAAAGTTTCCAGATTTGTTGCCGTATAGCCCAGATTATTGCTCCATAACATCGGCTATGTTGATTTTCAGTGCCTACCCAGCTGGGGATGTCGCTGGGAAAGTCATTACTGCCTACCCTGCTACTGTATCCTTTTTTCATTTCACCTACTGTAGCCTTGTGGCCACCCCTGTATGTTTTGTTTAATTTTGCTTTCTTTTCTTTCTTTTCTTCTGTTTTCTTTAGTCCTCCCTGGGGTATGCCCCTTGTAGGATGTATATTCCTTTTGCCTCTTTTATTTTCAAGCTTGGTTTACCCAAAAAAAAAAAAAAAAAGCTCTATCCCAAGTTTCTCCAAGGTGCTCTCATGTTCAAGGCCCAAACTTCAAGCATCAAGTTTATGTTCAAGCAGCCCCAAGTCACATATGCAGTTCCAAGTCTCATGTTCATTCATCAATTACCATGTTCAACCTCTTTTTTGTGTGGTGTTTCTCTCTCCTCTGATAGATGGGAGAGAAACACCTCTAGATCACTTTGTAGCCATTTGGCTTTAGCTTTCCCAATTTTCTTTTCTCTTTCTTTTCTTTCTTTCGTTTTTCTTTTCCTCCTGGGGTATGCCCCTTGTAGGCTGTACATCCGGTTAGGCCCTTTTTATTTCAAGCTATTTTACCCAAAAAAAAAACTCATTCACTGCGATGTCCATGCTATTCAAGAGGGTCATGACTTTTTGGCCACTTTTGTCTATGGTTCTAATGATCACAATGAGAGAAAAGATCTTTGGCAGGATCTCCTTTCTCTCTCTAGCAAAAGACCCTAGGTGGTCCTTGGCGACTTTAATATTGTTAGAACACCCAGGGAAAAAGTAGGGGGGCTGAACCACTGGGTTCATCATATGGAGGAATTCAATAATTGCCTATACTCTTGTGAATTAGATGATCTTAGGTTTTCTGGGAACCTCTACACTTGGTCTAATAGACAAGAGGCCCCTAACTACATTTCCTCTAAATTGGATAGGGTACTGGTTAATGAAGAGTGGCTTAAAACTCACACTTGCTCTAACGCCCTCTTTCTCACACCAAGTATTTCTGACCACTCTCCTGCCATTGTCCATATTACTCCTCCTCCAAAACCATCCCATAAACCATTCAAGTTCTTTGACTTTCTAGCTGACCATCCTAAGTTTCTTCCTATTGTCCAAGGTGTCTGGAGGAGGATCATTATTGGCAATCCCATGTTTTGTGTCTATGAGAAACTCAAGTTACTCCAAACTGAGTTCAGGAAACTCAATAGGCAGGAATTCAATGCTATATCTGAAAGAGTGGTACAATCCCTATGTACCTTGGAATCTCTTCAGGTTAAACTTGGTCTTGACCCTTCGAACACTGTTACACAGAAGGAGGAACAATATGCCTACAAGCAATTTCTCAATCTTTCTAGAGCTGAGGAAAGTTTTGCTAGGCAAAAATCTAGGATTAACTGGATGAAGTTAGGTGACCAATGCACGTCATATTTTTTCAAGTCTGTCAATATAACACAAGGAACAAGAACAAACTTACTAGTCTTTTTTCTTAGTGATTCGTCCATTACACATGATGTGATAGTTATCAAAGAAGCTTTTGTTAGCTTCTACTCTGGACTCTTTGGGAGTCCACATGACTCCCAATACCATGGTTCTGAAAGAGTCAATCATCTTATAAGCAGGAAACTTAACAACACGCAGAGTCTTGCCATGGTCCACGATATCACAGACGCTGAAATTAAAGATACCCTGTGGGAGCTTAATCCCCACAAAGCTCCTGGCCCTGATGGGTTTAATTCTGGTTTTTTCCAGAAAGCTTGGCCAGTGGTTGGACACGAAGTTATATCAGCTATTAAGAACTTCTTTAGGTCTGGTCAACTTCTTGGCAAAGCTAATGCCACTGTTGTTGCTTTGGTTCCTAAAATCTCCAATCCTTCCAAAGTTGGGGATTTTAGACCCATCTCTTGTTGCAACACCATCTATAAAAGTATTGCTAAGATATTGGCCAGAAGGATCCAAAGTGTTCTTCCTTATCTCATTGATCCAACACAATCTGGATTTGTGAAGGGAAGAAGGATTGCTGATAACATTTTTCTCACTCAAGAGTTAATGAGAGGATACCACAAATCTTCTCCCTCCCCTAGGTGTGCTTTGAAAGTTGATATTATGAAGGCCTATGATAATGTTAGATGGGAGCTTTTGTGGGATACTCTTAAGTCTATGAATTTTCACCCCAAAATGATAAAATGGTTACAAGCTTGTGTAACTACTGCAAATTATACCCTAAGCATTAATGGTGAGTCAACAGGTTATATTAAAGGCAAGAGGGGGCTTAGGCAGGGGGATCCTCTCTCCTCTTACCTTTTTGTCATAGTAATGGAAGTTTTGACCTGTATTCTTAAGGAGAAAGCCACTCTTCCTGATTTTCATTTCCATTGGAGGTGCAGTAAAAATAAAATCATTAACCTTTGCTTTGCTGACGATCTTATGATTTTCTGCAAAGGGGATATGAGCTCTATTAAGCACATTCATGACTCCCTCATTGAATTTGAAGCCTTATCAGGACTGTCACCCAGCCCTAGGAAAAGTAGTGCCTTTTTTTTTCTGGGGTTGATCTTCCCACTAGAGAAGACATTCTCTCCCTTCTTAAATTCAAGCAAGGTTTCCTGCCTGTGAAATACCTAGGTGTCCCTTTAATTTCCACCAAGCTGAAACATGAGGATTGCAAGAATATGATTGCAAGGATTACTGCTAGAACAAAAACATGGACTAATAGGGATTTGACTTATGCTGGGAGATTGCAATTGATAAAAAATGTTCTATTTTCCATGCAAACTTATTGGTCATCCCTTTTTATTCTCCCTAAGAAAGTTACTAAGGAAGTTGAATCTATACTTAGATCCTTTCTTTGGTCTGGCCCAGATCTTAAAAAGTCTGGTGCAAAGGTTTCTTGGGAGCACTTATGTTCTCCCAAGCAGGAGGGGGTCTTGGCTTAAAAGCAATTCAAGTTTGGAACAAGGCTGCAATATCAAAGCACATTTGGTTTCTCATTTCTGGTGGTGAGCAATCAATGTGGTGTCAATGGGTCAAGTCATACTTGCTTAGAGATAAAAACTTTTGGGAAGCTAAGGTACCTAGCAATCCTTCATGGATTTGGAGGAAAATGCTTAAACTGAGGTCTCTTGTCCAGCCACACATCAAGGTGTCAATTGGCAATGGTAAAAATACCCATTTGTGGTATGACACCTGGCTGAGTTTGGGCCCCCTCGCTCAGAGATATGGTCCTAGGGTTATCTATGACTCTGGATTAGCTAGAGAAGCTACTGTATCTGACATCATTAGAGACAATTCTTGGGCTTTCCCTGTTACTCAAACTTTCGATCTCAATGAGATTAGATGCAGTTTGCTCTCTTTGCCCAATCCCAAACAGGATCTGGAGGACCATATTGCTTGGACCCTCAATGCCAATGGGGAATTTTCCATAACTTCTATGTGGAATCATCTTAGAACAACCTTCCCTAAGGTAAGATGGGTTAAAAGCATCTGGTTCCCTGGCCACATCCCCAAATGCAGCTTCATTGCTTGGATTGCCATTCAGCAAAGACTCTACACTGAGGACAGACTAGTGTTATTTGGCACTAAAGTTGTGTCATGCTGCTCCTTCTACCCTGGAGCTAAGAGTCATGACCACCTTTTCTTTAATTGCTCTTTTACATCACAAGTGTGGTGTAAAGTACTCTCTCTATTAAACATTAATTGGCCCCCTAGGTCCTGGGTAAATTGGGTCACTTAGATAACAACAATCAAAGGTAAATCTCTAAAGTCTCTTATTCTCAAATTGGCTTTTACCACCACAATCTATCAAGTTTGGATAGAGAGAAATTTTCGCAAATTCCAAAACAAAGCATGTCCAATCCCCATTATAGTTAGCAAAGTTTACTCAATGGTTAGATATAGACTGATGTCCCTGAATAGTCTTCCACATGGGCCTCAGTCGCGAATATACAGCCTACAAGGGGCATACCCCAGGGAGGACTTTGATAAAGAAAAGAAAAGAAAAGAAAAATTGCGTATTCCCCGACACAACCCGTCGGGGTGGGAAATATGAAAACCAGCACAACCCGCTGGGTTAGGGATACAAATATTTAAAACAAAATTAAAGGCACACTGCCATTGTTGAACTATCAACCCACCGCAATTGAGCATTTGGTAGGTTAGTGGGTCCCAATGATTTGCATGTAAGGAGTAGGATTTTGGCCTCATCTGGAAATTTAAAGCTGCCCTTTTCCGAATTCCCAGCTGTGCGTAGTGGTCCAAAACTTCACCAAGATAGAGGAACAATTCAATTGTACGATGGCAGCCAAAAGATGCCCACCAGTTGGGATTCAACCCATGCCATTGGCGTTTAATGGGGTCAAAGACCGTGGTCCCACAAAACTTGAACAAAGTTGGTTTGAGTTTTTCACCATAATGGCTACTGTGCAATTTGGTTGACATGGTGGGCCATGCCTCCCTATGAATTGACCAGATTAAGACTAAGAAAAGTAAAGGCTATATTCCAATGAAAACCGGACCCACAAATAGTCTGCAGCAACAGACTTTGATTGCTGTGCCACTACTTTTTGGACAAAATGATCGAAATTGATTTCTCGACTTTGACAAAAAGATGGTTTGAAATGGTTGGACTGAATAACTTGGGAAAGACCTCGTGGGTACAGCAAATAACTTTTGGACCAATGCCCACTTGCAGGGGGGAGAGTGTAACACACTCTCTTCTTTTCCAAATTATTACCAAGTAAACCCAGGAAGAAAATCAACAACAACCTTAAATCCAGCTCCTACAAACGCACAAGAGAGATAAGGACCTTTCTCACAAAGCATACCTTAGCAACCAGAACCGGTTGTGGTATTACCCTCACCGCCGTGCCACCAACGACACTTAACGGGAGGAACTAGCTGCAGTGGTAAGCCTTGTTCGAAAGATGGCGCCCGGACTCAAGTGCCTCTGTGGGAAGGATTGAGGATGGAAAGATGAACCTCTTTGAGGATGGAAAGATGAACCCCATTCGGTGAAGAAGAACCCACGGACAGGACCCTCCCTCAGGTTGAACAGCTTCTGTTTTGAACTGGAAAATGCAGCTGGGCGTAGAACTCAACTGCCACTGTTTGAAATTTTCAACAGCAGCCCAGTGGCTGCCAATAGGAGCCGAAAATGATTTGAAAATGGGGATAGAAACCATGATTTTTGGGGTAGAACCCATGATTTGGGTAAGCCAACAAGATCCCTCTTTGGACAGATGAAACCCAAATGTGATACGGGTGGAAAATCCACACCGGATGCACTACCAAACAGATTTGCTTGGTGAAAGTTAAAAAATTATGATAGGAGAGGAGGGGAGTGCATTCTCTCTCTAGAATCTAGAGAGAGAAGCTCTCAACCCAACCTACCTTTTTGTTATTCAAATTTTCTTCTCTATACGCAGGACTGATATTGATATATTGCATGCATGGCTTTGTTGTATGGAACAAGATCTCTTTATGTGTTATTGTTACTGTTATGGTTTTTGTGGCAATTTGCAGGCCCAGGTTCAGGGTGCTTCAAGGTCCAAAATGGACTAAATCCAGGGTTATACTATACTTTTGGTCCAGCTCCAGGTATTAGTTTTGTTGAGCCTCCATGGAAGGAGGCATTCCTTGGAATATGTTACTTTGTTATATTGTCTCCATAGAAGGAGGCATTCCTTGGAATTGTTATTCTGTTATTCTATTACTCTGTCTCCTTGGAAGGAGGCATTCCTTGGAATTGTTATTCTGTTATTTTATTACTCTGTCTCCTTGGAAGGAGGCATTCCTTGGATGGTTATATTTGTTTATGAGCTGTGTGTATCTACTATAATGTGTGTTATCCCTGTGAGATGTGTGCTTGGTCCTCAGAGTTCCTTCATGAGTGGAGGTAATATGAAGTGGGGGAGTCTTGTGAGGTTGAGTTGAGGGAGATTGGATCCATAGAGAGAGTATGAAGCTGTGAGGTTCCTAGGGAGTAGGAGGTGAGCCACAAATAACTAGGATGGCTGCTTGTTTGTTCCCCTTTGGGAGGGGGCCTCCTCCCGTGACTTTGTTCGCTAATCTGCCATACTATAACTCAGTTTGTAAGTGCAGCAGTGTTGCTATTGTTACTTGCTGAATGGCTGCTGCTCATACTTCACTGCAGCTGCTGCATTTTCTTGGGAATTGTTAAGACCTAGCCTTGGGGGGTTGTCCCTTGGCATTGTTTGATCCCTTTCAGGGAGGGGGCGTCCTCCCGTTCCAGTATGAATGCTGCTGTGCCCTAATGATTGATACTGTGATGATGAACTACTCCTACTGTGCAATTGTTTTGCTGCTGTAGTTCTGATGTCTAAGCCCCAAGGCTGTGGAATGTACTGCTGCGGTTGTTAACAGGTTGCTAGGGCGGTGTTGTCATCAACACTGTTGCACACGCTGGCTGCAGACACAGCCCGGATCATGGCAGCTACATTGGTTCTTGTTCAATTGATTGTTGTCCCAAATGCAGTATGGTGTTGCCGTGATTTCCATATCCAGATTGCTGCATATTATGATGGTGCTATGCATTTACTAAGCTGTGAAGTGGTACTCAGAAGTTGAAGTTAGAAGCTTAGTGCTAAGAGTAGATTACTTTTGTATTGGATTAGTAGTAGTGTTTGTTCCCTGTGATTCTTCCTATTCTGCTAGAAGGATAGGAATCATAGGATATATCTTTCATAGCTCTGTAGCTTTTGCTTAAGTTTATTTTCCCCTTTCCTTTCTTTTCTTTTCGTTTTTCTTTGTCCTCCTGGGGTATGCCCCTTGTAGGTTGTACATCCGTTTGCCTCCCCTTTTTATTTCAAGCTAATTTTACCGGAAAAAAAAAACAACGGGAGAGGGCTTGTAGCTCCCCACTCGGCACTCCCTCTTCCCCACGCCTATTTGTTCCCCCAGCCCAGGTCTGAAGCTAATGTCTCTAGCTCTCCAAGTACGCTCGTGCCTAGCATGCGAGATAACCACTTGGTTGATGTCACCATGACGAATGCAAGCGAGTCAGTTAAGAGCACATGCCGCCTCTAGAATAGTGACACGTGTAGTAGATCGTTCGGCTAACGTCATTGTCATGATTGGAAACTATTACAGGCACATGCTCCGGTATTCACATGCACCACGCCCGTGCTGAGTCAATCCTAAATATGCCTAGGTAATCACCTTTCGGCATAGATACGTCACTCGACCATAACCATCCAGATGCGATTTGAAGGCTCTGACTTTATTTGCCAAGTTGTCATAGGGACTGAGAGGTCTTGTTCTTGCCTTGAATAGAAAGAACTTTTAAAATGTTGGCACGATACCGAAACCTTGTGCCGAGCTATTGATGTTACTTGTAAGGGGCAGATTTCCCTTGTTTGTCGACTGGTCCCGCTGGCGTTACCTTTCGGCGAAGCACCCTAGAAGTTTCCAAGTCAATTTGGGATGATGGCCTCTAACCAGATGTTTGGCCCCCACAATAGCCCCTCGACTCCTTTTACCGACTGAGATCGAAGGGGGGGTTGATCAAATGATGGGCCGAACAATGTAACGCCGAGCCCCACCATTTTTGGGAATAGGATAACTCCTGGCGTCATGATGTCTGCAACCTCCAAACCGTCGCCCACTAGGGACTCGCCACGTGTCCACCTAGGGCTAGGGTTCAGAGGTGAAATGACAGGGGTTGTCATATCGCTCTGCCTTCCACCGTTTGGGATGACTTGATATTGACGTGTTAAGAGAAGTTGCTATTATGCACACACACCTGAGCTCAACCAAGTAAGAGCAACAGATCTAATAAAAATCTGAGAAATAGGGCAGCATTTCAGCTGTAAATTGACAAGCCCAACATACAAGAGTCAGCCCATACATTAAACAGCAATACCGTAGTCCAAAATCTTACTGTATTTGGGACAACAATTGATTGGACAGGAACCATCCAAATCTGTCATGAAATTGGGCTCTGTCCATAACAATCGGGGCAGGTTCTGTGGACAGATGTACCAATCACAGAACTTCGACACAAGCACTATCAAATTATAATCCAGAACCTAGACAGTCACAATGGGGTTCTAAAGCACCATCACAAGCACTATCTGTGTCACAATGGGTTCTAAAGCAGTAGTATACAGCACAAAGAGATAGTAGCAGCGGATTGCAACAGCCCTTGCAACCCAAATAACATCATTAGATGCAGCCTTAATGCAAAAGCATATACTTCAATGTTACTAGTGCATTGCAAAAATTCTTACTAGGAGACTTCAGAGTGCTCTCTCCCTTTCCTTATTGATCCTGTCCAGTCAGGTTTTGTGAAAGGTAGGAGAATTGCAGACAACATCTTCCTAACTCAGGAGCTTATGCATGGCTATCATAAGTCCTCTTCTACACCCAAGTGTGCAATGAAGGTGGACATTATGAAAGCTTATGACAATGTTAGATGGGATTTCCTTTGGGATGTTCTATTAGGCATGAATTTCCACCCTACCATGGTCAAATGGTTACAAGCTTGTGTGACTACTGCTAACTACACTCTAAGTATCAATGGTGAGAATACTGGCTACATTGAGGGGAGGAGGGGTCTTAGACAAGGATCCTCTCTCCTCTTATCTATTTGTGATAGTCATGGAGATTCTTACTTGCATACTTAGAGAGAAATCTTTGCAATCAGATTTCCAGTTTCATTGGAAGTGCAAACAGAACAAAATCATTAATCTTTGTTTTGCTGATGATCTTATGATCTTCTGCAAAGGGGATATTGGGTCTGTAAGACACATTTAGAGCAAAGTGGTGCCCTAGAATTAGTGGGGTTGAGAGCTTCTCTCTCTAGAATTAGAGAGAGAATGCACTCCCCTTATCTCCCTACATAATTTTTACAAATATCCAACATTCTGTTGGTATTAAAAGCTTCATCAGTGGATTTGTTCCACTCCTATCCATCCATCCTTTCCGTGAATCGAACAAGAAACAGCAATTCCTCAATCTGGGTTATACCCAGTTCATCCAACAGCTCGTGAGGTAGAAAACCCAGGTTTGCCATGGGGTTAATTACCATCAACAAAGGGTCTGGATTGAGTTTCCTTGGTGTGGATTTGTTCCACACAAATCTGTTCATCATCAATGGGGTTCATCCTCATCTCTCTTAAGAGTACAACCCATCAATCTGATGGTTTCAAGCCAAGGTGTTCTTTCATCAGATGGAGCTCCCTATCCAGTGAGCTTTGCATTTTTTGTCTCTTCGGAGACCATGGAATTGGTAATACCATTCCACATTTGATTCATCTACCTGCAATCCCTCCCACAGAGGCACTCGAATCCGGGCGCCATCTTTCATACAGGGCTTACCACTCGGCTAGTTCCTCCCGTTAGGTGTCGTTGGTGGCACGGCGGTGAGGGTAATACCACATCCGGTTCTGGTTGCTAAGGTATGCTTTGTGAGAAAGGCCTAATCTCTCTTGTGCATCTGTAGGAGCTGGATTAAGGTATGCTGTTGATTTCTTCCTGGGTTTACCTGGAAATAATTTGGAGAATTTTCTGAGACTGGGTTTTGTTGTCCTGTTCTTGAGCTCCCAAGGCTGGGAGAGAAGAGCGTGGGTTCACGGTTCCCTGTCTGAGAGTGGGCAATGCACATATAGTGTTACACGTGATTTACTACTGGAAAAGTGGGCTGAGGGGTACAGTTGTACTCCCCCACAAATGGCAGTGTGTACGCATCATTACTTCAATGGTTTAAAGGTGGAAGAGAGCTATCCTTTTTCTAGTCTTGAGGGTGACTAGTGCTTGCTGGTGGCCCCACCTATTTATTGGAGAGCAGAGTTCAAAATTACTACACGCATATATCTTGGGCTAATGGGTACAGTTGTACCACATCAGGGCCTCAAGGCCTACTCGCATATACTGCTGGTCTTACCACGGTTTGACTCAATGGCAGACTTCCTTGGGCCCACTTGGGATGTTGGAGTTTTAAGAACGTGGGTGTTGTCAAAAATCATATTTTAAACCATTGGTCACAAATTTTAACTTTCGGATTCTAGCTTTGTTTGGAACAAGTGGACTACAGCTGTCTACTTCGTTCAATTTCTTTGTGGATGGGAAGAATCATTGTACTCTACCATTATACAACAGCAATGTTGGCATTTATGCTTATTTACCTATCCCAGCGGGTTGTGCTGGTCCTCTTATTTTCCCACCCCGGCGGGTTGTGCCGGGGAGTACGCAATTTTCTTTCTTTTCTTTAATTTTGTTTTGTCCTCCCTGGGGTATGCCCCTTGTAGGCTGTACATTCGCTTAACCCCTTTTAATTTCAAGCTAAATTATCCAAAAAAAAAAAAAAAAAAAAAAAGACACATTTAGTCATCTCTTTCTGAATTTGAGTCTTTAACTGGGTTGAAACCTAGTCCTCACAAAAGTCACATTTTTTTCTTTGGAGTGGATGCAACCACTAGAAGAGGTATACTGGATGTACTTGGATTCTCAGAAGGACATTTACCTGTCAAATATCTTGGTGTACCTCTTCTTTCCAACAAGTTAACACATTTGGATTGCAAGCCTATGGTTGATAGGATTATCTCCAAAACTAAGTCCTGGACTAACAGAGACTTGACCTATGCAGGAAGACTCCAGTTGATAAAAAAAATGTATTGTTTTCCATGCAATCCTACTGGACCTCCTTGTTTATACTTCCTAAAAAGGTTATTAAGGAAGTTGAGTCTGTACTGAGAGCCTTCCTTTGGTCAGGTCCTGATCTTAGGAAGTCTGGTGCTAAAGTATCTTGGGAACATCTTTGTGCTCCCAAAGAGGAGGGTGGCCTTGGCTTCAAATCAATGCAGATATGGAACAAGGTTTTTTTTGTTTTTTTTTGGTAAAATTAGCTTGAAATAAAAAGGAGACAAAAGAATGTACAGCCTACAAGGGGCATACCCCAGGAGGACAAAGAAAAAGAGAAAGAAAATGCAAATTACGCCGAAGGGCTACAAGGCTAAGGAACTAACCTATGTTTCCTAACCTTTTACAGAAGAAGAAGAGATATGGAACAAGGTTGCTGTATCTAAACACATTTGGTTCATTATCTCTGGTGGTGAACAATCAATGTGGTGTCAGTGGGTAAAGTCTTATTTACTCAAGGGGAAGAGTTTTTGGCAACTTAAGATGCCCAGTAGTCCCACTTGGACTTGGAGGAAACTCCTCAATCTTAGATCTATTGTCCATCCCTATATCAAGGTTATTATAAGTGATGGTCAAAGCACTTCCCTTTGGTTTGACAATTGACACCCTATGGGTCCTTTGGCTGATAGATTTAGGGATAGGGTTATCTATGACATGGGGATGCCTAAGGACACAAAGGTGTCCTCAATTATCAGGAATTCCAAATGGGCTCTACCTATCACCCAAACTTGGGAATTTAATGAGGTTAGAGCTGGTCTCATTACTCTCCCTGATCCTTATGTTGTTGAAGGTGACAGACATAGATGGACCCCCACTAATGGCGAATTTACTGTGAGCTCCTTGTGGAATAATCTCAGGACTCCATTTCCTAAGGTTCCTTGGAGCTATAGTGTTTGGTTTCCTGGCCATATTCCCAAATGTAGCTTTATCACCTGGGTAGCTATTTAGGAGAGACTGTACACTGAGGACAGACTCGTATTATTTGGTACTAAGTCTGTCTCTAGCTGCAGTTTCTGCCCTAGTCATGAGAGTCACGATCACCTGTTCTTCAATTGTCCATTCATATCTCAAGTCTGGGCTCAGATGCTTGCTAGGACCAATGTTCATTGGCCTCCTAGAACTTGGAAAAATTGGATTGCTCTTTTAGCAACAAACAAAGGCAAATCTCTTAAATCAATCTTAATCAATTTAATTTTTACTACAACCATTTACCACATTGAGAGGAATGTACGTAAGTTTCAAAATCTTGCAAATCCTTTTTTTTTTGGGTAATTTAGCTTGAAATTAAAAGGGGTTAAGCGAATGTACAGCCTACAAGGGGCATACCCCAGGAAGGACAAAACAAAATAAAGAAAAAGAAAAGAAAAATTGCGTACTCCCCGACACAACCCGCCGGGGTGGAAAAATAAGGTGCCCTTGCACAACCTGCAAGGATAGGTATAGATGCGCAACAACAATAAATTACTGATAATTTCCAGCCAAGAAGCATGGAAATACTTGCGGTGGGGAGAAGTTTTGATGTGCGTGCAGTCCCATGGTTTGTATAATGGTCCACTGCCCATCAAAGTAGGCGTGGGAATAGAAATGTTAGCCCAATAAAGGGCTCCTAATTCTGGTTCCATGTGGGGTAGGATAAGACAGATGTGGAGTAGGGTGCACTCTACAAAACGTGTAGAGAAACTTTTGACCAGCGAAGTGCTGGTTTTTTTGTGGACCCCAGGCTTGGGGGAAGTAAAATGGGGACCACCCCACTTGGAAGCTACTGCCTTTTTCAAAGAGTACAAAATATGTACTCCACGTTGCTATTTGCTGAAGCATTTTCGTGCAATTAGCTGTCCACGATTGGACACAAAGTTTGACTTGGCGTGTTGAACCAAAAAGACCACAGCAGTAGGATAGCTGTGCCTAGGCCTTTGAACCAGGTAGCCCACATGCAATGGGAGGGCGTGGAGCACACTCGTCTTCTCCAATTGTTTTCCAACGTTACTCTGTAAAAATTCCACCCCTGTTCTGATCCAAACAAAGCCCAGTCGCAGAGTAGCGGGTACAACGCACGCCACCATCCGGACTCATTAAAACCCGAAATCCCTGATCCTACACAGAGCCAGACACATCCATCTGAGCTCGTCAGAACCAGAAACCTCTGGTCCTACATAGAGCCAGGCGCAGCATGGACTCTAACCATCAACCGAATTCATCCAAACCAGAACAAGGGGCGAACGATTGGGCAGTTACAAAGAAATAAAGATGAGGAATGATACCCAGCTCCTACTAAGCTTGTCTATGGCAACCATGGCTGCAAATCTATGCTCAAATGGGAGGACAGTGAACCATTTTGGATGTACTGCTGAGGTTGGACTTGTATATCACCCTTTAGTTTGAAGGGATGAGCCACCACGCCACGAGAATCGAACAACCACATCTAACCAAGAGTCCAAACGAGAAATTTTTTTTGGGTAAATTCCAAACGGAAAATTGCTCCCTTCGTCGTGACACCATCTTCACTTAGCGGGAATGGATCTTGAAAAGTGGTACCGAAATTCTTGTGAAAGTAGAGGATTTCCATTTCAAACATCCGGATCAATCTGATGCCGTATGAGCATAGAAACCAAACAGATTGTTTGGTATGAATGGTAAAAAATTAGATGAGGAAAGAGGAGTGCATAGAAGCTCTCAACTCTTGCTGGTGCTGCTAGCATTCTGCAAATCCTATTTTTGTTGTAGTGAACAAGATTCACTCAGTCATTAGGCATAGGTTAATGTCATTGGATAAATTTTCCAATGGCCCTCAACCTAATGATCTTTTGGCTCAGTGGAATATTGTTCCTAGTTGATTATATGGTAGAAGCTATGGAATTTGTTTTAATACATGCTTATTATTGTTATATCTGGTATTGTGTTTTGATTCTGATTTCAGAGAAGATTCAGTGCAGGGCCTAAGCAAGGACTTAACAGGGGTTGTTGTATCTTGTTTCTTTAATTCCTACATTGTCTCCTTGGAAGGAGGCATTCCTTGATTGACATTGTTTCATGGCTGTGATCATGAACTATTTTAAGTTGTATGTGATTTTTGTCTCCAATGGAAGGAGGCATTCCATTATGTCTTGTTGTCTCCAATGGAAGGAGGCATTCCATTCCATTCCATTATTTTTTTGTGACTAGTCTGCTTTGTGAATATTGGTAGATTCAGATTGCATCATATATTGCTTCTAAGGATGATCGGAGTAAGAGTGATCTACTATAATGTGTGCATCCCTTGGTGAGTTGAATGTTTGAGCCACCACCACCCTTTGTGAGTGACATATTGTTAGATTGGGAATATACTGTGAGCAGAGGGAGTTTGGAGCCTAGCGAGTGATATTGAAGCCGTGAGGCCCAGAGGGCGTTGTAGGTAAGTCACAAACATTCTAGGGTTGCTCTAAGTGGATGCTTAGTTAGCCCAGATTTTGATGACCTTGTGTTACTGTGCTGCTCTACAATGAAAATCTGTATGGAATCTGCCTTGTTTGTGTTAGTTTTGCATCTATGTCTGAGCTGCTGGGATTCTCTGTGATGCCAATCTGTGATGCCACGGAATCTACCTTGTTATGTTGATATCGCATACTATGTTTCCTGTTGTTTGCTGCAGTTCTGTTTGCAATATGTTGTGATTTACTCAGCAGTAGCACTGTACATCTGGGTTTCCTTACTTTAAAACATGATGCTGCCCAAATTTTCAAAACCAGGCAGTGTAATCAACTTTGTGCGAACCTTTTGTTGGATAAGTAAGTGGGTTTGTTCCCTCTAATTCCAAGTACCATTTTGATCAGCTTCTGTCCACCAATCAGGACAGCCTACTGTGGGAACCTAGGGAGAAGGGGTTGTCCTCTCCAACTTCCTGCTATTGTGGATTACTTATAATGGTTGTACTTCTTTCATCAGTGGAAGCCTAGGAAGAGGGGGCTGTCCTCTTCCATGAGGTTGAATTTTCTATGATGGATAACCTAGGATGTGGGGGTTGTCCTATCCAAAGTAAGTATGTCTGTCCTCCCAAGCTGCATAGCTAGCCTTCTCAACAGTTGTGAAGCAACTTCAGCTCGAGATCCAAACCCAAATCGTGATGAGTGAGCCAATCTCCGTGGCTTTGATCAACGGAAACAACAAATTTTGTGTGGATCATTATCAGTTCCATCTACTACTTTTGATGAGTTTCTAGCCCATCTGTTAGATGGTCTAGAAACTCATTTAGATTCCCTTTAATAGGCATATGTTGTAGCTTTAGCTCTAGCTAGTATTCTTGTTCATTTCACTTAGTCTCCATGTTGTTGTCTTTGGCATACTTCAAATTTCTTTCGTTCTTTTTGTCTTCTTTTCTTTTGTTTGTCCTCCTAGGGTATGCCCCTTGTAGGCTGTATATTCGTTTAACCCCTTTTATTTTAAAGCTGAATTATCCAAAAAAAAAATAATCAACCCAATCACAAATGAGATAATTTAGGCCCAAACTAGAGATGCTAGGCAACAATTAAACATGAAGGGAGGTCAATTTCACTCCCAATTTCATCCAACAACAAGTAATATCATAGATCAAAGAATCTAAGTTGGGAAAAACCATACAATTTGGGGAAAACACCGCTAAGACCAAGTCTTGGACCAATAGAGACCTTACGTATGCTGGTAGAGTTCAACTCATTAAGAGTATTCTGTTCTCCATGCAAACCTACTGGTCCTCCATCTTCATTCTTCCAAAGAAAGTCATTAAGGAGGTTGAGGCAATTTTGAGAGCCTTCTTTTGGTCTGGCCCTGATTTGAAAAAATCTGGTGCCAAAGTTTCTTGGGATCATCTTTGCTCACCTAGGCAAGAAGGTGGTCTGGGATTTAAGTCTATGCACATTTGGAACAAAGCTGCTATTTCCAAACATCTTTGGTTTCTCATCTCTGGAGGTGAGCAATCCATGTGGTGTCAATGGGTTAAGTCCTACTTACTAAAAGGGAAAAGCTTATGGGAAGTCAAAATGCCTAGTAATCCCTCATGGGTTTGGAGGAAAATTCTTAGTCTTAGACCCATTGTGCAGCCTCACATCAAAAGCATAATTGGAAATGGGGAAAACACTTCCCTTTGGTTTGATAACTGGCATCCTCTTGGCCCACTTGCTGAGAGGTTTGGGCCCAGAATTATTTATGACTCTGGCCTCCCCAAGGAAGCTAAAGTGGCTGCAATCATCAGAAACTCTAAGTGGGCTTTTCCTATAACTCAAACCATTGAACTCAATGAGGTAAGGACCTCCATGTCTACACTCCCTGAACCCAACTTGAACATTGATTGCCACAGGTGGACACTCACCACCAATGGTACCTACAGTATTGCTTCCATGTGGAACCAATTGAGAATCCATTTTCCTAGAGTTCCTTGGCAAAATTGCCTATGGTTTTCTGGACACATACCTAAGTGTAGCCTCATTGTCTGGGTCGCTGTGCAAAACAAATTGTACACTGAGGATAGATTGGTTGCATTTGGTACTAAAACACACTCATGCTGCAGTTTTTGCACCGGCCAAGAGAGTCATGATCATTTGTTCTTCAATTGCCCCTATACCTCCCAGGTTTGGACTCAAGTCTCTAAGTTGCTTAATGAGGTGTGGCCTTCCAAATCTTGGTCCAATTGGATATCCCTTATATCATCCTACAAAGGCAAATCATTGAAAAATCTAATGATTAAATTAGCATTTACCACCTCAATCTATCATGTTTGGATTGAGAGAAACTTCAGAAAATTTCAAAATGTGGCATGTTCTGAGCAAGTTGTAGTTCAAAAGATCCACTCTATGATGAGACATAGATTGTTGGCTTTTAAAAAACTTCCCCAAGGACATCAATCTCAATGGCTCATCAGAAAATGGGATCTCCATCCATAAATGCATACTCCATATTGCTATATCAATTTGTGCAGAATGTACTTGGCAGGATACTTGCAGGTACCTTATTTGCAGGGGCAGATTCAATGGCAAATCATTACAGGTATCTGCAGGTTCATGTTCTCTTTGCTCACTAGGTCTACATAAAGTTTCATATGGGATAGTGATCTACATATTTGAGTGTCCCAGTGAGGTTCTATCATGGAAGCATTTTGCTACATTACTTCTATTAGCAGGTTTTTTTTTTTTTTTTTTTGGGTAAATTAGCTTGAAAATAAAGAAGGATAATCGAATATACAGCCTACAAGGGGCATACCCCAGGAGGACAAAACAAAAAGAAAAGAAAAGGCAATGAAAACAAAATAACTACCTTCCCCGACACAAACCGCCAAGGAGGGAGTGGGATGGCCAAAAGGCTACAATTGGGAATGAGTGTTTCTAATCCATCTGAAAGAGGGAGGAGAAACACTCATAAGGGGAAAACAAAATCTTGAATCTAAGGAGAAACACTCTCCATATACTGTAGGGGAGAAAATTTTGAAAATTTCGCCATGACCCGTTCGTAATTGGAGCACCCTCAAGGTGCCAGCCACTGCGTATACAACAGCAGCAGCTGAAAAAGAAAAAAAGAAAGAGGAAGAGGAAGAGATAGGGGCAGAACTTCCAACAGCAGAACTCAGCAGCATGCTTGATGCTTGATGCTTGAAGCTTGAAGCTTGAAGCTTGAACATGAGATTTGGACTGCATATGTGACTTGGGGCTTGGAATAGGACCTAGAACATACAACTTGGACATGAAACTTGATGCTTGAAGTTTGCTTATGGTACTTGATGCTTGGGATGGGACTTGCATGCATCAACTGCAGCACTGGTCTGCTGCATGCTGCTGCAAACTATTGTTAGTAGCTGCTGCTGCAGCAACAGAGGTGGTTTTGGAGGAATTTGAGCAGCATAATGGCTGCAACTTACTATTCCAGAAAATCAGATGTCTCTTTCAAAACTATTAGCAGGTTTGCTACTTTATTCACTGATTCTATGCTCTGGTAGCAATTGGTTCCTAGACTGTGTGTGTGTCCTACTCATATGTGAGTGACCTGTGAGCCTTGTACCTCCATCCTGCTTTGTTTAGAGGGGAGAGAATTCTAATCCTATACTCAGACCTAGTGGGAAAAGAGAGCGGGAGGCTAGATTGTGAGGGAGTTATGGTGGGGTGAGTACTTAAAAGGGTCTGAGGATGTGCCTTATTTTTTTTTTTTTTTGGGTAATTTAGCGTGAAATTAAAAGGGGTTAAGCGAATGTACAGCCTACAAGGGGCATACCCCAGGGAGGACCAAAAGAAAATAAAAAGGAAAGAAAAAATAAGAAAAATGCGTACTCCCCGGCACAACCCGCCGGGGTGGGCAAATTGGTGTTCCTAGCACAGCCCACTAGGATAGGAATTAAATGCACAAAATTTCCTGATTTGTGTAAATTCGATGGGTTGATATTTGTGGTTACAACTGAAATTGTGGTCCACATTGATAAAAGGCACAAGGCCAGTTGATAGTTCACGGGCACAAAGCCACAGCATGTAACTTTTCAAAAGCAAATTGATTAGATCAATGTGACCATGGTCAGTCCAGTGTGTGGCCCAAGAAACCTGTGATAGACATCAAACATGCCTTTTCGAAACAGCTGGATACCCAGCCTTTAGCCAAAGAGGGTGTTCCCGAGTTGACTATGAAATGTTTGCAAAGTTGGCCCGTGGGCCCCATGTTCGCGTGTAAGGCCTGGCAGCAATTGAACCACTTGACCATTAACTATCTTTTCCGACCGATTTGTGGGCCCCATTGACCATTATGCCAACAGCACTTTTGTAACCTTTGAATGTACTGCGTAGAAATAGATGTGGTCCCCACTTTTCCTCCAGACCTCGAATTGTGGGTGGATTGGCTTCCCAAACACACCCATTTGTACTGTTCATTATCTTCTTGGTTAAAACCACTTCAACCACGGTTTTACTTTTTGGGATGACAAGCAACTCAGTTGAGTTAACTCAGTATTCTCTCGATACGAGAATTTGTGAATCTCAGCTGTGAAGAACCCAGTTGTGAAGAACCCAACTCTGCAAACTGAACCAAAAACCCATATGCCGCCCCATCTCAGCCGCATAACAGTAGAAGGTCCACCTCCTAAACAGCTTGAACTTCTCAACGCCAGAAACCCGTATGGTATTACCACCCCGCCGTGACATCTCGACACCTAACGGACGTGAACTGATACGAAGAAGATAAGCAAGCCAAAGGGAGACGTACCTTGAACCGTAAAGCATCCGAGTGGTGCTCTTTGGCAGATCACGAATTGAATGTTGAAAGGTCAATACTTTAAACTGGTTGAAGAATGAGGCGTTGAAACACCCCATTGATTGGCTTGAACCCAGATCACGAACTGGATGTTGAAGATCTGGACTAGATATCTGAGTGGGTGTTGACCCACTTTCATGGATAGACGTTGTTCTCAGTTGCTCCTCTGACAGTTTGAAAGGATGAACCACCACCCAACAAGATTGACATGAAAACTCCCACGCCAAACCCAGAAACCATACGGGAATTGCTCCCACCGCCGTGACACCATCTTCACTTAGCGAGAATGGAAAACTGATTTGTAGAGAGTTTCACAACAGGATCTTGTAGGAGTAGGGTATCTACTTTTAAACAGAAGGTGAAGGTGAGTCGGGTAACTGAGCCCCAACAAATTGTGGATTAACTGATAGAAGTAGGAAGGGATTCAGTAGATTGACAGGGACCAGATCCCATTTTGCTGTTGTTGTTTCTCTCTCTAGAATTTCTAGAGAGAAGGCAGAACCCCCTAGAAGGGTTGCCTATCTGCGTGGTCAAGCGGATGGATGGATGTGCCTTATAGTTTCTCATGGAAGATGTATTGTGCCTTTGTTAATGCTATACTCATGTGATCCTATTGATCTGCTACTGTTATGGTAATGCTACCTGCATTGTGTCTTACTTTGTTATGGAATCCTGTGGTAGTTTAGCTATTTTCTGGACAGTGAACAATCCAGCTCAGTGCCACTGTCTGCTCCTACTGTGGATGTTTCTGAGTAATCCTGGGCAGATCTGTCTCTGCCCAGATGTTGATCACCATTTTGTAGTTTGAATTTGTATAAAAGTATGTTCATGTGGGCTGCCATTTCTGGGCAAACATCTGACTTTCTGGATAGCCAAAATGCAGCTGTTATGCTGCCCAAATTCTTCCAGATTTGGACCTATCCTTGGGGGGTTGTCCCTTGGAGCTTTGTTAAAGTCCATTGTTGTTTAAGTAGAAGTTCTTTTTGCTTCATCCATTGCATTAGTTGCTGCTGATGCAGTAAAAGAGCACACTTGGAGGTTCCATCAAGGTCCAAGTGTCGTTCAAGTGTCGTGCATTGTGTTGAAATCTATTGTTGCTGCATTTTTGTACTACAGCAGCAGCTTGCAAGTACAAGGGTTGTGTCAATACTGCAGCAGTTCCAGTAATGTGCATCAACAAATTCCAAGTTCCAAAGGTTGAAAATTCCAAGTGCCAAAGGTTGTATATTCCAAGTTCCAAAGGTTGCAGCAGTTCAAGGTGTTCATGGGTTCCTTCCGGGTGAGTTCACGCATTATAGATCTGGAACTCTAGTTCTAACACAACCGTTTTCTTCCTTGCGTATCAGTTCTCCTCCTCTATGTGTTGTTGGTGTCACGGTGGAGGGGGTAATTCCATTGTGGTTCCTGGCGCTATTGGTAAGTGTATGGCAGTATTAGATCTGGTTCCTCTCTACCGCGTTGAATTTATTTTCTCAGAATCCATGAGCTCCATTTTTTTGGGGCTGTTATACATTGATTTTGGCATGTAATCAGTAATTTCGGTTGTGCATATCTGGGTTCATTTTTGAGGAAGAAGAGCTGTTGTTCTTCACACCCTTCCTGGGGAAGAAGACGGTGGGGCCCATGGCCCAACTTTTCAAACCACTTTTCGAGTATTTCACGGTTTTGGTACTTGGTTTCGCGCCAAACCCGCCCACGTTTGCTGCAACTCGGTATTGTAGCTAAGAGATGGGACAACAGTTCACATGGGTTGCAGAGGTTAAAGTGGATGCAGCTGCCCCTTGGGGCCCACTTTATATACGTAAAAATGATGTTGATTGTTGTACCCCATGTTCTTTTATGTTCACTCGGGACAGCTCACAAAAGGGGAGTGCCTTTGTTTTACTTGTAAAAAGGAAGTTAGTCCCACTTATAACGTGAAAGTACATGGGGTCCCACATCTCTATTTGCTTACCTGAGGTAAATACGGGTCAGAAGCTACTTTTTGTCAGAAGGTAGTAGCTGCACTGCTATAACAGTAGCCTTTCGGTGGAGAGGCTCAAATCAACTTGGCCCATGTTAATCAACTTGGTTTCAACGCCTGGAAATTGGGTTCAAGAGGTACCCAAGTGGGGCCTTTATACGCCTGGAACAGTTGTCCGCCTGGAGGGGTACACTTTGTTACGTGAAAGACAGATTGACCCAAGTGGGGCCTTTGTGCTCGGACTAAGCTATTTTAGATTTCAAATTCAAACCAATTTTTGTTGCACGTTATTGGCATAACATTAGGAATTTTGTCCATTTATCCCTACCCTAGCGGGTTGTGCTAGGACTTTCACATTGCCCACCCCGGCGGGTTGTGCCGGGGAGTACGCACTTTTTTCTTTTATTTTATTTATTTTCGTTTTGTCCTCCCTGGGGTATGCCCCTTGTAGGCTGTACATTCGCTTAACCCCTTTTAATTTCAAGCTGAATTACCCAAAAAAAAAAAAAAATTTGCCAAGTGTTTCTTGTCATCTTTCATAGAAGGTTAAGAAGCATTTGTTAATTCTCGCATAGCTCTATGTAGGCTATTGGCGTAAGATTACCCAGATACTTTGTTTTCCTTTCTTTTCTTTTCTTTTTTTTTTTTTTCCTCCTGGGGTATGCCCCTTGTAGGCTGTAAATTCGGTTAACCTTTTTTTATTTCAAGCTTATTTACCCCAAAAAAAAAAAAATTTGGGGAAAACATGATTTTCAAAGAAATTGAATCCAAGAACAAGATATGTGCAATAAATCACAAGCATACAACTAGAGAGAGTAGAAATTGTTCCCCTACCTCAAGATTGGAGCTTCAAATGGGAAGAAAATGCAAAACCCTAGAGCTTGAGCTTCCAAACCCGAAATACCCCCTTCCAAGCTAAAACCAACACAACCCAAGCTTGAAATCACGTAGAGGAGGTCTTTACATTCTCCAAAAACGGCTAGTGACGTCAGCATGGAGCTTCTCTCACTAGCGAATTGGGCGACTCCATCTTCTTCCTCGCGTACCTTGTGAAAAACCCTAGAATAGATGGAAGCTCTTTCTCCATCCACGGATGGTCTAGCTTCTAAAGTGGTAGATTCCAATGAAATCCGCAGGAATCAGAGAAGAGATACAACTTCACAATTCGAGATTAGCCCAGTTCATATTTCAACTTCGGAAAATACTTCTCCCTCAGCCACTCCTCAACCTGAAGGTATGGCTCTCCATTACACACCGAAACCTTGATTTGTGCAGTCCAACGTTTATCCACAGCGTGTGAAACCAAAGTTGGATCTTCCTGTCGATTCAGACCTGACTCTTCCCCGATCTCCAAACTCTCTTCATAACAAAACCTCACATACTGATAACGGTGCTAGTAACCTTAATCAGATCGGGGTTACCATCCCTCCACAGATCTCCACCTCCGAGCAAAACTCTATCACAAATCTAAGTCAACCAAGTCTGCTGGAAGAAAGCCCTAAATCTACTACCCCGACTTTTGGGCCACACAGCCCTACCAAAAACAGCCCTAGCCAAAAGCTCCAACAGGTTTTTCAGAAAGTAAAAGAGTGCGTGATTAGCAAGGATCGAGTGTCCTCGTTGATTCAATCATTGGAGGAGGAATTGCAAAAGTCTGGGGTTACGGTTCATCTATCAGAGTTGGAAAATCAGCTGCAAACTACATCAGACGGACCTGCAAACTACATCAGACGGACCTGTGGTGTTCGATGCTAGAGGGGATTTCTTTGATCCGAATGCTCCCAATCAAGAACCTGTGCAGATTACTAATCAACCAGTTCCTCCACCCAGGCCTAAGGTTAAAGATTGGGGGTTCCCTATTTAAAGCTCAAAGCCCTTCTACAGGTATGAAACTTAAGCACTACCCTGAACTGAGACAGAACTCTGATGCAGTTGTAATGTTAGATGAATCCCATTTAGATGATAAGAATTGGGGGCATTGCCTTATTGGGTATTTCCTTGATGGGAAAATGGCATTTCCCCTCTTGAGCTCCACTGCTAGGAGAGTCTGGAAGGACTGTGGCTCCATCAAAATTAGGCAGGTGGGGGCCTGTTTCTCCTTTGAATTTCAGGATGAAGAGTCCAAGAACAAAGTATTGGAAGGTGGCCCTTACTTTTTTTCTAAAAGATACCTTGTTCTTAAGGAGTGGGAAAGGATGCTTGCCCCTCTCCTGAGCACCCCTCCAGTATCCCTGCTTGGATTAAACTGCATAAATTACCTCTCGAATGTTGGACAGAGGAAGGATTAAGCCGTATTGCTAGTACTATAGGCAAACCCCTACATGTAGATGTAGCTACTGCCAAGCAGCAGAGATTAACCTTTGCAAGGGTTTGCATTGAGATTGAAGCTGATTCAGATTTTCCAACTAGCATTCAAGTCGTCACGGATAGAGGCTCAGTAGATGTTCCTATTGAGTATCAATGGATTCCCCAGAAATACACAAAATGTAAAGTGTTTGGCCACAGCTGCTCTGCCAAACCTATTGTAACTGCTCCTGAAGCTTCAAATATCAGCACCAGAGAGAAAGGTGAGAATTCTAAGTTTGCTTGGCAACCAGTTGGCAGATCTAAACTTGTAAGTCCTGTGGAGTCTGCCACTCTGCATGAAGAATGCCTTATGGCTGGTACTAGCAAGGTTGCTTGCTCAAGCTTTGGAGGGATTGATGCTTTAGAGGCAGTGACAGTAAATGTTCCTAATTCTACTGGTGCCCAGTTTGTTGTCAAGCCCTCGGACTTTGAGCAGTCAGATGATGATGCTAGTGAAACGGTGGACGAGGTCATTGAAGTAGAAAATTCCTCACTGTCCAGTTTAGTAGGTGAGGATGATTCTTTTGTGAACTCCAATGCAAGTGATGTCCCAATGGGGGATATTAAGAAGGAACCTGATCCAAAACCTCCTAATATTCCAACTGATTGCTGCAATTCTACTGAGATTGTTGGGAGCAGCCCTAACAAGCACACTAAGAAAGGAGGGACAGGGAAGGGGATTGGGGTGACAACGACTCAAGATTCTCCAAAATCATTAGTCAACTCCAGTAAAAAGAAGCAAAAGAAAAGGGGCAATTCAGGAAGCCCCATTCAACCTACTAAGAGGTAAATGCACAATAATTTCACTTGGCAACATTCGAATACTTTCATTATCTGCCACTTTTTGTTAACATATATTTACTATGTCTACAAATTCTTTACATTTTGGATGCTGGAATATGAGGGGTCTCAATGACCCCATTAAGCAAAAAGAGGTTGCAAGGGCTGTTGCAACCCTATGTTACTGCTGCATTAGTACTCTTGTCTGTTCACTGTATACATGGAAAACCTGCTACTGTTGGATTCTGTGAGTGTGGCCATCAAGCCCTGTTACGGTTGCTGGCAGTTATACTACTGCTTGTAGATTGTAGTCCTCTACTGCAGCTCTACTGCTGCAGCACTACTGCTGCAGTTTGTAGTCCTGTACTGATCAATAATGGTTTCATCTGGACTGCTGTGTGTTTGATCAGCATCCACGAGATTAGGCCTAGCCATGGGGGGTTGTCCCTGGCATGTATGATCCCCTTCTGGGAGGGGGCTTCCTCCCAATTCATGGACTTACTTTATGTTCAAGCATCCATTCCATTGTCCAAGCTTCAAGTCTCATGTCCAAGAAACCTGCCCCGCTTCCCTTAGCACGTTTGATCCCCTTTGGGAGGGGGCGTCCTCCCGTGTTGGCTAGTACTTAGACTCTCAAAATCTGACCAGAGGTTTGCTGAAAGCTCATTGCCACACCAGCAGTTGCAACAGCAGGTGGCTATTCAAGTCCATTGCTGCCTCCAACTCCAAGGTTCAAAGTCCTTGCTGCCCAGCCAGCTCAAGTGTCACTCCATGTGCCACTCCAAGGTTCAAAGTCCACTGAATGCTCAAAGTTCTTGCTTCATCTTCTTACTCTTTCTTTTCTTTTTCAGCTACTGCTGTTGTATAAGCAGTGGCTGGCACCTTGAGGGTGCTCCATCTACGAATGGGTCATGGCGAAATTTTCAAAATTTTCAAAATTTTCTTGCCTTCAGTATATGGAGAGTGTTTCTCCCTAGGTTCAAGATATTGTTTCCCTTAAGAGTGTTTTCCCACTCCCTCTTGTAGCCCTTGTGGCCATCCCTATTTATTTCATGCAACTTTTTCCTTTCTTTTCTTTTTTTTCCTGTCTTTGTCCTCCCTGGGGTATGCCCCTTGTAGGCTGTAAATTCGGTTAGCCTTTTTTTAATTTCAAGCTTATTTACCCAAAAAAAAAAAAGAGGTTAAATCTTTTGTTAACATTAATAAATTATCCTTTTTGGGTCTTGTAGAGCATAAAATAAAAGAACCTAATGCATCTAGAATCTTGACCTCTATGCTTCCCTTTTGGAATTTTGCTCACAACTCCGTTCAAGCCCCTAGTGGTAGAATTATTGTTGCCTGGGACCCTGCTGATGTGAACATTAGCATCATTGATCAATCTAGTCAAGCCATTCATTGCCAAGTAGATTCTATCTCTAGTGGTACTCAGTTTGTTGCCATTTTTGTATATGGCTCCAATTCCTATATGGAGAGATCTAAATTGTGGCAATCTCTTAACCACTGGAAGAGCTCTGTTCCTTGGATTATCCTAGGTGACTTTAATGCCCTAAGACACCCTTCTGATAAGGTGGGAGGTGATAACCACTGGCCCCCTCATTTGGAGGACTTTAACAAGTGTATCTCATACAATGACCTTGATGACTTGAGATACACTGGTTGTCACTTCACTTGGGCAAACAAGCAGGACCCTTCACACTTTGTATCCACTAAGATTGACAGGGTCTTGGTTAATGAGCAATGGATGAAGACTCACAGTTGCTCCAATGCTCATTTCCTTACCCCTGGCATCTCTGACCATTCTCCCATGGTGGTATTTCTGAACCCTGCTCCCAAGAAATCCAACAAACCTTTTAAATTCTTCAATTTCCTTGCTGACCATCCAGATTTCCTTAGCATTGTACAGAGGATATGGCATAAGGTCATTATTGGCAATCCTATGTTTGTGGTGTGGGAGAAGCTCAGACTACTTCAAATTGAGCTAAAAAAACTTAACACCAAGGTTTATAGTGATATATATCCACTAGAACTTTGGGTGTTAAGCAACAATTGGAAGCTGTCCAAATTGAGCTAGGTTCAGACCCTAGCAATGTTCCCAATCAAACTCAGGAAAGGATCTTGTTTAGGCAATATAATCAGCTTGCAAGAGCTGAGGAAAGTTTTGCAAAACAAAAGTCTAGAATCCAATGGCAGAAACTGGGAGACCAATGTACCTCTTACTTCTTTAAGTCCATAACCCAAAAGAGGAATAGAGGTAGAATCACAAGTGTCATGCTCCCTGATGGCAACATGTCTTATGATCCTGACATTATTATTTTTTTTGGGTAAATAAGCTTGAAAATAAAAGAGGAAAAGCGAATATACATCCTGACATTATTAAGGATACCTTTGTAGACTATTACACTAGTCTGCTTGGTACTCCTCATTCCACCTTGTATTCAGGGGGCTTTAGAGTTAATCAATTGGTTGCCTCTAGGCTCTCCGATATTCAGAGAAATGCCATGATTTCTGAAGTCTCCAATTAGGAGATTAAGGAAGTATTTATGGCATTGAATCCTAACAAGGCTCCTGGCCCTAATGGCTACAATGCGCGTTTCTTTCACAAATCTTGGGAAGTTGTTGGCCATGAAATAACTTTAGCTGTGAGAAACTTCTTTAGGTCTAGGAAATTACTCACTAAGGCCAATGCCACAAGCATTGCCCTTGTCCCTAAAGTCCCTAACCCTTCCATAGTTGGGGATTATAGGCCTATCTCATGCTGCAACACAATCTACAAATGCATTGCAAAAATCCTTTCTCGTAGGATTCAAGTTGCCCTACCTCACATATACTGGCAGAGTACAACTCATTAAGAGTATACTCTTCTCAATGCAAACATATTGGTCATCCATCTTTATACTTCCCAAACGAGTCATTAAGGAAGTGGAGGCAATCTTGAGAGCTTTCTTTTGGACTGGTCCAGATCTAAAAAAATCTGGTGCCAAGGTATCCTGGGATCACCTTTGCTCTCCTAAACAAGAGGGTGGGCTGGGGTTTAAGTCTATGCACACTTGGAATAAAGCTGCCATTTCTAAGCACATTTGGTTCCTCATCTCCGGGGGTGAGCAATCCATGTGGTGCCAGTGGGTTAAGTCATATTTGCTGAAAGGGAAAAGTTTATGGGATGTCAAAATGCCTAGTAACCCCTCCTGGGTTTGGAGGAAAATACTAAATCTTAGAACCATGGTGCATACACATATCAAAACTATAATTGGCAATGGTGAAAGCACTTCTTTGTGGTTTGATAATTGGCATCCCCTCGGACCTCTAGCTGAGAAGTTTGGTCCTAGAATGCTTTATGACTCTGGCCTTCCCAGAGACTCTAAGGTTTCTGCCATCATCAAGAATTCCCAGTGGGCTTTTCCCATTGCGCAAACTATTGAACTTAATGAGGTCAGATCCAACATGACCACACTCCCAAAACCCAATGAGACTGCTGATTATCATAGGTGGATGCTCACTCCTAATGGTCATCATAGCATTGCATCCATGTGGAATCATTTGAGGACACAATTTCCTAAGGTACAATGGTACCATTGCTTGTGGTTTCCTGGTCACATACCTAAGTGTAGCCTCATAGTTTGGGTGGCTGTACAGAATAGACTGTACACAGAAGACAGACTGGTCACTTTTGGGACCAAAACCCATTCTTGTTGTAGTTTCTGTCTTGGCCAGGAGAGTCATGATCACCTATTTTTTAATTGCCCTTACACCTCTCAGGTTTGGACTCAAATCACTGGGTTTCTTAATGTTGTGTGGCCTTCCAAGTCCTGGACCAATTGGGTTTCTTTCATATCATCCATTAAAGGCAAGTCACTTAAAACTCTAATGATTAAACTGGCATTTACCACATCAGTCTATCACATTTGGATAGAAAGGAATTACAGGAAATTTCAGAATGTGACCTGTACGGAGCAAGTTGTAGTGCATAAGATCCATTCTATGATGAGACATAGATTGATGTCCCTTAAGAATCTTCCCAAGGGACCTCAATCTCAATGGCTCATCACAAAATGGGATCTTCATATATGATTCCTTTATATGCTGTTGCTATTGCGGATACATGCAGATCTTTCTATTGCAGGGCAGTCTCAAACTCAGCAATTGGGTGCTTAGGTGTAAATCAGAGGCAATTCAGGACACTCAATCCTTTCATCCCAAGGCTAGTACTTCTAGTATATGGGTTCCAAACAAGTGCAGATTGTTGGCAATCAGTTTCTCCTAATAGCCCATTGGGGTAGTGTGTGTTTACAGGTTATCTCTGCCAAAGTGGAACATGGGATAGTGATCTACTTATATAAGTGCCCCAGTGAGGTTCTATCATGGAAGCATCTTGCTACATTACTTCTACTAGCAGGTTTGCTACCTTATTCTCTGATTCTATGCTGTGGTAGCAATTGGTATGCTGGACTGCTGAGTGTGTGTGAACTACTCACATGTGGGTTACCAGTGAGATTTGGGCCTTCATCATCTGATCTGTTGTTTTTTAGTGGAGTGTCCTGTGAGTTCAACCCAGATTCTCAAGTCACGTGGGATAAGAGAGAGGGAGGTCAGGATTTTGAGGGAGTTAGGAGGTGAGAACCCATAGTCTTGAGAATGTTGTTTGGAATCTATTGTTCATTACTGTCACTGCTGCATGTTATCATTGCACCTCGGTTTGATCCTTGGGGGTTTGTCCCTAAAGATCAAACCGTGAGCAGTATACTGTGGGCAGTGCTGTGTCCATGTACAGTATACTGCTGAGGTGTTGCTCGTGCAATGAACCCAGTTATTACACTACTCTGTGACTGCCATTTGGTTACTCGCCACTGCTAAACAGGCCCAGTCCACTGCTGTTTACTGTTATTCTGAGTTTATTGAAGTATTGTGCTGGCATTGTTCAAATGTTAGTGCCCTACACTCTGATTTTCTGGGCCGCAAGCACTGTACTCTGCTGCATATGTACTTGTCTATGTACCGTTTGCATAGTACTGCTGCTGTACCGATTGCACATCTGTACTTTACTGCTGCTGTACCGATTTCTATGTACCAGATTTGCTCTCTTAGCTATTTGTTGCTCTAGTGCTAGCTGCCTTGTACAGTGTATGTCATACCTGGACAGTGATGCTTACTTTACTTGTGTCCTACCATAATTCTGCTATGACATTGGGCAGTGCTGCTAGTATCTACTGTTGTTGATTATGAGTCATTTCTGATTCTGGGCTGCTGCATTTTAGACAAGGTGCTGCCAAAATTTTAAAAAAATCCCATGTTTTCTAACCTAGCCTAGGGGGGTTGTCCCTAGGCATGTGTGATCCCCTTGGGGAGGGGGCTTCCTCCCAAGAGTGCTTGCCCATTACAAGCCGATAAAATGCATATCCATGTTCCATGTTCAATGGTTGCACGAATTCAAGTTCCATGTTCAAGGCCCAAGTACAAGGCACAATGCTGCTTCAGACCGTGCATCTTAAGGCGAGCATCATCAAGCATCAACTCATCAGGCCGTGTATCATTAGGCCGAGAAATCCACAACTTATAGTGTATTAGTTTAAGTTCATGTTGTATTAGTCTAAGTTAAGCTTTTGTTATTGTAATCCTCAACGGGTGTTTCTCCCTCATCTTGTAGATGAAAGGGAAACACTCTTCCCTTCCCTAAATGTAGCCACTTGGCCTCCCTCATTTCCGTTTTTCTTTTCTTGCTTTCTTTCTTTGTTTTGCTTTGTCCTCCTGGGGTATGCCCCTTGTAGGCTGTATATTCGTTTAGCCCCTTTTATTTTCACGCTTATTTACCCAAAAAAAAAGTTGCCCTACCTCAGCCTAGTTGGGTATTTCCTTGATGGCAAGATGCCATTTGCTGGGGTCTAAGTGGTCCTGAGGGGAAAATGAGTGACGTCAGCAACATCTTCTTAGGCGATTAGGCGATTATGGGTGACACACGCGATTTGTGATTGAAACCCTAGAAAATGGCAGAAAACTCTTCTACATCCATGACGCCTTCTCTCTCGGGTGGATTGGGTGCACGTACTGTCGATTCTGTGGATCTCCATAAACGGAATCGAAATCTACAGCAAAGCTCACAGCTGGGCGGACTGATGATCTCCACCACCACACCTCATTCAAATGTATACCCACCAAGATCTATTCCTAGGACTGACCTTCAATCACCCCTCACCTCTGATTCCAATAACAGAAACACCTCTCCGAAGGGAGTTCATAGCCGATTACTGGTCCCTGGGTCAGTATATACCACACCCACTAAATTTACCCCATTCAAGCCCCTAGACTTGTACCCGAAAAATCTCAAATCAACTGCTGGTGATGGCTCCCCTGACAAAAGTGGTGTACATCAAGAATCGGTGTCGATTCCGAGTGATCTTGCTTCGGATCCAACCAAACAAAACCCTAACTCTGCTCGAAAGCTTCATGAAGTTTTCCAACCGGAAGGGGAGCGGCTAGATGATAAGGAACGTTTATCTACCCTAGTTCAATCCATTGAAGAAGAGCTGCAGAAGTCGGGAGTTAGAGTTGATTGCTCTGATCTCAGGACTCAACTTGAGAGGCTTAGGGCAAGAGAAATCTCCCCAGATGGTCCATCTTCCAGCAAATCCGATCAGGACTACCTAAAGGTAGATTTCAGTTCATTTCATCCAAATACACAATCTCCCCAAAATCCATCTGATAAAGGCCTGCAAGATCAAGGTGGTAAACAACCTACCACCAAGGATTGGGCTTCTCTATTTCGCACTCAAGGACCATCAAAGGTAATGAAACTCAGTCATTATCCAGAATTACAACAACAGACGATTGCAGTGGTTGAGGTAGAGGAATCAGACCTGCATGAAAAGTCTTGGAGTACCTGCCTTATTGGTTATTTTCTGCAATCGATTCACATGAGGTCCGTATGAAGCAGAGGCTAGCTTCCCAGCTTCAAACCAACACGCGCTCCGTTCATCCTCCATGTTCGGGGGTCCAAGGATTCAACATAGCCACACCCCAATCAAGCGTGTATCCTCAAAGTTCCAAGTCGGCTCTTCCTTTCGAGCCTGTTGATACCTATCAATTCGGTCTGAAATCATCTGATTTTTCAGGTAACCCGAACCCTAACTCTATTTCGTTAACTTCCTCACACGATGTTGCCAAAGATGTGCAGTTTTCCACTCCTACCAGGGTTCTAAGCCCTACCAGATCTAGCCCTAATCCCTCACGGTTGATTCAAGGGGTTTTCCAAAAGGAAGGTGAGCGGTTAGAAAGTGAAGAGAAGATCGCATCTATGGTTCAGTCCATTGAAGCCGAGATGAAGAAAGTTGGTTTAGATGTGGATTTCACCCAACTCTCAGCCCAGTTGAAGTTCCTTCAAGAGGGGTTTCCCACTTCGGAATCCCCAGCCCGATTCCTTGATGGGGATTTCTATACGGTTGAAGATTCTTCGGAGCCTCCCAAAGATGCTCCAAAACCAATTCCCACGCAAACTCAAGGTAAGACTGCAAACTGGTCTTCACTTTTCAAGGCTCAAGCCCCGTCCAAGAATTTGAAGCTCGAGCACTACCCAGAATTGCAAAAGGGTAAGGAGGCGGTTGCTGAGTTAGATGAATCAGACGTTGATACAAATTCTTGGAACCATTGCTTGATAGGGTACTTCTTAGATGGGAGGATGCCATATAATTTATTGTGTGCCACAGCTAAAGCAGTCTGGAAGGAGAACTCGCCTACCGCTATTAAGCAAATTGGATCATGTTTCTTCTTTGTGTTTAAGGATGAAACTTCCAAACTGAAAGTCCTAGAGGAAGGCCCGTACTTCTTCTCTAGGCGATATTTGGTGCTGACTGATTGGAGACGGATGTTGGTGCCCAATACAGCTCATCCTTCGTCAATTCCAGCTTGGGTTAAGCTGCACAAATTGCCCCTGGAATGCTGGACCGCGGCTGGTTTCAGTCGTATAGCCAGCACAATAGGGAGACCGATCCACGTCGATCATGCTACGGCTAGCAAGAGGAGGTTGGACTATGCACGCGTTTGTGTTGAGATTACTGCAGGAGATGATCTTCCTGATGAAGTGGTGGTAAGGGCTAATGGGGAGTCAGTAGTAATCAGGGTGGAATACCAGTGGTTACCGGCTAAATGCTCGGCATGCAAGGTTTTTGGTCACAAGTGCAATCCTAGACCAGTCCCTGTAGTTCCTAATCCAGCCAGAGCTGAAGAAGTTTTGAGCAAACAGCCAGTTGTAGCACAGATATCAGATCCTGACCCTATAGTACAATTGAGTGTGTTGGATGCTCTGGAGCAAGGCGGGAGTAAAGCTCTGGATGTTATCACAGCAGCTGTCCTTGTAGACTCTTGTCCAACTGTAGCTTCGGGTAGTACAGTAGCAGCTATAAAGGGGGATTGTGTTGGAGATTTAGCAAAGGAGGATGTGCTTATAGCTCCAAAAGGAGGGCCTGATAAGCCTTTCTATCAACAAGGGTCCACATTAGCCACAAACCCTATTCTCCTTCCTTCTAGCAGTGGTGGGAAACTGGAGGATAACCTTGAATATGGAGAAGATTTCAAAGTGGTTTCAAACAGGAAAAAGAAAAAAGGGAGGAGCAATCAGAAGACTCTTCCTTCTCCTAAAGGGCGGTAACTCTCTATCCTTCTTTTTGATAGCATTCAATCCTTCCATCATATGCTATGTAGTTTAGCTGCCTAAAGTTTATAATGAATACAGCTTTGAATTTTGGGTTTTGGAATCTGCGAGGTCTTAATGACACTCTTAAACAAAAAGAGGCCAAAAGGTTTATTCTTAATAATAAATTGTCTTTGATTGGACTTTTAGAGCATAAAGTTAAGGAGGTCAATGTCAAGAGAGTTTTGAGTTTTGTCTGTCCTCAATGGCACTTTGCACACAATTTTGACCATGCTCCCATTGGTAGAATCCTTGTGTGCTGGGATCCTCACATATTTGATGTTAATGTATTAAGTAAATCTGATCAATACATACATTGTGAGGTTTTTGCAATCCATATCGGTCTGAGATTCTCCGCTTCCTTTGTCTATGGTGCAAATGACCATATGGACAGGCATGGCTTATGGAATAGTATGATAAACCTTAAGTCCACCTCTCCATGGGTGGCTCTCGGTGATTTCAATGCTATAAGAACCCCTAGGGATAAAGTTGGTGGTTCAATCAGCTGGCCAACCCACATGAATGACTTTAACGATAGTCTCTATGCTTGTGAGGTGGATGATCTCAGGTTTCTAGGTTGTTATTATACTTGGAGCAATAGGCAAGATGCTCCAACTCATATATCCACCAAGATCGATAGGGTTTTGGTGAATGAAAGCTGGATGAGATCCTTTCCCTTTTCCAATGCTTTCTTCCCAACCCCTGGGGTGTCTGATCACTCCCCTGCTGTGGTGAGCCTCATTTCCCCTCCTAAGTCTAGCCCTAAACCTTTCAGATTTTTTGACTTTCTGGCTGATCACCCTATGTTTCTCTCCACCGTCCAGAGGGTGTGGAGTACCATTGTACTTGGTAATCCAATGTTTTGTGTTAGTGAAAAGCTGAGATCGCTGCAGGCTGAGTTCAAGGACTTAAACACTAAAGAATTTAGTGACATCACACATAGGGTTCATTGTACCAAACTTCAGCTTGATAAACTACAAATAGAATTGGGATCCAATCCCTCCAATATCATTAAACAAGCTGAAGAAAAACTTGCCCTTAGACAGTATCTCACTTTGTCTAGGGCCGAAGAGAGTCTGGCTAAGCAAAAATCAAGAATTCAATGGCTTAAATTAGGTGATCATCATGTTGCCTCAAGTCCGTCTTCAGTTTATATTGTATTAGTTTAAGTTCATGTTGTATTAGTCTAAGTTAAGCTTTTATTACTGTATTTAGCATTGTTTTAGGGGTTAGCTTTTGTGTTGGTCCCTTTTGTTATCCTCATGCGGGTGTTTCTCCCTCATCTTGTAGATGAAAGGGAAACACTCTTCCCTTCCCTAAATGTAGCCAACTGGCCTCCCGCATTTCCGTTTTGCTTTTCTTTCTTTGTTTTGCTTTGTCCTCCTGGGGTATGCCCCTTGTAGGCTGTACATTCGTTTAGCCCCTTTTATTTTCACGCTTATTTACCCAAAAAAAAAAAAAAAAAAAAATTAGGTGATCAATGCACCTCATTCTTCTTCAAATCTGTTAGCAATAACAGAAATAGAAGCATGATTACTAGTCTTACCCTGTGTGACTCTACAACTACCCAGGACATGCCGTTGATTAAGTCCACTTTTGTTAAGTTTTATAGTGATCTTCTGGGGGCTCCTCACAGCTCTCATTATGATGGCTCCGTAAGAGTTAAAGAACTAATCCAGAGAGTTCTAACTGAAGATCAAAGTCTGGCAATGGTTCAAACTATTACTGATGCTGAAATCAAAGAAACCATTATGAGTATGAATCCTAAAAAAGCACCTGGTCCTGATGGCTATAATGCTGGGTTCTTTCAAAGAGCATGGCCAGTGGTTGGTCATGAGGTCACAGCTGCGGTTAAGAACTTCTTTAGATCTAGTAAAATGTTAAGGAAAGCGAATGCCACTGTTGTGGCTCTTGTTCCTAAAATCACCAACCCCTCTAAGGTTGGGGATTTTAGACCCATCTCTTGCTGCAACACCATTTACAAGTGCATTGCCAAAATTCTGGCTAGGAGATTACAGAGTGCCCTCCCTTTCCTTATAGATCCTGTCCAGTCTGGTTTTATTAAGGGAAGGAGGATTGCAGACAATATCTTCCTAACCCAGGAACTTATGCACGGCTATCATAAGTCCTCTTCTACACCTAGGTGTGCTATGAAGGTCGACATTATGAAAGCTTATGACAATGTTAGGTGGGATTTCCTTTGGGATGTCCTATTAAGCATGAACTTTCATCCCTCCATGATTAAATGGTTACAAGCTTGTGTGACCATTGCTAACTACACGTTAAGCATTAATGGGGAGAATACTGGCCGCATTGAGGGGAGGAGGGGCCTAAGGCAAGGTGATCCTCTCTCCTCTTATTTATTTGTCATAGTCATGGAGACTCTTACATGTATTCTTAGAGAGAAATCCTTGTATGCTGATTTCCAGTTTCACTGGAAATGCAAAAAGAACAAAATTGTTAATCTTTGTTTTGCAGATGATCTTATGATCTTCTGCAAAGGGGATACTGGGTCTGTAAAACACATTCATGCATCTCTCTCTGAATTTGAGTCCTTGTCTGGGTTAAAACCTAGCCCTCTCAAAAGTCACGTCTTTTTCTCTGGTGTTGATACAGCCACCAGGAGAGATATACTTGATATTCTTGGGTACTCAGAAGGATATTTACCTGTCAAATACCTTGGTGTTCCTCTTATCTCCACCAAGTTAACACACTTGGATTGCAAGCCCATGGTTGATAGAATTATCTCCAAAACTAAGTCTTGGACTAATAGGGATTTGACCTATGCGGGGAGACTCCAATTGATAAAAAATGTACTGTTTTCTATGCAAACATACTGGACTTCCTTGTTCATCCTTCCTAAGAAGGTTATCAAGGAAGTTGAGTCTGTGTTGAGAGCCTTCCTCTGGTCTGGTCCTGATCTAAGGAAGTCCGGTGCTAAAGTATCTTGGGAGCATCTTTGTGCTCCCAAAGAGGAAGGTGGCCTTGGCCTCAAATCTATGCAGATTTGGAACAAGGCTGCTGTATCCAAACACATCAGGTTCATTATCTCTGGCGGGGAGCAGTCAATGTGGTGCCAGTGGTTAAAGTCTTATTTACTTAGGGGCAGGAATTTTTGGCATGTTAAGATGCCCAGTAGTCCCACTTGGACTTGGAGGAAACTCCTCAATATCAGGCCTATTGTCCATCCCTATATCAAGGTCATTATAGGTGATGGGCAAAGCACTTCGCTTTGGTTTGATAACTGGCACCCCTTAGGTCCCCTGGCTGATAGATTTGGGGATAGGGTTGTTTATGATATTGGGATGCCTAAGGACACTAAGGTTTCCTCAATTATAAGAAATTCCAAATGGGCATTGCCTATTACTCAAACTTGGGAGATTAATGAGATAAGAGCTGGTCTCATTACCCTCCCTGACCCTATCATTGTTGAAAGCGACAGCCATAGGTGGACTCTTACTTCTAGTGGTACATTTACTGTGAGCTCCCTGTGGAACAATCTTAGGACTCCATTCCCTAAAGTTCCTTGGAGCTATAGCGTATGGTTCCCTGGACATATCCCCAAATGTAGCTTCATCACCTGGGTGGCTATTCAAGAGAGACTGTACACTGAGGACAGACTTGTCCTGTTTGGCTCTAAGTCTCAATCTAGATGCAGTTTCTGCCCCAGTAGTGAAACTCATGACCACCTGTTCTTTAATTGCCCATTCACTTCACAAGTCTGGACTCAATTAATTGCTAGAGTTAATGTTCATTGGCAGGATAGAACTTGGCATAACTGGATTGCTCTCTTAGCAACAATCAAAGGCAAAACTATGAAAGCACTGTTAATCAAACTACTTTTTACAACTTCTGTATATCACATATGGATTGAGAGGAATGTTCGTAAATTTCAGAATATTGCCAGTCCTATTTCTGTGGTGGTGAGTAAGATCCACTCTGTCATAAGACATAGGTTGATGTCCCTGGGGAATCTCCCCAGGGGACCCCAAACAAACTGTCTTTTGGCGCAGTGGGATGTTGCTCCTAGCTGATTATATAGCAGATGAGTTGTGAAGGGGTTTGAATTCAATTAGTCATGCATGTTTTATGTGTGGTTGCACTGTATTTTAATCTCCTTCATGAGTATGTTACAGGTTCAAGGTTTCCCCAGGATCACAGTCTGGAAGGATGGTCTGGTTATTGCACTAACATACCCAATTGGGTTCTCTGATTGCAGGTCCTATAAGTTCACTGTGCATAGGTATTCTGTCTCCAAGGATGGAGGCAATCCTTGATATTGTTTCTGTCTCCAAGGATGGAGGCAATCCTTGATGTTGTTTCTGTCTCCAAGGATGGAGGCAATCCTTGTTATTGTTTCTGTCTCCAAGGATGGAGGCAATCCTTGTTTTATTATTGGCGATATGTTTCTGATATACTTTGCATTGTGGTTAGCCTTACTTCTCTTGCTGATACCTGATAAGTGACCTTCTGTTCTTGACTCTTGATGATCTGAAATTGAGTTGTGTGAACTACTTATAAGTGTGAAACCCTTGTGAGTTGTGTGCTTGAGCCACTGATTTTCCTTTTGAGTGGAGGTAATAGTTAGTGGGGGCACATGGAGAGGTTTAGTTGAGGGAGTTGGGACCTTTAGAGAGAGACTTGAAGTGGTAAGGGTTTGAGGGAGATGAAGGGTGAGCCTCAAACTTAGGTTGCACATCTGTGACTTCATGAACTGCAGTTGTTATTAGTGTGTGAACACTTGCATGAGCTGCTGTGTTTCTGTGGTACCTCTATTGGCTCTGCATACTTGAATTGGTCCAACATCTGACCTATCATTTTAATCTGCAAATGTTGAAGTGTTGTTATGTTCATTGCTGTGAAGTGTTGTTCTATATTACTGGAACTGCACGAACAGTAGCACAGACGACTTAGCTGTCTATTTTTCAATTTTCCTACTATATTGATCTTGCGCTTGTGAGTCTGCTATCTGCCACTGCTGTTTGCTATTATGCTGCTGTCCAGTCAATTGCTCAGCATGCTCACTCGGGATGTACGTGCATATCGTGTTGTGTATATATTGTAGTAGATAGAATGCAGTTAGAAGTTGTTGCTGCCGTTCTGTCATACACATTTTGAATTTGTTTCGATATGGACTGTTACTGTTACACTTGGGAGGTACCCATTCCTCCGTGCCTGCTGTTATAGCTGCTGTTTGTGGTATATGTCCACTGTACCGAGCAGTCATGCCAAAATTTCTGGATGGCCATGTACCATACTAGGCTATTCACACTGTTGCTACTGTCATTCTACTACTGTCATGTTCCTTCCCATTTGCTTACCCTAGGGGGGCTGTCCCTAGGGATGTTGAATAGCCTAGTTGGAGGGGGATGTCCTCCACGGCGTGACTTGCATATCATTTTAGGCCGGATCGGAGGAACATAGAGGGAGGCATCATGCTGTATGTTCATCCTTCCCATGATCAAGCATACAGTTCAAAGCTATGGTGACACCATTCCTATCTCTTTTGGAGAGTTTCTGACCCCTCTGCTAGATGGCTTAGAAACTCTTTTAGTTTACATAGCTGGTATATCCTTTACGTTGTTATTTATTTGTTATAATCCTTTTTTAGGTATTGTCCCTATTTCCCTTGTTGCCAATTGGCCTTCCCTCTTGGTTATGTGTGCCGTTTGGCCTACTTTTTTCTTTCTTTTCTTTTCTTTTTCCCTTTTTCCTTTCTTTGTTTTGTTCTGTCCTCCTGGGGTATGCCCCTTGTAGGCTGTATATCCGTTTAGCCCCTTTTATTTTCAAGCTAAGTTATCCAAAAAAAAAAAAAAAAAAAAAAAAAAAAAAAAGAATCAGTATCAAACAGATTGGTAATTGTTACTTCTTTGAATTTCAAGACGAGGAAACTAAGCTTAAAGTTTTAGAGGGGGGCCCTTACTTCTTTTCTAGAAGGTACCTTGTTCTTAAGGAATGGCATAGGATGCTAGTGCCCTCCACTGAACATCCTACTGCCATCCCAGCATGGGTTAAGATTCACAAGCTTCCTCTGGAATGCTGGACAGCAGAATGCTTTAGTCGGATTGCTAGTACCATAGGCAAACCACTTCATGTAGATGTTGCCACCGCTTAGCAGAAGAGGATTGACTTTGCAAGGGTTTGTATTGAGGTCTCAGCCAGCATAGATCTTCCTAAGAGCATTCAAATTACTTTGGGGAATGTATCAGTCACATGTGGTGTGGAGTATCAATGGCTACCTTCAAAATGTGATGTGTGCAAGGTCTTTGGGCACTCATGTAAACCTAAAATAGAACCTAAACCCCTAGCCACTAATAGCAATGAGGCATGGAACCTGATTGGTACAGCTCTTGGTGGAGGAGGAGATGCTCTAGAAGCTGTGACTAAATTGGTTACTCCCTATCCAGAAACAGATGTGGTGCTTGTTCAGGACCTTGGAGAAGATTTGGATTTGCAAGAAGAAGACAGCTCAGTCCAGGAGTCAACTCAACAAACCACCAATACAGACCCTGAGGTCATTTTTTCCACTGAAAGCTCTCCCAAAGACAAGACTGCTTTGGATACCTCAAAAGAGAAAATCTGTCTTGCACATGATCAGCACCATTCTCTGGAAAGTCCTAAGGTGGGGGCTGCTACCAAGCCCTCATTGGAACCTGATCCAAAGCCTTCTTTAACCCATCCAAATGCCTCTGGTAGCACAGGGGCAGCAGAGGTAGGAGCAAAGTTCAGATCTCCTTCCAATAGGAAAAAGGGGAAGAAACAAAATAGGGGCAATCCTTCAACCCCTGCCTCCTCAGGTAAGCATTAAATTAAATTTTGCTTATGCTTTTTGGGCAGCATTCTTATCTTTCCATTATCTGCCATTTTATCATGTTTAAAATACCTTTGCATTTTGGGTGCTGGAACATGAGGGGTCTTAATGATCCCATTAAGCAAAAAGAGGTTACATCTTTTGTAAGAACGAATAATTTGTCACTTTTTGGTCTCTTAGAGCATAAAATAAAGGATGCTAATTGTTCCAGGATCATTAACTCCATGTTCCCATCCTGGTCTTTTGTTCATAACTCTACGTTAGCTCCTAATGGTAGAAACTGTGTTGTTTGGGATCCTTCTATACTTCACTTAAGTGTTGATAGACAGTCAAGTCAATCCATCCACTGTGGTATTCAGTCTGTTTCTGGTGATACTAAATTCATGGCTACCTTTGTGGATGGGTCCAATCTCTACTTGGAGAGAAAAGACCTTTGGAATGACTTGACTGTTTATAACACCACTGAGCCTTGGATCATTTTGGGGGACTTTAATGCCCTGAGGTACATTACTGATAAAATTGGAGGTGATAATCATTGGCCTCCCCACATGGAGGATCTTAATAACTGTATGATTAGTAATGAACTTGAAGATCTTAGGTACTCTGGGTGTCATTTTACATGGTCTAACAAACAGGATCCCACTCATTATATCTCTACAAAGATTGATAGGGTTCTGGTCAATGAGCAATGGATCAATAGTTTCTCCTGTTCCAATGCCCATTTTTCTTCCCCGGGGATCTTTGACCACTCCCCTTCTGTGGTCTTTGTGAATCCTGCCCCTAAGAGAACCAAGAAACCTTTTAAGTTCTTCAATTTCCTTGCTCTTCATCCTAATTTCTTATTCACTGTTCAGAAAGTTTGGAGCAGAGTTATCCTTGGTAACCCTATGTTTGTTGTCTGTGAGAAGCTCAGACTTCTCCAATCTGATCTTAAGATTCTGAATAATAGAGAATTCAGTGACATTTCAAGAAGAACTGCTGCTGCTAGGCAAGAGCTTGATGATATCCAGAGAGACTTGAGCTATGACCCCTCTGACTCTGTCAAGCAGGCTCATGAGAGGATTTTGTGTAAGCAATACATTACTTTGGCAAGAGCTGAAGAAAGCTTTGCTAAGCAGAAGTCCAGGATTCTCTGGCTCAAGTCTGGCGACCAATGCACCTCCTATTTCTTTAAATCCATTTCAAACAATAGAAATAGGAGGAGAATCACTAGTCTGGTTCTTCCTGACAATACCATCACCCATGATCCCAGTGAGATTAAATATGCATTTGTTACATTTTACACTAATCTATTGGGGTCTGTTCATACCACTAATTACAGTGGCACTTCTAGAGTCAATCATCTAATCTCATCCAGACTTGGGGATGCCCAGAGAGAGGCTATGGTTGTTGAGGTCTCTAATCTTTTTTTTTGGGTAAAATGAGGTCTCTAATCTTGAGATCAAAGAAACCTTTATGTCTCTGAATCCTAACAAGGCTCCTGGCCCTGATGGGTACAATGCCAGTTTTTTCCAAAAAAACATGGGCTGTGATTGGGCATGAGGTCACTTCTGCTGTTAGGAATTTTTTCAGATCTGGAAGACTTCTCACTAAGGCTAATTCAACCATTGTAGCCCTTGTCCCTAAAGTTCCTAACCCCTCCAAGGTTGGTGATTATAGGCCCATTTCCTGTTGTAATACTATCTATAAGTGCATTGCTAAAATCCTTGCTAAAAGGATTCAAGCTGTGCTTCCACTTCTCATTGACCCTGTCCAATCCGGGTTTGTTAAGGGAAGAAGAATTGCTGATAACATATTTCTGACTCAGGAACTTATGAGGGATTATCACAAGCATTCTCCTTCTCCCAAATGTGCATTGAAAGTTGATATAATGAAAGCATATGATAATGTTAGATGGGATTTCCTATGGGACATTCTTCTTTCAATGAATTTTCATCCTCAGATGATCCAGTGGATCAAAGCGTGTATAACCACTGCTAATTACCCTCTGAGCATCAATGGTGAGGCCGTTGGCTCCATTAAAGGGCAAAGAGGATTAAGGCAAGGTGACCCCTTGTCTTCATATCTTTTTGTCATTGTCATGGAGATGCTCACTCAACTTCTTAAAGAGAAGTCTCTAAGTCCCAATTTTCATTTCCACTGGAGATGTGAAAAAACAAAAATAATCAATTTGTGCTTTGCAGATGACCTCATGATCTTTTGCAAAGGAGACATGGACTCCATTCAATGCATTCAAGATGCTCTTTCTGAATTTGAGGCCTTGTCTGGTCTATCCCCCAGCCCAGGCAACAGCAATATCTTTTTCTCTAGTGTCTCCACTTCCTATAAACAAGCAATTCTTGAGAAACTGGGTTTCCATGAGGGCACTCTCCCTGTTAGATATCTTGGTGTTCCCCTTATTTCCACTAAGCTTAAATATTCTGATTGTAAGATGCTCATTGACAAAATCATTAGCCGTACCAAGTCGTGGGCGAACAAGTATCTATCATATGCTGGGAGAATCCAATTGATTAAGTATGTGTTATTCTCTATGCAGAATTATTGGTCTTCTATCTTCCTGCTCCCTAAGAAGGTGGTCAAAGAAGTTGAGGCTATCCTTAGATCCTTTTTCTGGACAGGTTCAGACCTGAGGCACTCTGGTGCCAAAGTCTCCTGGGAACACCTTTGCTCCCCCAGAAATGAAGGAGGATTAGGGTTTAAATCCATACAAATCTGGAATCAAGCTGCTATGGCCAAAACACATATGGTTTATCATCTCTGGGGGGGAGCAATCAATGTGGTGTCAGTGGGTGAAATCCTATTTGCTTAAGGGTAAAAGCTTATGGAAGATTAAATTACCTAGTAGTCCATCTTGGACTTGGAGAAAGCTACTTCAACTCCGTCCTCTCATCCAATCTTTTATCAAGTATAGGATTGGTGATGGCAAAACTACTTTCCTTACACACCCAGGGGTTGCCCCAGTGGTTAGGGCTAGTGCCTGACTTTAGGGGTAGTCCCTTTGGTCAGGTGTTCGATTCCCCACAGGGTGAGTACCTGTGCTAAGCGGGGGGCCGTGACTGGTGTGGGTTGGGCCAGCTCCCTCCGAGGTTTGGGTCGTGCAGTGGGTCCAATTAGTGGCCTATTGTAGGGTTGTTCCTCGGTTATCAAAAAAAAAAAAAAACTACTTTCCTTTGGTATGACAATTGACATCCCTCTGGTCCTTTAGTTGGGAAATTTGGTAATCGTATCGTATATGATTCTGGCCTTACAGATGATGCCAAGGCTCCTCCATTTTACGAGCATCTACTCAATTGAATTTCCCAATCACCCAAAGTTGGGAATTGAATGAGATTAGATCTCATTTACCTCCTCTCACTAATCACAATATCACTAATACTGACTCTTGTATGTGGACACTCACTCAGAGTGGTGTGTTTTCCATCTCTTCTCTAGGGGATCATATTAGAGTCAAGTTTCCTACGATTGGTTGGAAGCATGTAGTCTGGTTCCCTTCCCATATTCCCAAATGCAGCCTTATTAGTTGGCTTGCCATTCAGAATAGGCTCTCTACTGAGGATAGGCTGGTTCTATTTGGCATGAAGACCACTTCTTGTTGCAGTTTTTGCCCTGGAGAGGAGGATCATGATCATCTGTTTTTTAATTGCCCCTTTACCAAGCAAATCTGGGATTCTGTCTCCCTCAAATCACAGCTTACTTGGCAGTCCCAATCCCTCTCAAATCTGGTTAATCTCCTCTCTCTCATTAAGAGGAAAGATTTGAAGAGCACACTGATCAAATTGACCTTTACTGTCTCTCTTTACTACATATGGATTGAGAGAAACCACAGGAAATTCCAAAATATACACCTCACTGTACCCTCTTTGGTGCATAAGATCTGCTCTTAAATTAGGTGTAGGTTGTTATCCCTTCACAAAATCCCATCAGGAGCTAGCTCACTCTTAGAAGCATGGAACATTTCAAATGGTTAACTTATGTTAAACTTCACTCCATGTTGATTTGAAAAGATAAGCATGCTGTACTTTACTTTTGTATCCATTTCAAAATTGTGCTGATTTCTCCAGTGTAACAGGTTCCCCCATAGCTTGCTGTTGAGGTTGCCCCATGGCAGGGATTTCATTAATATCCCAATTGGGCAGTGTGTGTTTACAGGTTCTCTAATCTGAAATGGCTTTGAGCTGGAGTTTCTCCTTATGAGTGTCCCTTTGGGGTCATCATCATGGTTGTAGTACTGCTATTAACAGGTTTGCTATCTTATTTGATTCTGGATTGCTGTGATTTTGTGGCATAGAGACTATGTGTGTTCAAATGTGAGTGACCCTCTCATATGTGTGTGTCCTGTGAGAGTGTGCTTGAGCCTCATCCTTGTTTTTCAGAGCGTAATTCTAATGAAATGGGTTTTAGGGAGATGAGGGAGTCCAGCTGTCTACCCCCTTGGATCCATTGTCATCACAAAAAAGTAGAGAGGGAGGGTGAGACTTTGAGGGTGTTCGTTGGTGAGCCACTATACAATGGATTCCTTTTGTCTTTCCTTTTGTTTTCTTTGCCTTCTTAATGTTGTTTCTTGGACTGCCAACTCATGGGCAGAGCTGCTATAGTGGGCATTTTATAGTGTGTATAGCTATTATGCTTGGCCTTTTCTTGGATTGCAAAATCCAGTTGACTGCTATGTCTGGGAGCATTGCATTTCTGCTGTTGCTGCACATGCTCTTTTATTGATATACCAATGCCTACTGCTGCTAAACTTCTTGATACACCATTTGGCTGCTGCTCTGTTGAATACTATTGCTGCTGCATACTGATTTTGTTGAATGCCTACTACTTCTGCTGCTGCATACTACTTCTGTTGTTGCATTTTGTTGCTGCTGCATACTGCTGCTGTACTTGTTATTCTGTGAACTCCAGTGCACACAACCACTGATTCTGGGATATTCATATTTCAAATGTCACTCTGCCCAAATTTCAAAGATTTAGCTATGGTGGTTCAAGTCATGGATCAGCAGGTGCTATTTCTCCTCAAGTGTATGTTCAAACCTCAAGTCACTTAGCCAAGCTTCAAGCCTCAAGATTCAAGATTATGTTCAAGCTGCTATGTTCAAGCTTCATGTTTAGGGTCATCGCTGGGATGCATGTTCCACCTCAAGTCAATTGTAGTGGATTGACTCAGCCTTTATGACCCTTTGCTTTCATTTTGGACTGACAATTCCAGGGCAGTCAACTGAATTTTGGGCTTAGTTGCTGCCCATTTTTCTCAGAAAATAGTGAAGGGGAAGCCTTTTGTATTCTCTTATGTACCCATGTAATGGGTTCTTAGTTAGAAGGGGATGTCTTCATGGATATACTAATGGTCAAGCATCGTAGATGTGCAATGTTTGCTTATATTTCTATCATTACCTATCTGCTGCTTTTGAGTGTTTCTTCTCCCTCATGTTTGAGGGTGGTGTAGAAGCACTTCTCTCTACTGTTAGTACCTACTTGTATCCCCACTTTAGTCTCCCTATGTTGCCAACCTGGCCTTCCCATTTCCTTTTTCTTTCTTTGTTTCTTTCTTTGTCCTCCCTGGGGTATGCCCCTTGCAGGCTGTAAATTCTTTTGCCTCTTTTTATTTCAAGCTTGGTTTACCGGAAAAAAAAAAGATGCCATTTGCTTTACTCAGCTCCATAGCTAGAGCAGTATGGAAAGACCATGGTCAGATACGTATCAAGCAAATTGGATCGTGCTTCTACTTTGAATTTCAGGATGAAGCCACTTAGATCAAAGTGCTAGAAGGGGGACCGTATTTTTTCTCTCGTAGATATCTTGTTCTTAAAGACTGGAGAAGAATGCTTATCCCATCTCCAGAGCATCCATCTTCTATACCAGCCTAGGTCAAAGTCCACAAGTTACCTCTTGAGTGTTGGACAGCGCATGGCCTTAGCCGCACTGCTAGCACCATTGGCAGGCCTTTGCATGTGGATAAAGCTACAGAGAAGCAACAAAGGCTAGATTTTGCTCGTATCTGCATTGAAGTTAGTGCAAAAGATGATCTTCCTGATGAAGTACAGATCATAGTGAAGGGTGAATCCGTAATGGTAAATTTAGAATATCAATGGCTCCCCACTAGATGTGCTAAGTGTAAAGTCTTTGGGCATTCTTGTACCCCAAAACCTAGAGTCAAGGCAAGTACTTCCAATAGTACACGACAACTTGTAGGGAAGCCCTCGTATTTGGAAGAAGAAACACCACAACTACCCTCAAATCAACAAGCCACTTTTCAAGAGTTTGGTAAAGGCCCTCAACCTCCTAGTTCTTATGAAGTATGGAAGAGGATGGGGAAGGCACTTGGTGGATTTACCCAAATCAATTTATTTCAAGCTTGGTTTACGGAAAAAAAAAAAATTATTTACCCAAAAAAATAAAGGCACTTGGTGGAGGAGGGGGAGTCCTAGAAGCAATATCTAAAGCAGTTCCAACTGTTACAAGGGATGCTTTTAATGTTCAACTAGATGGTGTGATGGAGACTCCCTAAGTGAAGGCTTAGAAATCCTAGCTGATGAATGCCCCCTTTCTAAGACAAAACCAGAAGCAACTGCCATTACTTCTGATTCCATCAGCACCAGTGCTTCTTATACTGCTGCTGCTCAGTCATTTAAAGATAATGTCACCAATATAGGAGGCTACTGGGTTAATCCAAAAAGCCCTCCTTTCTCAAGTAAACACTGAAATCCCAATTATATCCTACTTTTGGGCAGTATGCATACATTTCTATCCTCTGCCATATTTTGTTATGAATGAAGAACCCTCTACGTTTTGGTTTCTGGAATATGAGAGGTCTCAACGACCTTATTAAACAAAAAGAGGTTGCATATTTTGTTAGAACAAATAATCTGTCATTTTTTGGTCTTGTGGAGCATAAAGTTAGAGAGGCTAATTGCTCTAAAATCATTAACTCTATGTTCCCCTTTTGGTATTTTGTTCATAACTCTGATATAGCTCCTATTGGCAGAATCTGTGTTGTCTGGGACCCTTCTATGCTTAATCTCAGGGTAGTTAATAAAACTAGTCAAGCTATACATTATAGCATTCAATCTGTGTCTAGGGACATTAATTTCAATGCTACCTTTGTTTATGGCTCCAATCACTATTTGGAGAGAAGAGACTTGTGGAGTGACTTGATTGCTTGTAATAGCAATGCTCCATGGATTATTTTGGGGGACTTCAATGCTCTGAGATATCTGGCTGATAAAATTGGGGGTGACAATTCATGGCCTCCCCATATGGAGGATTTCAATGTTTGCATTAATGCACTTGACATGGAGGACTTGAAATACTCTGGTTGTCACTTTACATGGTCTAATAAATAGGACCCTTCTCACTACATCTCCTCCAAAATTGATAGGGTTCTGGTCAATGAACAATGGATTAAGACATTTTTTTTTTTGGGTAAATGAGCTTGAAAAAAAAAAAAAAAAAGGCTAACCGGATGTACAGCCTACAAGGGGCATACCCCAGGGAGGACAAAGAAAAGACAAAAAGAGAAAAGGAAATAAACCAACACATCCCGTTGGGAGGAAGGCCAAGGCAAAGTGTACTGGAAGCAAAGTGTTCTAGAGATGTTTCTCTCTCATCTATCAGAGGAGAGAGAAACACCATACAAAAAATGAGGTTAGTGTAGCACATTGGAACTGCTTGAACCTAAAACTTGATGCTTGAAGCTTGAACATAACACTTGATGCTTGAACATGAGACTTGGAACTGCAAATATGACTTGGGACTGCTTGAACTTAAAACCTAATGCTTGAATCTTGACCTTGAACATGAGACTTGAAGCTTGAACATGAAACTTGGAATAGGACCTTGGAGTAACTTGAGATAGAGCACCTGTTGATCCATATAACTTGATGCTTGAACATGAAACTTGGCATAACTTGGGAAAGAACCTCTTGTTGGTTCAAATTACTGCTGCTGTAGCGACAATGCGCCTTTACCACCGTAAAACTGCTGCTGCACAAAACTGTTGCACCAACAAAAGACTACTGCTGCACAGCTGGAGCTATAGCACTGGGGGGGGGGGGGGGGGGGCTCTAATGATAGCCCCCTTAGAGTAGGCATACCCCACTGCAATGGGGATGGGGAATCAATTCTGAACAGCAAGTGTGTCTAGAGCAAATGCAATTCAACCATCAATTTGGGAAAATACAAACAAATGCAATCAGGTGGGTCCCACGGCTAGCGTATGACTTACGCGTTGGTATTATATCTGCTGTATCAAATCTGGGGCAGAGGTCCCATTCGGTGGACTAAAAAAGTGGGGTTTTGGGGCCCACCCCTTTATACTTTATGCATAAGTCTTGGTTCAACGCCAGGAAAATTGGTTCACCACAAGGAAAAGACTGGACAAGTGGGGGCCATGTCCTTTTCTTGGTCCTTCTAATTCAACTCATGGTCCATTAGAGACAACTACTGGGCCCACAATGTTTAAGAGCTTTGCACAGCTACATGGCCTCTGTTTACACGAAAATGCATCTACAAAAGGAGCTTTGGGCCCACAATGTTTGCACGAAAGTGCATCTACAGCTGTTTGAATTAACTTTGATCAGCCTACTTCTTTTTTTTTTGGGTAAATAAGCTTGAAATAGAAAAAAGGCTAACCGGATATACAGCCTACAAGGGGCATACCCCAGGAGGACAAAAGAAAGAAAATAAACAAAATGAACCGGAAGACCGGAATCAGCCTACTTCTTATTTGCCACGTTTTGGATCGTGGACCGCAACTGGCCTAATGGGTCGGCCATTTTAATACAAATCAAGATCGGCTACTGTGCAAGTTGCAAATTACATTTTGGATAATTAGTGCATTATGTTTATTGTACTTATCCCAGCGGGTTGTGCTGGACTCCCTATTTTCCCACCCCGGCGGGTTGTGCCGGGGACCATGCATTTTTTCTTTTCTTTCTTTTATTTTTATTTTGTCCTTCCTGGGGTATGCCCCTTGTAGGCTGTACATTCGTTTAACCCCTTTTAATTTCAAGCTAATTTACCCAAAAAAAAAAAAGATATGACACCTAACAACATGACAACGCATCAAATACTAGCAGGTTCACCTAGTCAAATGCAATATGATACAATCGTGCAGTAGCAGCAGCAGTAACTGTCCAGAATACAGCAGCCTCCCAAGCAGTAGGCTACCCGATCAGGGGCCGTAATCACAAACCAAAATCTGGGCTCCAAAGAAAGAGCACCACGAATAAAACTAGAAACAGAGAAATCCAATTCCCAGGTTATAGTTCTAAACACCAAACTCCCTCAAAAATCTGACCTCCCGCTCACTTTTCACACATACCTGAGAAAAGGGCCTCACAATCACTTCACTCGACAAAGGAAGACGGAATGAGGCACAAATCTCACAGGGGCCCACATATAGTAGATCACACGGAATACAATCGGGCAGTAGCAGCAGCAGTAGGGAGACCAGACTTTGGAGAGTTTGAGGATGCCAGTGGAGGTGCGACTTTAGAGAAACAGTGTTCCATACATCTCTGGTAAAGGGGCATTTGAAGAAGAGATGATCATGGTCCTCTTCATCATTGCAAAAGGTACAACAAGAGGAATCCTTAATACCAAACAGAACAAGTCTATCCTCAGTGGAAAGTCTATTCTGAATGGCAAGCCAGCTAAACAAGCTGCATTTGGGGATGTAAGCAGGAAACCATACAACATGGCTCCATCCTATGGAAGGAAAATGGGTTCTGAGATGCTCCCAAAGAGAGGAAACAGTAAACAAACCACTATTTCCAAGGGACCATCTACAAGTGTCTTGCATGGAAAAAACGTAGCGCAATTTGTCAAGGAAAAGGATGACGTCATCTTCTCTCTCTGGCGATTTTGCGATTCCCAGGCGATTGAAAACCTAGAAGTATCACCATGGAAGAAGATCCAATCATGGCGGATGGAACTCTATCTAAGGATGATGATTCTACAGTGCACGATCTGGGCTCCAAGTTCCTAGACTCCTACGCAGTCAGGAGAAAGCAGTAACAACAACAGGAAAGCTTGGCATGTTGTGGGTCATGAAGTTACCTCTGCTGTGAGGAATTTCTTTAGGTCTGGCAGATTACTCACTAAAGCTAATGCTACCATCATTGCTCTTGTTCCTAAAATCCCCAACCCATCCAAAGTTGGGGACTATAGACCAATCTCTTGCTGCAACACAATCTACAAATGCATTGCTAAAATCCTTTCACATAGGATTCAGGCTGCTCTTCCTCACCTTATTGATCATGTCCAATCTGGATTTGTCAAAGGCAGGAGGATAGCAGACAACATTTTCCTCACCCAGGAAATTATGAGAGATTATCACAAGCACTCTTCCACTCCCAAATGTGCTCTGAAAGTGGATATAATGAAAGCCTATGATAATGTTAGATGGGATTTTATATGGGATGTGCTTCATTCCATGAATTTCCATCCTACTATGATCTCCTGGATCAAGGCTTGTGTATCCACTACTAACTATTCTTTGAGCATTAATGGAGAAACAGTAGGCAAGATCAATGGTCAGAAAGGTTTGAGACAGGGTGATCCTTTATCCTCTTACCTTTTTGTTATAGTTATGGAAATTCTCACTCAATTGCTCAGGGAGCAATCTCTCACCTCCAATTTTCACTTTCATTGGAGATGTGACAAAACCAAAATCATTAACCTTTGTTTTGCAGATGATCTTATGATCTTCTGTAAAGGTGAGTTGAGTTCCATTCATTGCATTCAAAGTGCTCTTACTGAATTTGCGTCCCTTTCTGGTTTAACTCCTAGTCCTGGAAAGAGTAATGCATTCTTCTCTGGAGTCCCAAACTCAATTAAGAACTCAATTCTCCAATCTCTTGGGTTCAACGAAGGGACTCTTCCAGTCAAGTACTTAGGTGTCCCTCTCATCTCCACCAAACTAAAATACTCTGACTGCAAAGTTCTCATAGATAAAATCACAAGTCGTACCAAGTCTTGGGCTAATAAGTACCTTTCATATGCTGGTAGAGTCCAGTTGGTTAAGTCTGTTTTGTTTTCTATGCAAACATACTGGTCTTCTATCTTTATTCTGCCCAAGAAGGTTATTAAGGAAGTTGAATCAATTCTCAGGGCCTTCTTCTGGACAGGCCCTGATCTTAAGCACACTGGGGCTAAGGTTTCATGGGAACACCTGTGCTCCCCCAGAAAAGAAGGGGGGTCTTGGATTTAAATCCCTCCAAGTCTGGAATAAAGCGGCCATGGCTAAACACATATGGTATCTTATTTCTGGAGGTGAGCAATCGATGTGGTGTCAATGGGTAAAATCATATTTACTCAAAGGTAGGAGTTTTTGGAATGTCAAAATTCCTAGTAGCCCCTCTTGGACTTGGAGGAAACTGCTTCAGCTGCGCTTTATCATCCAACCTTTCATTCTTTATCAAATTGGGGATGGGGGATCCACTTTTCTATGGCATGACAATTGGCATCCCTTGGGTCCATTGGTTGAGAGATTTGGTACTCGTACCATCTATGACTCTGGTTTACCTGAGGATGCCAAAGTTTCTACCATATTGACCAACTCCAGTCAATGGAATTTCCCTATCACTCAAACATGGGAGTTAAATGAAATCAGGGCTGCTCTTCCAGTAATAACTAACCCATCCCCTTTGCAGGATACCTGTAGATGGACCCTTAGTAATAATGGTTTGTTTACTGTATCTTCTCTTTGGGAGCAACTCAGAACTCACTTCCTTGATGTGGGTTGGAGCCACATCGTTTGGTTTCCCTCCCATATCCCTAAATGCAGCCTAATCAGCTGGCTTGCCATCCAAAACAGACTGTCCACAGAGGACAGATTAGTTCTTTTTGGCATCAAGGATACCTCTTGCTGTAGCTTCTGTCCTGAGGAAGAGGATCATAACCATCTGTTCTTTAACTGTTCCTTCACTCAACAAGTCTGGGATGAAGTCTCACTTAAATCCCATCTCACCTGGCAACCTCAACCCCTCCAGAATCTGATCTCTATCCTTTCCACTCATAAAGGGAGAGGTCTTAGGAGCACAATCATCAAATTGTCCTTCACTGTTACACTTTATTACATTTGGATTGAAAGGAACCTTAGAAAATTCCAGAACATACAACATACAATTCCATTTGTAGTAGGCAAGGTGTGCACTGAGATTAGAGGCAGGTTAATGTCGCTGAACAAAATTCCTAAGGGGCCTTTATACTTGTGTGAAGCTTGGAACATTAATTCTTTAAATGAATAGGAAAATCTTTGATGAGAAAGACAATTTGAAGCATGCATTGTTGCTACTTAAATCTTTGATGCTAATGCTAATGTTTGATTCTGTTGGCAGGAGATATTCCAAAGGGGTGTGACATGTTCCTCCATTTTTATTAACCACCCAATTGGGTCTTTGTGGTTGCAGGCCTCATAATCAGGATCAATTAATCCCAATTGGGATCTTCTGTCTGCAGGTTGTGTGTCCCTCTATACTTTGAGTGTTCCCAGTGTAGCGATACCATTGTTGGGGAATTTTTGGGAGGTATTGAGGGAGACAGGCGCCTTAGAGAGGGAGAGAGGGATAGAAGAGGTGAGGTTCCTAGGGAGTTGGAGGTTCTATCCAGCAACACAGGGTTCCTTTGCAGAATGCTACTGCTGGATATGCTACTGCTGCACTGACTGTGTTGGGAGTCATATGATCCAGGAATCATTGTTTGGAAAGAGCTCCAACTGACGCAAACCTGAGCTGCTGGACATTACTTGGGGAGGATCTTGCTAATACTCCAGGTAATCATACATTTTACTTGAACTTCATGTAAATCTATAGCAAGGGCTGTTGCTATAGATACGTGCTTGCTTGCTTGCATTTGGATTATGCTCATTAAGTGGGTTGCAAGGGCTGTTGCAACCTACATTTTTACTTGCTTGCAATTGAATCTTCATGTTAAGCTATAGCAAGGGCTGTTGCTATAGATTCTTGCTTACTTATATTTCCAGAAATCCAGTGGTCATGATTATTAATTTGCTTAGATTTGGTATCATCTGGACTGCTGTGTGTCTGATCAGCATCCACGATGTTGAGATTTCTGGCCTAGCCTTGGGGGGCTGTCCCATGGCATGTATTAGTCCCTTCTGGGAGGGGGCATTTCCTCCCTACACTAGCTGTTACACCTACTGTTAGGCCAACCTTTCTAGCAGTAGTAGATGAAACTCTGTATTTATGGGCTGCCAATCTCTGGGCAGACATCTGATTCTCTGGGATTGTAAGTGCCATTCCAAGCAATTGCTGCTCCATCTCTTCCTCTTTCTTTTCTTTTTCTTTTTCAGCTGCTGCTGTTATACGCAGTGGCTGGCACCTTGAGGGTGCTCCAATTACGAACGGGTCATGGCGAAATTTTCTAAGGCTCAAGTGGTGTGCCGTGAGTTGGAGTCTAATGTTCTGCATGCCCATGTATTGTAACAAAAGGTGGCTATAACCAAGTCCCCTTGCTGCCGTCAACAACAGCTTTCATCCATTCACAGTTCAAGAGTTGTGTTCCCATTCAAAGTCCAAGGGTTGCCTTATCAATCGTGCTATTTTGCGTGTTTCTCCGCTCTCTTTCCAAGATGGTCTAGAAACACCTAGAGTAATTTAAGTTATATGTTTGCATTTAGTTATCCCTCCCCAAATGTTGCCAATGTGGCCATCCCTTTAAATTTCCTTTTTTCTTTGCTTTTCTTTTCTTTTCTTTTGTCCTCCCTGGGGTATGCCCCTTGTAGGCTGTATATTCTGTTGTCTTCTTTTTATTTCAAGCTTATTTACCCAAAAAAAAAACAACAACAGGAAACCCTAGTTCTAATGGCAAATCGTGATACTAAGGCACTCGGAATGGAGGATACATCTTCAATAGCCATGGAAGATTTGGGCTCCAAAGCCCAAGACTCTAACGTCCTCAGGAGGAAACATCTGGGCTTTCCACATCTACTCACAGTCCAAGCTATACAGCGGTGGAGGGGAAGATCCACAGCAACTCCTTAAACCAGGTACCACATATACCGCACCAACCAAATTCAGCCCAATCAAGCCTTTCTCTACTAGCCAAAAGCCCTCTGATTCTAGCCCTAACTCACTCCTTCCCTCTTCTCCCACTACCCTAAGCCCGACCCACTCCAATCAATCTTCTGAGTTTGGAGTTCACAGCCCCAAAATTCCTCAAAACCCTAGCCCAGCCCGCAAATTACAACAGATCTTCCAACAAGAGCTATAATGAGTGGAATCTGAGGATCGCCTGATACATGATACAAAGCAGGATACACATGATGCCAAGCAGAGGCCTCACGCTTCCACAATCGGAGATACTGAGCCTAGGGCTCCCATTCCTCCAGTTCTTCACAATGCGAGGGGAGATCCGTATTCAACCTCTGACCCCAATCTTGGGTATCCAGTTGATGTTACTAAACCTCGCCCTCCTGTCAACCACCAATCCAATACCGTTTCCCCTTACAACCCGAATTCAAACCCTAACTCACTCGCACCTTCTCCTTCTGTTACCCATCCGCTACCTGACCAAACTCAAGGAGCTTCATCCTCATCTCATTCAGGTGAAATTCGAACAAACCAACCAGTTGCCTATCCCGATAAAGGGAAAAGTAAAAATTGGGCTTCCATTCTTAAATCCCAAGGGCCTGCTCTTGATATGAAGTTAGAATACTTCCCCGAGCTCCATAAAGGGAAGAATGCAGAGATTGAGATCGACGAGGAACTCACTGAGGTAGATTCGTGGGATAAGTATTTAGTTGGGAACTTCTTGGATGGCCGAATGCCTTTCCCTTTACTGCTGGCTACTGCTAGAAATGCCTGGAAAGATCGTCTAGTTTCTCTTAAGATTGATGCTTCTGGGCTCATTATTTTCCAATTCCGTGATGAACAGGCCAAGCAATCTGTTCTTGACGAAGGCCCTTGGTTTTTCTCGCGCAAATACCTGGTACTGAAGAACTGTCAAAGGATGATGAAGCCAACTAAGGAACACCCCTCTAAGATTCCCATATGGGTGAAAATCTTAGATCTCCCGTGAGAACTGTGGAACAAAGAGTGCATTAGTTGCATTGCAAGCACCATTGGGCGTCCAATTCATCTGGATCAAGCCACGGCTAAGAAAACCAAAACTTCGCACACCCGGGTCTGTGTTGAAATTGACGCAGAAATAGAACTCCCAGATGATGTCACAGTTACGGTTGGAGGTGAGCGAGTAGTTCTCCCCATTCAATACCAAGTTCTGCCTCCTATGTGTAGTAAATGCAAAGTGTTTGGTCATGCCTGTCGAATGGTGCCACCCCCTGTAGCCACTCTGGTAGTTCCTACCACTGATGTTGGGAGGAAGGAGGTTACTACAGATGCAGAAATTATATCTGCTATTGCTCAACCTCCTGATACGAGAGAGGAGAAGGAGAAGTCTATGTCCATTCTGTCCAAAATAGAGGAATGGCAGATCATTGGTAAGGCTGCAACCATTAAATTAGGAGGGATAACAGCCTTAGAAGCAGTTACTAAATATGTTCCTATTCGTGTAAATACGGCTCAGAGTGGTGCAGCCACTGATCCTATCCTAGAAGAGGACACCCTAAGTGAAGCCATGATGAAGAAATTGAGGTTCTTGATAGTCCTCCTATGCAAGGCTCGGGTAAACCACCAGCAGTTGAACTATATAGTGAATCTCCCATACTACATCCTGATTTGGTGGTAGTCAAAGGGGGCCACTCAGCAATTGCAGAGGAGTCTACGAAGGTCAGGTCTTTGGGTCTGCCTAGTGCTTCCCAGGGGGAGGATTCAGAAAGTGGGGAGTTTCAAACTCCTAATATCAAGGATCCTACTCCAGATATCAATCGTAACTAAACTATCTCAAGGAAGCCTAAACTCTCTTAATCCTGATCCTACAGTCCTCTGCAATGCCCAAGGAGCTGCATATCAAGCTGGTTCTTCAAAACCCCACTCTGGGACCAACAAAGGAAAAAGCAAAAACTGGGCTTCTATTCTTCAATCCCAAGGACCAGCCCTGGATATGGAACTTGAGTATTTCCCGGAACTCCGTCGTGGTAAAGAGGCCGATGTTGATATTGATGAAGACCTAACGGAGCTAGATACTTGGAGCAACTATCTAGTGGGCTACTTCCTTGATGGTAAGATGCCCTTTCCTCTCCTTCTTTCGACAGCCCGTAACATCTGGAAAGACAAACTGATATCGGTGAAAATTGATGCCGCTGGTTTTATCCTCTTTCAATTTCGTGATGAGGAAGCCAAACAGACTGTTCTTGAAGGAGGCCCCTGGTTTTTCTCACGTAAATACCTAGTTCTAAAAAACTGGCATCGTATGATGAAACCTAAGAAGGAGCATCCTTCAAAAATTTTCACCTGGGTCAAGCTCTTAGACCTACCGTGGGAACTATGGAACAAAGAGTGCATTAGCCGCATAGCAAGCACAATTGGCAGACCAATCCATGTGGACCAAGCCACAGCCAAGAAATCCAGAACATCTCATGCTAGGGTTTGTATTGAAATCGACGCTGAGATTGATCTCCCTGCTGATGTCTCAGTGACAGTTGGAGGGAATGAAGTGATTGTTCCCATTGTTTATCAAGTGCTCCCTCCATTATGCGACAAATGCAAGGTTTTTGGGCACCCTCAATGTGCCAAACCACCTCCACCAGTACCCCAGACAACCCTCCCCAATGCCACAGAGACTTCCATTTTACCCCCCCATTCAATCTTAGTGACCCCCTTTAGATCCACTCCTACCTCTATAAACAAGACTGCAGCCCAAGTTCTCCAGCAAAAGTACTCAGCACCAACTCTGGTTGTGGTGCCAAATACTCCTACGCACCCAACTCATGTCCCGACAGACTCTAGTGCTCAAATTGATACTCCATCCCTTTCTACATTCAGGACTATTGAGGTATCTAATCTTAACCGTGATACTCAATCCAAAATGGTATCCTCTATGTTGCATGAGCTTCACTCCAATTCTTTTCATGTGTTGGAGGAGGTCACCCCTCCTGATGAAGTGAGCCAAGTGAAGGATTATCAATTACTGGCTAATCCTATACCTCCAAATAAGTACCCATTTCCTGAAGATATCAAGGATACCAATTTTGAAGAAGATGCTGACTATGATAGTCCCTCCACCCCAGTCACCAACCCCTTAGAGTGCTTCTCGAGCGATTTACCAACGTCTGGAAGATCAAAAAAACAACAAAAGAAGGCTAAAAAACTTGCCAGGCAAAGGTCTTCCTCAAAATCTAATCACTAAAGGGGAGTTCTAATCTCTTTCCTCTATCTCATGCTTCCATCAATGATTTGTCCTTCTATGCTTCATTTTTTACATGCATTTGGAGCTTTATGTGGATTAATTCACCTGCTGTCCCTTATGCATTTTCTGTTCATATTGCAAGGGTTGTTGCAATATGGTTGTTGCAAGGGTTGTTGCAATCAACATATTTTGTTCTTTGGTTACTTAGCTATCTGCTAATGTTTCTAGTTCTGCTGCTCTATTGCTACTGCTACCACATAGCTATGTTGATGTTCTGGGCAGACATGATCACTGCTTTTGTTGAACCATTGATTCTCACTGTTGCTGGTCATTGCCACATTGTTAGTTTACGGTTGCTGCTGCTGCTGTAGCAGTTTCCCGTAGGATGAATCATATTGCTACCTGCTACTTGTTCTTGTAGGCTGAGCCTTCTGCTGTTGCTGCTGTAGTTTTACTGTTTGTTCAGTGGGTTTGTTATTTTTCAGCAGAAATGCTGCTCAAATTTCCCCTAAATTTAGTTGTTGTTGTCTTTGGTCAGTCCTAGCCATGGGGGTTGTCCCTGGCTCTGTTGTGTTTCTCCCTCATCTGCTTGATGAGGGAGAAACACTTTTCCCCTCATTCCCATGTAGCCAATTGGCCTTCCCCTCTTTCTTAGGCTAGTTTGCCTTAGAAGTTTTTCTTGTTTTGTTTTTCTTTTTTTGCTTTGTCCTCCCTGGGGTATGCCCCTTGTAGGCTGTATATCCGCTTAGCCCCTTTTATTTTCAAGCTTTTTTACCCAAAAAAAAAAAAAAAAAAAAACCTCCAAGCTTAATAATTTATGTTTTTAATAAGTAGTATTTTTGTGGGGCTGCTGTCCCTTGTCCCAGTAAATTGTGCGAGTCTTTTTGTACTACTGCATTTTTGCCTTGTGGTGCTTAAGTATGCTGCATATAACTTCTTGTATAGTGCATACGCTTGCCTTTTCTTATGGCTTTTTGGGCACTTAACATGCCACTTTCAACCATATTTTGTTTTGCAGTAGGAGACTATCAAGATTGTAAATATGTATGACATTCCACTACATTTCGGTTGTTGGAACCTAAGGGGATTGAATGACCCTCTTAAGCAAAGTGAAGCAAAGAGATGGGTTAAAAATAATAACCTTGCACTGGTTGGTCTCATTGAACATAAACTTAAGGCAACCAGAGTACAAAAAATTGTTAATACTATGTTTCCCCTGTGGCACTTCTCCACCAATCACCTTTCTGCCCCTTCTAGCAGAATATTATTGTGTTGGGACCCCAGGGTGGTGTCACTAGTTGTCCTTGATCAATCCAGTTAACACATCCACTGCGAGGTGCAGGCATGTAATGGTAATTGTGCTACCTTTGTCTATGCCTCCAACAATTACTTAGAAAGACAGAAACTATGGTTGGACATCCAACTAATTGGCTGCAATTCACCGTGGGTGGTGTTGGGTGATTTTAATGCAATCAAGTCAATAAATGAAAAAGTTGGAGGTGATAGGACTTGGACACCTTGGATGAATGATCTTGGTAATTGCCTCCAAACTGTAGAGCTAGAGGACCCAAGATACTCCGGGTGCCAATTCACTTGGTCTAATAAACAAGAGGCATCCTCTCTTATTTCCACCAAATTGGATAGGGTTCTTGTTAATGAGAGCTGGATTAAACTTTTTAGTTGGTCCAATGCTCATTTTCTTAATCCCGGGATCTTTGATCACTCATCCTCTGTGGTGTACCTCACCCCTCCACCTAAAAAGACATTGAAGCCCTTTAGATTCTTTAACTTTTTGGCAGACCACCCACAATTCCTCCAAATTATCCAGCAAATCTGGAGGAAAATCATCCTTGGGAACCCCATGTTTTGTGTCTATGAGAAACTCAAGCTATTGCAAACGGAATTTAAGAAACTGAATGCCTCTGTATACAGTGACATCTCTGCTAGAGTTATAGAATCCAGACAGCAATTAGATGCTGTCCAGTTTGAATTGGGTTCTGATCCTACTGATATAAACAAACAAGCTAGAGAGAGAGCATTGTGCAAGCAATACTCATCATTAGCCAGAGCAGAAGAGAGTTTCGCTCGTCAAAAGTCTAGAATTCAATGGCTAAAATTAGGGGATCAGTGCTCCTCTTACTTTTTCAAAATTGTTAATAATTCCAGAAATAGGAATAGAATTACCAGCTTAGTGCTTGATGATGGTTCTATCACCCATGATATGGTTATTATTAAAGACACTTTCGTTAATTTATATTCTAATCTTTTTGGCACCACCCATACCAGATCCTACTCAGGTTCAGCTAGAGTACTTCAACTGATACAAAGAAAATTGTCTAATACTCAGAGCCTTGAAATGATAGCTGATATTTCTGATATTGATATCAAAAACACCTTTTTGTCTCTCAATCCGCAAAAGGCTCCTGGCCCGGATGGCTATAATGCGGGGTTTTTTCAAAAAAGCTGGAATATAGTTGGCCATGAGATAATAGTTGCCATTAAATTATTCTTCAAATCAGGGCGCCTTCTAAAGAAAGCCAATTCCACCTCTGTCGCCTTGGTTCCTAAAGTCTCTAACCCCTCTAAGGTTAGTGACTTTAGGCCCATTTCTTGCTGCAACACCATCTATAAGTGCATTGCAAAAATATTGGCTAATCGTCTTCAAACTGCACTACCCCATCTTATAGACCCTGTCCAGTCTGGCTTTGTTAAAGGCAGAAGAATTGCAGACAACATTTTCCTCATGCAGGAACTTATGAGGAGTTACCATAAGCAATCCTCTTCTCCTAGATGTGCCATGAAAGTGGATATCATGAAAGCATATGACAATGTGAGATGGGAATTTCTGTGGGATGTTCTATCCTCCATGAATTTTCATCCACAGATGATCAAGTGGCTTCAAGCTTGTGTATCCATGGCTAACTACTCATTGAGCATTAATGGGGAAGTTACGGGCTTCATTCAGGGTAGAAGAGGTTTGAGGGTCTAGCACAGTCGTTGTCTTCCTCGCGTATCAGTTCCCCTCTGCTATGTGTCGATGGTGTCACGGTGGAGGGGGTAATGCCATTGCGGATCCTAGCGCTACAGGTAAGACTATGGCAGTTTTAGATCTAGGTTCTGCTCCTTGTGCGTTGAATCTGTTTTATTGGTATCCTTGAGCTCCATTTTTAGGGCTGTTTTTATGTGTTCGAATGACTCTATTTGGGATAACTTAAATACTTGAGAGCTGATCATTGTATGGTGTTGCTTAGAGTTTGGTGCGACTGCTCCTGCAGTTCTGAATTGTTGCGATGTGTGGTCTGATGGCATTGTCTTCTTTGGGGCACGCTCGTCGCACAAGATGGCCCTAGTGGCAATGGGCTGGAGTTTATCGAGAGGGCGATTTAACTCCGGGGCTGACCTCGAGTGCCACGATTCTTGCCTGTTAGGGGTCCATCCCCCTGACTCCATGTTCTAAGTTCTCCGCTGTTACAGTGAATGGTATTAAGTTGTTATTCCTCTCCATGTTTATTTGGTATGCAATATCACTCCTATGGTTCTATTTTCTCCTGTTTGGTAATGGTTGTGCTTTTGAAACTTGGTTGTGGCTGATTTTTGGCGTTGGGTGGAGCTTGACTTCGGTCCGAAGGCGTGGGTACTTAGGATTGATGGGCCTAGTTTCTGCGGGCTGGGGTTCTCCGAGAGGGACGGAGTTGCTCTAGGGCTGACCTTAGTCTTGGATCCACCTTAGCACGGTTTGGGGGTCTCATCCACCTCTGACCCCGAGTTTCTTTTGCATGTACTAGTTTCATTACAGGGGGCACTCGTTCGTTACCGTATGTGGAAGATGATGGATGGGATAGTTGCACCGTGTGGTTGATTGTGAGTGTGCTAAGTCCGAGGGCGAAGATCACCGTTGGATGCATAGTGGTGACCTTGGTTTTCTCTGGTCTGGGAGGTTTCTTTTGGGGCTGACTTAGTCTTCGCGATCTTTAGCTTGACTAGGGATTTCACCTGTCCTTAGTCCTATCCTTATCTATTTGACATCACTGCTGGGTACTCTGTACTTTGATACATAGGGGCCTTTGGACCCACTGTGCATGGTATTACAACAATTATCTGCTACGTTTATTTATTTTTTTTGGGTAAATAAGCTTGAAATTAAAAGGGGTTAAGCGAATGTACAGCCTACAAGGGCATACCCCAGGAAGGAGAAAATGAAAAGAAAAAAGGAAAAGAAAGAAAAGAAAAGTGCGTGGTCCCCGACACAACCCGCCGGGGTGGAAAATAAGAATTACTGGCACATCCCGCCAGCATAGGTGTAAATAAGCAAAAAGCAATAAGTGAAGTTGATAACTGTTTAATGCCATGTATAACCCACAAGGCTAGGATAATAGCAGAACATGCACATAATTGGGTAACATGTAGTGGGTCCAAGAAGGCCCCAATGTATGAAATGTGATTACCCCCGTGCTCGCATCCCATTAGCCTAGCTATCCCAAAGGAGAGAGAGGCAACAAGGACATAAGCAAGGGCAATGCGGAAGAACCATATATAAGTGGTGAGAATGTCAAATGCCTCCCCAAAGTAAGGAAGATACGAAGAGCGATGGACACATCAACTCATATGCTTAAGATCCGCCAACCTCCACTACGGTAGTAACAAAAACAGAGAACACGACGCCAAGGATACGAGTCTCTAGTGGAACACCGGCAAAAGCCCAAGGGAACCCCCCATAGAACCCTACATAGGACACAAGCCTAGTCCACCTGAAGCTGTAAACACCCTCATCCAAGCTCCACAGTCGTCATAATAACCCATAAGAGATAGAGCAAGATCATGAAAGTAAGAGAATCACCCGCGGTGTTATCAAATACAAGGATAGGCTAGGGGTAGGTGAGGTCCCCAACCAAGCTAAAGATCATGAGAGACAAAGCCAACCCCAAGGAAAATCCCCGGATCAGAGAAAACCAGGTCACCACTATGTAGAACACATCTTATGGCAATCTCTGCCGTCGGGCTCCGTACACACACAATCACCCAAACGGTGCAACTATCCTAACCCATAAATCCCCACACACGGTAAACGTAAGAGTGCCTCCTGTAATGGTAATGGTACATGCAGAAGGAAAACGGGGTCAGAGGTGGATGAGACCTCCGAACCGTGCTATGGTAGAACCATGACTAGAGTCAGCCCTAGAGTAAACTCCGTGCCCATCGGAGAACCCCAGCCCGCAGAAACTCGGCCCATCAAACCTAAGTAACCACACCTTCGGACCTAAGTCAATCTCCACCAAACGCCGAAAACCAGCCACAACCAGACTCCAAATGCACAACCAAACCAAGCAAGAGAAAATAGAACAAAGTGCCCCCTGTAAAGACAGCAGTACTCGCAAAAGGAACTTGGGGTCAGAAGTGGATGAGACCTCCGAACCGTGCTATGGCAGAACCATGACTAGAGTCAGCCCTAGGGTATACTCTGTGCCCTTCGGAGAACCCAGCTCGTAGAAACTTGTCCCATCAAACCTAAGTAACCACGCCTTTGAACCTAAGTCAAACTCCACCAAACGCCGAAAATAGCCACAACCAAACTCCAAATGCACAACTACTACCAATCAGGAGAAAATAGAACATGTGATGTGTGAGCCCATAAAATGGGACTCCTAAAATTATAGGCCATTGCCCCAATGGCCGTTAGTAGTTCCTTAGAAAAACACAGGCCATTCACCGGGACCAACTGCCCGTGCACTTTTCTTGAACAGACGTGTGGTGTATTGCTCACAATTTATCCAGCCTATCCCTTTTGACCAACAATTTCACACTTTTGACCATACCAGGCCCACTACTCAGTTTAAAAAATGTTGCCCCAAACCGACAGCTTGACCTCTGATTTCTCTCAAAAGTATTTTAGTGGGTACAGCTGTGTACCATATGTTTGCTAAAGACAATAAGCCGTACATCAGCCAACCTTTTTTGACAAACCCACTCTCACCCCTTGCGTGGGATACACTGTCTTCTTCCCCAAATGAATATTAATGAGGTCTACCGAATTTTACAGCAGAAAATCACAAAAAACTCCATGAATTCATGTGCAAAACGGTGCATTAATCAGGAAATCACAATAACGCACCTTAAAAACTGAGTAAACCCAGGTTCTGCAAACCACTCTCCCTATTGAACAATGGCAACCAACCCATTTGCTACTTGAACCCCTTGAGAAATTGTCATCTGGAACACAAAACCCAGAAAATCCGTATCACCATGGGTGAACTGAGGTCGTCACCTCAGATCCCCTTTTTGATGTTTGTTGTGGAGTTTCCATCATCTGGACAGAGCAGTCCAGATCCCCTCTTGAACCAAACAGAACGTCTGGCTGTTGAACCACGGATCTCCATGGTTTTTGATGCAGCTCAAACTTGATGTCGAGCCCCATTTTGCAGTAGACCAAAGCTTGTATGATCCAGATCGCCAAGTCAATGTGGGTTTGAGACCTCGAGAACCCAAACAAATATGGTTTTGGGCGAAACTGGGTATCCCGAATAGGTTAAGATCAACTTGGTGGTTCTTTACACTTATTGCATTTTTGCTCATTTATACCTATGCTGGCGGGATGTGCCAGTACCTCTTATTTCCAACCCCGATGGGTTGTGTCGGGGACCACGCATTTTTTTTCTTTTTCTTTTTCTTTTCTTCTCTTCTTTCTTTTCATTTTGTCCTCCCTGGGGTATGCCCCTTGTAGGCTGTACATTCGCTTAACCCCTTTTAATTTCAAGCTAATTTACCCAAAAAAAAAAAAAAGAGGTTTGAGGCAAGGGGACCCCTTATCTTCTTATCTATTTGTAATAGTCATGGAAGTCCTCACCTGTATACTAAGAGAGAAGACTCTCTTACCTGAGTTTCATTTTCACTGGAGATGTGGTGCCACAAAAATAGTCAATCTTTGCTTTGCAGATGATCTTATGATCTTCAGCAAAGCTGAAGTGAGCTCTATCTCTCACATCCAAGCCTCTCTTTCTGAATTTGAGGCTCTCTCAGGACTTTCACCTAGCCCTGGTAAGAGCAACATATTTTTCTCCGGGGTGTGCCCCACGACTAGAGCCGCCATTATTGAACTAATTGGATTCAAGGAGGGTACACTCCCAGTCAGATACCTTGGGGTTCCTCTCCTTTCCACCAAACTCAGACATGTTGATTTTTTTTTTTGGGTAATTTAGCTTGAAATTAAAAGGGGTTAAGCGAATGTACAACCTACAAGGGGCATACCCCAGGGAGGACAAAATGAAAAAAAGAAAGAAAGAAAAAAAAAAGTGTACTCCCCAGCCCAACCTGCCGGAGTGGGCATTTTGGAGGTCCTAGCACAACCCGCTAGGTTAGGGATAATTAAGCAAAAATTCAAAATTATATAATCCCGAAGGTTGATTTGAACAAAAGTTGAAATAAATCCACATAGGTTTATTGAAAGAAAAGATATTAGGGTTGAGAGCTTCTCTCTCTATTCTAGAGAGAGAATGCACTCACCTATCTTAAATTTTTTAGATCTCAAGGCAGATTCATCTGCTGATACTATCCACACTTCTCAAATTGCTCTCATCGCAAAAAGGATTTGACGAGATGTTATTTGGAGCTTTTCCATTGTTCATGCCTTTTCCATTGTTCAAGCTAAAAGAGCTCAACAAGACAGCATCCCACTTCGGTGGACAGTATCTTGAAGAACTCAACGGGTAACACTAACCCGTTCATGGAGTGCTGGTGGGGCTTTGAGGTATCTGATCCAGAGCCACCACAACACAGCCATCAATACAGCAAACCACCATCTCAGACATGGAGTTCTTCCTTGTCCGAGCATCATTTTCTAGGAAGCTTCACGCAGTCACATTTTGAGATCTGGGGTCCTTTTCCGAGTATGGCTTTTCCTTTGCAGTTCAGTTCTTCCCCGTTAAGTGTCGTAGGTGTCACGACGGTGGGAGGTAATACCACCATGGGTTTCTGGACTTGAAGAGGTAAGCTTACGGTGAAATTGGTCCTATGTCTTTGATGTGCCTGTTATGGAATTTTCCGTAATACCCAAGTAGAAAGCATGAGCTTTTGTTCATTTTAAATCACAATATTTCTAGTTACCTCAGATTTTGTTCTGGAAATTTTGGGTTGTTCGTAAATCTGGAACTATGAAAATCTCGATGATGTTGAAGATTTTGGGTGTTCTGGAGAAGAAGCCCAAAGTGGGTCCCACGAGGTTCATACATCTCACACGCTGGTGTGGGTTAATTACCAAAATGCAACTGGTTTGCACCGAGATAGGAGTCCTTGGGATATGTGCACGTCTTGTAATGCAAGCATCGACTGCTATTCTTTAACTTAAAGTGACTTTAATGTCTGGTCCTTGTTCAATCAAAGCATGGGCTTGTAGTGGGGCCACTGTCCTAGTTCTGCCACAGCAGTCCACTTGGTGGACTCAAAATAGACGTTATATTGATATATTACAAGCAAATGAGGTTTTGAAAGGGCTGAGGTTTTATTATTTGCTCAAAAGGTGCTTGCAGCATGTTACGGTTCAATGTTTGACCAACTCTTGGTCAAAAACAGGTACCCCACTCGGTCCAATCAGGGGCAGCAAGGAGTGATGCACAGCTGCCTCAACAGTGACCCACTCTCACAAAGTCGACCAACTTTTCAAAAGGGTCCCATTAGGTGACAGCTACAATCGGTGGAGTATGGATTCAAACAATTTTTTGGTCATTTCGAGATTATAATTGTTGCCGACCACTAGTGGGTAATTATAATTGTAATTTTAAAGGTCCAAGTAGGACAGCGTATCAATTGGCTCTTGTGCCCATTATATTTTTGCATTTATCCCTATCCTAGCGGGTTGTGCTAGGGCCACTAAATTGCCCACCCCGGCGGGTTGTGCCGGGGAGTACGCATTTTTCTTTCTTTTCTTTATTTTTATTTTGTCCTCCCTGGGGTATGCCCCTTGTAGGCTGTATATTCGCTTAACCCCTTTTAATTTCAAGCTGAATTATCCAAAAAAAAAAAAAAAAATTGAAATGAGACTTTGATTTGAACCAAAGTTGCTCCATGCGTTAATCTAGATTTTCAGCCTTTCCAAATAAAGGGCTGTGGTCCCCACATTCACCACACCTCGATTTTGTGGGTATTTGCTTCCCCAATAATGAAATTAACCCTTTGAAATACAGCTGTCCCCGATTGGGCCAGAAGATGATTTTATAGGTTGACCGTATGGCTGCTGCAATTAGCTAGTGATGCCCACTTGCTATCAGCTTTTTCCTTGAAATGATGCGTGCAGATCTCCCACTACACGTTAAAATGCCCATCTCAATACCACAGCAAATATGCCCACTTTTGCTATCAGCTTTTTCTTTTTGGTCATAAGATCCACCAAACAAAGTGAAGCCCTTTTTTTTTTGGGTAACTTAGCTTGAAATTAAAAGGGGTTAAGCGAATGTACAGCCTACAAGGGGCATACCCCAGGAAGGACAAAAAGAAAATAAAAAAGGAAAAAAAAAATTCCGTACTCCCCGGCACAACCCGCCGGGGTGGGTATAATAAGCATAAAGCAATAGAAATAAATCTGTTGAAAGGGCCCATCAGCCCACAAAATCCGAAATGTATACAAAATTGAATCCCATTTTTGGTGTCCATTGTTGACTGGTACGTTGCTGGCCAAAGGCCACTTTTCGGTGCTTTGATCTTTCAACTTTCATACATTGCACAAGCACCCATCAAAGGCAATATTGCGTTTTGTTGCTGTCCCGAGTGGACTTAGCAAGGGGCCCCACGAAGGGGCTGTACACACGCCTCCTGTGCGTGTCCCCAAGTGGACTCTTGACTCGAGACCCACAAAAGTGGGCCCCACTACCTTCTTCCCCAGGAAGAACTTGAAGAACAGAGTACTCTTTCCACAAAATGAACCCAGATAAAATTTCTCTAGCAAAACGTGATATCCAGCCATTAAAATTTCAAGAGATCAATCTGGTTCTTCTTCCTCAGAATGGACCCAGATATTGCACAAGATTTCCAGACATCAATCCGAAATTACTGATTAAACTGGACAAATCAAAGTAAAATAGCCCCAAAATGGAGCTAAAAGATACCAAGAGAAAAGATTCAATCACATAAGAGAGGACCCAGGTCTATACTGCCATAGACTTACCTGAAGCGCCAGGAACCGCAATGGAATTACCTCTTCCTCCGTGACACTATCGACACATAGAGGAGGAGAACTGATATGCATGGAAGAACAACGGTTGTGCTAGAACTAGACTCCAAATCAAGTGCGTGAAACCCCTCCCAAGGAACCCTTGTGAATACCATCAGAAGATGGGTCTGTACGGTTAGGGGAGATAAGAACTAGTCCCATCAGATTTTGTGATGCTCATCCAAAAGGAGGAGCCCTAGATGGAGTTACCCATCTGTTTTTGCAGCCTTGAGATGCAGACAAGCCGCTTGCAAGCCCAAATCGATTTTGCTGGTGAAGAAAAGATGAGGACCAGCCCACCCATATTCCTGTAAGGATGAACCCTTTTGTAGAAATAGAGAACCATTCGCAAGTTTTGAGAAAATGCATTTGTGGGATGTAAATCCCTTAGACGGATCTAACTTTTGTTGTTGGTAAGTGATGAAACGAACCGAATGAGAAGAGGGAAACTCGAAATCTGATCCCCATGATTAAACCAAACAGATTGTTTGGTGGATATGTGAAAAATATGGTAGGGAAAGAAGGGGAGTGCATTCTCTCTCTAGAATCTAGAGAGAGAAGCTCTCAACCCTCGCTAAGTCAGACATGCTGATTGCCAAATCATGATCAATCGTATTGTCCTTAAAACAAAATCATGGACAAATAGGTACCTGTCCTATGCTGGTAGAATTCAGCTAATCAAATCAGTCCTATTTTCCATGCAGACTTACTGGTCTTCCCTCTTTATTCTCCCTAAAAAAGTAATTAAAGAGGTGGAAGCCATTCTCAGAGCCTTCTTTTGGTCGGGTCCTGACCTTAAAAAAACAGGAGCCAAGGTGTCTTGGGAACACTTGTGTTCCCCCCACAAGGAAGGTGGATTAGGATTTAAATCGATGCAAATTTGGAATAAATCAGCAATATCTAAACACATTTGGTTCCTCATCTCTGGGGGAGAACAATCTATGTGGTGCCAATGGGTAAAGTCCTATCTTCTCAAAGGTAGGAACTTTTGGAGTCTTAAAATTCCAAGTGACCCTTCCTGGATTTGGAGGAAGATACTTACATTAAGACCAACTGTCCATCCTTACATTAAGCATATCATCGGTGATGGCCACCTCACCTCTCTCTGGTATGACAACTGGCACCCATTGGGCCCACTTTTCCCCAAGTATGGGCCTAGGATTGCTTATGATTCTGGACTACCTTCAGATGCAACTGTTAGCATGATATTGAGGGGTGGCAACTGGGCATTCCCTGTCACTCAAACACTTGAGTTGAATGAAATCAGAAATTCCCTTCCCTTCCCTCCCCTGGAATGAATACCAATACTTGTGACACCCATCACTGGACACTCACCCCCACTGGTAAATTTACAATCTCCTCCATGTGGAATGCACTTAGGACCCATTACCCTCAGATTCCTTGGCACCATGTTACCTGGTTTCCTGGGCATATCCCCAGGTGTAGTGTCATAGTCTGGCTGGCTTTACAAAACAGGCTATCCACTGAGGATAAACTTGTACTATTTGGGATTAAATCCTCCTCTTCTTGCACATTTTGTCTTGGGACTGAGACACATGAGCATTTATTTTTTAACTGTCCTCTGACAACCCAAGTTAGGAAACTATTGTCCACTAGTTTCCCAGCTAACTGGAATGTACAATCATGGACCCATTGGATGAACTTAATGTGCAAGTTGAGAGGTAGAAGTTTGTCCATTGTCATCACTAAACTCTTATTCACTGTCTTTGTGTACCAAATCTGGCTGGAGCGCAATTACAGGAAATTTCAGAATGTTAGTTGCCCTCCTAACATTATAGCAACTAAAATAACTAACGAGGTGAGATGTAAATTGCTCTCTCTCCCTAATTTGCCCAAGGATTCTCACTTTGCTTACTTGGTGTCATTCTGGCAACTTAAGTGACTGATTGTAGTGGATACATTAGCCCATTTACTTGCTGCATGTGCATGTGCAATCTGGTTTTCCTCCATTTTCTTGTTGGTTACATCAGTCTATAACTGTTTCTACTGTAGCAAACGTTGTAACATATGTAGGTATCCCTACCATTTTGCTGCTTTTTTTTTTGGGTAAATAAGCGTGAAATTAAAAGGGGCTAACCGAATATACAGCCTAGAAGGGGCATACCCCAGGAGGACAAAACAAAAGAAAAAGAAAAGAAAAGAAAAGAAAGAAAATAAAGTGGGGAAGGCCAAGTGGCAACATAGGGAGGGGTAGTGTGTTTCTCCCTCATCTAAAAGATGACAGAGAAACACACAAAACTTGGGGAGAAAATGAATAGGGGGGACACAACTCTGCCAATCCCTAACTTAGAATGGAACATCCCAACATGTTGGGAACAAGAACTAATGGAAGAAAGTAGCAATTACGGGAACAAAATGGGACAACGTCCATACGATATTACAAAAGGTATTAGATAGAAACAAAACCACAGGATTATGGAGTGTGTTGCATAAATCCTCAATGCAACTCTGAAATAGTCTTGAATGGTCTTCATCATTTGACTCGTACACTCAGCAGACAATGATGCAGCAGCAGCAGTAATGAGTAACACAAACAGGTTGAATCACAGTAGAAATGGGTAATACAGCAGCAGTAAGGACTTGCGGCTTGAATTGGTCCACTGCAGTATTAAACTGCAGCAGCAAATATTTGTAGTAGACTGCAGCAGTAAACTGCAGCAGCAACAGTTTGACTGCCACCTGCAATTGGAGGTATAAAGAGTGCAGAACAGGCTGCATGATGGTGAAAGTTGTAGCCTAACAGTTGGTGTAATAGGCTAGAGTAGGGAGGAAAGGCCCCCTCCCAGAAGGGACTAATACATGCCATGGGACAGCCCCCCAAGGCTAGGCTAGAAAACTCAACATCGTGGATGCTGATCAAACACACAGCAGTCCAGATGATGCCAAACAACTCTAAGCATTAGCACTACCCGAATTAACAAGCAAGTTCACAGGATTTCTGGAATATTGGGCAGCGTCTCCTTTGAAACAGGAAGTAACACAGATAAACAAGCAAGTATCTATAGCAACAGCCCTTGCAACCCACTTAAAGAGCATAATCCAATGCAAGCAAGTAACTATAGCAACAGCCCTTGCTATAGTTTAATATGAAGGTTCAAGTGCAAGCAAGTAAGTATAGAATGTACCATCAACAACAAGCAAACTGCTGCAACAACACTGTTGCAGCAGGCCCCCGGATTTCTGGAAATTTGGAGAAGACCCAACAGTAGATATAGCAGTAGCAATAACCTCTATATAAGTAAATAGCAGGGTAAGGAGACCCTCCATAGTGATGAGATTGCCCTGCAAGCACACTCTTGCAAGTGAAGATCCTACATAGAAAGCATATAGAAAGCACTGCAAGGGTAGATAATATCATGGCACATGAGAGCTTTTTTTTTTTTTTTTTTTTTTTTTGATCAGGCACACATGAAAGCTCAAGTATGGAGATCCCACTTCCTGATGAGCCACTGGGATTGATGTCCTTGAGGGAGCTCCCTAAGGGACATCAATCTATGCCTCATCAAAAAGTGAATCTTATGATACAGGACTTGCTCAGAACAGTTCACATTTTGGAACTTCCTACAATTCCTCTCAATCCAAATTTGATGTATTGAAGTGGTGAAAGCTAATTTTATCATAAGAGATTTCAGATTTTTGCCTTTTATGGATGATACAAAAGATATCCAACTAGACCAGGGCTTAGAGGGCCATGCCACATTGAGGAGCTCAGTGATTTGAGTCCAAACTTGAGAGGTATATGGGTAATTAAAATTAGATGATCATGACTCTCCTGACCTTGACAAAAACTGCAGCAAGAGTGAGTTTTGTCCCAAATGTGACCAATCTATCCTCAGTGTACAACCTATTTTGAACAGCCACCCAACTTATGAGGCTACACTTAGGAATGTGACCAGGGAACCAAATACAGTGATGCCAATGGACCTTAGGGAAATGTGTTCTCAGATTGTTCCACATGGAATCAATGCTATGCTGACCATTAGGGGTGAGCATCCATTTATGGGAATCCTCAGCCATATTGGGCTCAGGCACAGTGGACATAGTGGATCTAATCTCATTAAGCTCCAAGGTTTGAGTTATGGGAAAAGACCAGCGGGAATTCCTGATGATGGTAGATACTTTAGAATCTCTAGGAAGACCAGAATCATAAAGTATTCTAAGACCAAACTTCTCAGCAAGAGGGCCAAGAGGATGCCAATTATCAAACCATAGAGATGTATTCTGACCATTGCCTATTATGGTTTTGATGTGTGGATGCACAATGGGTCTAAGATTTAGCATCTTCCTCTAGACCCATGAGGGATTCGCTGGCATTTTAGCTTCCCAGAAACTCTTCCCTTTTAACAAATAGGACTTAATCCACTGGCACCACATGGATTGCTCACTTCCAGAGATGAGGAACCAAATGTGCTTAGAGATAGCAGCTTTGTTCCATGCGTGCATAGACTTAAAACCAAGTCCACCTTCATGTTTGGGAGAACAAAGATGCTCCCAAGAAACTTTGGCCCCTGATCTTTTTAAGTCAGGACCAGACCAAAAGAAAGCTCTCAAAATAGCTTCCACCTCCTTTGCTACTCTTTTGGGGAGAATAAAGATGGAAGACCAATAAGTCTGCATGGAGAAGAGAACACTTTTGATGAGCTGTACTCTACCAGCATAAGAGAGATCTCTATTGGTCCAAGACTAAACCCTAGAGGTGATTTTTTCAATCAGAGTCTTACAATCAGAATGCTTAAGTTTGGTAGAGAGGAGGGGAACACCAAGATATTTAATGGGAAGAGCACCCTCCTTAAAACCAAGAAGTGTGAGGCTGTCATTCCTAGTAGAGGAATTTACACCAGAGAAGAATATGTTACTCTTGCCAGGGCTAGGAGCCAAGCTAGATAAAGACTCAAATTCAGAAAGGGCATCTTGAATGTTCTTAATTGAGCTCAATTCCCCTTTACAGAATATCATGAGATCATCAGCAAAACAAAGATTGATTATGTTATTTTTCTCACATTTCCAATGAAAATGGAAATCAGGTAGTTTAGCTTTTTCTTTCAGAATGCAAGTCAAAGTCTCCATGACAATGACAAAAAGGTAGGAGGAAAGAGGATCCCCTTGGCGAAGACCTCTTTTACCCTGAATAAGACCAGTAGGTTCACCATTAATGTTGAGATTGTAGCTTGTAGTTGAGACACAGGCTTTAATCCATTGGATCATCCTCGGGTGAAAATTCATGCTAGTGAGAATATCCCAGAGGAACTCCCATCTAACATTGTCATAAGCTTTCATTATATCAACCTTCAAAGCACACCTAGGAACAGAAGAAGAAGTATGATAACCTCTCATAAGCTCTTGAGTGAGGAATATGTTATCAGCAATTCTCCTACCCTTAATAAAACCAGATTGAACTGGATCAATGAGAGAGGGAAGAGCAAGTTGAATTCTTTTAGACAATATCTTGGCAATGCATTTATAAATTGTATTACAAGAAGATATTGGTCTAAAATCCCCCACTTTGGATGGATTAGGCACCTTAGGGACAAGTGCAACACTAGTGGCATTTACTTTCTTCAACATCTGACCTGATCTAAAGAAATTTTTTATGGCAGCAGTCACTTCATGGCCAATGATACTCCAGGACTTCTGGAAAAAACCAGCATTGTATCCATCAGGCCCAGGGGCTTTGTGAGGGTTCAGAGACAAAAAGGTGTCTCTAATTTCATTGTCTGTGATCTCATGTACCATGGCAGCGCATTGATCACTATATAACCTCTTAGTGATGAGTTGATTCACCCTGGAAGTCCCTGAATAAGGAGTATGATGGGTGGTGCCCAAAAGAGCAGTATAGAATTCAACAAAAGCAGCTTTAATCTCTTTAGAATCATGCGTAACTAAGGAGTCACTAAGAGTTAGAGTAGTGATCTTGCTCCTATTCCTAGTATTATTAATGGACTTGAAAAAGTATGAGGTACACTGGTCACCTAGTTTGAGCCATTGAATTCTAGACTTTTGTCTAGCAAAACTTTCCTCCGCTCTGGATAAAACCATGAATTGTTTGTAAACAGTTCTTTCATGATCTTGAGTTTGTGGATTGGACGGGTCAGATCCAAGCTGCTTTTGAAGAATTTCAAGTTGATGCATGGTATCTATAACTCTATTAGAAATAGAGCTATACTCCTTAACATTGAGGGCTTTGAGTTCAGATTGTAAAAGCCTAAGCTTCTCCACAACACAGAACATGGGATTCCCAATAATGACTCCTCTCCACACCTTTTGAACAATGGAGAGGAACTGAGGGTGATCGGCCAAGAAGTCAAAGAATCTGAAAGGCCTAAAGCTTTTTTTAGGAGGCGGGGATAGATGGACAATAGCAGGGGAGTGATCAGATATCCTAGGAGTATGAGAGAAGGCAGAAGAGTGTGGGTGGAAACTACCCCAGCTGTCATTGACAAGGACCCTGTCAATCTTTTTTTTTTTTGGTAAAGATAGCTTGAAATAAAAAAGAGGCAAAAGAATGTACAGCCTACAAGGGGCATACCCCAGGAGGACAAAAAACAAAGAAAAGAAAAAGAAAATAAAAGAAAAACTGACGGTAATTGGCTACATAGCTAGGATGAACGACCATAAGTCTCAAATCCTTCTAAGGTAGAAGGAACGGAAACACAAGACAATAAAGGACATACAACGCATTGATTGACTAAGAGGGAGGACATCCCCCTCCCAAGAGATCAATCCCCAGGGACAGCCCCCCCCCCCCCCCGGGTAGGCCCAAACCCCATCGCAGTGGGGACCCCAATCGATTAGATTCTCTGTAAATTAGGGCAGCATTCCGTTTGGAATTTGACAGCTCGGGAGTGACGAGAGGACGTAGCAATAAGAACAATCAGCAGCCCTCAATCGGCAACATCAATAGAGGGTATACAATCAAAGTGCTGGCAAGACTAAGCGCAACTATGGCAGGAAACATAGCAGCAGTATCAGTAGCATAACGGCAGTAGCACAACCAATTCAACAGTAACATTAGGCTTAGAATATAGTGTTGATCACACATAGATACAAGTAGCAAAATGGTTCAGCCTACGGGAAACTGCAGCAGTAGTAGCAGCAACAGTAAGCTAGCAATATGGTATTGAACAGCAACAGGAATTAGCAATATGGTTCAGCAAAATGCAGTAAGGGACAGAACATAACTGCCCAGAACATTAGTAATCAACTGGTACTTGTAGAAATAGACAGTATGACAGCAGCAGTAACAGTGCAGAAAGCCGAGATCAGAGGCACACAAATCTGTGAAAGACAGAGAAGGGCCTAAAGGAAAGCTGCAGAGTCTATGCAACATGAATATCATATCATATGGCTCCACAAAGTTCAACCTAGAGGATATAAAGGCTCACCCTTCCACTTCCTCGGAACCTCACACTTCAATCACTCTCTAAGGGACCAAACACCCTCAGCTGAACCTCACCATACACCCCCTCTTACTATTACCTCCACTCTCAAAGAAATCAGAGGCACAAGCACTCACTCACTTAGGCTCTCAATTTAGTGGTTCACACAACTCATACAACCATCAAAACTTCAAGTGTTGAGCTTGCAAGTATAGGCTTCTGTCTTCAAACCAACAGGCAAAGGTTTTAAGATAGTTCACCTGATACTAGGAGTAGTAGTGCCTTTGATTGTTGAGATATGAGCGACCCAATTATCCCAAGATCTAGACGACCACTTTAAGTCAAGGAAGGACAGAGTTTGATTCCATACTTGTGTAGAAAAGGGACAATTAAAGAACAGATGGTCATGGCTTTCACTCCCCGAACAGAATGAACAACACGAGACCGTCTTAGCACCAAACAAGACTAATCTGTCCTCAGTATAGAGTCTATGTTGAATGGCAACCCAGGTGATGAAGCTGCACTTAGGTATATGCCCAGGGAACCAAATGCATTTACTCCAATAGACTTTAGGGAATGAAGTTCTAAGGTGGTTCCATAGTGAGGATATAGTAAATTTACCACTGGAATTCAGCGTCCATAAATGTTGATCTTCCATACCTCTTTTTGGATCAGGTAAAGAGAGAAGACTGGACCTAATCTCATTGAGTTCCAATGTTTGAGTAATAGGAAAGGCCCATGAAGTATCTCTGATGATAGCAGACACAGTAGTATCCCTAGGTAGTCCAGAGTCATACATCACCCTAGTGCCATACCTATTGGCAAGAGGACCTAAGTTTGTCCAATTGTCATGCCAAAGGGATGTAGTCTTTTTTTTTTTTTTTGGGTAAATAAGCTTGAAATAAAAAGAGACAACAGAATATACAACCTACAAGGGGCATACCCAGGGAGGACAAAAAAATAAAGGAAACAAAAGAAAAGGGAAAAGGGAAGGCCACTTAGGCAACATGTGGAGAGGGATAACAAAAGTAAAAACATGAACTTGAAGCTTGACTCTTGAACATGACTCTTGAACTTGAGACTTGGAACTACAAGTATGGCTTGAGACTGCTTGAACATAAACTTGAAGCTTGAAACTTGAACCTTGAACATGAGACATGAGGCTTGGACATAAAACTTGGGATAGGACCTTGGAGGAACTTGGAATAGAGCACCTACTACTGCTGATGCACCACTGCAAATAGCTTGAAGCTTGAAGCACACCACTAAAACCCAGTTGAAGTAGAACCACCAATGCTAATTCTTAGAAATTTGAGCAGAGTTTCGTTTGCAGCATCAGCAGTAGAACTCAGAATATACAGTAGAATGCAGCAGCAGTAACAAAATCTGCCGCAGCAGAACAGTTGGTGTAACAGGCTGCATGATGGTGAAGATTGTAGCCTAACATTTGGTGTAACAGGCTAGAGTAGGGAGGAAAGGCCCCCTCCCAGAAGGGTCTAATACATGCCTTGGGACAGCCCCCCAAGGCTAGGCCAGAAAACTCAACATCGTGGATGCTGATCAGACACACAGCAGTCCAGATGAAGCCAAAACAACTCTAAGTATTAGCACTACCCGGATTAACATGCAGTCCTTTCTAGAATATTGGGCAGCATATCCATTGAAACAGGTAAGCAACACAACAAGTTCTCAATGTATACAATGATACTATAGCAACAGCCCTTGCTATAGTATAACATGAATTTCAAGTGCACGCAAGTAAGTACGTAGGTTGCAACAGCCCTTGCAACCCACCTAATGAGCATAATCAAAGTGCAAGCAAGAACTATAGCAACAGCCCTTGCTATAGTTTAACATGAGGTGCAAGCAAGAAATATGTACCAGCAACCAACAGCAGAAGGCAGGTGGATGCCACACCAGCAGAATGCAGCAAGTATAGGAGCAGCAGCAGTAACTGCAATCGGACATGGCAGCAGCAGCAGCTAATTCCTGTGGAAGTGTAATCCTCCGTTGCAATGGAACCCTGTGTTGCTGGATAGAACCTTGGAGTAACCTGGGGAAGAGCACCTGTTGAACATCACTGCAGCTGCAGGGACAAAGGTGCATGAACTTGCTTGCTGCTGCATGAACATTCTGCCCCTGCAAACTGTAAACAGCTGCTGCTAACTGCTGCTGCAACGTCAACACTTTGCAGATGGAATTAACATAATGAGTTATGCAAGTAACATTGAATCCTAGTTTGGTGTCTCACCCTTCAACTCCCTTGGAACCTCACAACTTCTATAACACTCTCTATGGTTCCACACTCCCTCAGTACTCACAAGATTTGATTCACCAACCATTTATCACACTCCACTCAAATAGAAATTCTGAGGCTCAATACTCACAACTCACTGGATCACATAGTTTGTGTAAGTCACCCACACAAGCATGATAATCAACAGTAAAGTAAGACCTGTACTCAAATTTCCCAAATGGGATGTTAGTAAAAGAATATTTCCTGAAGTTCAAGACCTGCATCCACAAAATCCAATTGGGTGGTAAGTGAATAAAAACCAGTCCAGCATACTTAATATATGTAACATCAAGATGAAATGAAGCATGCCCATCTATCATATGCCCCAGATTAGGAGCTAGTAGCAATGTTCCAAGATTCCATTAAGGCATTTGGTCCACTTGGGATTTTATTGAGAGACATCAATCTGTTCCTAATATCAAGACAAATCCTAGCAACAACAGAGGGAACAGGATGCTGCAACTTCTGAAACTTCCTATTGTTTCTTTCAATCCAGACATGATAAATTGTAACAGTGAAGGACAACTTAGCAAGGGTGCTTCTCAGGCCTTTCCCTTGGCAAGTGGAAAGTTGAGAGACCAGACTAGAGAATGAGTGTGATTGCCAGGTGAACTGGGATTTAAGAGACACAGCCTCCCAAACTTTTCTGGTAAAGGGACAATTGAAGAAAAGATGATCATGACTTTCTGTGTCAGAGCAAAAACTACAGCACGGGGAGTCAATGACTCCAAACTGGACCAATCTATCACTCGTGGACAACCTGTGTTGGATGGCAATCCAACTAATGAGGCTACACTTAGGGATATGTGAGGGGAACCAAATAATAGGACTCCACACAACAGGAGGAAAATGAGTCCTATGTTTGTCCCAAAGTGTTGATATCTTAAATTGTCCATCTTGGGCAAGAGTCCACTGGCAAGTATCAGCATGGGAGGAGCTATCCCCATGAATAGGAGGGAGAGCATCTCTAATCTCATTTAATTCCCAGGTTTGTGTGATGGGAAATTTCCATTGGTTATTGTGGTCCAGTATAGCAGACACCGTGGCATTATCAGGTATACCAGAATCATAAATGATGCGATTTCCAAATTTTGTAGCTAAGGGGCCAAGGGGGTGCCAATTATCATGCCAAAGGAAAGTGTTGGAACCATCCCCAATTTTATACTGAATGTATGATTGTATGAGAGGACGAAGTTGAAGCAACTTCCTCCACGTCCAAGAAGGGCTGCTGGGAATTTTAATTTTCCCAAAACTCCTACCTTTGAGTAAGTAAGATTTCACCCACTGGCACCACATGGATTGCTTTCCCCCTGAGACCAGGTACCAAAGGGATGTAGTCTTTCCATTGCCTATGGACACTTTAATGTGATGGTGTATACAACTGATCTAAGATTGAGGATCTTCCTCCAAACCCTGTCAATCTTAGTAGCAACATGATTTGGGTAAACCTGTCTATTAGTCCAAGTGAACAAGCAGCCACAATACCTCAAATCATCAAGCTCATTGGAGTACAGACAAGAGTTAAAATCATCCATGTGGGCTGCCCACTGAGTGTTAGCTCCAACTTTCTCTTGGGGATTCCTGATAGAATTAAAATCCCCAAGAACAATCCAAGGATTGGTACTATTAAGATTGACAAGAGAGTTCCATAGGTCAAGCCTCTCGATGTAATAGTTGGCACCATAAACAAAGGTCGCCAGGAAGTTAATGTCACTCTTAAGGAAATGAACCTCACAGTGAATCAACTGGGCAGTTTGTGCTAAGGCTTTGACAGTCTCTCTCAAATCACATCTCACATGGCAGTCCCAGTCTCTCCAACATTTGGTTCCTATCCTATCTACGTATCGAGGGAGAGGGCTTAGGAACACTATCATCAAACTATCCTTCACTGTCACGCTATATCACATATGGATTGAAAGGAACCTAAGGAAATTTCAGAATACCCAACACACAATTTCATTTGTTGTGAATAGGGTATGTTCTGATATTAGGAGCAAACTCTTGTCACTTAATAAAATTCCTGAGGGCCCACTACATTTGTGTGAAGCATGGCAAATTAATTTTGAATCTGAGTAGTAAATGTGTGGCTAAGTGGCATTTAATCAAAGTGGTGCACTAATTTGATTTCCATTTATTTTACTACCACCATGCACTAATTGATGTCCTGTGGCAGGTTGTCCCAGATAATCCAGACAAGTGGTGTGGTCTACCTATAACAACCCACTTGGGTAGTTTGTGTTTGCAGGTTTGGTTCATGATGAGAAGGCTTATGGCTTGCTGTTGTGGAGGGTTCCATTGCACTTGGACAATAAAGGAATCAGATCTCAGATTTCCAGATCTTTGGCCTTGCATGTGCTATACATGGAGAAGATCTAATTTGTGTAAGGGATCAGTGGTTCTATAAGACAGTTGCAGTCAGCCTGGGCATCTTAAAGGAATCAGATGAAGCTCCAATGGTGGTGCCAGTAGTAATGGGGCATCTCAGGCATTCATGAGGCAATGAGGGTTCATCCATGGGAAGACACAAGAGTTATCAGGTTGTGGATCTTCTAAAAAGGGAGGTAACTCTTACTCTTTAATTGATGTTATGTGGGTTGCAAGGGCTGTTGCAACCTGCTGCATTTCTTTATGTTACTGCTGCGTCATTAGTTGTTATGTGGATTGCAAGGGCTGTTGCAATCTGCTTTTGCTGTTAGTAAGTGATGTTCAAGCTTTATGCATGCATTTGTTGATGTTATGTGGGTTGCAAGGGCTGTTGCAACCTGCTGCTTCTATTGAAATCTGCTATTACTCTTGTCAATTATTGCTGGCCTTATCATCTATTTGAGGACTGCCATCCTATGGGCAAAGCTGCTGTTACTCTTTCTCTTGTTGGGGATGTGCTAGATAGGGTCACTTTCACATGGGTTATCACTTTTTCAAACAAGGTGTTGTCCAAATTATGCTAGGATTCCATGCAATAAAGGGTTGGGGTGAGCTATTCAGTGGTATAGTGGGCCTAGCCTAGGGGGGTTGTCCCTTGGCATGTATGATCCCCTTTGGGAGGGGGCTTCCTCCCGTACCTAGCCTTGGGGGGTTGTCCCTTGGCACGATGCATTGTTAGGTTTCACATTCACGGTATGATGGCTTGATGGCAGCATTGCTAGGCTCCTTGCCTTGTCGCTAGGATTCATGGTACACTATTTGTCACGGAATCATCCATTCCATTCTACTCAAGGTCATAGAGCTCTGCCACGGAGCCATCCATTCCATTCTACTATCCAGCCGCTGCTATCCAGCTGCGGCAGTCCAAAGTTGCTGCAGATCAGTTCTATGTGTTGGTGCAGCAGCAGCCGTTTGTAGTGGTGCTCTATCCCAAGCTACTCCAAGGTGTTCTAATGTTCAAGGCCCAAGCTTCAAGCATCAAGTTTACGTCCAAGCAGCCCCAAGTCACATATGCAGTTCCAAGTCGTATGTTCAAGCTTCAAACATCAAGTTTTAATGTCAAACAGTCCAAGTCTTTTTTGGTTGTTGCATCAATGTGCTACTTGTATGTTTCTTAATGATCTATTAGAAGGTTAGGAAACATTCAGATTTATCACTCTAGATACTTGTAGCCAGTTGGCGTAGGTTCTTCCCTCTTTATATTGTTCTTTGTTTTTATTTTGTCCTCCTGGGGTATGCCCCTTGTAGGCTGTAAATTCGGTTAGCCCTTTTTTTTTATTTCAAGCTCATTTACCCAAAAAAAAAAAGGCTTTGACAGTCATGATCAAGGGATCCCAACAAACAATAATTCTCCCAATTGGAGCTTGATCATAGTTATGATGAACATAACTCCAATTAGGACAAATATAGCTCAAAACCCTACCAGCATTTGAACTCTTAATCTTGTGTTCAATCAAACCAAACAAAGACAAATTAAAAAAATTTCAAAAAAGACTTAGCCACCTTTTGTTTAAGAGGATCATTAAGACCCCTTAAATTCCAAAACCCAAAATGAATAGAAAGTAGTTATACATGCCCAAAAAGGATACAGCAGTAAGCCTCAGTGCTTATCTGAACGGTAGGGGGTATTTGGAATGCCCCTGCTATGTTTCTTCCCCTTCTTCCTGCTAACTGTGCCTCTGACCTCTCCAACCCCATCTGCTACTCCTATTCCAGCAGCTAGTTTTGGTTGTATGGAAGTTTCAGCATCCATGTGAGGTGGCTTAGGATCTGGCGCCAAGGGGGGAGGAACTATTGGAGTGTTTCTCAGACTATCCTCCTCCTTACTGGAATTTGACGCAGCAGCTTTGTTGTGAGTTGAGTCAGAAGGAGAGCATGACTGGTTCACATTAAACCCTTCCTTTCTCTGTCCCTCCTTGTGAGAGCTTCCAAGAGTTGAAAAGGATATAGCATCTAAAGTAGAGACTAGTTGGGTTGTTTGGTTAGGGCACTCAAGTTTGGGAGGGGAATGAACTTCACCCTCAGAGTCTGAAACATCACTCTGAACCACAACATGCTCAATTCCATGTTGTGACTTAGGAGCCTCCTTGGTCACCGCCTCCAAAGCATCCCCTCCCCCACCAAGTGCTTTCCCTATCAATTGCCAAGCTTTTTTTTTTTGGGTAACCAAGCTTGAAATTAAAAGGGGTTAAGCGAATATACACCCTACAAGGGGCATACCCCAGGGAGGACTAAATAAAAGAAAGAAAAGAAAAAAGTGTGTGGTTCCCGGCACAACCCGCCGGGGTGGGAAAATGAAAGTACTGACACAACCCGCCAGTATAGGTATAAATGGGCAATAATGCATAAGCGTAGAAGACAGAAAATTGCAAATCTCCGACACAACCCGCCGGAGATGTAAAGACAAAAAATAAGGTGCCCTTGCACAACCCGCAAGGATAGGGATAAGTAAGGAAAATAAAGCCGTGTGCACTCCCCGGCACAACCCGCCGGGGAGGGTATACAATTGCATGAAGCAATAAGAGTAGTAATATGATGTCCATCGCCACGTATATCCTCTTAATGGTTTCCAATCTCAGCAATGAAGCACAACAATACATAACTCGATCCAGAAGAAATGGGTGTCCAGTAATTCGGCAAGCAATAGAAGCAAGGAACCTAAATCCATGTGTTCTGCACTTCGCCTAATCTACCATATGCTCAACATCTCTAAACCAAGCTCCAACATCATTATCCATCCAGAGTTAAGATATGATTCAGAACGTCACACTTTATGGTAGCTAAAACATAGGATGACCAACTCTAATGAGACAAACAACAATGCAACCCGAACCCAACGAGGAGCCTCAAACAGTTCGGCATTAAGTACACGCACGGGAACTCCCTCCTAGAACTCGTGGGACACATGCCTAATCCGTCGTCCGCTCCCACATGCCTAATCCAGGTTTCAAAGTCCGTCTATCTCAAGCAAATAGTACAATCCGTGTAAATAGCACACCGAAGTCAGTCACTTTATGGTTAACTAAGACGTAGGATGACCAACTCTCTCGGGACCAACATCAATGCAACCCAAACCAAACGAAGAGCTACTGATTTCGGCAATCAGTACACACAAGGGAACATAGAACCTGAGGGACACATGCCTACTCTGTCGCCGCTCTCACATGCCTAATCCAGTTACAAAGACAGTCAAGCCCAATCAAGAAGTACAATCCGAGTACTAAGCCCACCGAAATAGAACACTTGTTGAGTGAAGGGCCCTAAAAAAGGCACCCTGTTAAAAGTTGACAGCCCATAGTTGCTGTTACCCATGTTGCTGCCCTAAATGTGAGGAGCCCATAAGGCCCACCTCAAAATTTGATCCACTAAATAACCCATGCCATCTGCTCGGCATGTACTGGCCCAAGAGAGGCAAAACATAAGTCAATTGTGGGGCCAGAACACATCATCAGTCGTGTGCCACATTCTTTCCCCAATTCCAAGACCATCTTTTACCCAACTACAAAACAGCTGTGGTCCACATATAGCTAGGATCCGAAAGTCATTTATGTGACCCATGGTTTAACCCGGTTATTTCTTTCTCTTCTTCCCAAATGTGATTCAGAAAAGCAGTGCACAGTACTATGAATGTTGGTGCAGATTATTCGACCAGACAACCTTCGATTGTTTAGTGCAGAATCATCTTCTTCCTCATTTTTTAGATTCAAATTGTACATATGACTACGTATCATGGCAGAAATCAAATTCTAACCCAATTTTTGAAACTCCAATCCCAAAAACGAATATGAAAATCAAGGAGTGAGATACTCTTACCCACCACAGGAGATCCGCCGCCGCTGCTCCCACTCCAGCACAGCCGACCTAAACGCAGAGGATTGAAAGATTTCCAAACCCTCATAACAGATCTAAGTTGTGAAATGACCCCAAATTGAGCCCCTTCTCGAAAATAGAACAATGGATAACATTTTGGGGTTTTGAATGTCCCCCCCACTTCCAGATCTTGTTTGGTGGACCCGACCTCCACATCGAATGCTCTAAGTCAGATCCACGAGTGGTTTTGACTCACCTTCCACAAAGAAATGGAAAATGAGCCGACTTCCAGATCTGTTTAGTGTACTGGACTTGTTGATCAAGAGATCAAAGATGTGAAAGTTGGTGTCTTGTTGACCCAACTTCGAGTTGCTGTCTTGTTGACCCATCTGGTAGTAAGAGCTCCCGGTTGGGAACTCAAAGTTGGGGTTGAAGAGCAAAAAGGCTCCCCAAAACCATCTAAACACTGTATGAACTCAATTGAACCCGACGAACTTGGTTATGCTCTGCCACGCGGCCTGTTGTATGAGAGGGGAAGATGACCCCCTTTGATCGAAACATGATTGAAACCTCAATCAGGAAGATTGAGGAGTCAGATTGAAAAATATGGGTAGGAAATGTCAGGGGGAGTGCATTCTCTCTCTGGTGTAGAGAGAGAAGCTCTCAACCCCTTTAATTGGCCTTTCTCACTGCCAAGCTTCATTGTTATTTTTAGCTAAAGGTTCAGCCTTGGGTTTACAAGTGTGACCAAATACCTTACACAAGGCACACTTGGGAGGCAACCACTGATATTCTACAGCAACTGTGACTGACCGATGCCCCAAAGTGATTTGAATATCTATGGGAAGGTCTGAATTAGCTGAGACTTCAATACAAATCCTTGCAGAGTCTATCCTCTATTGTTGAGCAGTGGCCACATCAACATAAAGAGGCTTACCTATAGTGCTAGCAATACGGCTGAGCCCTTCTTCTGTCCAGCACTCCAAAGGAAGCTTATGGATCTTCACCCAAGTTGGAATGGTAGGAGGATGCTCTGTAGTTGGAACCAACATTGTGTGCCAGTCCTTCAGAACTAAATATCTTCCAGAGAAAAAGTAGGGCCCTCCCTCTAGAACTTTGAGTTTAGTGTCCTCATCTTGGAACTCAAAGAAGAAACAAGCACCAATTTGTTTAATACCGATTTTGCCATGGTCCTTCCATATTTTCCTCGCAGTAGAGCTAAGCAGTGGAAATGGCATTTTCCCATCTAGGAAATACCCAACCAGACAGCAGTTCCAAGTCCTAACATTGATGTCTGATTCCCCCAAAATAACAACAGCGCTGGTTTCTTGTTGTAAATCTGGATAATGACATAGTTTTTTTTTTTTTTTGGGTAAATTAGCTTGAAATTAAAAAGGGGTTAAGCGAATGTACAGCCTACAAGGGGCATACCCCAGGGAGGACAAAATAAAAATAAAAGAAAGAAGAAAAAGAAAAGAAAAAATGCGTGATCCCCGGCACAACCTGCCGGGGTGGGAAAATAGGGAGTCCAGCACAACTCACTGGGATAAGTACAATAAACATAATGCAGTAAAATAAAGTCCATTATCCAAAACGTAATTTGCAGCTTGCACAGTAGCTGATCTTGATTTGTACTATTAAAATGGCCGACCCATCAGGCCAGCTGTGGTCGACGATCCAAAACGTGGCAAATAAGAGAGGTAGGCTGATCAAATTAACTTCAATCAGCTGTAGATGCATTTCGTGCTAACATTGTGGGCCCAAAGCTCCTTTTATAGATGGCACTTTCGTGCAAACAAAGTTCTTAAACATTGTGGGCCCACGATGCCCACCAAGGACAGCTGTGAACCCATCAAAAGCAGCGGTCAGCTGGTTGATAGAAAGCATGCTATGCGTGTAATGGTCATTGTCAGACAAGGACCGTGGTCCCACTTAACAACAACTTTCTCGACTTGTGGGAGTGTTTGGCTACCCAAACATCCATATTTGGTACTGTTCACCATCTTCATCAGAGAAGAAAACCAGTTTACTGCAACTAGGGTAGAACCCAGAGAACCTTTCAAAAATCCATAGAATTGAGCAAAGCAAGGCTCAATCAAAATCAGAACCATAGTACTCTCGTGGGTTATACTAATTTCTGCCAAGTGAACCTCCAACACAACTGCATAACAGAGAAGGTCCAACCCCAAAACAGCTTGAACTTCACAACGCCAGAAACCATAAGGAATTACCACCCCGTCGTGACATCTCATCACCTAACGGACGTGAACTGATACGGGGAAGATGAACATGCTAAAGTGGAGTCAAACCTGGAACTGTGAGCACATGAGTGGTGTTCTCTGGCTTGAATTAGCGGTTTGCCCAACCTGAAACCCCAGCGACGAGATCCCCTTGTTGGGTAAAGTCAGATCCCCATTCGTAGAACTGAGAAATCTGGAAGAAATTGAGGGTGGTGGTTTTTGAAACCCTTGGACGGATGGATAGAAAAACCCATCTGATATTGGGAAGGACCCCCCATCTGGTAAAGACGAGCATAGACTCTCCCATATGCGTTGCAGGTGATGACTCCAATCGAGCGATTGAGGCTGTGATTTTCTTTGACCCCTTAAAGAGGAACCCAGATTGAAATAGGGCTTCTGTTGTTGACATACCAGACCGCAAGCCTCCACGAATGGAGAGGAACCGGAGTACAGACGGACCCTTCTGGAAATTAGCGTGATAAATTGGTACCGATCGAACAAAACATGGGTTCTGGGTATCTGCCTGCCTCAGATCCCCTTCTTTTAGTTGTTGAGTATTTGAGAGAATCACGAAAAGAGCTGTACGCCCTCAATCAGGCGATGCCTTTGTTGCTGTGTATTGGGGAGGATCTCAGATTCCCCTTTTTGTTGCTGCTGTATATGAGTCTATCTCGTGAGAGATCTCATAGATTGAAAAATTATTGAAGATTTGAGGAGGAGTGCATTCTCTCTCTATTTCTAGAGAGAGAAGCTCTCAACTCCTTAATTTTTGACCTCGAAAAGAAAAATGACACAGTTTCATCACTTTTGAGGGACTCTGAGTACGAAATAGAGAGGCCCAATCTTTGGTATTGGCCTGTTGAGTGATTTTGGGGAGGTCGGGTGGGGGAACAAGTTTAACAGAAGGGTCTTCAGCAATTGAGGATTGAGAGGGATCATAAAAACCAACCTTCAAAAAATCTCCAGAGGTAGAGGTTGAAGACGATCCAATCTCTTTCTCACGGAGACGATTGAGCTGTGTGTTGAGTTCGGAACAGTCAACATTAACCCCAGCTTTTTGCATCTCGGTTTCTATGGAGTGGACTAGGGATGCTAACCTGTTCTTACCATCCATACTCTCACCCTCCTGATGGAAGACTTCATGGAGCTTGCGGGCTGAGTTAGGGCTAACTTTGGTGGGGCTGTGAGGGCTGAATACTTTGGTTGAATCCGGTTCGAGATCGCTCGGTAGAGATCGATGTTCACTACTTTTGGCGTTGGAACCATCACGAACAGATGCTTTGAGGTTTTATGAGTACAAGTCTAAGGGCTTGAATGGGGTAAATTTAGTGGGTGTGGTATATATTGACCCAGGGACCAGTAATCTGCTATGCACTCCCTGTGGTGAGGTGTTTCTGTTGTTGGAATCCGAGGTGAGGACCATTTGTAAGTCAGACCTAGGTTTAGATCTTGGTGGGTATACACTTGATTGAGCTACGCGTGGGTTTGATGCTGATTGAGTATCATCTGTGCTTGGAAGAGTATCAGGAACTTCAGGGCACAGATCTGAATAGCATGGAGGTGTGGTTGTGAAGAGCATCGGGTCCCCCAACTGTGAGGCTTGCTGTAGAGTTCGATTTCGTTTGTGGAGATCCACGGAATCGACTGTTAGGGCACCCAATCCACCTGAAAGAGAAGGTGTCATGGATGCCGAATAAATTTCTGCCATATCTAGGGTTTATGAACACGATCCCCTAAATCGCCTAGAGAGAGAAGGTGCGCTCATCGAGAAATCAAACTTTTTTCTTGGGGCATGATTTTGTCCCATTTTGCTGCTTGGTTGAGGCTCCTACTATTTCTATTACAAATGGTAAATACTCCTATTTGTTTTGAAGTGCAGGGACCTCCTTTGTCGGTAATCTGCAAGATACTTGTCTGACACACCTGTTGTGATCTCTGGTCTACTATTACTGCTATATATTCAGGTAGTTATCTTTAAATCTCCCATCACAGTTGTGACTGCGACCTTAGCTGCATGCTGCTCTGCTGTATGGATTTCACTATGTGTGGAGTGACCTTCTTATATGTGTGTGTCCCTGTGAGTGTGTGCTTGAGCCTCATCCTTGTTCTTCAGAGGGAATTTCTATTGAATTGGGTTTTGTGAGATGAGGGAGTCATGTTGTCATCCCATTAGACCCATTGTGATCACTAAAAAGTAGAGAGGGAGAGAGAGGCTTTGAGGGTGTTTAGTTGGTGAGCCACCATCCAATGGGTCCTTTTTTGTTCTCTTCTTTTCCTTAATGTTGATTCAAGGTCTGTCAAGTCTTGGCAGAGCTGTTAGTGTTTTTTTTTTGGGTAAACCAAGCTTGAAAATAAAAGAGACAAAAGGAATGTACAGCCTACAAGGGGCAAACCCCAGGGAGGACTAAATAAAACAAAAGAAAAGAAAGCACACTTAAACAAAATTACGGGGATGGCCACAAGGCTACAGTAGGTGAAATGTGCAAAAGCTACAATAGCTAGGGTAGGTAGTAATGACTTCCCCAGCGACATCCCCAGCTGGGTAGGCACTGAGAAAAAACATCATAGCCGCTGAAAAGTAACAACCGAGTAAAAAACATGACGTAAGTAGACAAACATCACGTGAGCGATGCAATCTGCCCTTTCGACAATAGCACATGGCAACAACTCGATCAAAAGTACAAGTTATGGAACAGTATTCTGGGCTATACGGCATAAGGCAATCTGGACAGCAAATCTGGAAATTTTGGGTAGCATAACGGCTGGAATTTGGATATCCCGAATCAGTAGTGAACCTGCCCATCCGAACAAACAAATGTGCAGCAACATATACTGCTGTCATAGCCTAAAGATGCTATAGAACAAGTAATCAACAATGCAGGCAGAGGTAGCAAACAGCAAACCGAACTGGACCTGGGCATATGCACGATGAAACAAAGTACAGTGGTAATATAGCAACGCAGGCCGAGGCAGCAAACAACATCACAATTGTGATGTCAACAGCAACACTACGTGTAACAATATAAGGGCACACGGCTAATAAAAGGGCCCAGCTAAGTGGGAACTCAGAGGCACACAACTATTAGAAGGGCCCAACCAAATAGATATAGATATACATCCGTTTACCATACCGGATTCAAATAGCATCAAACGTACTGCAGTGGCAATGAGAGGGCAACAGGAACTATGTACTCACACTACATACGCCCTCGAATCCTCATGCTTCATACTCTCTCTAAAGGACCAAACACCCTCACCTTTACCTCACAAAATTCCCCCGCTAATTATTACCTCCTCTCTCAAGAAATTTCAAAGGCTCAAACGCTCAACTTACATAGGCTCTCGGATATGGTGGTACACACATCTCATACAACTCAAACCACCCAAAACATGTCGTCAAATACTAGCCATAACACCTAGCTCCAACCTGCACAGCCACTTAAGGCACAAAGGGAGAGATGAGGTATTTTACCTGATAATAGAAGTACATAATAGATGGCCTAGAACCGGGTCTGCATCTGATGTGTCCTCCTTATTAAGGCACATGGCTGTTTGATCTCTATCCAAATGGCATGAAACCTGTAACCTTAGAACAATCAAAGTGCAATCATATCATATGCAATCATTTCTCAAAGAAACCAAATAGTTCAGTCTATGCCCCAATTAGCAAGAATTGTTGAAGACTGGTTCCCTTTAGGAAGATTTCCAAGGGAAGAACCATGAACATAAAACAAGAAGCTAACACTCTCTATGGTTCCACACTCCCTCAGAACTCACATGGGAGAGAGTTGAGAGCTTCTCTCTCTAAAATCTAGAGAGAGAATGCACTCCTCTTTCCTCATCTAATTTTTTACCATTCCTACCAAACAATCTGTTTGGTTTCTATATCCATCCACATTGGCTTCATTCGATGTTTGAAAATGGATGCTCTATTATCACAAGAATTTCTGAATCACTTTTCAAGATCCATTCGCTAAGTGAAGATGGTGAGCAAGAAACCTCCTGCAAGAACCATGGCTAATCGGTCCAATGCAGATTTCTCTCTATCATATCCACTTTCCTCGCAAGTTATGTCAAAAGGGGAATCTTGACCGATTCTTCAAGCAAGAACACGGAAGGAGTTTGTCCTTAAAATGGTTCTCCCTCTTCGTCTAGCAGACCTAATTGGTGTCCAGATTGAGGATACCCATGCAGCAAAGAAGAACAACAACAAACCAAAAGGGGATCTGAGGCGGTCCTGAGCTCAGAAACCCTCATTTTCGTTTGGCATTGTTCATATCACACTTATACCTTGATGGGTTTGACCGTGTTCCAACTACATCGATATCCACGTCTGTGGGTCTTCCTCATGCAAGGATTGAAGGAATACAAACGAACGCGCTATAGATTTGGGGTCCAGATTCTAGTACTGCTGTTGTTCGTACTCACGCAACAGTTCTCTTCCATTATGTGTCGATGGTGTCACGGTGGAAGAGGTAATACCAATGCGGATCCTGGCGCTGAGGTATGTCTATGGCAGTGGTGGAACTGGTTTCATTCTCATGCGTTTATTTCTATTCCTTGAATTACTAGAGCCCATTTGGGGCTATTCCTTTGTTGGGACTGTTATAGATGTTCTTTTCTCAGTTTGAGAATGGTTCGGATTCATAGGTTTTAAATCAGAAATTCGGATAGATTGTTGTGAAAATCTGGGTTTCTGTTTTGCCGAGAAATTTGGGTTCCTCCTGTTTATCCGTGTTCTTCATGGGGAAGAAGAAGGTGGGGCCCACCCTTTCATAATTTACGTAAACTGTTTCAAAATCGGGAAATAGGTCCAAGCTTTGGGCCCACAATTAGTTCACGTTTGGGAGAGTGAGTTCACGCAAGTGGGCATATTGGGACAGCAAATACACTCACACACGCTGCCTTCAAAAAGAATACATGTGCTGGTTGTACTTGATCTACTATTGAGGGGCCCTATGCATGTGGATTGCATTTTGAACATAGGAACGTGGGGTACAGCCTACTCCAAGCAAATGGCAGTGTGCCGCTCGGTTGAAATAAATTGTGGGGCCACTTATTGGGAAGCAAACTTTTAAGTGGGATTTCACGTGGTCCACAGGAGCAACTTTTGTTCCAATTAAGACAGCTATATGCGGAATATCTCACGCCTACTTTGGTCCAAATGGGTCAAGTGGGCAGCTTATTCGGTGGTACCTCAAACATTGGTCCAAGTGACCATTAGACAAAGCAACAATTGGTTCAGCAGCTTATTCGGTGGTACCAACAGTTGGCCTTTGCCAATGTCCTTCTCTTGAAGTATTACACGCAAATCCCAAACGGTGAAAGACATCAAAACCAAATGATATCAACGTGGGACCAGTGAGTGGGCCCGCTAGTTGAATTCTTTGGGCAAATTTAAATGGTCAACTGCATTATTTGTATTGTTGGTCACATTCTACAGCAAGAGAGGTTAATTTGGCCTTTGTGCCCATTAATCACAACGAAGTTGCAAGGCGTTAACCATTTTATTCCTATCCTAGCGGGTTGTGCTAGGACCACGCATTTTCCCACCCCGGCGGGTTGTGCCGGGGAGCACGCAATTTTTCTTTTCACTTTATTTTCGTTTTGTCCTCCCTGGGGTATGCCCCTTGTAGGCTGTACATTCGCTTAACCCCTTTTAATTTCAAGCTAAATTACCCAAAAAAAAAAAGATTTCCAAGGGATAGCAATCTACATCTCACCATTGAATGAATTTTACCCACCACCACAGATATTGGATTTGCTTTGCTTTGGAATTTACGTAGATTTCTCTCAATCCAAATTTGGTAAATTGTTGTAGTGAAAGACAATTTAATTAGAAGTGTTTTCAGACTCTTGCCTTTGATTGCAGAAATATGAGCAACCCAATTATCCCACGTCCTAGAGGCCCATCTAAGGTGAGAGAGAGATAGGACTTCGTCCCAGATCTGGCCAGTAAAAGGACAATTAAAAAACAGGTGGTCATGACTTTCACTTCCAGGACAGAGGGAACAACAGGACACGGATTTAGTGCCAAATAGCACTAACCTGTCCTCAGTGTAGAGTCTATGTTGGATGGCAATCCAGACAATGAAACTACATTTGGGAATGTGCCCAGGGTACCATACACTCTTATTCCAAAAGACCTTAGGGAAGGGTGTTCTAAGTTGGTGCCACAGTGATGATATAGAAAACTTCCCATTGGAATTAAGTGTCCAAACATGCTTATCCTCCAAGTCCCCACTAGGAATAGGAATGGAAGAAAGACTGTCCCTAATTTCATTAAGTTCGAATGTCTGGGTGATGGGAAAAGCCCATGAAATGCCTCTTACAATGTGAGAGACACTAGCATCTCTCGAGATTCCAGAGTCATAGACTATTCTAGAACCATATCTAGGTACAAGAGGACCAAGGGTGGTCCAGTTATCAAACCACATAGATGTAGATTTGCCATTTCCAATGGAAACTTTGATATGTGGATGAACAATGGGTCTAAGATTAAGAATCTTCCTCCATACCCCTGTTAGTGTTGCTACTTGATACTACATTGTTGTGGTGCTTACATAGCTAATACATTGCTGCTGTTACACTTTTGCTACATTCCCATTGTCTTGTGTTGTCCCTACTGCATCTGTTGCAGTTCCCGTGGGTAGTGTAGAGGTTTTGCTACTGCTGAGGTTCAATGAGTCATGTATACTGCTGCTGCGGTTCTGCTATTGCTGTTGTTTAGTTCATAGATACCGCTACTGTTTACTTCCAATTTATGCCCAGGATGCTGAATTTTGTTCTTGCTGTCTGGTTAAGCTATCTTTGTTTCTGGGCTGCTCAATTTTTTAAACAAAACTGTCCAATTTTTTAGAAACTGGCTACAGTTCCATAGACTAAGCCTAGCCTTGGGGGGTTGTCCCTAGGCTTGTTTGATATCCCTTTGGATATGCGGAGCTACATCACACTGCAAGTTACTTGTGCAAGCTACCCGTGTTCTGTTCATGCAAGATGTTTTGACCACAAGTTAATGTCGTGAAGTGTTCTTTAGAGCAAGCGAAGACTCATTTTATACTTTATGTTAGTTCAATTTAGCTCCTTTTGATGAGTTTCCAGTCCATCTCCTTTGATGGGTTAGAAACTTTTTTTAGTTTTTATATTTGTCATAGATGTTTGTAGTTTTGGTTATGTTTTAGATCTACAGCTTGTCCATGTCTTGGCTAGCTTCTCGTATTATTCCCCATGTAGCCTTATGGCCTTTTTTTTTTTTTTGGGTAAATAAGCTTGAAATAGAAAAAAGGCTAACCGGATATACAGCCTACATGTAGGGGCATACCCCAGGAGGACAAAAGAAAGAAAAGAAACAAAAGTGAACTGGAAGACCGGAATGGAAAGAAATGGGGAGGCCAAACTTGGCAACATGGGGGACCCTAAAAGTAAGGGATATATCGCAACAAGATGTAATAAAAATATAATAAAAGTGTTTCTAAGCCATCAAGGGAGATGGAAGAGAAACACTCAAAATGAATCTAAATGATTGACATTGAGGCTTGACATTGAAGCTTGAGTATAGCAATAGGCTTGACTTGGAACTACAAATATGACTTGGGGTTGCTTGAACATAAGACTTGGTGCTTGAAGCTTGAACCTTGAACATGAGACTTGAAGCTTGAACATGAAAATTGGAATAGGATCTTGGAAAGGATGAACATATGGTCCTATGTTACACTGGGACAACCCCCCAGCGATAGGTCCATGGAAATGGGTACAACAGTACCACATTGGGAGGAAGCCCCCTCCCTACAGTGCCAGGGACATCTCCCCATGGCTAGGCCTAATCTCGGACAACAACACCCCGATTCTAGAAATTTTGCCAGCATCTTGTTTGAATAATGTCACTCCCATATGAGCAGCTACACAACAGATTATTTGAACAATCTAACGGCAGCATAAAAACGGCAGCAACAACAGTATAATGCAGCAGCAGCAGCAGTACAATCTAACATTTGTTGTACATGAAACCACAATGAAAAGGGAGGACACCCCCTCCCGAGGGGATCAAACTTGCCAAGGACATCCCCTCAAGGCTAGGCAGTCAAATGTGAGCATTCGCTCATATAAATCAGGCATGGAGTAGCTTAGGGTAGTGAAAATCTGTGGCACAATGGCATCACCACTGGACACCATGATCTGGCACCCAAATGAGGTTCTAAAGCAGCAGTATACAGTACATAGAGTAACAATAGCGGATTACAACAGCCCTTGCAACCCGAATAATAACAAGAGTAACAACATGATACAATAGTAGCAACGGATGCAACAACCCTTGCAACCCGAATAATAACAAGAGTAAAAACAGGAATAGTAGCAGCGGATTGCAACAGCCCTTGCAATCCGAATAAAATCCAAAATGAAGTACAACCACTTACACTGAAAGCATTACTAGTCCACTATGTAACTTATTCCCTTAAACTGACCAACCTGAGCATCTGCAATGTTATGGGCCTGCACCACAATCAACCCAATTGGGCCATTAGAACAATTCAACCACTTTATTTGTCTTCAGTTGTATGAATCAGCTTGGACAACCTGCCACTGAAGGTTAATTAGTGCCATGAACATAGTGGTGGAAAAGTAGATCAACAAATATAAATCCACATACATACATGCTAGTTGGGTTCAGAGTTAATATGCCATGCTTCACACAAGTATAGAGGGCCCTTTGGAATTTTGTTAAGCGACAATAACCTGCACCTAATGTCAGTACGGACTTTATTCACAACAAATAGAATAGAATGCTGGATATTCTGGAATTTCCTAGAATTCCTTTCAATCCAAATGTGATAGAGTGTGACAGTGAAGGATAGTTTGATTATGGTGCTCTTTAGACCTCTACCTCTATAAGCCGATAGAAGAGAGACTAAGTCTTTGAGTGGTTGGGGCTGCCATGTGAGATGGGATGTACTTGAGACCTTATCCCAGACCTCTTGAGTAAAAGGACAGTTGTAAAAGAGATGGTTGTGATCCTCCTCTCCAAGACAGAAGCTACAGCAGGAAATGTCCTTAATGCCAAATAGAACTAGCCTATCATCCTCCATGGATAGCCTATTTTGTATGGCAAGCCAGCTTATCAAGCTGCACTTGGGAATGTGGAAGGGAAACCAAACAGTGTGGCACCACTCAACATTGGGAAAATGGGTTCTAAGTTGCTCCCATGAGAGGATACAGTAAATAGACCATTATAACAAGAATTTTGAGGAGAAGGATCATCGGTAGTGGAACCACCTCATGCAGCTCATCATCAACAGGGTTGAGAGCTTCTCTCTCTAGAAATAGAGAGAGAATGCACTCCCCTTACTCAAAATTTTTACAGATCTTGCCTCAATCAATTGATTGAAGGCTTATGTCCACTATCACCTCCACTCATTACACATGTTTGGTTTCGGCTTTCAATCTTTCTGTTTGTCTCATTCAGAGATTGGAGTTTATTCACGGGCGGCTCCAAAGCTGTTCACTAATTACACATGTTTGCTTACTGCTGGTTGCTACTGGTACATTCTATGCACCCTCATGGATTCATACATACTTACCTGCTTGCACTTGATACTTCATGTTAAACTATAGCAAGGGTTGTTGCTATAGTTTCTTGCTTGCTTGCTTGCACTTGGATTATGCTCATTAAGTGGGTTGCAAGGGCTGTTGCAACCTACATACTTACTTGCATGCATTTGAACTTTCATGTTAAACTATAGCAAGGGTTGTTGCTATAGATACTTGCTTGCTTATCTGTTAGAGCTCTCACTTGGTTATTATCATTGTATACATTGAGAACTTGCATCATCTGGACTGCTGTGTGTCTGATCAGCATCCACGATGTTGAGTTTTCTGGCCTAGCCTTGGGGGGCTGTCCCATGGCATGTATTAGTCCCTTCTGGGAGGGGGCCTTTCCTCCCTACTCTAGCCTGTTATACTAGCTATTAGGCTACAACCTTCACCATCATGCAGCCCTATTCTGCACTCTTTATACCTCCATTGCAGGTGGCAGTCAAACTGCTGCTGCTGCAGTTTATTGCTGCAGTCTACTACCAACTCAAGCCGCAAGTCCTTACTGCTGCTATATTACCCATTTCTACTGTGATTCAACCTGTCTGAGTTACTCATTACCGTTGCTGCTGCATCATTTTCTGCTGATCTCATGGTGTCAAACCTTCATCTGTGCTGCACTCATAGTGCTATTGTACAACCTGATTTTGGAAGTTTTCATCTACACATGACAAGCTTCATGGACTCTTCTACTATCATCTCCATGACAAGCTTCAGATGCTGAATCTCAAATTTAATGATTTTGTTGTATGTTTCTTAATCATCTTTTTAGAAGGTTAGGAAACATTCAAATTACTTACTCTTAGATACGGTTATATTGTACTCTACTTTTCCTTTCTTTTATTTTATTTTGTCCTCCTGGGGTATGCCCCTTGTAGGCTATAAATTCGGTTAGCCCCTTTTTATTTCAAGCTTATTTACCCAAAAATAAATAAATAAATAAAAATAATGGTTAACAACAGACGCAAAGTGGATTTCCAAATCCATCAACTGATGGGTTCAAACCATCAACAATTCTTCTACAATCTGCGTTTTAGCTTCCACAAGGGGTTTTCTTGGAGCTTCATCCATGGAGTCCAAACATCAGCTAGGGCTCCTTTTTGGGTAAGTCCCCCTCAGAAACTTTATGGATCTGGGTTTTTCTTTCGATTCCACCTCTGCGGTTTTAGTTCTCTTCTGTTAGGTGTCTTGGTGTCACGGCAGAGAGGTAATTCCATACGGGTTCTAGTCCAGTTAGGGCGTGGTGTTGAAGATGGTACTTGATTTCATCTTGTTTCTGACTCGAGCTGGTTGTAGATTTTCTTAGGAAGTTGCTATGTTGCAGCCTTGTGGATTGTTTGCTGTACGCTTAAACCCACTTCATTGTTTGAAATCTCCAACATTGACAATGACTCTAACCAACAATCTGGTCCATTTCGTGGCTGGATAATCACATGGTCTTCACACCTCATGTGGAGGCTACCAACGACCTCCTCCAGTTCAAGAGTACAAGACCCATCATTTTGATGGTGTTCACAAGCTGCCACAGCCATTATCCGGGAGTTTCTGGGAGGAAATCAACTCTGTTTCAACAAATAACCACAACCTGCGCTCAGAATATGCTTCTCACAGAGGTATTTGTGACCTGAGGTCTTGAAGTTGTCTCTTCCACTGTGGTCCAGTTCCTCCCGCTAAGTGTCCCGGTGTCACGGTGGTGAGGGTAATACTACAATCGGTTCTGGTCGCTAAGGGGAGCTTAGTGATGTAGGCCCTCTCCCTCCTGTACGTCTGTTTGGAGCTTATCGGTGCGTGTTAATTTTCCAGGCTCTAACTGGAAATCCACTTTGAGAAGGAGAGGGTGAGATCCACTCTCTCCTATGCGAGTGGACCTCTTACTTGTTCTAACAAGAGTGCACATGGACGTGATAATTTTGCAAAAGTTTATTGGGAGCACCCCTAGGTCATATCGAGAACAACAAATGGTCCCACAGTGTACAGCTGTACTTGGTGACCTAAAGGAGCACAGCTGTAAAAACTAGTCGGTGGTCTTATTAACCCAATTTTCACGTGACCCAGTGGGCCCACAGTTTTTCGGAAATCTGACCATGGAAATTATCAAGGGGACCCACTTTGGTTGAAGTGGAGTATTCAACAGCAACACCGTTTGACTTTATTGGAAATTTGTATTCTGATGTACATGTTTTGTTTGAAAATTACTTCAAGTACTTCACGCGAAGTGCACACAAACTTTGTCATGCTTGTTATGTATAATTATCCCTATCCTTGCGGGTTGTGCAAGGGCATCCTATTTTCCCACCCCGGCGGCTTGTGCCGGGGAGTACGCAATTTTCTTTTCTTTTCTTTATTTTGATTTTGTCCTCCCTGGGGTATGCCCCTTGTAGGTTGTACATTCGCTTAACCCCTTTTAATTTCAAGCTAAATTACCAAAAAAAAAAAAAAAATAGACCATTATTGCTAAGGGTCCCATCTACAGACATCTTGTGAAGGGGAGGGGTAAGTGATTACTGGAAGGGTAGCCCTGATTTCATTTAATTCCAAAGTTTGAGTGACAGGGAATTTCCACTGATTAGACCTGTTCAAAATAACAGAAACTTTGGCAACTTCAGATAAACCAGAATCATAAATGATATGATAGCCAAATCTCTCAACCAATGGTCCCAATGGATGCCAATTGTCATGCCACAGAGATGTAGAATTCCCATCCCCAATTTGATAAAGAATGTAGGGTTCATCATAGGACACAATTGAAGTAATTTTCTCCATGTCCAAGTCCAAGAAGGGTTACTTGGACTTTTTATTTTCCAAAAGCTCTTTCCTTTGAGTAAGTATGACTTCACCCATTGACACCACATTGATTGCTCGCCTCCGGAGATGAGGAACCAGATATGCCTAGCCATGGCAGCCTTATTCCATACCTGGAGGGATTTAAATCCAAGGCCTCCTTCCTCCTTTGGGGAGCACAAATGTTCCCATGAAACCTTGGCACCAGTGTGCTTAAGATCAGGACCAGTCCAGAAAAAGGCTCTAAGAATTGATTCAACTTCCTTAATAACCTTTTTGGGCAAAATAAATATAGAGGACCAGTAGGTTTGCATTGAAAACAACACAGACTTAACCAACTGTACTCTGCCTGCATAAGAGAGGTATTTGTTGGCCCAAGACTTGGTACGACTTGTGATTCTATCAATGAGAATTTGACAATCAGTGTATCTTAGTTTAGTGGATATGAGTGGAACTCCCAAGTATTTGACTGGAAGAATACCCTCATTGAAACCAAGAGTTTGAAGAATTGAACTTTTGATTGAGTTTGGAACTCCCGAGAAGAAGACATTGCTCTTACCAGGGCTAGGAGTTAAGCCAGATAGAGATGTAAATTCATTGAGAGCACTTTGAATGCATTGAATGGATCTCAACTCACCTTTACAGAAGATCATGAGATCATCTGCAAAGCAGAGATTGATAATCCTAGTTTTATCACATTTCCAATGGTACTGAAAGTTGGGATTCTGTGATTGTTCTCTGAGAAGTTGGGTGAGGACTTCCATAACAATGACAAAAAGGTAAGAGGACAAAGGATCCCCTTGCCTCAAACCTTTTTGACCCTTAATCAATCCAACTGATTCACCATTAATACTGAGAGAATAATTAGTAGTGGAGACACAAGCCTTGATCCAATTGAGCATGATAGGATGGAAGTTCATAGAGGATAATACATCCCATAAGAATTCCCATCTAACATTATCATAGGCTTTCATAATATCCACTTTTAAAGCACATTTAGGAGTCGAAGAGTGCTTGTGGTAGTCCCTCATTATTTCTTGGGTGAGGAAAACGTTGTCTGCAATCCTCCTACCTTTGACAAAACCAGATTGGACATGGTCAATGAGGTGAGGTAGGGCAACTTGAATCCTATTTGAAAGGCTTTTAGCAATGCATTTGTAAATTGTGTTTTTTTTTTGGGGTAAATAAGCTTGAAATAAAAAAGGGGCTAACCGGATTTACAGCCTACAAGGGGCATACCCCAGGAGGACAAAATAAAATAAAATAAAGGAAAAGTAGAGAACAATATAAAGATAGGAGACCTACGCCAACTGGCTACAAGTATCTAAGAGTAAGTAAATTGTGTTGCAACAGGAGATAGGCCTATAGTCCCCAACTTTGGAAAGGTTAGGGACTTTAGGAACAAGAGCAATGCTGGTAGCATTTGCAACGGTGAGCAATTTATCAGATCTAAAGAAATTTACAATGCAAGCTTCTTTCATAAATCTTGGGATGTGGTTAGCCTTTTTTTTTTTTTTTTGGGTAAATAAGCTTGAAATAAAAAAGAGACAACAGAATATACAGCCTACAAGGGGCATACCCCAGGGAGGACAAAAGCAAAGAAAAGAAACAAAGAATGTGGTTAGCCTTATGGCCTTCCTCTCACTATTAGCCGTTTGGCTTAGTTTTTTTCCTATTTTATTTTTCTTTTTTCTTTTGTTTTGTCCTCCTGGGGTATGCCCCTTGTAGGTTGTATATCCGGTTAGCCTTTTTTTTTTTTGGATAATTTAGCTTGAAAATAAAAGGGGCAAAAAGAATATACAGCCTACAAGGGGCATACCACAGGAGAACGAAACAAAACAAAGAAAGGAAAAGAAGGAAAAAAAAAAAAATAGGCCAAAAGGCACACATAAACATGAGGGAAAGCCAACTGGCTACAAGGGAAATATGGGAATTGGTCTAAACAAGGACTACAAAATATAGATAACCACCTTAAAGGTAAAGAGTTTCTAAGCCATCAAGTAGAGGGATTAGAAACTCTTCTACGCCATTGCTTGAACTGTGTGCATGATCAAAGGGAATTCACACCCGTGCGAGAAGGATAAACTAGGATGGAGGACAGCCCCCTCCAACAAGGCTATCCAACATCCCTAGGGACAGCCCCCTAGGGTAAGCAATGTGGAAAGGGAACAAACCCTTAAGGACCAATAGAAGTAACACATTAGCACTGCTCCGGGGACAGCAGCAGATGCATTAGATGCCAGAACGTGGCGTGCAGAAATTTGGGCATAACTGCTCGGCAAAATGAACATCACCCAACCAAACATGGATAACAATAGCAGACGCGGAGGAATGGGTACCTCCCAATTGTAGCAGAAAACAATTGGTTAAAGAGTGCACATATGGAAAGAACCCGTGGGCATCTAGATGCCGTTTGGAACTGCCCAATAAAATGCAGCAGTAGGCAGCAGTAGCAGTATGCAGCAGAAACAGTGGGTACAGTAGCATATCAGAATTGTAGCAGCAGTAACAAAATGGAGTATCAACATATGCAATGACAAATGAGTTCTCTTCAGCAGCGATGCTACAGTAGGTAATCAGCAGTAACAACAAACAACAAAATCTTGGAAGTATAGCAATAGTAACAAGTGTAGCATTAACCACAAGGTGCAGCAAGTACCCTAAAATATATATGGCTCACACTTCACCTCCCTTGGAACCTCACCACTTCAAACACTCTCTATGGCCCCAATCTCCCTCAGCTAGTACTCACATGATACCCCCACTAAATATTACCTCCTCTCACAAAGAAATCAGAGGCTCAAACACACAGCTCACCAGGCAATCGCACACATATATGTAAGTCACACAACTCAGTGCTGAAGAAATAATAGGCCACCGCAGGCTCCAATCAAAGAACAAGTGTGGCAACACTCATATAAATGGGACACATAGCACAGCTCAACATAGCATCAACTTAGCATATAACAAATAAAAGGCAAGGATTGCCTCCATCCTTGGAGACAAAATACAAAAACAAGGATTGCCTCCATCCTTGGAGACAAAATACAAAAACAAGGATTGCCTCCATCCTTGGAGACAAAATACACAATACAACAACAAGGATTGCCTCCATCCTTGGAGACAGAGAACATATCAAGGATTGCCTCCATCCTTGGAGACAGAGAACATATCAAGGATTGCCTCCATCCTTGGAGACATAACATCTGAGCATAGTGAAATTGTGGGGTCTGTGCCCCCCACATATAGACAATGCCCTCTAAATCCCTGTGGCCTGCATCAAACAACACTTGCAAAGGACAACAAGTAGTAATATCTAATAACAGTAAAGAATACAGCAAAGAGCAATGAATCACTAATTAACATTCCACTGATTCAAAAGGGCATCAGATTGAGGACCCTTGGAGAGATCCCCCAGGGACATCAACCTATACCTTATGACTGAGGAAATTTTATGAATAACCACTGTGTGTGAGCATGCCACATTTTGAAACTTGCGTGTATTTCTCTCAATCCAAATATGATACACTGTTGTGGAGAAGACCAATTTGATTAAACAAGTTTTTAGGGACTTGCCTTTGATTGTTGCTAGAAGGTCAATCCAATTGGCCCAAGGTCTAGGGGACCAATGGATATTAAGCTTGGCAAGTAGTTGGGACCAAATTTGGGATGAATATGGACAGTTGAAGAACAGATGGTCATGGCTCTCACTACTAGGACAGAAGCTACAACTAGAGTGAGATTTTGCACCAAACATGACCAACCTATCCTCAGTGTATAACCTCTCTTGGATAGCAACCCATGCGATGAAGCTGCACTTGGGAATATGTCCAGGAAACCAAACACTATGGTACCAATGAACTTTGGGAAAAGGGGTTCTAAGGCTATTCCATATGGAGCTTACAGTGAACTCACCATTAGCAGTTAGAGTCCACCTGTGTTGATCATCAAGATCAACATTGGGAGCAGGGATGTTAGTGAAGCTATTTCTAACTTCATTAATATCCCAAGTTTGGGTGACAGGTAAGGCCCATCTAGACTCCCTAATAATAGAGGAAACCTTAGAATTCTTGTGGAGACCAATGTCATAAATGATCCTCTCTCCATATCTGCTATACAAAGGACCAAATGGGTGCCAATTATCATACCATAACGAGGTATTATGACCATTACCAATGACTGTCTTTATGTAGGGCTGGACAACTGACCTAAGGTTGAGAAGTTTCCTCCAATACCATGTGGGACTGCTAGGCATTTTGACTTGCCAAAAGCTGCTGCCCTTGAGTAAGTAGGACTTAACCCACTGGCACCACATGGATTGCTCACCACCAGAGATGAGAAACCAGATGTGCTTAGAGATGGCAGCCTTGTTCCATACTTGTAGTGATTTGAAACCAAGGCCACCCTCTTGTTTAGGAGCACAAAGATGTTCCCAAGACACTTTGGCCCCAGATTTCTTAAGATCAGGGCCAGACCAAAGGAATGCCCTCAAAATAGCTTCAACTTCTTTTATAACTTTCTTTGGTAATATAAATAAGGAGGACCAGTAAGTTTGCATAGAGAAGAGCACATTTTTAATCAATTGGACTCTCCCAGCATAAGTTAGATCCCTATTAGTCCAATTCTTAGTCTTAGAGGTAATTCTATCCACCATAGGCTTGCAATCCTTATGAGATAGCTTGGTGGAAAGTAGTGGGACACCAAGGTACTTTACAGGCAAGGTGCCTTCTTTAAAACCCAAAACATCTAGTATATCTTCTCTTATGGAGGCCTGAACCCCAGAAAAGAAAATATGACTCTTGCTAGGGCTAGGTTTTAATCCAGACAAAGACTCAAATTCGGTAAGAGAAGCTTGAATGAGCTTCACAGACCCAAGATCCCCATTGCAGAAGATCATCAAATCATCAGCAAAGCAAAGATTGATTATTTTAGTCTTACTACACCTCCAATGAAAATGGAAGTCAGGGAGCAAAGATTTTTCCTTCAAAATGCATGTGAGGACCTCCATTACAATAACAAAGAGATAAGAGGAAAGAGGGTCACCTTGCCTAAGACCCTTTCTCCCATTAATGAATCCAGTACTATCCCCATTTATACTTAAAGTGTAGTTTGCAGTGGTAACACATGCATGAAGCCATTTGATCATTGTGGGATGAAAATTCATGCTATGGAGAACATCCCACAAGAAGTCCCATCTCACATTGTCATAAGCTTTCATAATATCCACCTTCATAGCACACTTGGGAGTTGAAGATGATTTATGATAGCCATGCATAAGTTCTTGTGTGAGGAAAATATTGTCTGCTATCCTTCTACCTTTCACAAATCCTGATTGAACAGGATCAATGAGAAAAGGAAGAGCACATTGAAGTCTCTTGGCAAGGATCTTAGCTATGCACTTATAGATGGTATTGCAACACGAGATGGGTCGATAATCACTAACCTTAGAGGGGTTAGGATTCTTAGGGACAAGTGCAATCATCGTGGCATTAGCTTTCCTCAAAAGCTGACCAGACCTAAAGAAAGACTTGACAGCAACAGTTACTTCATGCCCAATAATAGGCCAAGCTTTTTGGAAAAACCCTGCATTATACCCATCAGGGCCAGGAGCCTTTTGAGGATTTAAACTCCAAAAGGCCTCTTTAATTTCAATATCTGTACCATTTTGAACCATTGCCATATTCTGATCATTGGATAACCTCCTAAGGATTAGATTACCAACTCTACTAGCACCATCATAGTAAGAGTAATGAGGAGTACCCAATAGATCAATGTAGAATTTGACAAAAGAAACTTTAATCACTGATATATCTTGAGTAATAGTAGAATCATCAAGTGTAAGACTGGTAATCATACTCCTATTCCTGTTATTGCTAACAGATTTGAAGAAGAATGATGAGCACTGATCACCCAATTTAAGCCATTGTATTCTAGATTTTTGCTTGGCTAAACTTTCTTCAGCCCTAGACAACAGCATATATTGGCGAAAGGCATTTCTTTCCTCAGTCTGTGTGATGGGATTGGAGGGATTGGCCCCTAATTCACTCTGAAGTGAATCAAGCTGAGTTCTGGCATTTTTTACCCTGTCAGAGATAGCACTATACTCTTTAGTATTTAGTTTTTTGAACTCAACTTGAAGGGAGCTCAGTTTTCTACAGAGGCAGAACATAGGATTGCCAATAACAATGGTTCTCCACACTTTTTGAACAGTGGGGAGAAACAGCGGATGATCAGCAAGGAAATCAAAAAACCTAAAAGGTTTAGGTGTGGGTTTAGGTGGAGGGGAAAGACTCACAACAGCAGATGAGTGATCAGATAATCCTGGATTGTAGAAGTGAGCACTGGAATAAGGAAAGGTTCTCATCCAGCTCTCATTAACAAGCACCCTATCTATCTTGGTGGAGATATGATTGGGGAAAGCTTGCCTATTACTCCAAGTATAGTAGCATCCAGAATATCTAAGATCATCTAACTCACAGGAGAACAGAGTGTTATTAAATTCATCCATGTGAGAAGGCCAGAGTGTTGCACCACCATATTTCTCACTAGGGGACCTTATGGCATTGAAATCCCCAAGGGTCACCCAAGGAGAAGTAGTACTAAGATTAATGAGGCTATTCCATAGGTCTTGTCTAACCACATGTTCATTAGCCCCATAAACAAATGTGGCAAAGAACATAATACTAGATTGGACAGAACGTATCTCACAATGTATGTGTTGGCAAGACTGACTCAAGACATTCACAACAAAAATGTTTGGATCCCAACACACAAAAATCCTGCCAATAGGGGCAAAAGTGTAATTGTGAGCAAAATGCCATTGGGGGCAAATGAAATTGAGGATTCTCTTAGAATTAGCCTCTTTGACTTTGTGTTCTAGCAACCCAATCAAAGACAACTTGTTATTTTTAATAAAGTTTTTAGCTTCTCTCTGTTTAAGAGGGTCATTAAGACCGCGCAAGTTCCAAAATCCAATACGCATAGTGGCATTCATAAAGACTAAACTAAATAGCAGATATAGAAAGAATTGCTATCAAAAATGGAGAAGGAGGGAATTACTGCCCTTTAGAGTGAGAGGAGGACCCCTGAAAGCCCTTCTTCTTGTTCTTCTTCTTGTGAGAGACTACCTTGAACTCCCCTTCTTGCTCTGGAGGGGGTTTAGGTTCAAGTAAAAGGTCAGGAGCATGGGGAGGGGTAGGATCTGGGTCAGTACCAACCCTTTTCTGTGTAGTATTATCTACTACATACTCTTCGACCAGTTTAGTAGTAACATCTAAGGCAGCACTTCCCCCTTTGTTGAAAGCCTCCAGCACCTTGCATTGAACCACTGGATCTTTATTTGCAATATCTGCTTCTACAACCTGTGGCCCCTTATTAACCTCAACTGGGACAGCCGGGGAAGTGCAAGGTTTTGGGTTGCATATATGCCCAAACACCTTGCAAATGTTGCATTTTGGAGGGAGCCATGGGTATTCCACGCGGATAGTCACAGCATCTCCATTGACCTTCACAATCACTTCATCCGGAATCTCATCCCCTGCACCAATTTCTACACAAACTCTAGCATAATCCAGTCTCCTCTTGTTTGCTGTAGCTTGGTCAACATGGATTGGTATGCCAATAGTGCTGGCAATGCGACTGAACCCTGTTTCTGTCCAGCACTCCAAAGGAAGCCTGTGAAGCTTGACCCAAGCAGGAATTGAGGAAGGGTGAGCTGTTGTAGAGACCAACATTCTTTTCCATTCGGTGAGAACCAAATATCGCTTGGAAAAGAAATAAGGACCACCTTCTAGGACTATCATTTTGGTGGCTTCATCTTTGAATTCAAAGAAAAAACTAGAGCCTATCTGTTTAATAGAGACTGGAGCATTTTCCTTCCATACTGCTCTTGCTGTGGCACTTAATAGTCTGTACGGCATCTTCCATCAAGAAAATACCCAATCAGGCAGTGATTCCATGTGTTAGAATCCACATCGGACTCATCTAGTTCAACTACTGCCTCTGATCCTCTTTGCATTTCAGGAAAATGCTCAAGTTTCATAGTCTTCGATGGAGCCTGGGCGTTAAACAGAGAGGACCAATTCTTAGGTTTACCTGGGTTGGGGTTAGCGTCAGGAACACTATTGATCGTGCCCTTGACACGCTCCTTGGTGTTGGAAGAAGAAGGCTCAGAGGGATCCTTAGCATGACGAGGAGAATTGCAGGCAACTTCAACAAACTCACCATTTACAATCAACTCATTGCTAGTAGGGGTCATACCAGGATTAGAGAAGTTCTCTCGTATCTGCAGGAGGTGGGATTTGAGAAGTGAGAAGTTCACTCTGACTCCAGAGCTGTTCATCTCCTCTTCAATCGATTGAACTAGGGAGCATAATCGATCTTCTTGCTCACCTTCTTCCTGAAAAACCTGTTGCAATTTACGGGCTGGACTGGAACAGGGTCGGATGGGGCTATAAGAAGGCTTAGATGTAGAGGAGCAGGATGTGGACGTTTTAGGCGAAGATGGCAGAGACTTTGGTATCATCTACAAGACCAGAGTCATAAACAATACGACTGCCAAACCTCTCAACCAGAGGACCCAAAGGGTGCCAATTGTCGTACCAAAGGGAGATAGAGCTCCCATCTCCAATCTTGTATTGGATAAAGGGTTGGATAAGCGGACGGAGTTGAAGCAACTTTCTCCAAGTCCAAGATGGGCTACTAGGCATTTTGACTTTCCAGAAGCTTTTCCCTTTGAGTAAATAAGATTTAACCCATTGGCACCACATGGATAGGTCACCCCCTGAGACAAGGAACCAAATGTGTTTGGCCATGGATGCCCTATTCCATACTTGGAGGGATTTGAAGCCAAGACGTCCCTCTTTTTGGGGGGAACACAAGTGTTCCCAAGCAACCTTAGCACCAGTATGCTTTAAGTCAGGTCCAGACCAAAAGAAAGCTCTAAGGATAGCTTCAACTTCCTTAATAACTTTTTTAGGAAGAATGAAGATGGATGATGACCAATAGGTCTGCATTGAAAACATAACTGATTTGATTGTACCCTACCAGCACAGGATAAATATTTGTTGGCCCAAGACTTGGTACGACCTATGATCTTATCAATAAAAACTTGACAATCAGAGTATCTTAATTTTGTGGAAATGAGGGGAACACCCAAGTATTTCATAGGAAGGGCTCCTTCCTTTTTTTGGGTAAATAAAGGACTCCTTCCTTGAATCCCAAAGTTTCAAGAATTGAGTTCTTGACAGTTGAAGGAACACCAGAGAAGAAGGCATTGCTCTTCCCAGGGCTAGGTACCAGACCAGAGAGAGAGGCAAATTCAGTGAGGGCCTCTTGAATGCATTTGATAGAACTCAAATCTCCTTTACAAAAAGATCATGAGATCATCAGCAAAGCATAGGTTGATAATTTTGGTTTTATCACACCTCCAGTGGTGGTGAAAAGCAGTGGTAAGTGACTGTTCTCTGAGGAGTTGAGTGAGGATCTCCATCACAATAACAAAGAGGTAGGAGGATAAAGGGTCTCCCTGCCTCAAACCTTTTTTTCCCATGATATTGCCAGTGGACTCATCATTAATACTCAGAGTGTAGTTAGCAGTGGTGATGCAAGCCTTGATCCAATTGATCATGAGGGGATGGAAATTCATGGAACGGAGAACATCCCATAAGAAATCCCACCTAACATTATCATAGGCTTTCATGATATCCACCTTTAGTGCACATTTAGGAGTGGATGAGTGCTTGTGGTAATCTCTCATGATTTCTTGGGTGAGAAAAATGTTGTCAGCTATTCTTCTACCCTTCACAAAACCCTGATTGAACAGGGTCAATAAGGTGAGGGAGGGCAGCTTGGATCCTATGGGCAAGGATCTTGGCAATACATTTGTAAATTGTATTACAACAAGATATAGGCCTATAGTCCCCCACCTTGGATGGATTAGGGACCTTAGGGACTAGAGCAATGATAGTGGAGTTTGCTTTAGTGAGAAGCTTGCCTGATCTGAAAAAATTCCTGACAGCAGAGGTGACTTCATGACCAACTACATGCCAGATTCTCTTAAGCAATACGCATAGGCTGGTGAATGATGGGATTACCATTTTTGCTACCAACATTAGGCCCTTCGTGGGGCCATCTTATCACACCAAAAATGGGACTCAATTTGTATGCTTTGTAGTATCCGGATTTTGTGGGTTGAAATACCCAGTTAACAGATTTATTTCTACTGCTTTATGCTTATTGTACCTATCCCAGCGGGTTGTGTTGGCCTCCTATCTTCCCACCCCGACGGGTTGTGCCAGGGAGTACGCAATTTTCTTTTCTTTATTTTTATTTTGTCCTCCCTGGGGTATGCCCCTTGTAGGCTGTACATTCGCTTAGCCCCTTTTAATTTCAAGCTAAATTACCCAAAAAAAAACTACATGCCAGGACTTCTGAAAGAAGTCAGCATTGTAGCCATCAGGACCAGGAGCCTTGTTGGAATTTAAGGACAAGAAGGTTTCTTTGATCTCATGGTTAGAGATATCAGAAACCATAGTGTCCTTCTGATCATTGGAGAGTTTGGAAACAATCAATTGATTGATCCTGGTGGCACCTGAGTAATGTGTGGAATGAGGTTTACCAAGTAGATTGGTGTAAAATTCAACAAAGATGGACTTGATAGTTACTGGATCATGAGTCAGACTATCATCAGGAAGAACCAGACTTGTGATTTTTTCTCTGTTTCTCTTATGTGAAATGGACTTGAAGAAATAAGAGGTACATTGGTCACCAAGATTTTTGCCTAGCAAAACTTTCTTCAACCCTGGCCAGCTAAACAAATTGTCTGTACAAAACTCTTTCCTGGGTTTGGTTGGAGGTATTGGAAGGATCAGAACCTAGCTCAATCTGGACAGATTCCAGCTGATGTTTGATTTCCAATCGTCTGGTGGAAATCTCACTGTAATCTTTGGAGTTGAGTTTTTTAAGCTCCTCTTGAAGAAGTCTAAGTTTTGCACAGACAACAAACATTGGATTCCCAATGATAACCCTCCTCCAGACTCCTTGGACAGTAGGAATGAAGTCTGGAAGGTCAGCTAAAAAATTAAAGAACTTGAAGGGTTTTTTGGTCTTCTTAGGGTCAGGGTACAAGGACACCACAACAGGTGAATGATCAGAGATGCCGAGTGCTAGGAAATGAGCACTAGAACAAGTATAGGTCCTCATCCAGTGCTCATTGACAATTGCTCTATCAATCTTAGTTGAGACAAAATGAGAGGAATCTTGTTTATTAGACCAAGTAAAATGACAACCAGTGTATTTCAGGTCATCAAGATCATTGTGGGCAATGCATTTGTTGAAATCCTCCATGTGGGGAGGCCAGTGACAATCCCCACCCAATTTATTAGATTGAAATCTAGGAGCATTGAAGTCACCTAGAATGATCCAAGGAGCAAAGCTACTCCAAGAATTGATAGATTGCCAAAGATCATTTCTCTCAATATAAAGGTTGGAGCCATAGACAAAGGTAGCAAGGAACAGAGTGTCCCCAGAGAGAGAATGAACTTGGCAGTGAATGGCTTGGCTAGTAAGACCAAGGATACTCACATGGATAATGGCAGGATCCCAAGCCACAATTATCCTACCATTGGGGGCATGAATATAGTTATGGACAAAATCCCAAAAGGGGAGCATGGATTTCAAAATTCTAGAAGAGTTGATATCCTTTATCTTATGCTCCACAAGGCCCAAAAGACTCAATCTATTTTTGTTAACAAAAGCTTTAACCTCTCTTTGTTTGATGGGGTCATTTAAACCCCTCATGTTCCAACAGCCAAAATGAAGAGGGTTTATTGATAAAGACATAATAAATGGTAACAAAAAAGGCACATAATAGGAAGTATTGACAATTGCCTTACAAAATAGAAGGAGAGAAGCATTACCTTCCTTTGTTAGGGGATATAAAGGCACCCCCTTTGCTGGTCATCTGGACAGTCTGATTGTTTTTCTTCTTGTTCTTCTTTTTGCCTGTTTTACTACATGAGTCTGGAGGATTAGGGGGTATGATGCCTTGAGGATCCAAATGACCATCAGCTTGCTTCTCTACATTCCCAGCGTATTGAGCTTGAGAACCATTAACCTGATCAGAGAGTGGGGCTGCTTCAAAAGGAAGCCCAGTCTGCTGTAGGAGAGGGGCATACAGTGGATGTAGTGCCATTATGGGAAGGTGGTTCCTCAAAAATTAATTCCTCATCAGTAGTATCACCATCTTCTGAGCATTGCACTAGTTGGGAGGTTTGTGCATTCCCTGAAGTATCTGGAAATGAGAGAGCTTCAAAGACAGCAGAACTACCGACCACTGCTTTACCCACTGTTTGCCAGGAATTCTTAGATGTTTCCACCTTAGACTGTCTCTGTTGTTGGTATTGGAAGCTTCAGGCTCTGTTGAAGAAAATTTGGCAGAGCAAGAGTGGTCAATTACCTTACATTTAGAACATTTTTGAGGAAGCCACTGATACTCAACGTTAACTATCACTGAACCTCTGGCTGTGGTGACTTGAATGTTAGTGGGGAGGTCTAAACAAACCTCAATTTCAGTGCAGACCCTAGCAAAGGCTAGTCTTTGTTGCTTAGTTGTAGCCACATCCACATGAAGGGGTTTACCTATTGTGCTTGCAACTAACCTTCCTCTGTCCAACATTCTAGAGGAAGTTTGTGGATCTTGACCCAGGCAGGGATAGAAGAAGGATGCACAGTAGATGGAACTAGCATTCTTTCCCATTCTTTAAGCACCAAATATCTTTTTGAGAAGAAATAAGGGCCCCCTTCTAATACTTTATTTTTAGATTCATCATCCTGAAATTCAAAAAAGAAGCATGCCCCCACCTACCTAATTTTGATAGGGCCACAGTCCTTCCAAACCCTTATGGCAATAGAACTCAAGAGGGGAAATGCCATTTTGCCATCTAGGAAATAGCCTATGAGGCAGTGTCCCCATTTTTTTATCATCTAAATGATCTTCATCAAGTTCAACTAAGGCTTCAGTACCTTGTCGCAATTCAGGATAGTGCTTTAGCTTCATACCTGTGGATGGACCTTGAGCCTTAAAAAGGGATCCCCAGTCTTTGACCTTGGGCTTGGTAGGACGATTGGGAATATTTTGGAGAGCAATAGGTTCTGGAATAGGAGCATTAGGATCCACAAAATCCCCTTGAACATCAAACTTCACAGGGACATCTGATGAGGATTGAAGATCTTGAACTTGATGGAGTTGATTCTTAAGTTCAGACAAATGAACAGTAACTCCAGTTTTTCCCATTTCATCCTCAAGCGACTATATAAGAGAGGAGATGCGATCTTTGCTAATCACGCATTCTTTTGCTTTCTGGAAAACTTTTTTTTTTTTTTGGGTAAATGAGCTTGAAATAAAAAAGGGCTAACCGAATTTACAGCCTACAAGGGGCATACCCCAGGAGGACAAAATAAAAACAAAGAACAATAAAAAGAAGGAAGAACCGACGCCAACTGGCTACAAGTATCTAGAGTGATAAAGCTGAATGTTTCCTAACCTTCTAAATAGATGATTAAGAAACATACAAGTAGCACATTGATGCAACAACTAAAAGGACTTGGACTGTTTGGCATTAAAACTTGACGTTTGAAGCTTGAACATGAGACTTGGACGTAAACTTGATGCTTGAAGCTTGGGCCTTGAACATTAGAACACCTTGGGGTAACTTGGGATAGAGAACCACTGCAAATGGCTGCTGCTGCACCAAACTGCTGCAGCAACACATAGAACTGATCTGCAACAACTTTGAACTGCCATAGCTGGATAGCAACGGCTGGATAGTAGGATGGAATGGATGGCTCCTTGGTAGAGCTCTATGACCTTGAGTAGAATGGAATGGATGGCTCCGTGACAAATAGTGTACCATGAATCCTAGTGACAAGGCTAGGAGCCTAGCAATGCTGCCATCATACCGTGAATATGAATCCTAACAATGCATCATGCCAAGGGACAAATGTTGGTGTAGGTGTGTTAACTTCTGACGAACAAGTCTTTGTAGAATCCAAGAGAGGATCCTGATTTTCAAAGGGAGCCTGTGAGAGGGGGGCTTCCCCTACAAGATTAGGGCTCAGAATGCCTTTATCAGATGGGGAGGAGTTGGAATGAGTAACATTATCTGGGTTGGAAGGATGTGTGGGTAGATCGACAGCAAGGGGTACCGACCTAGGTTTAGATTTTTTAGAGTAAACATTTGATTGCACAAGGATGGGTTTTGGTGTATAGAGTAGAGAACCTACATTCGAAGGTATATCTTTAATTGCAGGGCATATCTGAGAATTTTTGAGGAGTGGTGAAGGAGGAGCTAACCAACCTCGACTGTGGTGTTTGTATAGATCGTACCTTGGGAGCATTACCTTGCTTTTTTTTTTTTTTTTTTGGGTAAATAAGCTTGAAAATAAAAGAGGCTAACTGGATATACAGCCTACAAGGGGCATACCCCAGGGAGGACAAAACAAAACAAAAGAAAGAAAAAGAAAGTAAAAGGGATGGCCAAAAAGGCAACAGTGGGATGGGAATAAATGGGGAGGCCAATCTTGGCAACATGGGGGACCTAAAAAGCAAGGGATATTTTCGCAACAAGATATAATAAAAATATATAATAAAAAGTGTTTCTAAGCCTTCTAGAGAGATGGCAGAGAAACACTCAAAATGAATCTAAATGATTGACATTGAAGCTTGAGCATAGCATAGACAACGTGGCCTTGATCATCAATGTGAATCATAGGTATCATGGAACCACCCTCATAGAGTATGAGAACAGGAGAAGTATTACATCACAGAACCGTACAACAACAAACAGTAGCAGCAGCTCAAACAGCAGAGCAAACAAACTGGGTTAAGCAATGGGACCTATGTAGTATCATATCAATGAAGTAGCATTAGGAAGGCATGATCCACAGGCGAGCATGATCCATTTGATGCTTGAAGAATCTTGATGTGTACCACAGAAGCTTGAATAGAGAGTATCAATAAGGTGCATCTGCACCCCATATGGGAGGAAGCCCCCTCCCCAAGGGGATCATACATGCCTAGGGACAACTCCCCTAGGCTAGGTTAAATCAAAGTGATCCTGTTAACTTGTACAAGCAACTAATGCATATATCCAAAACATAACTAACAAAGGTCCAAGTCCAAGCTTCATGTATACTGATCAAGGTCCATGCTTCAAGTCAATCCAAATCACAGTTGTTCAAGAACTCTAAGGTTCAAGCTACTTCAAGGTCCTTCTATGTTTTGTTCAAGCTCCAATTTTTATGTTCTAGCTTCTTGTTTTTGTTCATGTTTCTTGCTCATGTTTCTAGCATCAAGTCCTAATCCTCATTTTGTGAGGTGTTTCTCTCTCCTCTGTTAGATGGGAGAGAAACATCTCTTCATTGTTGTTGTTTTTTTCCTTTTTCTTTGATTTTTGTTTTTGTCCTCCCTGGGGTATGCCCCTTGTAGGCTGTATATTCTTTTTGCCCCTTTTATTTTCAAGCTTAATTACCCAAAAAAAAAAAAAAAAAAAGGAGCATTGAAGCTCATGAACCTCACGGCATAGTAATCAGTCACTAAACAGATTAACACAACCTGTTACAACTACTCAACATCGCAATGCAAGGCAAATAGGAGCACCTTAGAGAGGGCAGCAGTTGCAGCAGTACATAGCAGCAGTTGCATCAGTACATAGCAGCAATAATCCCCAAAAACAGCAGTATCAACGTGGAAAATCCAGCTGGAGTACTAGCATGATCCTCCCCAAGTAATGGCAACCCTGCCTAGGTACAGGAGATACACACGGTAGTAGTGACTCACGGCAGTAGCAGCAGTACAGCAGTACAACACCTCACTCGCCTGTGGTTGATTTCGATACTAACAGAATTTGCACACTTGGGCATTAGTGGGACAACAAATTGCACACCTGGGCAGTAGTAGGTAGATTGCAACAGCCCTTGCAATCTACCAATCTACCACAATAGAAATAACTGATTGCAACATGCTTCGGAAGAAAATAACAAGTCAGGGTTGGGAGCTTCTCTCTCTAAAACTTAGAGAGAGAATGCACTCCCTTGTAATCTTCTACCTAATAGATCTGATCCAGAGGTAATTTATGCTCTGTGCAGAAATCAACAGTGGTTCGTCCACATCCCAACAGTGATTCATCAACAAACCATCAACAAAGTGGATCGATGAGAATCAGCCAAGGAAATTCTCGCAGAGCTATCATCCGGCCAAAAGGGGATCTAAAAATACATATACAAAGGGTTATGTTGGGTCTCTCCAAAGCACGATTCAAGCCTACTCTACTCCATTAGATTGGAAAGCGTGAGTTCACGCTATACGGAACCCAGACCTGGACTCCTAAGAGGTCGAGTTCATCCTTGGGCTCCTTTTGTTCAGACACATCACCACCTACCACCATCATTACAGTGCAAAGAATCAAGCCCATTTCTGGGCGATTTAAGGTAAAAGCATTTTCGATTTTGATTTAATTCTGCAAATCAAAATCTGGAAAACATTTCGACCCTCGTCTATTCCAGTTCTTAGATGAACGAGTGATTGGGTTGATACCTTGTTGTGTGTTTAGAGGTATTGCAAACCGCGGCTAATGAGAATCTCGATTGGTACGCTCATGGGCTCTATTCCGTACGTACAGCTGCTCAACAGCTGGGAATGGGTTAGGGTTTCTAAGTCTGCAATTGGAGGAATTGGTCAAGGGTCAAAGCCCTGAAGAGTGGGCCAATTTGGGCCGCTGTTTTCCTAAACAGCCGTTAGTGGACTTCTTCAGTTATGTATTGATGTTGTGGACTTCTTCACTTGAGTAGGCCCACCATCCACGTTAGTGGGCCTGATCCTAGCATTTTAATGCTATTAATTCAGCCATATTGTTAGTAGTCAACCTATACTTATTGGGTCCCTTTTTTTGGACCAATGGATGGGCCATAAATCTTATGCATAAGGTCATGTAGGCTACAATAATTAATTCGCATTGTTGCTCTCTAAATTAGAGTGGGCATTTGAGAGTAATTATGCACATAGGAATATTCTGCTCGTTCCTAAGTAAAGCAAGTGCTCCACCCACTACGCAAAAATTAATAGGCATTATTCATGGGGTTGGCTGGCCCTCGCAACAATGAACCTGCTTTCATAGAAGATTTCAATTCACGACTTTGGGCCTTATGGTTTCATTTTGGGATCTACAATATAGCTTCTGTTTGTGCATTTGCGTTCTAGTTCTCTTTGTTAGGTGTCATTGTTGTCATGGCATAAGGGGTAATTCCGTATTGGTTCTGGTTCTGCTAGTGTGTCATTGTTGAAGTTTTCAAGGTCCTATTATGATTCTGTTTGGAACAAGCTGAAGTTGCTAAGGGCCATGGCCGATTTATATGTTAGGGACTGTTTTGTTCCTTGGTACGACAAAATTGGAAGAGAAGGTTGTGGCTCTCTCTTAGGTGACTCATTTTTATGGGCTCACACTGCACTTGTTCTATTTTCTCCTGTTTGGTAGTAGTTGAGCAATTGGAGTTTGGTTGTGGCTGTTTTCGGCGTTTGGTGGAGATTGACTTAGGTCCGAAGGCGTGGTTACTTAGGTTTGATGGGCCAAGTTTCTACGGGCTGAGGTTCTCCGAAAGGGACAGAGTATACTGTAGGGCTGACTCTAGTCATAGTTCTACCATAGCACGGTTCAGAGGTCTCATCCACCTCTGACCCCGAGTTCCTTTTGCGAGTACTGCTGTCATTACAGGGGGCACTTTGTTCCTTTTTTTTTTTTTGGGTAAATAAGCTTGAAAATAAAAGGGGCTAAACAAATATACAGCCTACAAGGGGCATACCCCAGGAGGACAAAACAAAACAAGAAAATTAACTGAAAAGAATGAAAAGAATGAAAAGGAGGCCAAATGGCACAGATAACGAGAAATAAGGGACAGAGTATACTCTAGGGCTGACTCTAGTCATAGTTCTACCATAGCACGGTTCAGAGGTCTCATCCACCTCTGACCCCGAGTTCCTTTTGCGAGTACTGCTGTCATTACAAGGGGCACTTTGTTCTATTTTCTCTTGCTTGGTAATGGTTGTGCTATTGGAGTCTGGTTGTGGCTAGTTTTCGGCGTTTGGTGGAGATTGACTTTGGTCCAAGGGCGTGGTTACTTAGGTTTGATGGGCCTAGTTTCTACGGGCTGGGGTTCTCCGATAGGAACGGAGTTTACTCTAGGGCTGGCCCTAGTCATGGTTCTGCCTTAGCACGGTTCGGAGGTCTCATCCACCTCTGACCTCGTTCTCCTTTTGCATTTACCATTTACATTACAAGAGGCACTCTTACGTTTACCGTGTGTGGGGAGTTATGGATCAGGATAGCTGCACCTTTTGGGTGATTGTGCGTGTTTAGAGCTCGCCGGCGGAGATTGCCATAAGATGTGTTCTACATAGTGGTGACCTGGTTTTCTCTGATCCGGGGATTATTCCTTGGGGCTGGCTCTGTCTTTCATGATCTTTAGCTTGGTTGGGGTGCTCACCTACCCCTAGCCTATCCTTGTATTTGATAACACCGCGGGCGATTCTTTTACTTTCGTGATCTTGCTCTATCTCTTATGGGTTATTATGACGACTGTGGAGCTTGGATGAGGGTGTTTGCAGCTTCAGGTGGACTAGGCTTGTGTCCTATGTAGGGTTCTATGGGGGGTTCCCTTGGGCTTTTGCCGGTGTTCCACTAGAGACTCGTACCCTAGGCGCTGAGTTTTCGGTTGTTGTTACTACCGTAATGGAGGTCAGACAGATCTTCAGCATATGAGTTGATGTGTTCATCTCTCTTCGTACCTTCCTTACTTTGGTGAGGCATTTGACATTTTCACCACTTACACACGGTTCTTCTGCATTGCCCTTGCTCATGTCCTTGATGCCTCTCTTTCCTTTGGGATAGCTAAGCTAATGGGATGCGAGCATGGGCTAAATCACATCTCATACGTTGGGCCTTTCTGGGACCCACTACATGTTATCCAATTATGTGCATGTTTTGCTATTATCCTAGCCTTGCGGGTTGTGCATGGCATTAAACAATTTTCTGCTTCATTTACTGTATTTTGCTTACTTTTTCCTATGCTGGCGGGATGTGCCAGTATTTCTTACTTTCCCACCCCAGCGGGTTGTGTCGGGGACCACGCACTTTTCTTTTCTTTCTTTTCCTTTATTTCTTTTCTTTTGTCCTCCCTGGGGTATGCCCCTTGTAGGTTGTACATTCGCTTAACCCCTTTTAATTTCAAGCTTATTTATCCAAAAAAAAAAAAACTGATTGCAACAGCCCTTGCAACAGTAGCAGGTTCTAAACACAAACAAGCTATCACAGAGTAATAACAAATTACAACAGTAGCAGCAGATTGCAACAGCCCTTGCAACCCACATAACATCAATATGCAAGGAATAATCAGATTAGGGGAAATGGAGGGAATAGACAGTACAATGTAACACTCGTATAACCTGGATTGAGCATATATGTGTAGCACATGCAAGACTGATTCCCTTAATTGTCCAGCCTGGTCACAACCGACTTGTGGATCCTGATCAAGCACTCAGCATGCACAATGGAGAAGTGTGTGTACCATATGAGAAACCTGCATGTGATACACTTGCAGAGCACACAAAAGGCAATGAAACCCTTTCAGCTCATGATGTAATCTCAATCTATGTATGCAGCTGTATGCATTGGACCTGCAAAATGACTTATCCCCAAATGGGTATTAGATTCACACTCTGTCTCCCACCTTGGAGGAACTGGATACCTGTCTTTGAAACCAGATTAGAAAAGAGATGTTATACAATGTAAAGCAAAATCATTATATCCATACATAGTAGTGAAAATGGATCAAATGGGATGGCCAGGTATGTTCCATGAGTCCAATAATGCTAGTGGTCCATATGGTATTTTGTTCAATGATAGTAGTCTGTACCTAATCTCATTGCATATCTTAACTACTATGGAAGAACTGGTATGGTGTGAGCCTTGAAATTTCCTAAGATTTTTTTTTTGGGGGTAAATAAGCTTGAAATTGAAAAAAGGCTAACCGGATATACAGCCTACAAGGGCATACCCCAGGAGGACAAAAGAAAGAAAAGAAACAAAAATGAACCGGAAGACCGGACTGGAAAGAAATGGGCCAAACTTGGCAACATGGGGGAACCTAAAAGTAAGGGATATTTTGCAACAAGATATAATAAGAATATAATAAAAGAGTTTCTAAGCCATCAAGGGAGATGGAAGAGAAACACACAAATTGAATCTAAATGATTGACATTGAGGCTTGACATTGAAGTTTGAGCATAGTAATAGGTAACACATCCCAATGGGGAGGACATGAAACTTGATGCTTGAACATGAGACTTGGAACAGCCAATATGACTTGGGCTGCTTGAACATAATCTTGGAGCTCAAAGCTTGAACCTTGAACATGAGACTTGAAGCTTGAACATGAAAATTGGAATAGGACCTTGGATAGGAACATAAGGTCCTGTGTTACACTGGGACATCCCCCCAGCGATAGGTCCATGAATTGGGAGGAAGCCCCCTCCCAGAAGGGGATCATACATGCCAGGGACAACCCCCCATGGCTAGGCCTAATCTCGTGGATGCTGATCAGACACACAGCAGTCCAGATGAAACCATTGTTGATCAAAACAGGACTACAAACTGCAGCAGTAGAGCTGCAGCCTGCAGTACAGGACTACAAACTGCAAACAGCAGTATAAACTGCCAGCAGCCGTAACAGGGCTTGATGGCCACACTCACAGACAAGAGTACTAATGCAGCAGTAACAGAGGATTGCAACAGCCCTTGCAACCATGATATATGTGAGTGTATAAAACTACCATCATCAAGAGTAACAACAGATAGTAGTGGATTGCAACAACCCTTGCAACCCATATAACATCAATAAAGCACACTGCATCTAGGCATAAAGCAATGACACTAGCATCAACAAGAGTAACAACAGATGCAATAATAGTGGATTGCAACAGCCCTAGCCCTTGCAACCCATATGACTTCAATAAAGCACGATGTTCATACCTCACTTGAAGCTTAAAAGCACTCACACTGGACTCACATATGTCTTAATGCACCAGTGAATGGGCTCCACAACCTGAATACTCTTGTGTCCTCCCCTTGATGGAACATCACTGCCTCATAAAGGCCTGAGATGCCCCATTACTGCTGGCACCACCTGTATACATCAGAAGCCAAATAGAAGTGATAGGGTAAGTCTCATTCAATCCCCCACCTAACTGACAATCTCTGATATTGAGGTCCTTGGGGGAGATTATCCAGGGACAACAACCTATACCTCACAAGCGAGTGGATTTTACTCATTACAATGGGTAATGTGCAAGTTGCGTTTTGGAATTTACAAGCATTTCTTTCAAGCCAGATTTGGTAGACTGAGGCAGTAAACACAAGTTTGGTGATTAAGGTTTTAAGGATTTTGCCTTTGACGTCGGAGATTTGCTTAATCCAGTCAGTCCAACTCCTAGAGAGCCAATTTATGTTGAGATGGGTTAGAATTTGGGACCAGACTTGAGAGGTGAAGGGGCAATTAAAGAATAAATGGTCATGGGTCTCATCGCTAGGACAAAAGGCACAACAAGAGACAGGAATTGTCCCAAAGAGGACAAGCCTGTCTCCAGTATAAAGCCTTTCATGAATTGCAAGCCATGAAATCATGCTACACTTGGGAGTATGTCCAGGGAACCATATGCTCTTGTACCAGGACACCTTAGGATAGTGAGTCCTGACCTCATTCCAGAGGGAAGAGATAGAGAAATCACCATTGGAATTAAGGGTCCATCTTTGGTAATCCTCCAGAGCATGATTTGGGCTACGCAGAGAAGAAATAGGACCTCTAAGCTCATTAAGTTCCAATGTTTGGGTGATGGGAAAACACCAATTGGAGCCTCTAATAATGGAAGCCACTGTGGCCCCCTTGGTGAGACCAGAGTCATAAATGACCCTAGTGCCAAGTCTATTGACAATGGGGCCCAGGGGGTGCCAATTATCATACCAGAGTGAAGTGGTTCTACCATTACCAATAACAATCTTAATGTGGGGTGAACAAGTGGTCTGAGATTAAGAAGTTTTCTCCAAACCCAAGAGGGTGAGCTGGGCATTTTAACTTCCCAAAAGGACCTCCCTTTGAGTAAGTATGATTTAACCCACTGGCAACACATAGATTGTTCCCCACCAGAGATAAGGAACCAAATGTGTTTGGCAATAGCAGCTTTGTTCCACATAAGAATGGATTTGAAACCAAGGCCACCTTCCTGTTTTGGACAACCCAAGTGTTCCCAAGAGACTTTAGCCCCAGTCTTTTTAAGTTCAGGACCAGTCCACATGAAGGATCTAAGAATGGATTCAACCTCCTTAATAACTTTTTTTAGGGAGTATGAATAGAGAAGACCAATATGTCTGCATTGAAAATAAGACATTCTTAATTAATTGGACTCTACCAGCATAAGTTAAGTCCCTATTTGTCCATGTTTTGGTTCTTGAGGTGATTCTGTCAATCATTGGCTTGCAATCAATGTATTTTAATTTGGTGGAACGCAATGGAACCCCCAAGTATCTCACAGGCAATGTGCCTTCCTTAAACCCAAGCAATTGGAGTATTGCAACTCTGGTAGTACATTGAACCCCAGAAAAGAAAACACTGCTTTTTCCAGGGCTAGGGGATAGCCCAGATAAAGTTTCAAATTCAAAGAGAGAATCCTGGATATGCCTGACTGATTCAACATCACCTTTGCAAAAGAGCATAAGGTCGTCAGCAAAACACAGATTGATGATTCTGGGTTTATTGCATCTCCAATGGAACTTAAAGTCAGGCTTATTGGATTTCTCTTTTAAAATGTATGTGAGTACCTCCATAACAATTACAAAGAGGTAGGATGACAGGGGATCACCCTGTCTGAGACCTCTCTCACCTTTAATTTAGCTAGTAGGTTCACCATTAATATTGAGTGTGTAATTGGCTGTGGTGACACACAAGCTTTTAACCATGTGATCATTTTGGGATGAAAATTCATGCAAGTGAGCGTGTCCCATAGGAAATCCCACCTAACATTATCATATGCTTTCATGATATCTACTTTCATGGTACATTTGGGAGAAGCAGTGGATTTATGATAACCATGCATGATCTCCTGTGTGAGAAAAATATTATATGCAATTCTCCTACCTTTAACAAAACCAGATTGAACTGCTCAAGCCTTGTTCATTTGTGAGTCTCTTAGTAATAAGTTGATTGATTCTATCATAGCCATCATAGAAGGAAGTATGTGGTTTTCCAAGCAGTCCAGAATAGAAATTGACAAAGGAGTCCTTGATTATAGTCATGTCATAGGTAATGGTGGAATCACCTAGGGTCAGACTGGTAATCTTACTCCTATTCCTATTGTTATTGACTGACTTGAAGAAGAAGGAAGTACATTGGTCCCCAAGTTTTAGCCACTGAATCCTAGATTTTTGCCTAGCTAAGCTTTCTTCAGCTCTAGAAAGAGTGAGAAACTGCTTGTAAACCAACTTCTCCTCCAATTGAGTAATAGTGTCTGTAGGGTCAATGCCAAGCTTAGTTTGCAAGGATTCAAGTTGGAGTTTAGTGGCATTCACCCTGTCAGTGATAGCACTAAACTCCTTGTGATTCAAATTCTTGAGGTCAGTCTGTAGCCTCTTAAGCTTTTCAGTGAAGCAAAACATAGGATTCCCAATTATCACTTGCCTCCAAACTCTTTGGACAGTGGGGAGGAAAGATGGGTGGTCTGCAAGAAAGTCAAAGAAACTAAAGGGCCTTTTAGGAGGTTAGGGGGTGGTGCAACATGTACTATGACAAGTGAATGATCAGATATCCCTGGAGTGAAGAAAAAGGCTGAAGAAGAAGAGTGAGTCCTAAGCCATGTGTCATTGGCCAGAACTCTGTCAAGCTTAGAAGAGATATATTGGGGAGGGTCTTGCCTATTAGACCAGGTAAATAGGCAACCAGAGAACCTCAAGTCATCTACATCACAGGTGTAAATGCATTTATTGAGGTCATCCATGTGCGGGGGCCAGTGATTTACACCCCCAACTTTTTCTCTAGGGTCCCTAATTGCATTAAAATCCCCCAGGATAACCCAGGGATCATTATTTTTCAGTCTGCACAAGTCATTCCAGAGTTCAAGTCTTTCATTGTGATTATTGGCCCCATACACAAAAGTGGTCAAAAAATCAGAGTCATCTTGAATGGAGTGCACCTCACAGTGGACAAGTTGACTAGTCATATGGAGAACCTTCACATTTAGGATGTGAGGGTTCCAACAAATCAGGATACGCCCAATGGGGGCAAAAGCAGAGTTATGTGCATATTGCCAGTGGGGGCAAATGCACCTCATAGTCTTTTTAATGTTAGGCTCCTTAACCTTATGCTCTATTAAGCCCATTAGAGATAAATCATTATTTTTCAAAAGGAGTTTTGCTGCTTTCTGTTTGAGAGGATCATTTAAACCTCTCAAGTTCCAAAAACCAAAATGCAACTGAGATTGAGAAAGCATGGGGAATATTTAAAACAAAGCATAATATGACATAGAAATGGCAGAATATAGGAAATATTAGGATACTGCCCAAAAGGATATAAAGCGGCCATCAGTGCCCTTTGGAGGATTTAGATCTCCCAAAGCTCCCCCTCTTCTTGTTCTTATTCTTCTTGGTATTGCTGCCTGCAGATTGTGGGCATGATGGAGAACCAGCTGCACTTATTGCAGGACTGCTCTGTCCCACACATGTCCCTGTGGTGATGGAAATGCCCAAGTTAGGAGGACAGGTATCAACAACAATCTCCTCAATATCAGAGGAGTCATTGTCCTCCTCAGTTCCTGCTATATCTGATTGCTCTACTCCTTTGTCAATTGGGAGAGGTTCATTGGTTGTGTGTAGAGGTGTGGAAGAAACCACCTCCCTGGTTACAGCATCTAAGGCTGTACTGCCACCTTTCACCAGTGCCTCGAGTACCTGATGTTGAATAATGGGATCTCTGTTGGAGATGTTTGCTTGTTTACCAACAGTCTTCCAAGATTCTTCTGCTGGTTTTGGAGCTGGTTTGGGTGTACATTGGTGCCCAAATACTTTACAATCTGAGCACTTAGAAGGAAGCCACTGATATTCAACTCTAATTGACACAGATTCTCCATTGGCCCTCACTATTACCTCATCAGGTAACTCATCCTCTGCTGAAATTTCCACGCATACCCTAGCAAAGTCCAATCTCTATTTGCCTACTGTTGCTTCATCAAGATGGATGGGCCATCCAATGGAGCTTGCAATGCGGCTAAAACCAGATTCAGTCCAGCACTCCACAGGATGGGTGCTTAGTGGGTGCTTAGTAGTAGGGACCAACATTCTTTTCCAATCTGTAAGAACCAGATATCGTAAATAAGTGAGTTCAGAAAAAAATGTCGGGGGGTTTCTCTCTCTAGGCGATTTAGGCGTTTCTCAGGAGTCTCCGGTCGATCTTTGAAACCCTAGATATGGAGGGCTCAGCTGTCGATTTAGGGAAGAAAGCAGTCGATTCTCACGAAGTGCGAAAGATACAAGGACATGTAGCCCATCTCCAGTCCAATCCACGTTCACCCCAACCTACTCAATCGGGAAAGTCGTCCTCCATGGCTACATCCCGAACTAACTCAGAGCTCGTCCCAGACGTCCGCAATGCACTCACTGAAGCCTCGGAGGAAGATACCACCGTGGCTATCAACAATCTAGGGAATAACGCACTGGACTCTTATGTAGTTCGAAGGAAGCAAGTAGGCCTCTTACAGTCTAGTCACATCTCCGGTGTCGGAGAAGATGGTCGACAGATCCACAGCAACTTGTTGAAGCCAGGTACCACATACTCAGCCCCCACCAAGTTCAGTCCCTTTACACCTCTTGATCTATACCCATATGGTCTCAAAACCTCAGATTTCTCTGAAAACCCTAACCTCTACACTCCAACAGCCACATCAAAACCCATACTTACTCAGTCGAACGTTTATCCTCAAAGGCCTAATCCTAGACCTGATGCTCGAGTGGATCTTGAAAATCCTGGTATGGTGCTCTCTACTCCAACTATGGTCTCGATCGTTAACCCTACCAGTGCTCTCGATCAAACCCCTACTCCTAAACATCCTAATGCGAACAACACCAGTCGCCCTGGCTACAGTCCTACTCGGCATCAGCGAGAAGAGGAGAATCAGGCTTGTGAGGACCGTATCTCCTCCCTGGTTCAATCGATTGAGGGTGAATTGCTCAAGTCTGGAGTGAATGTAAGCCTTTCACACCTCAAATCCCACATTCTTCAGGTGCGACAAGAGCATTCTAACTCGGATGGGGCTCCTTCCGGCGTGGAGGTGAAGCTTGATGGGGACTTCGTGGAAGTCGAGGACAATCTCCCTCAACAGCAGATTCCTGCAAAACCTGCAGTTGTGAGTAACCCAGGTAAAACCCAAAATTGGGCTTCTCTGTTTAAGGCTCAAGCCCCTTCCAAAATCATGAAGTTGGCTCACTACCCTGACACCCAAAAGGGTAAAGAGGCCCACGTGGAATTTGATGAATCACAGCTTGATGACGGAGTAGGCAAGCATTGCCTGATTGGGAATTTTCTAGACGGAAAAATGCCTCTGCCCCTTCTTAGTGCCACAGCTCGAGCGGTGTGGAAGGACCATGGGAAATTCACGGTCAAACAGTTGGGTTCGTGCTATCTATTTGAATTTGAAGATGAAGCCTCCAAGCTTGGTGTCTTAGAGGGCGGTCCCTATTTCTTCTCACGTAGGTATCTGGTGCTTAAAGAATGGAAACGGATGTTGGTTCCCAGCAAAAATCATCCTGCCTCTATTCCTGTATGGGTAAAATTACATAGACTGCCTTTGGAGTTCTGGACGGAAGTTGGCTTTAGCAAAATTGGGAGTGCCATTGGAGTACCAATCCATGTAGATGAAGCCACAGCCAGGAGAAGGAGATTGGATTATGCCCGTATTTGTGTGGAGATTGAAGCATGTGATGAACTCCCCACTGATATTGCTATCTCAGTCAATGCAGAATCCGTAATGGTAGGTGTTGAATATCAATGGCTTCCTCCTAGGTGTGAGAATTGTAAAGTATTTGGTCATGCTTGTAGTCCCAAAGCAACCTCCAAGGCAGCCAACCCCGCAGAGGAATGGAGGGTAGTGGGTAAAGGCAAACTTAATTCAATCCCAGCTCTGAATTCGGATACTAAGGAGGGACTTCACCTGTCCTCTCTAACCTGGTAAGGAAGAGGGTGTTAAAACCAAGGAATCAACCCCCTCTTCCTCTCAATCCATTCTCCACAATCCGGCCCCATCAGAACTCCAAGCTCAACATGTGGTTCACTCATCTACCGTGGACGCTATCAGTGAGGATATGAATGAGGAATTTTTACTGGATGACAAGGGAGGGGTCGTCTCAACTAGTACTCATGTCAAGCATAAAGGAAATCAGCCAGCTTCTGAGGATTTTGAAGAGACTGTGCCTTCTTTTTGGGCATAAGCACAGAGACATGTGAAGGACAGAACAGCGCTGCTGCCTCGCTCCTACAGACAACAGATTCTCCACCGCCCAAATGCCCACAATCTGCAGGTAGCAGCACCAAAAAGAATAAGAACAAGAAGAAGGGGAGCAATGGGAGGTCTAATTCCTCCAAAGGGCACTAAGGCTGCTATTATATCCTTTTGGGCAGTATCCTAAATATCTTTATCCTGCCTTCTTATATTATATGCTATGTTTGTCTTCTAATAATCCTCATGTCTAGCTCACATTCACATTTGCATTTGCATTTTGGTTTTTGGAATTTGAGAGGTCTGAATGACCCTCTCAAACAAAGGGCTGCTAAACTCTTTTTGAAAAATAATCAACTATCCATAATGGGTTTTATTGAGCATAAAGTGAAAGAACCTAATATTAGGAAAATTATAAGATCCATATGCCCTCATTGGCACCTTGCACACAATTCTTCCCATGCCCCTATTGGGAGGATTCTGGTATGCTAGGATCCTCACATTTTAAATGTTAAGATCCTGCATACAACCAGTCAACTTATCCACTGTGAAGTTTCATCAATTCTTGATGGTCTTGAATTTTTGATTACCTTTGTGTATGGTGCTAGTGAACATACTGGTAGAGTAGATCTTTGGAGTGATTTAGGCACTCTGAAGAATAGTGGATGTTGGGTGATTATGGGGGACTTTAATGCCATTAGGAGTCCTAGGGAAAAATTTGGTGGGACCCATCATTGGCCCCCACACATGGATGACCTTAATAAGTGCATGTTTTCATGTGAGGTAGATGATCTTAGGTACACTGGATGTCACTTTACCTGGTCTAATAAACAAGACCATCCTAATCACATCTCTACGAAGATTGATAGAGTATTGGTTAATGATACTTGGCTGAGGACACATACTTCCTCCACTGCCTACTTCCCTACTCCAGGGATCTCTGATCATTCACCTGCTATTGTACATATTACACCTCCCCCCAAACCTCCCAAGAGACCTTTTAGGTTTTTTGACTTCCTAGCAGACCATCCTTCCTTTCTATCTACTGTCCAAAAGGTTTGGAGACAAATAATACTGGGGAATCCTATGTTTTGTCTCACTGAAAAGCTTAGGAGGTTACAAACTGAGCTTAAAGAGCTAAATCATAAGGAATTCAGTGCTATCTCTGACAGAGTGGCTGCTGCCAGATTCCAATTGGAGAACCTTCAGAGTGCTCTGGGCAAGGATCCTGCAGACCAGGCTACTCAGTTGGAGGAGAAATTGGTCTACAAGCAATACCTTACTCTTTCTAGAGCTGAGGAGAGTTTAGCCAGGCAGAAATCAAGGATTCAATGGCTAAAACTTGGTGATCAATGCACTTCCTTCTTTTTCAAGTCAATTAACAACAATAGGAATAGAAGCAAAATTACTAGTCTTTTTTTTTTTGGGTAATTAAGCTTGAAATTAAAAGGGGTTAAGCGAATGTACAGCCTACAAGGGGCATACCCCAGGGAGGACAAAGCAAAAAAGAAAAGAAATGAAAAATTGCGTACTCCCCGGCACAACCCGCCGGGGTGGGAAAATAAAAGGTCCAGCACAACCCGCTAGGTTAGGTATAATAAGCATAAAGCAGCCACAAAATCAGAAATACACGTGTATACAAAATCGAGTCACACAAGGCGTGATAGTAGGCCCCACGAGGAGCCTTCTGTTGGCAGGATGCCAGAATTGAACATCTCATAAGTTGAACCTTCACATGGTGCTGCACCTTTTCCACAAAGCAGCTTTTGCTTTTGAAAATCCAACATTCACGTGTAACCAAGCAAAACAGCTTCAACCATCATTTAACATTCACGTGTAACCAAGCTGGACCCACATGGCGTGAGAAATGGTTTTAACCATCAATTAAACTCTCTTTTTGAGTCCACCGGGTGGACTGCTTTTTTGACCGTTTGACCTTTTGATTTGTTGCGTGTAGAGCCATGCTTTACACTTGCTGTCTCCCCCAAGGCGCACAGCTTATAGCTGGCTCGATTTGACAGAAAATTTTGTTCCCACCGAAAGGCTGTGGGCCACCACTTTTGCTCCCAACATTATTTTTCGTGTAATTTCCAAGAGATAGGACTGTGGTCCATCTTTTACACAAACCGGACAACAACAAAAACCGGTTTCCAAAACAACATTTGAACTTCAATTGACTCCAGGGAAACCCAGGAGACTGCCATGAACGAGATGCATCCCACCTGTAACCCCAGCTCCAACAGATGCAGATGAGAGATGAAGGCCTCCTCCTGTGGGCCCACCTTAGCAACCAGAACCAATTGCAGTATTACCCTCACCGCCGTGCCACCAACAACACCTAACGGGAGGAACTAAGCCGCCGCGGTAGAGGCTGTTCAGAGGATGGTCCTCGAAATCTCAAACGCCTCTGTGGTACTGGAGTTCAAGGTGGATGTGATTACCATGTGCCGAGGTCGTCCGAGAGATAGAAAACTCAGAGACACCGTGGTTGTCCGAGAGATAGAAAACCATGACTTGAACACCATCAAAATGATGGCCTTGTACTTCAGAGAAAGAAGAGGACGAACCTCATTTGATCCACAAATGATTAACCCATCTGGACATTGATTGGAGACCCAATCTGTTGAAGATTGAGGTGTTGAAACACCCCGTAGATTGATTTTGAACCAAACATCAGTGGAACTATAATGAATAGTGAAACCCATATCTAGCTCCCCGTTTGTTGGTTCATAGATGGAAAATCTGAGAAACAGATCTTCGATTTTTTATGTAGTTGGTTGGGTTAGTGGAATCACAAGGTAGAGATTGATCACCCATGAATCAAGAAGATAAAGGACGAGATCTAAAAAATTGGGTTTATGGTTGGGGAGTGCATTCTCTCTCTATTTCTAGAGAGAGAAGCTCTCAACCCAACCATGTTAGAAAATTACTAGTCTTGCTGTGGGTGATACCATTACCCATGACATGAATGTAATCAAGGGCACCTTTGTCGAATTCTATTCTAGTCTACTTGGCACCCCCCACACTTCTACATACTCTGGTTATGATAGGATCAACCATCTCATTACTCAGAAACTCTCACATGATCAGAGTACAAGTATGGTTCAGGAAATCACCAATGCTGAAATCAAGGAGGTTGTTATGAGCCTCAATCCCCATAAGGCCCTTGGCCCTGATGGATATAATGCTAGGTTTTTTCAAAAAGCATGGCATATTGTGGGACATGAGGTCACTTCTGCAATCCAGAATTTCTTCAGGTCTGGGAAACTTCTAACCAAGGCCAATGCCACCATAGTAGCCCTTGTTCCCAAAGTACATAACCCTTCTAAGGTTGGTGACTTCAGACCAATATCCTGCTGTAACACTGTTTACAAATGCATTGCCAAGATTTTGGCTAAGAGACTTCAGAGTGTTCTTCCTATCCTTATTGATCCAATTCAATCTGGATTTATTAAGGGTAGGAGAATTGCCGACAATATCTTCCTCACACAGGAAATCATGCAAGGGTACCACAAATCCACATCGTCCCCCAAATGTGCCATGAAAGTGGACATCATGAAAGCATATGATAACGTCAGATGGGAATTCCCATGGGATACTCTCAAGTGCATGAACTTCCACCCTAAAATGATCACATGGTTAAAAGCTTGTGTTACCACAGCTAACTACACTTTGAATATTAATGGTGAGCCTACTGGCATCATTAAAGGTGCGAGAGGGCTTAGGCAGGGGGATCCACTATCATCTTACCTTTTTGTAATTGTCATGGAAGTGCTCACTTGTATACTTAAAGAGAAATCTAGTAAACCTGACTTTAGGTTCCACTGGAGATGCAGCCAACCCAAAATAATCAACTTATGTTTTGCTGATGACCTTATGCTCTTCTGCAAAGGTGATGTGAGTTCAGTCAAACACATCCAAGATTCCTTGCTTGAGTTTGAATCCCTATCTGGTTTATCCCCAAGTCCGGGGAAGAGTAATGTATTCTTTTCTGGAGTACAATACTCTACCAGAGAGGAGATTCTTCTAATGTTAGGCTTTAAAGAGGGTTTTCTGCCTGTGAGATACCTTGGTGTTCCTCTATTGTCCACCAAGTTGAAGCACATTGATTGCAAGACCATGATTGACAGAATCACTTCCAAAACCAAGACTTGGACCAATAGGGACTTAACCTATGCTGGTAGAGTCCAATTGATAAAAAAATGTCCTCTTTTCAATGCAAACCTACTGGTCTTCCCTCTTTATACTTCCCAAAAAGGTTATTAAAGAGGTTGAGACCATTCTCAGGTCTTTCCTGTGGTCTGGTCCTGACCTCAAGAGGACTGGAGCCAAAGTATCCTGGGAACACTTGTGTTGCCCTAAGCAGGAGGGAGGCCTAGGTTTCAAGTCTATTCTCGTTTGGAATAAAGCTGCTATTGCCAAACACATCTGGTTCCTTATTTCTGGGGGGGAACAATCTATGTGGTGTCAATGGGTCAAGTCCTATTTGCTTAAGGGGAAAAGCTTTTGGGAAGTTAAAATGCCTAGTTCACCCTCTTGGGTATGGAGGAAACTCCTCAATCTCAGACCCATTGTACAACCTCACATTAAGATTGTGATTGGTAATGGAAAAGCCACATCATTGTGGTTTGATAATTGGCACCCACTTGGACCTCTTGTAAATAAGTTTGGTCCCCGAGTTATTTACGACTCTGGACTCACCAAAGATGCTACTGTGGATGCCATCATTAGGGGTTCTAACTGGGGCCTTCCCATTACTCAAACCCTTGAAATCAATGAGATTAGGCATGCTATGAGCTCTATCCCCAAACCAAATAAGGATCTTGAGGATCAGTTTAGATGGGAACTTAACTCTAATGGTGAGTTCTCCATCTCTTCCCTATGGAATGAGCTTAGAACACAGTATCCAAAGATCCCATGGCACAACAGCATTTGGTTCCCTGGTCATATCCCCAAGTGTAGCATGATTACTTGGCTTGCTATACACAATAGACTTTATACTGGTGACAGGTTGGTCTTGTTTGGCACAATCCCTGTCTCCTGTTGTAGTTTTTGTGCTGGTGTAGAATCCCATGACTATTTATTCTTCAATTGTCCCCTCATCTCACAAATTTGGTCTAGAATGCTTGCCCATATCAATGTTAGTTGGCCTCCAAGGTCTTGGGGTGACTGGATAAATCATATTTCAACATTCAAAGGCAAGAGTCTAAAGAATTTAATCATCAAGTTGATATTCACTGCCTCAGTCTATCAAATTTGGATGGAAAGAAATAATCGCAAATTTCAAAATGCTTCTTGCACTGTACCTATTGTAGTTGCCAAAATACATATGATGGTGAGGTATAGGTTGCTGTCCTTGGATAGTCTCCCACATGGACAACATTGTCAGGATTTGTTAACTAAGTGGGGGATTACTTGAGGAGTCTATTGTGTGACAGGTGATCATTGCAGGTTCTCAAAGTTATATTGACTGGTGCATTAAGCTTCAAGGGAGGTTCTAAAAGAAAGTTGCAGTCAGTGCCTTGCATGAGCTATACATACAGGTTTCAAATAGGGGGCAGATTCAATCAGAGGGGGCAGATTCAATCAGAGGGGGCAGATTCAATGGCAATTACTGCTGCTGCTCCTGTATTTGCTGCAGCAAGGAACAGAGTTTCATTCCATTGGCAAATCATCATCAGGTTCCATCATATGTTTGTTCTGCAAGACAGTTGCAGTCAGCCTGGGCATCTTAAAGGAATCAGATGAAGGCAGTGAGGGTTCATCCATGGGAAGACACAAGAGTGATCAGCTTGAGGATCTACTAAAAAGGGAGGTAACTCTTACTCATTAATTGATGTTATGTGGGTTGCAAGGGCTGTTGCAACCTGCTGCATTTCTTTATGTTACTGCTGCATCATTAGTTGTTATGTGGATTGCAAGGGCTGTTGCAATTTGCTTCTGCTGTTAGTAAGTGATGTTCAAGCTTTATGCATGCATTTGTTGATGTTATGTGGGTTGCGAGGGCTGTTGCAACCTGCTGCTTCTATTGAAATCTGATATTACTCTTGTCAATTACTGCTGGCCTTATCATCTATTTGAGGACTGCCATCCTATGGGCAGAGCTGCTGTTACTCTTGTTGGGGATGTGCTAGATAGGGTCACTTTCACATGGGATATCACTTTTTCAAACAAGGTGCTGTCCAAATTCTGCTAGGATTTCATGCAATAAAGGGTTGGGGTGAGCTATTCAGTGGTATAGTGGGCCTAGCCTAGGGGGGCTGTCCCTTGGCATGTATGATCCCCTTTGGGAGGGGGCTTCCTCCCGCACCTAGCCTTGGGGGGTTGTCCCTTGGCATGATGCATTGTTAGGATTCACATTCATGGTATGATGGCAGCATTGCTAGGCTCCTAGCCTTGTCACTAGGATTCATGGTACACTATTTGTCACGGAGCCATCCATTCCATTCTACTCAAGGTCATAGAGCTCTACCAAGGAGCCATCCATTCCATCCTACTATCCAGCTGTGGCAGTTCAAAGTTGTTGCAGATCAGTTCTATGTGTTGCTGCAGCAGTTTGGTGCAGCAGCAGCCATTTGCAGTGGTTCTCTATCCCAAGTTACCCCAAGGTGTTCTAATGTTCAAGGCCCAAGCTTCAAGCATCAAGTTTACGTCCAAGTCTCATGTTCAAGCTTCAAACGTCAAGTTTTAATGCCAAACAGTCCAAGTCCTTTTAGTTGTTGCATCAATGTGCTACTTGTATGTTTCTTAATCATCTATTTAGAAGGTTAGGAAACATTCAACTTTATCACTCTAGATACTTGTAGCCAGTTGGCGTAGGTTCTTCCTTCTTTTTATTGTTCTTTGTTTTTATTTTGTCCTCCTGGGGTATGCCCCTTGTAGGCTGTAAATTCGGTTACCCCTTTTTTATTTCAAGCTCATTTACCCAAAAAAAAAAAAAAGAACCAGATATCGTCTGGAGAAGAAATAGGGGCCTCCTTCTAACACCTGTAACTTAGCCGCCTCATCTTGAAATTCAAAGAAAAAACAGGCTCCAATCTGTTTGATAGACCGTGGGGCATTGTCTTTCCAGACTGATCGTGCCGTGGCACTCAATAAATTGAAAGGCATCTTGCCATCCAAAAAATACACAATCAGGCAATGATCCCATGATTTGGTGTCGACATCCGAATCCTCTAATTCCACCACAGCATCCTTACCCTTTTGTAAATCAGGATAATGCTGTAGGTTCATGGATTTAGAGGGGGCTTGAGCTTTAAATAGGGATGCCCAATTCTGATTTTTACCTGGATTAGCTGCGGTGATGTTAGCTGTGGGCTTTGAATCCGCAAGAGGCCCTAGGTGATGGTGGGTGTTCCCAGTTTCAAAAAAATCCCCTTCAATGCCGACCTTGATAGAGGCAGCTTCAGGGTTAGAGTAAGCCTCCCGCACCTGAAGAATGTGGGATTTGAGTTGGTCTAAACTCACATTAACCCTAGAGATGTGCAATTGTTCTATCAACTGAACCAGAGAGGATATACGTTCTTCGCAAGCCTGATTTTGTCCCTCACGTTGAAAGACTTCTTGAAGTATGCGAGCTGGGCTAGAGCCAGAACGGACAGAACTGTGTTGTTTGGGGTGCGTAAGAGTGGGTTTTGTACTATTATCAGCAGGATTTGGGGGAATGGAGAGAAGAGGGTTTGGGTTGTTTTTAGTATTGGTTCCATAGGTCGGGTTGAGATGATTTGAGCTAGAGATTGAAGGTTTATGGAGGTCTGAGGAGGACGAAGGAGATTTAGGGTTTTGTTCGAATGTGGCTGTTAGTGGGAGATCTGTCTGGTTAGGGTTTTGAGAACCCCGAACGGGAAGATACAATTTTGAGTGATTAAGTTTACCTGTGAAACGTTGTGGATGTGTTTTTTTTTTTTTTTTTTGTGGTAAAATTAGCTTGAAATAAAAAGGAGACAAAAGAATGTACAGCCTACAAGGGGCATACCCCAGGAGGACAAAGAAAAAGAGAAAGAAAATGCAAATTACGCCGAAGGGCTACAAGGCTAAGGAACTAACCTATGTTTCCTAACCTTCTACAGAAGAAGAAGAGAAATACTAGACAACTTGAATCTTGGAACTTAGACTCCTCGTGAACATGGAACTTGGACTTGAAACTGGAAACTTGGATTTCTCCATTGCCAACCCCTTGGATGGAATTAACTTGAGACACGATGCAGCAAGCAATATGCAACAAGCACTAGCAGATTATGCCGGTTGCTCACTGCTGGAAGTAGCACAGTAGCAATAATAGTAAAACAGCAGCAGCGAGAAACAGATGGCAGCAGCACGAACGTCTGGTACGAGATGGGAATTAGTTTGGGATGCAGCCGTGGAGGACGACTTTCCCGATTGAGTAGGTTGGGGTGATTGTAGATTGGATTGGAGATAAGCTACATGCCCTTGTTTCTTTCGCAACTCATGAGAATCAACAGCTCTCCTCCCTAAACCGACAGCCGCACCAGGTGAGCCCTCCATATCTAGGAATGGAGATCGACTGGAATCGCCTGAGAATCGCCTAAATCGCCTAGAGAGAGAACTCTGACATGTTACCGTTAAAGAGTTTGCTTACTTGCTATAGATACTTGCTTGCTTTACAGAAAAATGTTGGAACCACGAAAATACTATCGTTCAAGGGTGTAATTTCCTAAGATTTCTCTCTAACCAAATGTGATAGAGGGAGACAGTGAAAGACAGCTTTACAAGGATGCTCTTAAGACCTCTACCCCTAGTTGTAGATACAAGGGTAACCAAATTGGCTAAGTTTTTTTTTTTTTTTTGGATAATTAAGCTTGAAAATAAAAGGGGCTAAACGAATATACAGCTACAAGGGGCATACCCCAGGAGGACGAAACAAAAGAAAAAGAAAAAGAAAAAACGATACAAAATAACGAGAAATAAGGGAAGGCCCGAAGGCTACATTGGGTAAGTGGTGGGGTGAGCTAACACAAGGACATAAAGTAAAGCTAAAAGATTTCAATGAGTTTCTAACCCATCTAAGAGATGGACCAGAAACTCACAAAAGAGGTTGAATTAAATTACACCCGAACTGATACAAAAGATATATTAGCAAGTGATGTTCAACATAGCAGCGTCGAATTCCAGTTGAATTCCAGGAGTAGCAAGGCAACTTTTGGGTTCCAGCATGACAACACCAGAAGTATGGGAGGACACACCCCTCCCCAAGAGTAATAAACAATGCCAAGGGACATCCCCCCTAGGCTAGGATAAATGAAGTACCTTGGAAACCATAACAGAAGGCGATGTAGTATCTGCCCGTAACATGAAATGCATACAGCGGGAGGAAGCCCCCTCCCAAAGGAGAACAAACGCGCCTAGGGACAACCCCCCAAGGCTAGGTCTCATCACTGCCGGAACATGAGGACAGCTTGCTGTCCGGATTGACACTCTGTCAGTAATTGATGATAAACGGCCAGAATTTACAGCAAATGGAAAACAAACAGCTGCAGTCACTAGTTTGCAGCATAGTACTGCCCAGAATTAAAGCACAATGTCCAGATATGAGGTGCATCCCGTGAGGAATAACACATAGTCAGCAGCTCAACTTCTGAAAATCCAGGAAATGGAACAAATAACGTGCTAGCACTACTTGAAATTTACCGAGTCCCGTGGTATTAAATGCCCAGAAATCAAGCAATAACTATCACAGGGGCAGCAATGACACCAATGGCAGCAATGAAAACATAGAGCAGCAATGAAGCATGAATTGTGGAGCAACTTAATAATAATTGTGACATTGCAGCAGTTAAAATGAGCATCTTAGTAATCAATTGAGACCCACGGCAGTAGCATCAGTAACTGCTTGAATAAAATCAAGTGTAGCAGTAGCAATTCAAGGCAGACAGAAGTAGGAAGGTTGCAGCAATTCAAGGATTACATGTTGCTGCCTTAGCAAGTCCTACACACTTCATCTCCCTCGAAACCTCGCCACTTCTAATCTCTCACTAGGGACCCAGTCACCCTCAACTAAGCCTCACAATATGCCCCCGCTAGTTATTACCTCCACTCGCAATAAAATCAGAGGCCCAAACACACAACTCACATGGCATCACTCATATAAGTGGGTCACACAACTCAGATCAACAAGTCACAATGCAAATAGCAACTAGAAGAGGATAAATCACCAAATCAGTATTAAACAATTGTTACAAGGATTGCCTCCATCCTTGGAGACTAAACAACAAAACAAGGATTGCCTCCATCCTTGGAGACAGAATATCAAAGTCGAGGATTGCTTCCATCCTTGGAGACAAATAATCAAATCAAGGATTGCCTCCATCCTTGGAGACAAATAATAAAACAAGATTGCCTCCATCCTTGGAGACAGCACACCTTAGCATGACCCTGTGGAATAAATACCTGCACCTAGAACATTCTCTTCAAGAAGATTTAAAAAAGTACAATACAATGCATAACAATCACAACAACCATGTAGGTAGGATGCCTGGAAAAAGGGTTGAGAGCTTCTCTCTCTATAACCTAGAGAGAGAATGCACTCCCCTTTTCCCTAGCATAATTTTTCACCCAAATCTACTAGTCAATCTGTTCGGATTGGTTGGTTCTTGATCATCCGGAGTGGTCTCATCCCTCTCCTATCAAAAATGGTTTCATCTGCTACCCTCAATCTATCTCCAGATGGTTCACCACACTCTCCTCCACATATTGGTTCTCGGTTTTATTTTCCAGATCAAAAGACGGGGTTCATTCTTCATCTCCTTCAAAGGTACAAGACCACCCATCCATAGGATGTTGTTAACTCATCCAGTGAGTCAATATGCACCTATCAACAAATAGCTCCATTGTTTAATGGGGTCTATGTACAAAGAGATCTGTCCCCGTGTGATGGGTTTCATATTTCCAATCTCAAAATGGGTTCATCCTCATTTCCACGAGTACAAGCCATCAGTCCGATGGTAGTCCAACCATGGAATTTCTTTCACTGGTTGGAGCTCCATTTCTATGCTAATAATCCACATTGTACCATCAGAATTCCGCCCTTAGAAGCATTTGAGATCCGGGGGGTCCTCTCTCAGTATAGGCACTGCTGCTGCGGCATAGTTCCTCCCGTTAGGTGCTATCGATGGCACGGCGGTGAGGGTAATACCTCATTCGGTTCTAGCTGCTATGGTATGCCCAGTGGAGAAGGTCTCTCCTTTTTCATAGACATCTAAGGGAGTTGGGGTTAAGGTGTGATACATTTCAGTGATTTGAGTATCACGTAGTTCGTGGTGTAGCAAGTTGCTCTGTTGGAGTTGTCTTCATTTACCTGGAAATCAAATGTAGAAGAATAGAGTGAGTTTCACTCTCCATGTGCAAGTGGGCATGCTATTTGATCCAAAAGTGTGCCAGTCTATTCGGTGGTCAACTTCCACCTTGGTCAAAGTGTTGCTTAGTCCTTTGCTGGATATTACACGCAAACTTCAATAAATTTTCAAATCAGATGAGCTGGTCCCTTTTATTTACACCCATCACGCTTGGGATAGTGGGTCACAGCTGGTGGGTTGAGGGCCCACATGTACCGAGTTACTCATAACAGAGTCAAGTCTGTTGGGCCCACTTGGGTTTACGTGAAAAAGGAGATCAATTATTTACACGCAACAATATACATCTGTTGCTTGGTGGGCCACTGGGCTGATTTGTTGATAGCAAAGTGACCACTATCCTCTTAAGAAATACACCGTATATGATGGCATCCTTCAAGAAGTTTGCTGCCGACACAAGGCCCTTCGTGGGGCCTCTTATCACACCAAAAATGAGACTCGATTTGTAAACATCATATTCCGAATTTTGTGGGTCGAAATGCCCAGTTTAACAGATTTATTTCTACTGCTTTATGCTTATTATACCCCTATCCCAGCGGGTTGTGCTGGCCTCCTATTTTCCCACCCCGGCGGGTTGTGCCGGGGAGTAAGCAATTTTTCTTTCTTTTCTTTTTTATTTTGTCCTCCCTGGGGTATGCCCCTTGTAGGCTGTACATTCGCTTAACCCTTTTTAATTTAAAGCTAAATTACCCAAAAAAAAAAAAAAAAATCACAACAACCATGCATGACTAATAAACTCATATCTCATAGCTTTTGCCATATAATCAGCTAGGAGCAACATCCCACTGGGCCAGAAGACAGTTTGCTTGAGGTCCTATGGGGAGATTCACCAGGGACATCAATCTATGTCTTATGACTACGTGGATCTTGCTCACCACCACAGGGACAGAACATGCAATATGCTGAAATTTACGAACACTCCTCTCAATCCAAATGTGGTATACAGTAATGGTAAAAAGAAGTCTGATTAAAAGTGCTTTCAGAGTTTTGCCTTTGATTGTAGCTAAAAGAGTGATCCAATTATGCCAAGTTCTAGGAGGCCAATGCACATTTATCCTAGCAATCAATTGGGTCCAAACTTGTGAGGTGAATGGACAATTAAAGAACAAGTGGTCATGACTTTCGCTACTGGGGCAGAAGCTGCATCTAGATTGGGACTTTGAGCCAAACAGAACAAGCCTGTCCTCAGTATATAGTCTATCCTGGATAGCCACCCAGGTGATGAAGCTGCATTTGGGAATATGACCAGGGAACCCATTAGCAGTAATAGTCCACCTATGTCTGTCACCTTCAACATCAATAGGATCAGGGAGAGTAATGAAACCATCTCTTATTTCATTAATCTCCCAAGTTCGAGTGATAGGTAATACCCATTTGGAATTCCTGATAATTGAGGAAACCTTTGTGTCCTTAGGCATCCCCATATCATATATAAACCTATCCCCAAATCTATCAACAAGGGGGCCTAAGGGGTGCCAATTGTCAAACCAAAGTGAGGTGCTTTGTCCATCACCTATAGTAACCTTGGTATAGGGATGAACAATAGACCTGAGATTGAGGAGTTTCCTCCAAGTCCAAGAGGGACTACTGGGCATCTTGATTTGCCAAAAATTCCTCCCCCTAAGTAAATAAGACTTGACCCACTGACACCACATAGACTGTTCACCACCAGAGATAATGAACCAAATGTGTTTAGATACAGCAGCCTTGTTCCAGATCTGCATTGATTTGAGGCCAAGGCCACCTTCCTCTATGGGAGCACAAAGATGTTCCCATGAAACTTTAGCACCAGACTTCCTAAGGTCAGGACCAGACCACAGGAAGGCTCTTAATACAGACTCAACTTCCTTAATAACCTTCTTAGGAAGTATGATTCCTTGTCCAGTATGTCTGCATGGAAAACAGTACATTTTTTATCAACTGAAGTCTCCCTGCATAGGTCAAGTCTCTGTTAGTCCACGACTTAGTTTTGGAGGTAATCCTATCTATCATAGGCTTGCAATCCAAGTGTGTTAATTTTTTGGAAAGAAGAGGAACACCAAGATATTTCACAGGTAAATATCCTTCTGAGAATCCAAGTATATCAAGTATTCCTCTTCTGGTGACTGTATCAACTCCAGAGAAAAATATGTGACTTTTTATGAGGACTAGGTTTTAGCCCAGACAAAGTCTCAAATTCAGAAAGAGATGCATGGATGTGCTTTACAGATCCAATATCACCTTTGCAGAAGATCATAAGATCATCTGCAAAACAAAGATTAATGATTTTGTTCTGTTTGCATTTCCAGTGAAACTGGAAGTTTGAATGCAAAGATTTCTCTCTGAGAACACATGTAAGAGTCTCCATGACTATTACAAATAAATAAGAGGAGAGAGGATCACCTTGCCTTAGACCCCTCCTCCCATCAATGTGGCCAGTATTCTCCCCATTGATGCTTAGTGTATAGTTAGCAGTGGTCACACAGGCTTGTAACCATTTGATCATGGTAGGATGGAAGTTCATGCATAGAAGGACATCCCAAAGGAAATCCCACCTAACATTGTCATAAGCTTTCATAATGTCCACCTTCATAGCACACTTAGGTGTAGAAGAGGACTTATGATATCCATGCATAAGCTCCTGAGTTAGAAAGATGTTGTCTGCAATCCTCCTACCTTTCACAAATCCAGATTGGACAGGATCTATAAGGAGAGGGAGGGCACTCTGAAGTCTCCTAGCAAAAATTTTTGCAATACACTTGTAAATGGTGTTACAGCAGGAAATTGGCCTAAAATCCCCAACCTTAAAAGGGTTGGTGACTTTAGGCACAAGAGCCACCACTGTGGCATTGGCTTTCCTTAACATTTTACTAGATCTAAAAAAAAATCTTAACTGCAGTTGTGAATTCATAACCAATAATAGGCCATGCTTTTTGGAAGAAGCCAGCATTATAACCATCAGGACCAGGTGCTTTTTTAGGGTTCATACTCATAAAAGTTTCTTTGATTTCAGCATCAGTGATAGTTTGTACCATTACCAACCTCTATTCATCAGTTAAGACTTTGTGGATTAGTTCTTTAACTCTTTCGGTACCATCATAGTGAGAGCTGTGAGGAGTCCCCAAAAGATCACCATAAAACTTAACAAATGTGGACTTAATTAATGGAATGTCATGAGTAGTTGTAGAGTCACTAAGAGTAAGACTAGTAATCATGCTTCTATTTCTGTTATTGCTAAAAGATTTGAAGAAAAAGGAAGTGCACTGATCACCTAATTTAAGCCATTGAATCCTTGATTTTTGCTTAGCCAGGCTCACTTCAGCCCTAGACAATGTGAGATATTGTCTAAGGGCAAGTTTTTCTTCAGCTTGCTTAATGGAGTTGGAGGGATTGGATCCCAAGTCTTTTTGTAGATCATCAAGCTGAAATTTGGCACGTTTTACCCTATCTGATATGGCACTAAACTCTTGCGTGTTTAGCTTTTTGAACTCAACTTGAAGAGATCTCAGTTTCTCACTAATGCAGAACATAGGATTACCAAGGACTATGGTTCTCCACACCTTCTGAACAGTGGGAAGAAAAAGAGGATGGTTAGCTAAAAAATCAAAAAACCTGAATGGTTTCGCGATGGGCTTAGGTGTAGGGCCACCACAGAAGGTGAATGATCTGACAACCCAGGGGTAGGAAAGAAAGCATTGGAATAAGGAAAGGATCTCATCCAACTTTCATTCATCAATACCCTATCAATCTTGGTGGAGATATGATTGGGGCCATCTTGTCTATTGCTCCATGTATACAAACAACCTAAGAACCTGAGATCATCAAGTTCACAAGCATATAGACAATTATTAAAATCATCCATATGAGGTGGCCAGCTAGTTGAACCACCAGCTTTCTCCCTAGGTGAAATTGCATTAAAATCACCTAGGGCAACCCATGGATAGGTGGTTTTAATATTGAGCATACTACTCCATAAATCATGCCTATCCACATGGTCATTAGCCCCATATACAAAAGTAGTGAAGAACCTCATACCAGAGTGGAGAGCATGGACTTCACAATGAATGAATTGGTTGGATTTTCTCAATACCTTAACATCAAGCTTCTGAGGATCCCAACATACAAAGATTCTTCCTATGGGAGCATGCTCATAGTTATGTGCAAAATGCCACTGAGGGCAGATAAAGCTCAGGACTCTTTTAGCATTGACCTCCTTTAATTTTATGCTCTAATAGCCCAATCAAGGAAAGTTTATTAGTGATAAATTTCTTTGCTTCCTTTTGTTTAAGCGTGTCATTGAGACCCCGTAAGTTCCAAAACCCAAGTTCCAAAGCTGTATTCATTAAAACTTTTAGGTAATAGCTAAACTATATAGCAGAAGATAGGAAGAATTGACTGCTGAAAAATCTGAATTTAGATGTAGACTGATGTCCCTGAATAGTCTTCCTCAGGGGCCTCAGTCTACAACACTGCTTGCTAAATGGGGCATATTCTGAAAAATCTGAATTTAGTTCATCAAGTGCATAGAGAGAATGACATTGATATTGATGTTTTGCATGCATGGCTTTGTATATGGAACAAGATCTCTTTAAGTTTATTGTTACTGTCACTGTTATTGTTATTGTGGAAATTTGCAGGTCCAGATTCAAGGGGCTTGCTAAATGGGGCATATCTGCCCAGGTTCAGGAAACTTCAAGGTTCAGGGTGTTGGTTTGTTGAGCCTCCAATTGAGCTAAGGAATATGGCTCAGGTTCAGAGGGCTTCAAGGATCAAGGTCCAAGATGGACCAACCAGGTTCAGTGAGCTTCAAGGATCAAGGTGTAAATGCAAGGTCCAAGATGGACCAACCAGGTTCATTTTAAACTGCTTCCTACTATTGTATACTGTTGATGTTAAGTGGGTTGCAAGGGCTGTTGCAATCTACTGCTACTATTGCATTTTGATATTCTATTGTTGATCATTGCTGTTGCAAGGGTTGTTGCAACAGTTAAATTGCATGCTACTTTGTAATATGTTGATATTGGGTGGATTGCAAGGGCTGTTGCAATCTGCTGTCACGATTTGCTACTGTTAGACTTGCTACTGTTAGATCTGCTGCATGCTACTGTAATGGGTGCTATTCTATGTCCCATTGGCTTTCAGTTTGGTTCAGCTTGTTACGGCTACTGGCAGTTTTCTACTGGGGCAGCACTACTGCTGCTGCTGCTGCGGTTCTATAGAGTTAATTGGCATCATCTGGACTGCTGTGTGTCTGATCAGCATCCACGTTGTTGCTTAGGTAGCCTAGGAAGAGGGGGCTGTCCTCTTCCAGCTCCCATTTCACACTGTGTGGTTTTCCTAGGATGAGGGGGATGTCCTCTTCCAATTTTTCAGACTCCAAAGCCATCCCAGTCAGACTCTATGTTGCAGCTGCCTGTGTTACCGCAGCAGCAGCATCGTAGTGTTCTTCATGTATTGTTATACTCGCTGCTACCCATGGTTCAGTGGAATGATTCACTACTCATCTGGCTTATCAAACTTTCAGTGATGTGATTGTCTTCTAAGTCTCAAGTCCAAGTTTCAGGTTCATGTGAAGATCAAGTTCCAAGTTATCAGATTCAAGTCCAAGTTCCATGTTCATATGGAGTCCAAGTTCCAAGTTTCCAGATTTCAGCTGTTGTATTTTAGTCGTTCATTTGTATTTTGTCATGTGATTCATCTTCTTCTTCTGTAGAAGATTAGGAATCATAGGTTAGTTTCTTAGCATTGTAGCCCTTCGGCGTAATTTTCATTTCCTTTTTCTTTTCTGTCCTCCTGGGGTATGCCCCTTGTAGGCTGTACATTCTTTTGTCTCCCCTTTTTATTTCAAGCTAAATTTACCAAAAAAAAAAAGAATTGACTGCTGGAAAAAAGGGTTGAGAGCTTCTCTCTCTAGAAATAGAGAGAGAATGCACTCCCCAACCAAAATCCAATTTTTTAGATCTCGTCCTATATCACTCTTATTTTGGGCGATCCTACTTCAACATCAGAAGCTCTTCTGTGAAGTCACTCATCACCAACACAATCGGGTGCGTTCTATCTCTACTACTCTACTTCACCCACATACATGTCGAGTAACAGCAACTCATAAAAGGGGATCTGAGTTCTCGAAACCCTAAATCATTCAATCGATGAGAAGGGCATTCCTGATGAAGGCGTTCTATACCCAGTTCCTTCCACAGGCCTTTGAGGTCGGAAATCCCAGAGCGTTCAAAATCCAGATGGGTTTCATGGAGTTTGATGAGTCAAGGTCCAGATGGTCCGCGATTCACGCTATTTTCCAGGCTCTGGTTTTCTTGTACGATGGAGTTAGCACTCAAAAGGGGATCTGAGTTCAGACAACCCTTAATCGATTCAATCGATACACATAAAAACTGGGGATCGTGATTCCAGCGTGACAGCTCACAAGGGTGGGGTTCGTCTCCATCAAATAGGTGTGTCCTCACCTATATATCGAATACAAGATCCATCTTCAGATGGTGGTCTCCTACAGCTGCGATTCTTCAAAGGATCTATTTGAAGCTTCTTTCCATGGAAACCGTACACAGGCTAGGGCTCAATTTCTAGGTATGTCCTCTCAGAAACTTTTGGATTAGGGTCTTCCTTCCGTTTTACCTCTGCGTTTCAGTTCTTTCTGTACAGCCTACAAGGGGCATACCCCCCCAAGGGCCAGTTGGATCAATCATATCTCAAAGTACACCACGATGACGTCACTATCTCTCCGGCGATTTTGGCGATTCACGCGAATAGGCGATTGAAACCCTAGAATGGAGATCTCATCTGGTTCGACCATGGATGTAGGTTTAGGGATGATAGCTATTGACTCCAACGAAGTACGTAAGAATCAAAGGTTCGCTGCTAACCCACAACTCAAAGTAAGTCCTGTTCAGATCTCAAATTCGGGGGCTACAAACGGGTACTCTCTGAACTCAAACACTGTTTCGATCTTCTCAACTCCGACTAAATCCTCATCTCTAAAACCCCTAAATCTCCATTCATGGCCAGATATATCCTCAAATTTTCGCAGTTCAGCTAAACCTACCTCTTCCAGTACTACGAATACCTCAAATTTATCCAAGGGTCAACAGCTGCAAAACCCTATTCGTGTAAGCCATCCGGATGGTCAAGCTCAAGAATCAAATCTTCCCGATCTTTCAAAACGAGAGGGTCAAAACCTAGCTTGTGAAGACCGTATATCATCATTGGTTCAATTGATTGAGGACGAAATGCTCAAGTCTGGGGTCAACGTCAGCCTTTCCCAACTCAAATCTCACATCCTCCAGGTGCGGGAGGAGAACTCCAAGCCAGATGCAGCTACATCCAGTGCAGAGGTGAATCTCGAAGGGGATTTAGTTGAAGTCATGGACAAACCCCCCCCCCCCCCCCCCCCCCCCATCAGGTACCCCATGCCAAGCCAGAAGCTGTAAATAACCCAGGTAAAACCCAGATTTGGGCTTCTCTGTTTAAGGCTCAAGCTCCGTCTAAGAATATGAAATTAGAGCATTTTCCTGATTTGCAACAAGGTAAGGAAGCTATAGTGGATTTAGATGATTCTGATGTTGATTCTAATTCATGGGATCACTGCCTGATTGGTTATTTTTTGGATGGCAAGATGCCCTACAACCTGCTATGTGCTACTGCCCGATCTGTTTGGAAGGACAATGCCCCGAGGTCCATTAAACAGATAGGGGCATGCTTTTTCTTTGAATTTAGGGATGAGGTCTCCAAATTGCAGGTGTTGGAAGGGGGCCCCTATTTCTTTTCTCGTCGTTACTTGGTCCTTACCGACTGGAAAAGGATGTTGATCCCCACAACCAAACACCCTACATCAATCCCAGCTTGGGTCAAACTACATAAACTTCCTCTGGAATGTTGGACTGCGGCCGGATTTAGTCGTATTGCCAGCTCCATTGGAAAACCTATCCATGTTGATGAAGCTACTGCGGGCAAGAATAGATTGGATTTTGCTAGGGTTTGTGTTGAAATTTCAGCAAATGACGACCTCCCAGATGTAATAGTGGTAAGGGCTAATGGAGAAGCTGTTAACATTAGGGTGGAGTATCAATGGCTTCCCCCTAAGTGCTCAGAGTGCAAGGTGTTTGGCCATAAGTGCCTTCCTAAACCTGGCCCTACTCCTACCAATCCGGTGGAGCCTTGGCAAGCAGTTGGTAATAGAGTCCACATATCCAACAAGGATCCAATTATTCAGCATCAGGTTCATAAGGCAATGGAGTTGGGAGGTAGCACAGCACTGGATGTTGTTACCAGTGGAGTGGTATCTTCATTAACCTCTCCAAAACCATCAGAACCTAGTAGTACCAGTGGTTCATTGAAGGCAGATAAAGGAATTATGGCAACTTCAACTAACAAGAGTGCTGCCCCTTCTCTCCAGCAAATGTATTCAACTCCAACTTTGGCTATGGCTCCAAATAATTCTGCTCTTCCAACTCCTGTCCCAACAGAATTTGATGTTCAAGTTGCTGCCCTATCCTTGCCTACAAACTGGGCTACTAAGGTTAAGGGTTCTAACCTTAACCGTGAAACTACTTCCAAAATGGCCTCTTCTATGTTGCACAAGCTACAGTCCAATTCTTTCCATGTGTTGGACCAAGAGGTAGATTCCCAATTACAGGATGCTGCTATACCTCCAGATAAGGACCCGTATTCTGAAGGCATCAATGATCTCAATTTTGAGGATGAAGCTGAATACCTTAGTCCTTCCTCTCCAGTCACAAATCCCATTGAGTTCTATCCGAGTGACTTATCATCGTCTGGAAGATCAAAAAAGCAACAGAAGAAGGCTAAAAAAATTGCCAGGCAAAGGTCTTCCTCAAAATCCAACCACTAAAGGGGAGTTTCTTCTTTTCTTTATCTCATTCTATACAATCTGTTGTTGTTAAGTGGGTTGCAAGGGCTGTTGCAATCTACTACTACTATTGCAATTTGATATTACTCTTGTTGATCATTGTTGTTGCAAGGGCTGTTGCAACTGTTAATTTGCATGCTTCTATTGTAATCTGTTGATATTAAGTGGGTTGCAAGGGCTGTTGCAACCTGCTGCCTCTATTTGCTACTGTTAGACCTGCTACTGTTTCTATCACTGCATCAGTTGATTAATATGTATTTGCGTATCTTGTATTTTACCCTACTTACCCTCATGTAGCCCTTGTGGCCATCCCTTTATTTCACGCAATTTTCTTTTCTTTTTTCTGTTTTCTTTTTTCTTTGTCCTCCCTGGGGTATGCCCCTTGTAGGCTGTACATTCGCTTAGCCTTTTTTAATTTCAAGCTTAATTACCCAAAAAAAAAAAAAGGGGCATACCCTAAGGAGGACAAAATAAAAATAAAGTAAGGAAAGAAAAACTGTGTATTCCCCGGCACAACCCGCCGGGGTGGGAAAATTGATGATCCTAGCACAACCCGCCAGGTTAGGATTTTTGCTTCAATTAATGGGCACAAAGGCCAACTTTTCATTTCCATTTGGTTACGGACATACACCACTGCCCAAATTTCTATTAACTTCGTCACCCCAGGTGGTACCAAGGAACTTGTCAAACCGTAGAGACAGCCTGTGATGTACAGCTGCTCAATGTGTGGCCCAAGAAAGTATGCCATGCTTTATAGCTGGAGCTCAGCCTTTACCAAATTGCATTTGCGTGCAATGGTCCAAAATAGGACAGTTGTTCCGATTATCCCTTGTACCCATTAGTTTTTTCTGTACCCACCAGATCCACTTGCAAATATCATGCGTGAACTACACCTAACATCTGCGTGGGACCCAGTAGTTTCTTCCTCAAACTGAACCCAGTTTAACACAAAATTTCCAGAAATTCGATATGGAATTACCGATTTAAATGGAAAGATTGAAAGCCTAGACGCACTAAGAACGTGCATCTCACTCTCTTCTTCCTCCTGCATTAAGCTCAGAAACAACATCTCAATGGTAGCTAAAAAAAGCGCACAAATTAGAATGGGAAAAACTCAGTTCAAAGTAATTTAACCAAATCGATCTAGCATTGGCGAATGAGAGACTCCACAGCGTTGTTCTTCATGCCAGAAACACCTACAACCACGAGGACCAATCTTCTATGATGGCACACCTTAGCAGAACTAGAAACCAGTATGGTATTACCCCTACCGCCGTGACACCAACGACACCTAAAGGAGAGAACTGAAACGCAGAGGAAGGCCAGAAACAGAAAATGGACCCCAGATCTAAAAATGTTTCTGAGAGGAACTCACCCGAAAAGGAGCTCTAGCTGGTGTGAACTCCATGGCTGAAGCTCCAATTAGCTGGTCATGTACAGTTGTACACTTGAGAGAGATGAGGAAGAGTCCCCAACTGGTTTTGTGATTGCACATCCAGATCGAGCCCTTGCAGGCTTATCGAGTGTGTTGGTTGATGAGACGAATAGGACCCGTGAGTTCCATCAGACCCCTTTTGATAAACAGAACTAGATCAGACCCATTGTTGATAGAAGTGTATTTAATCGTCCTTCAATCAGGAAGAAAGACTTAGACGCCCTTAACGACGAACCCATCTGGGTATGGAAGGATGACCCCATCTGATGAAATCCTCTGGAAACTTAGATCCCCTTGTTTAAGAGTGGGACGAACAAAGGAACCCATTAGACCCTATAGTTTTTTTTTTTTTTTTTTTTTGGGTAAATCAGCTTGAAATTAAAAGGGGTTAAGCGAATATACAGCCTACAAGGGGCATGCCCCAGGAAGGACAAAGTAAAACAAAAAAGAAAGAAAAATTGCGTGATCCCGGGCACAACCCGCCGAGGTGGGATAATAGGAATAATTGTGGAAACAAAATTACAGTAATAAAACTGGTGTGTAAACAAGTGACGTGGGGACAGCTAAGTCCCATGTTTTGTTGCTCTGCCACATACTTTAAAAAGCATTAGGCGTGGGAGAAAAGATATTCCCCACCCCAATGTCTTGAGCCCAGTGTAGCTTTGAATGATTTGACCAGTCTTGGATATACAAACACAGCTGCTTTGTACTTTACCAAACGCACATATTATATTACAAGGGCCCACAGTGTCTGTATTTTCTCCATGTGCTAGCAGTACGCCCAACTTAGAACCAAGTGAGAGCACTGCAGCGTGTAATGCACGCACGTCATCTTCTCCGAAGCAGCATTAGAAACTGCCCCGGTTTTGTGAAACCACCAAACCAAAACGGTGGTTTTGCTAGAAAAGCACATCAAATCCATGCGTTGATGTTAAAGTTGTTATTACCATGCTGAGACTCATCAGAATCTAGAACTCGTAAACACTTTTAAACCCTTGATTGACTTCAAACAGCTCCAGTACAGATGCATAAGAGGAAAGAGGACCAGCTTCAAACCAGAACCCATGATGGTATTACCTCCTCCGCCGTGACATCTGGACACATTACGAAGGTGAACTGGAACACAGAGTGCGTGAAACTGAACCCCAATACTGCAGTGCTCCTGCGTGATACTGATGAAGTCAATCGTCTGCAGACCTTGTAGATGCTCGTCAAAGGAGTTCCCGAACTGATGAGAAGAACATGGATATGGGAACCAAAATTCCCCAAAATGTGATATAGCCTAAGCAAGAGAAGCTACGGCTAAGAGTTGGATAAATCAAACTTGGCAGCCCCCAAGCAGAGGTTAGTTGAAAATCTTCACACAAATGTGAAGAAAAATGAGTTGGTCCAGCCACACAAAGGAAACTGGATGTTGATTGGAGACCCATCCTGTTCGTAGGATGGGGAGTGGATACAGATGATGAGCCCCAACTGATTATGGATTAATGATAACTGTTTCCATGGTCTTCTAAACAGACTCAAGGAGATAGAGCTCCATCCAGTGAATGAGCTCCATGGATTTGAATGCCATCAGAAGATGGGTTATGGAGCTTTGTTGCAGTAGCACCAGCCCTTTCATGTTGTTGACCCATGCCGAAACTGGGTTTATCCACCGCACGGGCTGCTGAATAATTGGGGAAACCGAACCCCTATAGAACGACCTCCATCTTAATTTTGGGAGGAACCTACCAGATCCCCTTTTGAAAGGGAAACCCAATACTTAACGTGATTTTCCAGCCCCACAAGGAACTGAAAGTGTGATCAGGAGTGACTGAAATCTGCTCCCATGATAAAACCAAACAGAAGTTTGGTAGATTTTGTAAAAAAATTGATGGGGGAAGAAAGGGGAGTGCACTCTCTCTCTAGTTTTTAGAGAGAGAGAGGCTCTCAACCCATTTCTGTACAAGGTAGTTGCGGATCCCTCTTTTCGAGTAGGACTTGCGCCAGCTCATTAGACCCTATAGTTAGGTCGTAGAAATCTGAGAGAAACAGATTGTTAGGGCGAGATGCGTTGAGTGGAGCTGGGACTTGAACAAGCTTTCAAGCATGAGTAACTCGGGTTAATTTACAGTAACGTAATGATCACAGCTGTTGATGCAGCCTATCTCAAGGTTACTTTATCACTGTTGGCCTTTGTGCCCATTGTCTTTGTTCCCAAGTGGAGGGTCTTTGTACCTACTCATATTTTATCTGTGCCCATTGTCTTTATCACACTCTGGACTTGATTGTTTACTTGACTTGTGACCTACTCATATTTTATCTGTAATCAACTTGGATGACCTCTATACTGTGGATGATTGATGACCTTGGAGCTAGGAGAGAATGTTGAGATCTATGGAGGGGTGCCCTTGGGCTTTATTGCTTGCCGAACAGTCAGAGGCTTATCTCATTTTTTCTAGGCTACTCTGTTATTGAAGTATCCATTGTTGTGGGGTTGGATAATGACCCTGGAACTTGGATGAGGATGTTAGGAGTGAGTGGCGTAGTAGGCATGTGTTTTGTGTATGGGTCTTTGGGGAGGTCCCTTGGGTTTTCTTGCTTGCCGAAATGCTAGAGACTTATCTCAATTGATCCAAGATGCCAAGTTATTGTCGTTTCCATTGTTCAGGATCAGACATCCCGAGTATACCTACATTACAGCTTTATGCATATTTTGTACCTATCCTGGCGGGTTATGCTAGGAACTCCTATTTTCCCACCCTGCGCGGGTTGTGCCTAGGAGCACGCACTTTCTCTTTTATGCTTATTTTTACGATTCTGCATTATGCATATCTGCACCTATCTTGGCGGGATGTGCTGGGACTTCTTATTGTCCTACCCCGGCGGGTTGTGCCGGGGACCACGCACTTTTTTTTCTTTTCTTTTCTTTTGTTTGTCCTTCCTGGGGTATGCCCCTTGTAGGCTGTATATTCGCTTAACCTCTTTTAATTTCACGCTAAATTACCCACAAAAAAAAAGAATTGACTGCTAACAAAAAGATAAAGGGAAGGATTACCACCCTTTTGAGTAAGGAAGAGGCTTTTGATAAATTACCCAATTTTTTTTTGAAATTACCCAAAAAAAGAAGAGGCTTTTGATTGCTCCTCCCTTTTTTCTTCTTCTTATTTGAGACCAACTTGAAATCTTCCCCAATCTCTGGATAAATTTCCAACTTTCCACAACTGCTGCCAACAGAATCAGGTTTGACTAGTGGGATTGGATCGCCAATTTCTGAATCAGCTATCCCCTTTAAACTGGTATTTGTGCCCCCATTGGTGGCAGCTCCCCCAGGATGTGGAGAAGATTTACCCACTTCTGGATTAGCTATCAGAAATTCCTCATCCATTTCTTCGCTAATGGTATCATCAGCTTGCAGTGATTGACTGATTTGTGAACTGAGAGCTTGGCTAGGGCTTCCCATCTGAGCTATTGGAACTGCCCTTTGCAGGAGAATGCAGCCCAGGTTTCTCAACTGCTTGAGTTGCACTTGTACTTGGCTGGAAACCACTCAGCTTCGCAACTAAGTCTCCTGGTTTGGCTACGGAAGAAGGTAAAAGTTCCTGACTTCCTGAACCCAAAATTGTTCCTGAGGTGGCCTTGCCCTTCCCTACAACCCTCCAGACATTTCCTTCAGTGGCCTCTTTAGGGACTTTTGTAGGAACTATTTTAGTGCTGCATGAATGTCCAAAAACCTTGCACTTTTCACACTTAGGTGGAAGCCACTGATATTCCACTCCAATCATCACAGATTCAGCATTTACCGAGATGGAAATATCAGAAGGAAGGTCATCACATGCTTCTATTTCAACGGAGATGCGTGCATAATCCAATCGCTTCCTTTGAGCCGTGGCTTCATCTACATGAATAGGCTTACCGACTGCGCTTGCTATTCTACTGAAACCCACATGATTCCAGAATTCCAACGGAAGTCTATGCAATTTGATCCAGACAGGGATGGTAGAGGGATGGTTTTTAGAGTGGACCAACATCCTCTTCCATTCCTTTAATACAAGATACCTGCGAGAAAAGAAATAAGGCCCCCCTTCAAGTACTTTGAGCTTTGATGCCTCATCCTCAAATTCAAACAGATAGCATGGCCCTAGTTGCTTGATAGAAAACTTACCCAGGTCTTTCCAAACTGCACGAGCAGTGGCATAGAGTAAAGGCATGGCCATTTTCCCATCCAGGAAGTTACTAATCAAGCAGTTGTTTCCAACCCCATCATCAAGCTGTGATTCATCTACACTGACATGAGCATCCTTACCCTTCTGAAGCTCTGGATAATGATCTAACCTCATAGATTTAGAGGGGGCTTGAGCCTTGAAAAGGGAGGACCAGTTCCTAGCTTTGGCTTCTTGCGGTGGATATCTTGGGCTCTGTTGGCGTACTCCTATCATCCACACGAACATACTCCCCATCAAGCTCAACAGTTGTGGAAACCTCAGTTCCTTCTTCCTGGAGTTGGATGAGGTGATCTTTAAACTCCGAGAAGCTCACGTTGACACCTGATTTTTGCATTTCTTTCTCAATAGAACTTACTAAAGAGGAGATACGATCAACACTTACTAATCGATCCCCTGCCTCTTGGAACACCTGTTGTAGTTTCCTTGATGGACTTGAACTCATCTTTTGGGTATCCATCTCGACATGAGGGACTTTCTCTGGAGTTAGGGAAGGAGCGATGAGACTAGGGGTTTTAGAACTAGGGTTTTTGTATGATCTAGATTTAGATCTGAGAAACTATGACTCCGTGGAACACGATGAGTAGCATACATCGTACCTGATGACAAGTACCTATTACGATTGTGCTCTCCGGGAGTTGCAGGATGCAATTTGTTGTGAGCTACTTGTTTCTTCCTAACAACGTTGGAATCTACAGCTTTGGAACCGATATCCATCCTCTCTGAAGTGGATTTGATCTTTGAACTGGTACGCTCCCTAAGGGGGTACACATTTGACTGCTGGAAATCGCAATCGGAGGGGAACCCGAGTGCTTTAGGATCATGATCTGCCATAGTTGGTGAAGAATTGACCTCCATTCTAGGGCTTCAATTACTAATCGTGTGAATCGCCCAAAATCGCCAGAGATATGGAGATGAACGTCATGTTTTTTTGTTGGCTGAGTTTTGTGTTTGCCATGTGAAATGAGACTTTTGACACACAGCGTCCCACACTTGTTTGGTGTAGGGGCAATTGAAGAAAAGGTGATCATGAGTCTCTTCATCAGGGCAAAAACTACAACATGATGTAGCTTTAATGCCAAATAGCACCAATCTATCCTTAGTGGAAAGCCTGTTTTGAATAGCAATCCAGGCAATCAAGCTACACTTAGGGATATGAGAGGGGAACCACACAATGTGGTGCCAACTAACAATGGGGAATTTGGTCCTAAGATGCTCCCACAATGAAGAGATGGAAAACTTGCCATCATGAGTGAGAGTCCACTTACATGAATCAATATTGGAAGACATAAGAGGGTTGAGAGCAGGGAGGTATGCTCTAATTTCATTCAGTTCCCAAGTTTGGGTAATGGGAAAAGACCACTGATTAAAGCTATTTAGGATATCAGAGACAGGAGCATCATCAGATAGCCCTGAATCATAGCCCACACGACTCCCAAAAAACTCAACTAGCGGGCCAAAGTGGTGCCAATTGTCATACCACAAAGATATCCTGGATCCATCTCCAATCTGGTATGTGATAAATGGTTGAATGAGAGGGCGAAGTTGGAGTAATTAACACTATCAGAACATCTTGCAAAAGGGGTTGAGAGCTTCTCTCTCTAGATTAGAGAGAGAATGCACTCCCCCTTATCTCCTTTCATAATTTTTATAAAAATCTAACAATATGTTGGGTTTTCAAGGATCATTTCAGCTCTGTGTCACATTTGTTCAAGATCTCTAAGCAGATTGCAGATTGCAGCAGTGAGGTCCAAGTCCAAGCTTCATGTATACTGATCAAGGTCCATGCTTCAAGTCAATCCAAATCACAGTTGTTCAAGAACTCTAAGGTTCAAGCTACTTCAAGGTCCTTCTATGTTTTGTTCAAGCTCCAATTTTTATGTTCTAGCTTCTTGTTTTTGTTCATGTAAGCTCATGTTTCTAGCATCAAGTCCTAATCCTCATTTTGTGAGGTGTTTCTCTCTCCTCTGTTAGATGGGAGAGAAACATCTCTTCATTGTTGTTGTTTTTTTCCTTTTTCTTTGATTTTTGTTTTTGTCCTCCCTGGGGTATGCCCCTTGTAGGCTGTATATTCTTTTTGCCCCTTTTATTTTCAAGCTTAATTACCCAAAAAAAAAAAAAAGGGGGATTTTAATCACTCTTTTACAGCAACAACAACCAGCAAGGGGATCTGAATACTCCTTCGTCTGGGCTGATTCAGAGGATTGGGTATTTGAGGTTCACCCTGCTCAACTATGTCGAGGTGGCTTGCTGGGTCATACGCGGTTTCTAGCAACCCAACAAAGGGGATCTGAGAAAAATGGGTTTTGCCCAACATCTTCACGCAGCAACAACCAGTCGGAGAGTTGTAGAAATCGATTGGTTCAAAAGGGATCTTAATCGAACCTCCATGAAGTACTTGCAAACTTAAAGAGGTAATTTCTACTCTGTCCTTAATGATTTCGTAGAGATAATGCAGAGGAGTGGTTGTTCATTCTCAGTCAATATACGAGAGTTGTCTCTACTCTGTACCTTTTTCTCTTTGGAAGAGAAGAGAGTGGGGTGCACACACTATGTACCTGCAACTGGTACAAGAAAGTATGGGTAGTACTCAAGTAATGGACCCACACCAAAATTTCGGGATAAGTGTGGGCTACAGATTTTACTTGAACCCGTTAGATTATGCAAGTACACGTTTGGGAAGGGTGGGTCCCTTACCCCACCTTACCGCATGAAATCTGCAAAACAGTGGGCTTTATTTTTACTCATTATATAATGCAAGTATGGGAAGGGTGGGTCCCTTACCCCACTTTAACACATGGAATTTGCAAGAGAGTAAGCTGTGGGTCCCTTGCTGTGTTTAACGCATGAAGTGCAATAGTCAATGGGTTTCCCAATTACTCGGTGGGTCACTGTACCACATGGAAAATCAAAGTTTGTGAACCGTGTATTGGCTAAACTACATTCTGTTGATGGGTTTTTGAACCGTGCAATAGTCAATGGGTTTCCCAACTTCTTCTGGGTTCGTTTCAGAGGAAGAGGTCGTGGAGCTTCACCATGGCTCCGTACGAGATGTCTTACAACAAATCGATGGGGTGGGTCTGTTGGAAATCTCATGTCCCCACATATCTTCCATCAACAGGTCGATTGGGCCTGAAAGGGTTCGCTTTAGGGCTCATTCTCATCTCAACAACCGCAAAACCAGATGGTCTGGGGCTCGTCCTTGATTGGGTGAGTATTCATATACCCAGATGGGAACTCGTTCTCATCTCGTGGTGTTCACAAGGCTTCAACCATGGAGTTCTCGCCTGTTACAGCTCCTTTCCGGGTGAGTCCATGGGTGGGTCGTCCCCAAATGCAAGGGTTTCATGGAGGAGTTTCACGCGTTACAGATCTGGAGTCCTAGTTCTAGCATAGCCGCTGTTCTTCCTCGCGTATCAGTTCCCCTCCGCTATGTGTCGATGGTGTCACGGTGGAGGGGGTAATACCATTGTGGATCCTGGCGCTACGGGTAAGTCTATGGCAATATTAGATCTGGCTCCTCTCTTATGCGTTGTAATTGTTTTCTTGGAATCCTGGCAATACATAAACTCATTACCTTGAATTTGTTCTTTTCATTTATTGAGAATGATCGAATTTATGGGTTCTTATTTACTTTGTTCTCCTGTGATTTGGGGAACGAATTTCATCTTTAGCTGCAACTTTGTTTGCACCATTTTAAATCAGTAATTTAGGTTTGAATGTCTGGAAGTTTGCTGAAATCTGGGTTCATCCTGAAAGAAGAACTTCTGGTTCTCCATGTTCCCTACCTGGGGAAGAGGCAGTGGGGCCCACGCCCCCTTTGCAATCAGACTTTCGAAGGTTTTGAGGGGCTCTATGCACACAGGGTCCGAAAGAGTAACTACAACTGTTCTGATGTAAGCCGTACACTATTGATTGAAATGCTCAATTGTCCAACACGTAAAAAGGGTGGTCTGGCTCCTTGTTTCATGCAGTAGCAGTACCACACTGTGGGATTCAATTTTGTCTACACTTGTATTTCGGATTTTGTGGCTGTTTATGCTTATTATACCTATCCCAGCGAGTTGCGCTGGACCTCATATTTTCCCACCCCGGTGGGTTGTGCCGGGGATTACGCAATTTTCATTTCTTTTCTTTATTTTTGTTTTGTCCTCCCTGGGGTATGCCCCTTGTAGGTTGTACATTCGCTTAACCCTTTTTAATTTCAAGCTGGTTTATCCAAAAAAAAAAAAAGTTGGAGTAATTTCCTCCAAGTCCAAGAGGGGCTGGAGGGAATTTTAAGTTTCCAAAAGCTTCTACCCTTGAGTAAATATGACTTCACCCATTGACACCACATGGATTGCTCCCCTCCAGAAACAAGGAACCAAATGTGTTTGGCCATGGCAGCCTTGTTCCACACTTGAACTGATTTGAAACCTAGGCCACCTTCTTTCTTTGGGGAGCAAAGGTGCTCCCAGGACACTTTGGCACTTGTGTGTTTAAGTTCAAAGCCTGTCCAGAAGAAGGCTCTCAGGATTCCTTCAATTTCGTTTATCACTCTTTTGGGAAGAATGAAAAATTGAGGACCAATAGGTCTGCATGGAAAATAATACAGACTTGACCAACTAGACTCTGCTTGCATAAGAAGATACTTATTGGCCCAAGATTTGGTACGATTTGTAATTCTTTCTATGAGGGACTTGTAATTCTTCCTTGTGTTCAGTGTACTGCTGCAGATCTGCTACAGTAGTTTTGTGCTCTAAAAGTGTGCGCATTCTGCCATTATGCTGCTGGTATTCTTAGAAAATCAGTACCATTATGTTGCTGCACATTTGTTTGTTCTGCTGGGCAGTTTCATTACTGCTCCGGGTTATCCAAATTCCAGACGTTATGCTGCCCAAAGTTTCCAGATTTGCTGCCGTATAGCCCAGATTATTGCTCCATAACATCGGCTATGTTGATTTTCAGTGCCTACCGAGCTGGGGATGTCGCTGGGAAAGTCATTACTGCCTACCCTGCTACTGTATCCTTTTTTCATTTCACCTACTGTAGCCTTGTGGCCACCCCTATATGTTTTGTTTAATTTTGCTTTCTTTTCTTTCTTTTCTTCTGTTTTCTTTAGTCCTCCCTGGGGTATGCCCCTTGTAGGCTGTATATTCCTTTTGCCTCTTTTATTTTCAAGCTTGGTTTACCCAAAAAAAAAAAAAATCTACATACTTGAGCTTAGTAGAAATAAGGGGAACTCCTAGGTATCTCACAGGGAGAGAACCTTCCTGAAAGTGCAAAGCCTCAAGTATGGATTGTTTGACAGTAAAAGGCACTCCTGAGAAGAAAATACAGCTCTTGCCTGGACTAGGCGATAGGTCAGATAATACCTCAAACTCAGATAGAGCCTCCTGAATGCAGAGAATAGAACTTAACCTTAGATCTCTTGTGCACCCACATGTTAAAGTTGCCATTGGCAATGGAAAATCCACATCGTTATGGCATGATAATTGGCACCCTCTTGGTCCCATTGCAAGTAAGTATGGGCATAGAGTCATTTATGATTTTGGGATTGCCAAGAATGCCACTGTATCTGCCATTATTAAAGGTTTTGAGTGGCATCTCCCTATTACCCAAACCTTAGAAATCAATGAGCTAAGGAATTCTATCACCCCCCCTTCCCAATCCTAACCAAGCTATTGAGGATCATCATGTATGGTGTCTAAGTTCTAATGGTGAGTTCACAATCTCTTCATTTTGGAACGAACTCAGAATTCAGTACCCCAAGGTGAATTGGCATAGAAGCATTTGGTTCCCCGGGCATATACCCAAATGTAGCCTGATCTCTTGGATTGCTATCCACAATAGACTATATACAGGTGACAGATTGGTCTTGTTTGGTACCATTTTTGTCTCTTGTTGTAGTTTCTGTTCTGGTGTGGAAACACATGATCACTTATTTTTCAATTGTCCTTTCACTTCCCAAGTCTGGCTTGAGGTTCTTACACATATCAATTTAAATTGGCCCTCCAGATCCTGGGCTGATTGGATCATTCAAATCTCAAATATTAGAGGCAAAACACTCACTACTTTGATTACCAAACTTGTGTTCACAACCACAGTTTATCAGATTTGACTAGAAAGAAATACTCGTAAATTCCAAAATGCATCATGCACTTTGCCCTCTGTGGTGAGCAAGATTCATTTTTTTTTTTTTTTGGATAAATAAGCTTGAAAATAAAAGGGACTAAACGAAAATACAGCCTACATATTTGTGTCTTGCCTACAATGCCCTCGAGACCTCTCGGCTTCAATATCACTCGCTAAGGCTCCCAACTCCCTCAGCTCTCAAAAATTATCCCAAACACAAAGTGTCACTCACAAAGGATGGTGGTGGAGGATCAACACACTACTCACCAAGGGATGCACACATTATGGTAGATCACTCTTCCTATTCATCCATAACATAGTTAATGCCATAACAAGTCTCAATATGAGGCAATGAAACATCTGAGTGTAAAAGCGGGGTGCACAGTGCTACTGCCAAGTAAAGTGTTGCAGCAAGGTGCATTAAGCTTCAAGGGAGGTTCTAAAAGAAAGTTGCAGTCAGTGCCTTGCATGAGCTATACATACAGGTTTCAAATAGGGGGCAGATTCAATCAGAGGGGGCAGATTCAATGGCAATTACTGCTGCTGCTCCTGTATTTGCTGCAGCAAGGAACAGAGTTTCATTCCATTGGCAAATCATCATCAGGTTCCATCATATGTTTGTTCTGCAAGACAGTTGCAGTCAGCCTGGGCATCTTAAAGGAATCAGATGAAGGCAGTGAGGGTTCATCCATGGGAAGACACAAGAGTGATCAGCTTGAGGATCTACTAAAAAGGGAGGTAACTCTTACTCATTAATTGATGTTATGTGGGTTGCAAGGGCTGTTGCAACCTGCTGCATTTCTTTATGTTACTGCTGCATCATTAGTTGTTATGTGGATTGCAAGGGCTGTTGCAATTTGCTTCTGCTGTTAGTAAGTGATGTTCAAGCTTTATGCATGCATTTGTTGATGTTATGTGGATTGCGAGGGCTGTTGCAACCTGCTGCTTCTATTGAAATCTGATATTACTCTTGTCAATTACTGCTGGCCTTATCATCTATTTGAGGACTGCCATCCTATGGGCAGAGCTGCTGTTACTCTTGTTGGGGATGTGCTAGATAGGGTCACTTTCACATGGGATATCACTTTTTCAAACAAGGTGCTGTCCAAATTCTGCTAGGATTTCATGCAATAAAGGGTTGGGGTGAGCTATTCAGTGGTATAGTGGGCCTAGCCTAGGGGGGCTGTCCCTTGGCATGTATGATCCCCTTTGGGAGGGGGCTTCCTCCCGCACCTAGCCTTGGGGGGTTGTCCCTTGGCATGATGCATTGTTAGGATTCACATTCATGGTATGATGGGAGCATTGCTAGGCTCCTTGCCTTATCACTAGGATTCATGGTACACTATTTGTCACGGAGCCATCCATTCCATTCTACTCAAGGTCATAGAGCTCTACCAAGGAGCCATCCATTCCATCCTACTATCCAGCTGTGGCAGTTCAAAGTTGTTGCAGATCAGTTCTATGTGTTGCTGCAGCAGTTTGGTGCAGCAGCAGCCATTTGCAGTGGTTCTCTATCCCAAGTTACCCCAAGGTGTTCTAATGTTCAAGGCCCAAGCTTCAAGCATCAAGTTTACGTCCAAGTCTCATGTTCAAGCTTCAAACGTCAAGTTTTAATGCCAAACAGTCCAAGTCCTTTTAGTTGTTGCATCAATGTGCTACTTGTATGTTTCTTAATCATCTATTTAGAAGGTTAGGAAACATTCAACTTTATCACTCTAGATACTTGTAGCCAGTTGGCGTAGGTTCTTCCTTCTTTTTATTGTTCTTTGTTTTTATTTTGTCCTCCTGGGGTATGCCCCTTGTAGGCTGTAAATTCGGTTAGCCCTTTTTTATTTCAAGCTCATTTACCCAAAAAAAAAAAAAAAAAAAAAAAAAAGGTAGATTCCGTGGCATCACAGATTGGTATCACAGAGCATATATGATACAACCTGGAACTACCAATATGCACAAAAGCAGACTAGTCACAAAATAAAATAATGGGCTGCCTCCATCCAATGGAGACAATAAACATAATGGAATGCCTCCTTCCATAGGAGACCAGTTAATCACATGCAACTTAAAATAGTTAATGATCACAGCCATAAAACAATGTCAACCAAGGAATTCCTCCTTCCAAGGAGATATAGACTTCTGTCCTTGGACAAACTTCCCCAAGGGCGCAATTCACAAATGTTGTTAGCTAAGTGGGGGATTAATTGAATTTTCATTTGTTTATCATGTTTCTTGCTGTATCTTATATCTCGCAGGAAATTGAATGGTGGACTAACATTAAGGGCTGCAGAGAGGGCCTGGTTACCTTAAGCAAGAGTCCCAATCATATCAGAATATGACAAAGATATCTAGGGGCCTGCTGCAACAGTGTTGCTGCAGCAGTTTGCTTGTTGTTGATGCAATTGTGCTGCTGCCCGATGGTTGTTCTCAATGCTGCATCCTGCTGGTTGCTGGCAGCAGATTAGTTGCTACTGCTGGTACATTCTATACTTACTTGCTTGCACTTGAACCTTCATGTTAAACTATAGCAAGGCTGTTGCTATAGTTACTTGCTTGCACTTGGATTATGCTCTTTAAGTGGGTTGCAAGGGCTGTTGCAACCTACATATTTACTTGCTTGCACCTGAACCTTCATGTTAGACTATAGCAAGGGCTGTTGCTATAGATACTTGCTTGTTTATCTGTGTTACTTACCTGTTTCAAAGGTGACGCTGCCCAATATTCCAGAAATCCAGTGGACTTGCTTGTTAATCCGGGTAGTGCTAATGCTTAGAGTTGTTTGGCATCATCTGGACTGCTGTGTGTCTGATCACATCCACGATGTTGAGTTTTCTGGCCTAGCCTTGGGGGGCTGTCCCATGGCATGTATTAGTCCCTTCTGGGAGGGGGCTTTCCTCCCTACTCTAGCCTGTTACACTAACTATTAGGCTACAACCTTCACCATCATGCAGCCTATTCTGCACTCTTTATACCAATTGCAGGTGGCAGTCAAACAGTCTACTACAGATATTTGCTGCTGTAGTTTAATACTGCAGTGGACCAATTCAAGCCGCAAGTCCTTACTGCTGATACGAAAAGGGTTGAGAGCTTCTCTCTCTAGCTATGAGAGAGAATGCACTCCCCTCCTCTTAAAATCTTCCGTCCATGGTTGTAATCTGAGGTAATTTATGCTCAGATACAACAAATCTTCATACAAGTGACATTTCCAGCATAATGTAGTGCCCATTCTTTGTTTTTTTTTTTTTTTTTTTTGGGTAAATAAGCTTGAAAATAAAAAGGGCTAACCGAATTTACAGCCTACAAGGGGCATACCCCAGGGAGGACAAAGAAAGGAAAAAGGAAAAGAAAGGAAAAAGTTGCATGAAATAAATAGGGATGGCCACAAGGGCTACAAGAGGGAGTGGGAAAACACTCTTAAGGGAAACAATATCTTGAACCTAGGGAGAAGAAACACTCTCCATATACTGAAGGCAAGAAAATTTTGAAAATTTCGCCATGACCCATTCGTAGATGGAGCACCCTCAAGGTGCCAGCCACTGCTTATACAACAGCAGTAGCTGAAAAAGAAAAGAAAGAGGAAGAAGATGAAGCACGAACTTTGAGCATTCAGTGGACTTTGAACCTTGGAGTGACACTTGGAGTGGCTGGGCAGCAAGAACTTTGAACCTTGGAGTTGGAGGCAGCAGTGGACTTGAATAGCCAACAGCAGTAGCTTGGAGTAACTTGGGATAGAGCTTGATGATTGAACATGTCACTTGGCATAAGTTGGGAAGAACCTCTTGCTGGTAATACAGAACTGCCGCAGCAGAACAGTTGGTGTACCAGGCTGCATGATGGAGAAGATTGAAGCCTAACAGCTGGTATAACAGGCTAGAGCAGGGAGGAAAGGCCCCCTCCCAGAAGGGTCTAATACATGCCATGGGACAGCCCCCCACGGCTAGGCCAGAAAACTCAACATCGTGGATGCTGATCAGACACACAGCAGTCCAGATCAGACACACAGCAAGTTCTCAATGTATACAATGATATTAACCAAGTGAGAGCTCTAACAGATAATCAAACAAGGATCTATAGCAACAGCCCTTGCTATAGAATAACATGAAATTTCGAGTGCACGCAAGTAAGCATGTAGGTTGCAACAGCCCTTGCAACCCACCTAATGAGCATAATCAAAGTGCAAGCAAAAACTATAGCAACAGCCCTTGCTATAGATTAATATGAAGTGCAAGCAAGTAAGTATGTACCAGCAACCAGCAGCAGAATGCAGGTGGCTGCCATACCAGCAGAATGCAGCAAGTATAGGAGCAGCAGCAGAACTGCAATCGGGCATGGCTGATTCAAGGCAGCAGCAACAGCCGTTCAGACCAAGGCACTGCTGCCCAGAACTACGGATGGCTGATTCTGCTGCCCACAATAGTAGAAGGCACTGAATATATATAGGGCTCATTCTTTGTTTAAACTTTGTTTATACAAAATATCTACTCCAAAATCTGGGTTCCATTCACTACACCCAGATGGGTTTCATTTCATCTTCTGAACTCAGATCTGGACGAACACGGGTTCAGTTCACCCATCGTGACCACCGCAACACAGAGCGTGAGGTTTTCTTCAGACTGTTCATCATCGAACAACTCAAAAACGGGGTGGGTCTTCAGCGAAAACTCATTTTGAGATCTGAGGTTTTTTTTTTTTTGGATAAATCAGCATGAAATAAAAGAGGGAAAAGGATATACAGCCTACAAGGGGCATACCCCAGGAGGACAAAACAAAACAAAGAAGGAAAAGAAAGAAAAATACATGCCAAGGGCAAAACATAGGAAAGCTGGCCAAGTGGCTACAAGGAAGATGAGGAGTACGATAGCTACAGCTAAAACTACAAAAAGGAAATAATATAGCAACTCGGGGGCCAAGTGGCTACAGAGGGAATGGGGAAATAGTGGAAAGCAAGTCGGCTCAAAATCATAATACCGAAAATAAACCTAGATATGTAAATCAACTCCAGCAATGAAACTAGAGCTGAGATACATAACCAAAAGGGTACAGCAGCAGTGGATACAGATTCATCAAACAAAAGAGGACAAGTCCTCACACAAAAGCAATGGAAATGCACAGTGGACACTATGGCAGCCAGCAGATAGCAATGGAAATGCACCGTGAACAGCAGCAGCAGCAGTAATGGTCAACTGCAGCAGTAAACTGCAGCAGAAGGGAGGAAAGGCCCCCTCCCAGAAGGGACTAATACATGCCATGGGACAGCCCCCCAAGGCTAGGCCAGAAATCTCAACATCGTGGATGCTGATCAGACACACAGCAGTCCAGATTATGCAAAACAGAAGTAACACAGCAAGTTACGTTTACAATGAACAACCTAGAGTAATAACCAAGTGAGAGCTCTAATAACAGATAAGCAAGCAAGTATCTACAGCAACATCCCTTGCTATAGTTTAACATGAAGGTACAAGTGCATGCAAGTAAGTATGTAGGTTGCAACAGCCCTTGCAACCCACTAAATGAGCATAATTCAAAAGCAAGCAAGCAATCAAATATCTATAGCAACAGCCCTTGCTATAGATTAAGCAAGCCTTCATGAGGCCTTACAAAGGGTAAAGTTCAGCTTGAACCTGGTAATAGCATACTTTGTAGCTGCCCCCCATCCTTCCTGTGACTCTGAAGTCCATCCACCTGCTGGTAGTCACTCTGTAACTCTCTGCTTCCTTTGATACTCCATGAGCCTGATGGAGATCCCTGTGGTAATGAAACCCTCCAGCGCATCATCCTGTCTGACTTTGCAAAATATGCACTCCAAGCAGTTCCACATGGGCAGCAGCCCCTCACGGGCAGCAGCTGCTGCCAGCAGCAGCTCCAGCAAGCAGCAAGCAGCAACCAGCAGCCAGCAATGATGGTTGGTACTTGATATGTAAAGAGAACCTGTAAACCATACAGAATTGCAAATAAAGCTAAAAGCTCCCAAATGAGAGATTGCAATGCTACAACACTACAACACATTATTCATGAGACTCCATTTGTTCATCAACCAGTGATATTGAGGGCCTTTAGGGAGGACCTCCATTGACAACAGTTTAAGCCTGACCATTGAGTAAATCTTGCTTACAACAACAGGAACAGGGCATGCAATGTTTTGGAATTTGCGTAGATTCCTTTCTATCCAAATGTGGTAGACTGCAGTTATGAAGACAAGTTTGGTAATGAGAGTTTTAATTGTACTGCCCCTGATTGTAGACAAGTGTCCAACCCAGCTGGACCAAGATCTAGCAGGCCAAGATACATTAATGAGTCCAAGGACCTGATCCCACACCTGGGAGGTGAAAGGGCAATTAAAAAATAGGTGATTATGGCTCTCACTTCCATTGCAGAAACTACAGCAAGAGATAGACTTGGTGCCAAACAACACCAATCTATCCTCAGTGTAGAGCCTATTCTGGATGGCTACCCAAGAGATTAGGCTACACTTAGGTATATGTCCAGGGAACCATATACATTTATGCCAAGAGACTTTGGGGAATTGAGTTCTAAGATGGTTCCAAAGTGAGGAAATTGTGAATTCCCCGTTGGTAGTGAGAGACCAGTTAGGGTGATCATCCTTATCTCCAATTGGAGAAGGCAGGAGGGGAAGTTGAGCTTTAATCTCCATGAGCTCCAGTGTTTGAGTGATGGGAAAAGCCCATTGAGAGCCCCTAATGATTGCTGCAACTTTTGAGTCTCTAAGAAGCCCAGAATCATAAAAGATCCTGGTGCCAAATTTGTCAGCCAAAGGCCCCAAAGGGTGCCAATTATCAAACCATAGGGATGTGGACTTGCCATTACCTATGGACATTTTGAGGAGATCTGGGCTAAACCGAGTACCTATTCTGGGTTTCTCTGTTTGAAATCAAATCAAACTCACGGTGGGGGCGACCTTCTTTCAACAAAGGGGATCTGAACCGAATAGCTGGTCTTCATCTTCTATTCGGGTTCTCTCTCCTTCTAGATCTGCTATGGAGCAGATTCAAGTCAAAAAACCCATCGGTGTGGATTGCTCCTGCGCCTCAAGCCGGTATGACGAGGGGTAGGCTGCGGTGACAGGTCACTGAGGTATGAAACTTCACAAGGGGATCTAGAGACTGGTTCCTTACTCAACACCCAAGCCGGGATCTTGAAATCGGGTGAGCAACATACTTCATCTGGAAATTAAAAGGTGCAATTTTGAGATTTCTGAGCTCATGTCTTAAATTGATTAAATTGGTAGAACTTGATGAATAGCATTTGTTGTGGGCTGTTATGGAGGAGGTTAACCTCTAACCGGTTAGTTTTCCGGTCAAAATCCGGTGTAACTAGCCGCTGAAAATGGAACATAGTACAGCTGTTGGTTGGAATGTGGAATTGGAACGAACTGTGGATTTGGTATGACCCTTTTGGCCCGGTTCAGGCATGGGTTCCCAATGTGCAGATTTTGTGGAACAAATTGGAGCAAGTGCTTGTTGTTGGTTAGGGCAGCTTCACTAGGGGTCTACTGGCTTTTTTGGCCCGTGTGGCCACAGGGTACTTTTTAAGGCCCTCAACATGTGTTCTATTACCACAGGATGCATTTGGTAACAGCAACACAATAGTCTGATTACATACAAAAGACTTGAGTCTAGCTACACTGCTATTGGACTAGAGTACTCAACAATTGTTCTATCTCGGTTTGCTTAGTATACGGATTGTAATTCTTGATTGGGTTGACTGTCTTTGAAATTTGGATTGGGCATGTGGGAGCGGGCGACAGAGTAGGCATGTGTCCCACGAGATCTATGGGGGAGTTTCCTTGTGGGTACTGATTGCCGAAAATCTGAAACTCCTCGTTTGATTCGGACTTCGCTATGGTTGGCACTAGACAGACAGACATCCTATGTATTAGCCTACCATAAATGTGACCGACTTCGGAGCTATATACACGGATTGTACTACTTGTTTGGGATAGACTGTCTTTGGAATCTGAACTAGGCATGTGGGAGCAGGCGACTGAGTAGGCATGTGTCCCACGGATTCTAGAGGGGAGTCCCTTGTGTGTACTGATTGCCGGAAAGTCAGAGGCTCCTCGTTTGGTTCGGGTGCCATATTGTTGGTCCCATGAGAGTCGGTCATCCATTGTATTAGTTACCATAATTTGTGATTTTCTGAACATATCTTAACTCTGGATGGATGATGATATTGGAACTTGGTTACGAGATGTTGAGCGAAGGGTAGACTAGACGTGGTGCAGAACGCAGGGATGTATGGGAGGCTTCCTTTGTGTTTAGTGCTTGCTGAAATACTTGAGGCCCGTTTCCTCTCAATCGAGTTCTATATTGTGGTGCTCCATTGTTGAGATTGGAAACCAAAGATATATTTGGAAACTTTTATTGCAGTAAAGGGAGGAGTGTACCAAGAAGTATGCACGGTTCCTTATTTACCTTACTTATCCCTATCCTTGCGGGTTGTGCAAGGGCACCCTATCTTTTCCATCTCCGGCGGGATGTGTCGGAGTTTTATAATTTTCTATCTACTGCATGTTTGATCATTTTTACCTATGCTGGCGGGATGTGCCAGTACTTCTCATTTTCCCACCCCGGCGGATTGTGCCGGGAACCACGCATTTTTTCTTTTTCTTTTCTTTTTTTTTACTTTTCTTTCTTTTTCATTTTGTCCTCCCTGGGGTATGCCCCTTGTTGGCTGTACATTCGATTAACCCCTTTTAATTTCACACTAAATTACCCAAAAAAAAGTCCTTACTGCTGCTGTATTACCCATTTCTACTGTGATTCAACCTGTTTGTGTTACTCATTACTGCTGCTGCTGCATCATTGTCTGTTGATCTCATGGTGTCAAATCTTCATCTATGCTGCACTCATAGTGCTATTGTACATCCTGATTTTGGAAGTTTGAACTACACATGACAAGCTTCATGGACTCTTCTCCTATCATGTACATGACAAGCTTCAGATGCTGAATCTCAAATTTAATCATTTTGTTGTATGTTTCTTAATCATATTTTTAGAAGGTTAGGAAACATTCAATATACTTACTCTTAGATACTTGTAGCCAGTTGGCGTAGGTCTCCTATCTTTATATTGTTCTCTACTTTTTCCTTTCTTTTATTTTATTTTGTCCTCCTGGGGTATGCCCCATGTAGGCTGTAAATCCGGTTAGCCCCTTTTTATTTCAAGCTTATTTACCCAAAAAAAAAAAAAAAGATCATAAGATCATCAGCAAAACACACATTTATTAATTTTGTTTTATCACATTTCCAATGAAAATGGAAATTGGGATTCTAGGATTTTTTTTTTTTTTTTTGGATAACTTAGCTTGAAAATAAAAGGGGCTAACCGGATATACAACCTACAAGGGGCATACCCCAGGAGGACAAAACAAAACAAAAGGAAAAAAGAAAAGAAAAGAAAAGAAAAGAAAAGAAAAGAAAAAGTAGGCCAAACGGCACACATAACCAAGAGGGAAGGCCAACTGGCAACAAGGGAAATAGGGATAATCGACCTTAACAAGGATTATAACAAATAAATAACAACGTAAAGGATATACCAGCTATGGAAACTAAAAGAGTTTCTAAGCCATCTAGTAGAAGGGTCAGAAACTCTCCAAAAGAGATAGGAATGGTGTCACCATAGCTTTGAACCGTATGCTTGATCATGGGAAAGATGAACATACAGCATGATGCCTCCCTCTATGTTCCTTCGATCCGGGCTAAAATGATATGCAAGTCACGCCGAGGAGGACATCCCCCTCCACCTAGGCTATTCAACATCCCTAGGGACAGCCCCCCTAGGGTAAGCAAATGGGAAGGAACATGACAGCAGTAGAATGACAGTAGCAACAGTGTGAAACAGCGCTGTCCAAAAATTTGGAGTCACACAATACAGCAGCAGGATAGTATGGTACATGGCCATGCAGAAATTTTGGCATGACTGCTCGGTACAGTGGACAAATACCACAAAACAGCAGCTATAACAGCAGGCACAGAGGAATGGGTACCTACCAAGTGTAACAGTAACAGTCCATACCGAAACAAATTCAAGATGTGTATGACAGAACGGCAGCAACAACTTCTAACTGCATTCTATCTACTACAATATATACACAACACGATATGCACGTACATCCCGAGTGAGCATGCTGAGCAATAGACCGGACAACAGCATAATAGCAAACAGCAGTGGCAGATAGCAGACTCACAACCGCAAGATCAATACATCAGTAAAATTGAAAAATAGACAGCTAAGTCGTCTGTGCTACTGTTCGTGCAGTTCCAGTAATATAGAACAACACATCACAGCAATGAACATAACAACACTTCAACATTTGCAGATAAAAATGATAGGTCAAATGTTGGACCAATCAAGTATGCAGAGCCAATAGAGGTACCACAGAAGCACAGCAGCTCATGCAAGTATTCACACACTAATAACAACTGCAGTTCATGAAGTACAGATGTGCAACCTAAGTTTGAGGCTCACCCTTCATCTCCCTCAAACCCTTACCACTTCAATTCTCTCTCTAAAGGTCCCAACTCCCTCAACTAAACCTCTCCATTTGCCCCCACTAACTATTACCTCCACTCAAAAGGAAAATCAGTGGCTCAAGCACACAACTCACAAAGGTTTCACACTTATAAGTAGTTCACACAACTCAATTTCAGATCATCAAGAGTCAAGAACAGAAGGTCACTTATCAAGTATCAGCAAGAGAAGTAAGAGAATATACCATAATCAGGCCATCCTTCCATAATTAGGCTGCAACCTTGTGGTAAATATGCTATGATGCTGCATTGGTCACCTTCTGTGATTTTTGATATCCACCCTGTGAATCTAAAGGGCCTCCTGAATTCCTCCCTGCACAAGCCAACCACAGCAGCATAACAATAATATAGCACATCACAATCCAACAATTACAATATGGGAACCAAGTATTTCTCTACTATATAATTCAGCTTGGAACAAGATTCCACTGAGTCATGATGTTATCAGCCTGAGGACTATTGGTGATATTCCCCAATGACAGTAATCTGTGCCTTGCCTTATGACTGAGTGAATCTTATGCACAACAACTGAAGTTGAGCATGCAACATTTTGGAACTTACGAAAATTCCTCTCAATCCAAATGTGGTACACTGCTGTGGAAAATATTAATTTGATTAGCATCGTCTGAATACTTTTTTTTTGGGTAATTTAGCGTGAAATAAAAAGGAGGCAAAAGAATATACAGCCTACAAGGGGCATACCCCAGGAGGACAAAAAGAAACAAAAGAAAAGAAAAGAAAAGAAAAGAAAAGAAGATTAGGGACCAAAAGGCTACAATAAACACATGATTCTTCTTTGCTTGTAGAACAAACAGCTTCCATTTGGCTGGAAACACAGTGTGCTAGTTGCTGCCGTTTATTATTGAAGTTGGGAATCCTTGAAACATGAGACAAGTGCTTTATAGCTTAAACAAGACCCACCGCTGGGACACAAAGGGTACATCCAGAAAATTGGAAGGACTGCTCCTTCTCCATAGCTAGGCAAACATCAAGAATCTCTGAAAAATTTGGCAGCATTTTGTTTGAAAGTAGAGCATCCCAGCTGAACAATGAAAGTTCAGCACATATCACAACAAAACAGATCTTGAAATCAACCAACAATAGGAACCCAAGGGCTTGGAATGGGAGGACATCCCCCTCCCAGAAGGGAATTATACAGTGCCATGGGATAGCCCCCCATGGCTAGGCGAAACAAAAAACAAACAACACTGGATACATATCAATTTGTAGCTCTGAAATATTGAATTTCCAGAATATCACTGGACAGCAACACAAAATTTCCAGATTAAGCACCGGAAAGCACTGAATTACGAACAGCACCAGCCAGCTTAGTATCGGATTCCAAAATTTACAGAATTTCCAGAACAACGCTGGATAATTAGAACAGCAGTAAAGGCTAGAGAACGTAAAATCTCACAATTTCAGCAGCTCTGCCCAAGTGATGGCAGTCCACAACAAATCAGAATTTCAGATAAAAAAGTTCAGAATTTCCAAACATTATCTAGTAAAAGATCAGTTGATGCCTATTGGAATTCAGGTGATGTTAACAGCAGTAATCAGTGGTCCAATAGCATCAACTATTGCACTATACTTTACCCAAAAACTACTGCACTATTAAGGTAATGAGCACAACAGTAAACAGGGCCAACAACAGTAACCTAGAAATTAGGTGGCTCACCCTACAACTCCCTCAAAACCTCACACTTCTGATCACTCACTAAGGTCCAAAACTCCCTCACCTATTTCTCACCAAACTCCCCCACTAAATATTACCTCCCCTCTCAAAGAACTCAGGGGCTCAAAGCACACACTCACAAGGTCTCACAGATATGGTGGTGCACACAACTCAGAATTCTTACCAGTCAAGCTTGGTAGAGTATCCCAGCAAGTAATTCCACACATTTCAGAGATTAAGGATTAGGAAATACCTCCCTTACTAGTATGCTGGATGCTGCAATAGGTGGCTTTGTTATGCATAAAGACCTCCAATACCTGAACCAAAACAAAATCAAAGCATAGAGGGCCTGCATCAACTCAAGATAAGGAAGAATTAGTGCCATACTTATCAAATGAGATTCCATTTATCGAGCAGGTAATGATATTGAGGACCTTGTGGGAGGCCCTCCATGGACAACAATTTAAGCCTAACCATTGAATAAATCTTACTTACAACAATTGGGACTGGGCATGCAATATTTTGGAATTTGCGCAGATTCCTCTCCAACCATATGTGATACACTGAAGTTATAAAAATAAGTTTGGTTATAAGAGGTTTGATTGTTTTGCCCCTGATGGTTGTCATATGATCTATCCAGCAAGACCATGATTTGGCAGGCCATGAGACATTGATAAGATCAAGGACCTGGTCCCAAACCTGTGAAGTGTAAGGGCAATTAAAGAAGAGATGGTTGTGGCTCTCACTACCATTACAGAAGCTACAGCAAGAAGTAGACTTAGTACCAAAAGTGACTAATCTATCCTCAGTGTAAAGTCTGTTCTGGATGGCAACCCAAGATATGAAGCTACACTTAGGAATGTGTCCAGGGAACCAAATACACTTATGCCAAGGGACTTTGGGGAAGGGATTCCTAAGATTGTTCCATAGGGAGGAGATAGTAAACTCCCCATTGGTAGTAAGGGACCACATGGGGTGGTCATCCTTAGTACCAATAGGAAGGGATAGGAGGGAGAGCTTAGATTTGATCTCTATGAGCTCAATTTGCGTGACGGGAAAAGCCCATTGAGAGTCCTTAATGATTGCAGAGACCTTAGAGTCACAAGGAAGACCAGAATCATAGAAGATCCTAGGACCAAACTTACTTGCCAGAGGTCCTGAGGGGTGCCAGTTATCAAACCATAGAGATGAGGACTTACCATTACCAATGGCAATCTTGAGATGGGGGTGAATGATAGGTCTGAGAGCAAGGAGTTTCCTCCACACCCAAGAAGGGTCACTAGGCATTTTGACCTCCCAAAAACTTTTCTTTTTTAATAAATAAGATTTAACCCATTGGCACCACATAGATTGTTCCCCTCCAGAGATGAGGAACCATATGTGTTTAGCAACCGCAGCTTTATTCCATACTTGAATGGATTTAAAGCCCAATCCACCCTCTTGTTTAGGGGAGCACAAGTGTTCCCAAGACACCTTAGCACCAGATTTTTTCAGGTCAGGACCAGACCAGAGGAATGCTCTGAGGATGGCCTCAACCTCCTTGATGACTTTTTTGGGAAGTATAAAAAGGGATGACCAGTAGGTCTGCACGGAAAAGAGTACATTTTTAATTAATTGCACTCTTCTAGCATAAGTTAGGTCCCTATTGGTCCAAGATTTAGTTTTAGCTGTAATTCTTTCAACCATGGCCTTGCAATCCCCATGCTTAAGTTTGGAGGACAATAGAGGGACTCCAAGATATCTAACTGGCAAGGAGTCCTCATTAAAGCCAAGAATTTGGAGAATGTCCTTCCTGGTGGAGTGCTGGACTCCAGAGAAGAACACACTGCTTTTGCCAGGGCTAGGAGAGAGGCCTGATAAAGACTCAAATTCTTGGAGGGCTGTCTTAATGTGTGTGACAGAATTCAATTCACCTTTGCAGAAGATCATGAGATCATCTGCAAAGCATAAATTGATGATTTTAGTTTGGCTACATCTCCAATGAAATTGAAAGTCAGGAAGCATAGCTTTTTCTCTAAGAATGCAAGTCAGGACTTCCATGACAATTACAAAAAGGTAAGAAGAGAGAGGATCCCCTTGTCTAAGCCCTCTCTTGCCTTTTTTTTTTTTTTTGGGTAAATTAGCTTGAAATTAAAAAGGGTTAAGCGAATGTACAGCCTACAAGGGGCATACCCCAGGAAGGACAAAACAAAATAAAGAAAAGAGAAGAAAAAATTACGTACTCCCCGACACAACTCGTCGGAGTGGAAAATGCGAAACCAGCACAACCCGCTGAGATAGGGATACATAAGTTTAAAACAAAATTATTAAATTTGTGAGATGGGGACCATCCACACTTTGTTAAAATCTAAAGCACACTGCCATTGTTATAAGGGGTACAGCTGTACCCCTTGTTTTCCTTTTGTTTACGTGTAATAGGAATTGTAGCTGCCTTTACATGAAGTCAAAGGCATTTGGAAATTGGACCAACAAGCTTGCTGCAAGGCTACTGCTGTCCCGAATAGAGCCTACTAGCTGGGGTTTCAAAAGACGTGTGAAGGACCAAGATAAGGACCGTGGGACGAAAGACACAGCTGTCCCGAATGGACATATGCCTGTCCCGATGGACATGTGCTGTCCCAAATGGCCCCACTTTTCCGGCACAAAACCCTCCTTTTGCCACATGCAAAAACATAAGTGTGAGAGACACACTGATACGACTGCATTCACACTACACAAAGCAAATGTTGACCCATATGCCATGAAAGGCACATTATTTTATTGTCATGTGCCCATACTTAAGACAACCAAACTGCATAAAGCAAATGTAGACCCATGATGGCCGTGAAAATCAATGAAATATACCTTAATACCGTGAGTTCTTCAAAGATGTGTAGACGACAGCTTTGGAGAATTCAAGAGAGAGACCCACGCTACCTCAAAGAACCCAATTGACAACCAAGATCTCAAACGTAGCCCAGTCTCATTACATAAGGTGAGACTCACCCTTCATCACGAGCAGTTTGACCGGCGCCTAGCTGAGCCTTTTTTGCTCGCTGCCTCTCCGCTTTCCTAGATTTCCCAGTAGCTTGGGAGGCCGGTAGAAATGGAGAGTCAACACTAGTTGCAGTCAAAGAGCTGCTAGAATTGATTGTGCGGACAGCCGTTGGAGTGGATGGTCCGGCCGCCATAGTAGGGGTTATTATGCTAACTTCGGGTAACATATGAGAACTAGCCAAATATCCATCTGTTGGTAAGATATCTTCCAATGTTTCACTATCAACATTGTTGGGGATGAGAGCCATGCCAGGAGAGACTGAAGCCCGAGTTGGGGAAGCCACTCCTACAGGTCCCATTGGCTTAAGATTAACATCTGCAGGGGGAGATGAGGGTGGCACAGGCACGTTGCACTCATCACAGGACTTAGATTTGGAGGGGCTAGGAGTGATGGTTTTTGCACAACTAGACGAGAGGTGTCCAAACGCCTTGCACTCAGAGCATATGGGGGGAAGAAATTGGAATTCAACATGAACAACAACAGATTCTCCGTCTACTTGAATTTCAACTGAATCAGGAAGATCGTGTTGAGCATCAATTTCTATGCAAATTCTGGCAGATGAGATACGTTGTCTCTTTTCCGTAGCTTTGTCCACATGGATAGGCCTTCCAATAGTACTGGCTATACGGCTGAAACTATCTGTAGTCCAACACTCAAGGGGAAGATTGTGGAACCTAACCCAGGCTGGGATTCTTGAAGGGTGCTCAATAGAAAGGGGCATCAAACGATGCCAGTTCTTGAGAACAATATACCGACCAGAAAAGAACCAAGGGCCTCCTTCTAACACAGAGAAAATAGACTCCTGGTCCTTGAATTGAAAGTAGAACAATTCAGATTTATGTGTTTTCACAGAGATTAATCCAAATTCTTTCCATACCTAAACGCCGTAGAATGAACTAATGGAAAGTCCATCCTTCCATCTAGAAAATGGCCAACCAGGCAGTTTTTCCAAGTGATTTCATCCAGATGAGCCGCGTCTAGCTTGACCACAGCCTTCTTCTCTTGTTGAAGCTCTGGGAAGTGTTCAAGCTTCATAGATTTAGAGGGTCCTTGGGACCTGAACAGAGAGGCCCAATTTTTGGGTTTACTGTGAAGAGTATTTGGAGCACCTCCTTTTCCTTCTAAAGGAGGACGGGTATGGGTGTCCAAACCTTGAATCTCTTGCTCAAAATCTTGATGAAGCTTATGCGAAGGGCTGGGAGGTGACTCCTTGGTGCTATGAACGTCAACGAAATTCGTGAGATTTTCCATGGTGTCCAATTCCATCTCAGCCACAACTGGGTTGAGGATGGATGGGTTTGCATCTTGCACAGTCTTAAGAGACCTTGAAGCATAAAAACGTTCCACGTTGCTGTCGTGATCCTTTGTAAGGCGCTCCAGTTGAACCTTCCAATTAGAGCGAACTTCTGGAGAAGCTGTTTTGGAAGATTTCACGTATGAGTCGATTAAACCCAATAGACGTTTCTCATGAGTTTTGATCTCCAATTCATCGGCAAAGATGAAGGTATTGTCCGTCATGGTAGTATATAGAGGAATTCTAGAGAGAAGTTGGAGCTTCTCACTCTAATGAAGGCCCATTTTTTATTTGTCCCTCTCTTGCCTTTGATATAACCAGTGGACTCCCCATTGATATTTAAGGAATAATTGGCAGTGGTAACACATGTATGAAGCCAATTAATCATTCTCGGGTGAAAATTCATGCATTTAGGACATCCCACAGAAAATTCCAATTTACATTATCATACGCTTTCATGATGTCAACTTTCATGGCGCATCTAGGAGAGGGAGATGATTTATGGTACCCTCTCATAATTTCTTGGGTAAGGAAGATGTTATCAGCTATTCTCCTACCCTTGACAAACCCAGATTGTACACAATCAATGAGAGAGGGAAGGGCAGATTGCAGCCTCTTAGCTAAGATCCTTGCTATGCTCTTGTAAATGATGTTACAACAAGAGATTGGCCTATAATCACTAACCTTGGAGGGGTTAGGAATCTTTGGAACAAGTGCAACAATGGTGGCATTGGCCTTAGCAAGTAGCTTGCCAGACTTAAAGAAATTCCTCACAGCTGCAGTAATGTCATGGCCAATGATAGGCCAAGCCTTGTGGAAAAAATTTGCATTAAATCCATCAGGGCCAGGAGCTTTCTGTGGGTTAAGCTCCAAGACAGTGCTCTTGATTTCAGTGTCTGTGATTTCTTGAACCATAGACAAACATTGTTCATCAGTCAGCTTTTTATTAATTAACTGTCTAATTCTCTCAAGACCATTATAATGGGAATCATGTGGTTTGCCAAGCAGGTTATTGTAATAAGTGACAAAGGAGTCTTTTATTGTTGCCATATCATGTGTAACAGTTGAGCCATCAAGGACAAGGCTAGTAATCTTGCTTCTGTTCCTATTGTTGTTAACTGATTTGAAGAAGAATGAGGTACATTGGTCCCCTAACTTTAACCACTGGATTCTAGATTTTTGTCTAGCAAGGCCTTCCTCAGCTCTAGAAAGAGTGAGAAACTCCTTGAAGACATCTCTCTCCTCAATTTGAATGGCAGTGGTTGGATTATTGCTCAATTGCCCCTGGATTGTTTCTAGATGAGCCTTAGATTTAAGAACTCTATCAGAGATATCACTAAACTCCTTAATGTTCAGTTTTTTTAGCTCAACCTGGAGCAACTTAAATCTCTCATAAACACAGTACATTGGATTACCCAGAATAAAAGTTCTCCAAACTTTTTGAACAGTTGGGAGAAATAATGGATGGTCTGCCAGAAAATTGAAAAATCTAAAGGGTTTGGGAGATGATCTTGGCACAGGTGTGATGTAAACCATAGCAGGGGAGTGGTCAGATATCCCAGGAGTTGGGAAAAAGGCAGAGGAAGAAGGATAAGCTTTAATCCAATCTTCATTGGCTAAAACCCTATCAATCTTGGAGGAGATGTGATTAGGGGGAAGCTGCCTGTTAGACCAAGTTAGATGACACCCTGTGAATCTCAAATCCTCAAGCCCACAGGTGTACAAGCAATTGTTGAAGTCATCAACATGGGGAGGGCAAAGTGGGGTACCCCCAAATTTCTCTGAGGGAGATCTAATGACATTGAAATCCCCTAAAACAACCCAAGGGATTGGCTTCAAGAGAGTCAATAGATTACTCCAAAGGACTTGTCTCTCTAGATGATCATTGGACCCATATATAAAAGTAGCATGGAACACATATCCATTCTGCAACTCATTAATTTCACAATGAAGATGCTGGCTGGACATTCCTAGTACTTAGACAGATAAAAGGAGAGGGTCCCAACAAACCACAATTCTCCCAGAAGGGGAGGGGACACTATTGTGAACAAACTGCCATTGGGGGCAGATGAAGTTCATGATTCTTTTGATATTGGGCTCTTTAATCTTATGTTCCAGTAGACCAAACAGGGACAATTTATTATTAAGCAAAAAGGTTTTAGCTGCCTTTTGTTTAAGAGGGTCATTAAGCCCACGCAAGTTCCAAAATCCAAGACAAACACAAGAACCAGTCATGAAGTTATTTAACAAAACAGGCATAATATGGAAAGAATAGTAATATAGCCTTATCAAAAGAAAAGGGGATTAGGTACTGCCCTTATTAAGGAGTTTGCGCTCCTTTTTCAGCCTCTTTTTCCTGGAGCTACTGGATTCCTGAAATCCTTGTCTTCCTGGAACAATGAGTTTGGCCCCTGATTTGGTGTTAAGCTGAGGAGGTAGCTGCTCCTTGGCCTTATCCGGAGAGGAGGATTCTTTCACCTCTTCATCAAGAATTAGGATCTCCTCATCTATGGCCTCAGAATCATCAGAAGAATGACTTTGAGTGCCTGATGGTTTAGAGCTGGTAAGGGGTGACTGTGATTTTGGGGTGAAGGAGGAAGAAGAGACTGAAGCTATGTTGTTGACAAGGCTTGTGCTAGGAGGGGAGTTGGTTGGTTCTGATCCACTGGAAGGCACCAGAGTGATCTCTGTTCCAGGCTGGGTTACGGTTTGCTGTGACAGGTTGATCGAGGGGAAAGTAACCTGATTCACCAGCTCTGGCAAGGAGCTAGGATCTGGATCTGAATCTTGCTTGTCGCTCCTCAATTTTGTGAAAGTTTGCTTCCCTTTACCCACCACAATCCATTCTTCCCCATTGTTGGTTGGTTTGGGGGCAAATTTAGGACTACAAGTATGGCCAAATACCTTGCAGTTCTCGCACTTTGGGGGAAGCCATTGATACTCTACCCCAATCATTATAGAGTCAGAGTTGACCGAAATGGTGATATCACTTGGAAGTTCATCCTCTGCGTTAATCTCGACACAAACACGTGCGAAGTCCAGTCGTCTCTTATTTGCAGTGGCTTCATCCACATGGATGGGTTTGCCGATTGCACTTGCTATCTTGCTGAACCCAACGTGCGTCCAAAATTCCAGTGGTAGTCTATGTAGCTTTATCCACACAGGAATGGTGGAGGGGTGAATTTTACCTGGAGCCAACATCCTCTTCCATTCCTTCAAAACGAGGTACCTGCGGGAGAAGAAGTACGGCCCCCCTTGGAGCACCGCCAGCTTGGACGCTTCATCTTCAAACTCGAACAAGTAGCAAGAGCCTAACTGTTTAACAGAAAACTTGCCATGGTCTTTCCATACTGCACGAGCAGTGGCAGAGAGAAGGGGTAATGGCATATTCCCATCCAGAAAATGCCCCACTAGACAGTGCATACCTATTCCGTCGTCTAGCTGGGTTTCATCAAAACTAACATGAGCATCCTTCCCTTTTTGAAACTCTGGGTAGTGCCCTAACCTCATCGACTTAGATGGAGCTTGAGCTTTGAAGAGGGCAGACCAGTTTTTTGCTTGGGGAGCTTGAGGTGGGACTTTAGCATTCCCAAATGTCTTGGACTCTGGTGCATGAGTTGGCTCCTTTGCATCCGGAACTGAGACAAAGTCCCCTTCAATATCAAAGGTAGATGGTAATTCTGTTCCTGCTTCTTGCAGTTGAATGAGGTGCTCCTTGAATTTTGAGAAACTTACATTAATTCCTGAACTGACCATCTCCCCTTCGATAGAGTTAACTAGAGAGGTCAGACGATTTGCTCTGTCCATTCTATCCCCCTCCTCTTGAAATACTCTCTGTAGTATACGAGATGGACTAGATACTGATTTCGAGGGGCTATGAGGACCAGACATGAGGTCATTTGTGTGAACTCGTTGGGACCCATCGATGGGTGAAGAAAGTGACTCTGGGACAAGGGGTTTGCTGTTGAAATTAGGGTTTTTAGAATTAGGGCTTACTGGACGATCAGAGTTGTGGATTGGGAGATTTTGATTGAGCAGATTGTGGGATGGAGAGAGTTTGGTGGGGGTAATGTATTTAGTGGCTGAAGTTCCTGGGTTGTTAAGGACTGAGTTAGGGTTTGCGATTTGTTGTGAGAGGATGGTAGGGTTGTTCGATCTAGGGCTAGATCTTTGTGGGTGCACATTGGTTTGACCAAACTGAAGTTTCGGTGAATATTGAGGAGTACCTGCATCATCAGGTGAGTTGCTAACATAGGGGCATAGATCGAAGCATTGTGGGACGGTGGCCATCGAACCCATTATTTCTGAAGATCCCTTAGAACACGGACTGATTTGAGGTTGTGTAACCCTTCTTTGCTTCTTGCGGAGCTCCTGAGAATCGACTGCTCGCATCCCCAAACCTTCGGCCATGGAGATCGAGCAACCCTCCGAATCTAGGGTTTCAAGTTAGATCGCAAGAATCGCCCGAAATCGCCAGAGAGGAGATGATGATGACGTCATTTTAATGATTGTTTTTTGGGATGTCCTTCTTTGTCTGAATACTTTTGCCTTTGATTGTTGCTAGAAGAGCAATCCAGTTAGTCCAAGATCTAGAGGGCCAATGGACATTGATCTTAGCAAGCAGCTGAGTCCATACTTGGAAGGTAAATGGACAATTAAAGAACAAGTGATCATGACTCTCACTACTAGGGCAGAAACTGCAACTAGAGTGAGACTTTGTGCCAAACAAGACCAATCTGTCTTCAGTGTATAGTCTTTCCTGAATGGCAATCCAAGTAATAAAACTACACTTAGGAATGTGACCAGAAAACCAGACACAATGTACCATGGAGAGATTTCACAGTGAAGTCTCCATTAGCAGTGAGAGACCACTTGTGGAGATCACCCATATTAGCAACAAGCTCAGGGAAATTAATGAGACTTGTTCTAACCTCATTAATTTCCCTGGTCTGTGTGACAGGGAGAGCCCATTTGGATTCTCTTATAATTGAGGAGACCTTAGCATGCTTGGGAAGGCCAATGTCATAAATGATCCTTTCACCAAATCTAACAGCCAGGGGCCCCAGAGGATGCCAGTTATCATACCAAAGGGAGGTGTTGTGACCATTGCCAATGATAATTTTGATGAAAGGAAGGACAGTAGTCCTAAGGTTGAGGAGCTTCCTCCAAACCCAAGTGGGACTGCTAGGTATTTTAAGCTGCCAAAAGTTCTTGTCCTTGATTAAGTAGGACTTAACCCATTGACACCACATTGACTATTCACCTCCTGAGATAATAAACCATATGTGTTTGGTGATGGCAGCCTTGTTCCACACTTGCATTGATTTGAAACCAAGACCTCCTTCCTCCTTGGGAGAACTTAAGGTGCTCCCAAGACACTTTGGCTCACACACCCAGAGGTTGCCCCAGTGGTTAGGGCGAGTGCCTGACTTTAGGGGTAGTCTCTTTGGTCAGGTGTTCGATTCCCCACAGGGTGAGTACCTATGCTAAGCGGGGGACCGTGACTGGTGTGGGTTGCGCCAGCTCCCTCCGAGGTTTGGGTCGAGCAGTGGGTCCAATTAGTGGCCTATTGTAGGGCTGTTCCTCGGTTATCAAAAAAAAAAAAAAAAAGACACTTTGGCTCTAGATTTCTTGAGGTCAGGGCCAGACCAGATAAAGGCTCTCAATACTGACTCTACCTCCTTGATGACTTTTTTGGGCAGCATGAACAGAGAGGACCAGTATGTTTGCATGGAGAACAATACATTTTTAATCAATTGCACTCTCCCAGCATAGGTCAAATCCCTATTAGTCCAGGACTTAGTTTTAGAAATTATTTCATCCACCATAGGTTTACAATCCAAGTGGGTTAGTTTGGTGGAAAGAAGGGGCACACCAAGGTATCTCACAGGCAGATATCCTTCAGTAAAGCCAAGTACACTCAATATATTTCTCCTAGTAGATGTGTCCACACCAGAGAAAAAGATGTGACTTTTTGCAGGGTTGGGCTTCAATCCAGATAATGATTCAAATTCAATAAGAGAGTTCTGAATGTGTTGGACAGATCCAACATCCCCTTTGCAGAAGATCATAAGATCATCAGCAAAACACAAATTAATGATTTTGTTTTGACTACATTTCCAATGAAAATGGAAATCAGGTAATAAGGACTTTTCTCTTAAAATGCAGGTGAGAACTTCCATGACCATCACAAAGAGATAAGAGGAAAGAGGATCACCTTGTCTAAGTCCCCTCTTCCCATTAATGAGCCCAGCATTTTCTCCATTGATGTTCAATGTGTAATTTGCAGTGGTCACACAAGCTTGCAAACCACTTGATCATTGTGGGATGTACATTCATGCTAGAAAGGACATCCCAAAGGAAGTCCCATCTCACATTGTCATATGCTTTCATAATGTCCACTTTCATAGCACACTTGGGTGTAGAAGTGGACTTATGATAGCCATGCATGAGTTCTTGAGTTAGGAAAATATTGTCTGCAATCCTCCTTCCCTTCACAAATCCTGATTGAACAGGATCAATGAGGGAAGGGAGGGCAACTTGCAATCTCCTAGCAAGAATTATCGCAATGCACTTATAGGTTGTATTACAACAGGAGATGGGTCTATAATCACCCACCTTAGATGGGTTGGGGATCTTAGGGACAAGAGCTACCACTGTAGCATTGGCTTCTTTCAACAATTGACCCGACCTAAAGAAGTTCTTAATTGCTGTTGTAATTTCATAACCTATGACAGGCCATGCTTTTTGAAAGAAACCAGCATTAAAACCATCAGGACCAGGAGCTTTTTGAGGGTTCATACTCCAAAAGGTATCTTTAATCTCAGAATCTGTGACATCATGAACCATACTCAAGCTTTGATCATCTGTTAATCTTCTCTAAATTAATTCCTTACTCTATTAGTACCTTCATAGTGAGAACTATGGGGAGTTCCCAAAAGGTCCTTATAGAAGTTAACAAAAGTAGATTTAATCTTATCCGTGTCCTGAGTAGATGTGGAATCACTAAGGGCAATTCTGGTTATCATGCTTCTGTTTCTATTATTGCTAACAGACTTGAAAAAAAAAAGAGGTGCATTGATCACCAAGTTTAAGCCATTGGACTCTAGATTTTGCTTAGCCAAACTCTCCTCAACCCTGGACAAGGTGAGATACTGTTTAAAGACAGCTTTTTCTTCAGCTTGAGTGGTAGGATTGTTAGGGTCAGAACCCAATTCTTTTTGCAAATCATCAAGCTGAAGTTTGACACTTTTCACACTATCGGAAATGACACTATATTCTTTAGTGTTGAGCTTTTTGAACTCAACCTGGAGAAATCTCAGTTTCTTAGTGATGCAGAACATGGGATTACCAATGACAATGGTTCTCCAAACTCTCTGAACAGTGGGAAGAAACTGAGGGTGATCAGCAAAGAAGTCAAAAAACCGAAAAGGTTTAGGACTGGGTCTTGGGCATGGGGAAAGACTCACCGTAGCAGGTGAGTGATTAGACACCCCAGGAGTAGGGAAGAAAGCACTGGAATATGGAAAGAGTTTCATCCGGCTTTCATTAACCAAGACCCTATCAATGTTGGTAGAAATATGATTGGGTGGGTCTTGTCGAGGTCCAGGTATAGAAACACCCAGAGAACCTGAGATCATCAAGTTCACAAGAGTACAGACTCCTATTAAAATCATCCATGTGGGGTGGCCAAAAAGATGAGCCACCATATTTCTCCCTAGGAGATCTTATAGCATTGAAATCTCCAAGAGTAATCCAAGGAGAATTGGTTGTAAGATTGATAAGGTTACTCCAAAGATCTTGCCTATCAACATGTTCATTGGCCCCATAGACAAAAGTAGCGGAAAACGTTACCCCAGAATGGATATCATGGACCTCACAATGTATGTATTGACTGGTCTTGCTCAATACATTAACATCAAAATTGTGAGGATCCCAACACACTAAAATCCTACCAAAGGGGGCAAGATCATAATTGTGTACATAGTGCCATTGTGGACAAATGAAGTTTAATATTCTAAACTGATAGGTTCATACTTGACAAGGAAGGGTTGAGAGCTTCTCTCTCTAGAATCTAGAGAGAGAATGCACTCCCCTCTCCTCCTCTCATAATTTTTACACAAAAAAACTCCAAACAATCTGTTTGGTTTTACATTTCCCAGTATAGATTCCTAAAATGGGTCTGATCCAGAGTTCAATGGGGTTCATTTTGCCCAAGTTCGTCATGGGGTTACAACCACAGGGGGATCTGGTTCGTTGGCCTTTCCACTTTCCAGGTGACCCAGATTCTTCACATCAAAACTCCACACCTGATGGTGATGGAGCATTACATTCTCATCTTGCATAAAATGGCTCATCACCTGTTTGAAGTGGAGATGCTCTACCCATTCAAGAACCTATTGAGTATCTCTCTCAAATCAGTTCTCCATTCTCGCTAAGTGAAGTTGGTGTCACGGCGGTGGGAACACTTCCCGTATGGTTTCTGATTTGCTGAGGTATTTCAATGCTCATTCTTGTGGGGTGGTCGATTCTTCTCTTTGAACTACAGATGAGTTCATAGTGCAAGATGGGGAGTATTCAAATCAAATATGGGATTCTCGGACTGGGCTTTCCAGCTCGTCCAACTCTACAGACCATGACTGAGGTAGAATTTCATTCGTGTATTCCATTTTCATTCTAGACCGAATGATGAAGCTTGGGGAAGGAGAGAATGAATCTCACTCTCTCTTGAGAGACTGGGCAAAAACTTGGTGGTTTAGTCAAACTGTTGGCTGGTCAATGGTTTTTCATAAAGCTATTATTGAGTGGTGCACTGCTGTAAGCATATAATATTCAGATTTTGAGAGTAGTAATTTGATTACCTATGGGGCCCTCAGCTGTCCCATTCGTTGCATCATTATACGCAATTGCCGTGTAAAAGGCTGAGAAACCAGCTGTAGTAATTACCCAAAAAAAACCAGCTGTAGTGGAACATTTTCGGGTGAAACATTTTTCGGGTGAAACTTGGGGCAAGTGGAGCCAGCTGTGCGACTTCTGAAGCACAAGTTCCTTGGGGATTGATGGGATTTCACGTGTGAACTACCCCAATTTCAAATTGCAACAGTGAGCCCTTGGGCCCACATCTCGGTTTACATTTTAAAAGGCTAGATAAATGTTGCTGCTAGTACATTTTAAAAGCAATCCTTGGTTCTGGTAATGACAGCAACGTACCGGTGCATGGGCGCTTGTGCAAGATTTGATCGATCAAAGCATTGAAGTTCAAAGCATAGTTATATTTCTAAAAGCACATGGGTGCTTGTGCAATTTGCACCGAAAAGTGGCCTTCGGCCAGCTATATTTCACGCTATAGCCGTATTTCACGGCTAAGGACATTATTTTCACATGTGTGAGAGAGTGGGACCAGATCTCACCAAAATGTGCATGGGTTGTTTTTTATTAATGGTTTTATTTACTGCATTACGCTTATTATACCTATCCCATCCGGTTGTGCTGGATTTTCTATTTTCCCACCCCGTCGGGTTGTGTCGGGGAGTACGCAATTTTTCTTTTCTTTTCTTTATTTTTATTTTGTCCTCCCTGGGGTATGCCCCTTGTAGGCTGTACATTCGCTTAACCCCTTTTAATTTCAAGCTGAATTACCCAAAAAAAAAAGTTTAATATTCTCTTAGCATTAACAGAGAAAATGTATCCTTGACCTGCAAAACCATTTCATCCAATCCTTCCCTCTACACTTGTGCCGACTTAGGGTTGCAGTCGCCTGGGGGGGGAGATGCCCCTTCCTCCTCCCCCCGGGCTCTCTCTCTCTCTCTCTCTCTCTCTCTCTCTCTTTTACTCGATTGCAGGTCGTGTAAATCTCTAATCCACCCAAATATACAACGCTACATAAGGGTTCTGGGGGAAGCTTTGCTCAGAAACCCAGATGGGTTTCATGGTGGGCCACGAGTCCTTGCAGTCACGAGTTCAAGCCGTCCTTGCGGTCACGAGTTCAGGCCGTCAAACCCATGTCATCTCAACTCAGATCTGGCAGGTCTCATCTTCAATCGGGGTCCTCATCTTGTTTGATGGTTCCGTACAAATACCAAGTTGGGGTTTATCGTGTTCCAGCAGAGGTGTTCACACGGTTAAACCCAACAAACAACTAAACCCAAATGGGTTTCACATGATTCCAGTTCGGTCAAGGGTCAACAACTCAAATCTGGAATTTCTGGGTTTTGCATCTCAGGTAACTTCGAATCCATTGGAGATTAATCCATAATAGTTGATTTTGGAGGATTATGTGGTTTCTTGGCTACAGATCTGGGTTCTGTTATTATGTCTCTGTTTGTTCTTCAACATTAAATCATACTAGTATCAGAGATGCACTGGTTTTTGAATCCCATTTGTGTAGAAGGGCTGGTTTTCCGAATCCCATTTGGGGAAGAAGGGAGAGTGGGACCCACGTTTCTTTTGAGACTGGGAATTGTCAAAAAGAGCTTTGTTAAAAAGCTAATGGACTACAGCTGTACACAGTACCGTTTGTGGCTGGGCTTAACGCATGCACATGGTTTACTAGTGATTATGGGGCAGCAAATGTACTCCACCTGCCAAGGGCGAAACATAGGAAAGCTAACAAAACCCAAACTTCAAAGGCTGATCAGCAAAGGTTGAGAGCTTCTCTCTCTAAGATTGAGAGAGAATGCACTCCCTTTTCACCATTTTTTTTCCATCTCGCCCAATCAATCTGATTGTGGCTTATACCAATTACCACCACCACTCAATACATCTCATCACTTTCGTCTCTCTTTCAAGATCCAATCCAGGTTTTTTTTTTGGGTAATTTAGCTTGAAATTAAAAGAGGTTAAGCGAATGTACACCCTACAAGGGGCATACCCCAGGAAGGACAAAACAAAATAAAAAAGGAAAGAAAAATTGCGTACCCCCGGCACAACCGCCGGGGGAATATGAAATCCAGCACAACCCACTGGCATAGGGATACATATGATTTAAAATAAAATTAAAATTTGTGAGATGAAGATCACCCTCACGTGAAGTCAATTGTTAGTCCACTCCCTGGAGTAAACTCTTACATGCATGGAAGATGAAAATGCGGGCATCTCCCATAGCTGGCCTTACGCCAGAAATTGAGACTTCCATAAATTTGATTTTGGGAGCACCAGCCACCCACTTCATCCAATTCGAAGGTTTGCGGTCTAGTAACCTACAAAATGGAGCCCAAGCTCTGTGTTCTCAAGGGATCTCACCACTGGGTCTTCCGTTCATGGCGGTCAAGTTCTTTTAGTTAGACCAAATTGCTGGTTCAGACATGGAGTACACCTTCTTGTTCGAACACCATCCTCCAGATAGAGCTTCACACAGTTACAATCGAGATCTGGGGTTCATTTTTCGGGTATGGGCGACAACTTTACAACTCAGTTCTCCCCGTTAAGTGTCGATGGTGTCACGGCGGTGGAGGTCATACCACCATGGGTTCTGGATGATAAGGTGAGCCTATATTTGAAGTTAGTCCTCATTTCTTATACGACTGTTATGGAGTGATATCCTGGTAATATACAATACCCAAATCGACGTACCCAAAATCGTAAGCATGAGTTTTTTTTCTCTTGTTTATTTCAAGCTATATCAGATTATTGAGCCAGAGTTTGCCTGAGTTGCTGAACCGATTGAACTCAGTTCGGCCTGAGTTTGTTTAGTTTTTTGTTATTCACGTTCTTGTTGGAGAAGAAGAAAAATGGGGTCCACGCCTCTTGCAAATTTGCTGTGGTTTGTCTATTACCTAGTGTGTGCTAACTTTGCACCGAGAATCATGTATATTGTCAGGGGTTTTGGCGAATTTTTGTCCAAATTGGTGCCAGTTGTGCGTGATATGAGTTGTGCATGATTTGCTTGGTTCAATTTTAGGAATTTTTCAGCAACATGTTCTGGTTGGTTTTCCGACCAAACTCCGGTGATTAGTGCATCAAAGAAGATGAACAGTACAAAATGGGTGGTTGGCTTCTCGGGCAAGTGCACCGCTTGGCTTCTCGGGCAGCTGTACTGCATGGTTTCTTGAGCCATTACATTGGGTATAGTGAAGGACCCTTGGTTCCACCGATTTTGGAGCTCTAAGACTTTCAATCTGTAGGCTTTTGTGGGCCCACGCTCAATTCAAACTTTGTTTCAAGTCAGAGACAGCTGTGATTAAATCACTTTCAACGTAATGGACATAGGTGGCCACTATGGTAACCTTTGTCTGAACTTATCCCAAGGACCAATCCTTTTGGTCAACCCGAGAACAACAGGTCCATTAGGGACCACGCATGTCACCAGCCTTTTTCGGTGGAAAGTCTCAATTCAACATTAGCAAAGTTATTTTTTTATCCCTATCCTAGCGGGTTGTGCTAGGACCACCAAAATTCCCACCCCGGCGGGTTGTGCTGGGGACCATGCACTTTTTTCTTTCTTTTTTTCTTTTTTATTTTTGTTTTGTCCTCCCTGGGGTATGCCCCTTGTAAGCTGTATATTCGCTTAATCCCTTTTAATTTCACGCTAAATTACCCAAAAAAAAAAAAAATGTACTCCACCTCTGGGTGGGACTAGAAAGTCAATGGGTTTTCAAAAAGTAACTCAAATGTGGTCCACATGTACCGCATGAACTCATTTTCAAAAACAATGGGCCGTGTATGGGTAATTCCAGTCAGTGGGCCGAGTAGGTAATCTTTGCACTGCACCTTATATTTCCAGTAATTACTACAATCATATGGGTTGGGCCACGAGCTTGGCCTTTCTTTATGTACCATAATGCTCACATCTAGCAGTCCAAATTGTTGGCCAAGGAATTGGTGTTTTGGACTCTATTTTTTAAACAAATTGGATTTAATCTAATTTCATGGTTCTATTTCGGTGTGCTAATACTCGGATTGTTCTCCCAGTATGGGTTTGACTAACTTTGTTACTTGGATTAAGTTGTTGGGTCTGAGGTTTATCACAATTGGTTTGAGTGACTTTGTTGTTGAACCCATGAGGGCCAGTCATTCTATGTATTTGCTAACCATAATGTGACTGACTTCGGAGTGCTAAATACACGGATTGTTCTTCTTGTTTGGGATAGATTGACCCACTGGACTGTTCTCGACCCATTATTTGTGGATGTATGTTGACCTTGGATCTTGGATCACGGTGTTAGGAGCGAGTGGTGTAGTAAGCATGTGTTCAGTATAGGGTTCTTCGGGGACAGTTCCCTTAGGTTTTATTGCATGCCGAACAGCCAGAGGCTTATCACACTTGTTTCGAGGTTCTCTGTTATTATTGTTTCCACAATTGAGGGTCAGTTGGTTCGTCCAGTGGGTTAACTTACACATTTATGGATCTATTTTCTCCTGTTGGAAACTTTGGAGGGACGTTGAGTTTGGAGCTTGGACTATGATGTTTGGAGCGAGTGGCGGACTAGGCATGTGTTCAGTGTATGGGTTCTATGGGAGGGTACCCGTGGTTTTATTGCTTGCCGAACGACCTGAGGCTTATCTCATTTGGTCTGAGCTGCTCTGCATTTGTTGTCTCCATTGTTATAGGGGGTACTTTTATGTTACCGTATGTGGAGGATGACGGACGAGATAGTTGCACCTTGTGGTTGATTGTGTGTGTTCAGGGTCCGAGGGCGGAGATCACCGATGGATGTTGCATAGTGGTGGCCTTAGTTTCTCTGGTCTGGGAGGTATCTTCTAGGGCTGACTCTGTCTATCACGATCTTTAGCTTGACTAGGGATTCCACCTGTCCTTAGTCCTATCCTTGTCTATTTGATATCACTGCGGGATACTCTTACTTTGGATTGGACCTCATCTGCAACCAATATGGACAGTCACCGGAAACAAAGGAAGCCTGATGTCTTGGGAGCCTAGACTATGATGTTTGGAGCGAGTAGCAAACTAGGCATGTGTTCAGTGTAAGGGTTCTATGGGAGGGTTCCCTTGGGTATATTTGCTTGCCGAACTGCTAGAGGCTTATCACATTTGGTCCGGGTTGCTCAGCTATTGTTGTTTCCACTGTTGAGGGTTGGTTGTTCCATATATATCACCACTTAGATATGGCTATTCTGCATGTCCGTGCTCATGTCCCTGATGCCGCTCTTTCCTTTGGGATAGCTAGGCTAATAGGACTCGAGCACGGACTAACTCACATTTCATACGGTGGGGCCTCTTCTTGGACCCACAATATGGTATCCAATTGTGCGCATGTTTTTGATATTATCCTAGCCTTGCAGGTTGTGCATGGCATTAAAACAATTATCTGCTACGTTTATTGCATTTTGCTTATTTACACCTATGCCAGCGGGATGTGTCAGTACTTCTTATTTTCCCACCCTGGCGGGTTGTGCCAGGACCACGCACTTTTCTTTTCTTTTCTTTTTTAATTTTGTCCTTCCTGGGGTATGCCCCTTGTAGGCTGTACATTCGCTTAACCTCTTTTAATTTCACGCTAATTTACAAAAAAAAAAAAAAAAAAAAAAACTTCTTTAACCTTGTGCTCTAGTAGTCCAATCAAAGACAACTTGTTATTACAAATGAACTATTTGGCTTCCTTTTGTTTAAGAGGGTCGTTAAGACCACGCAGATTCCAAAACCCAAAATTAAAAGCTTTGTTCATCATAACTTATTGGAAGAAAACTAAACTATATAGCAGAGAATAGGAAGTATTTGAATGCTATCAAAAGAGAAGGGAGTAAGAGTTACCGCCCTTTCATGTGAGGAAGAGCCTTCTGATTGCTTCTCCCTTTTTTCTTCTTCTTGTTGGATACTACCCTGGGATTTTTCCTTGAGCAATTGGGTAAGTACTTCCATAACAATGACAAAGAGGTAAGAAGATGTTTACCCAAAAAAGAGAGGTAAGAAGACAAGGGATCACCTTGCCTCAAACCTTTCTTACCCATGATATAGCTAGTGGACTCTCCATTAATGCTTAAGGAGTAATTGGCTGTGGAAATACATGCCTTGATCCAAATGATCATCTGAGGGTGGAAATGTATGGAGGTGGTGTGCCATGAGTTGGAGTCTAATGTTCTGCATGCCCATGTATTGTAACAAAAGGTGGCTATAACCAAGTCCCCTTGCTGCCGTCAACAACAGCTTTCATCCATTCACAGTACAAGAGTTGTGTTCCCATTCAAAGTCCAAGGGTTGCCTTATCAATCGTGCTATTTTGCGTGTTTCTCCGCTCTCTTTCCAAGATGGTCTAGAAACACCTAGAGTAATTTAAGTTATATGTTTGCATTTAGTTATCCCTCCCCAAATGTTGCCAATGTGGCCATCCCTTTAAATTTCCTTTTTTCTTTGCTTTCCTTTTCTTTTCTTTTGTCCTCCCTGGGGTATGCCCCTTGTAGGCTGTATATTCTGTTGTCTTCTTTTTATTTCAAGCTTATTTATCCAAAAAAAAAAAAAAAAATGTATGGAGGTCAGTGCTGCCCACAAAAAGTCCCAGTTAACATTATCATAGGCTTTCATGATATCTACCTTCAAGGCACACTTAGGAGATGGAGAGCTCTTGTGATAGCCTCTCATAATCTCTTGAGTGAGAAAGATATTGTCAGCAATTCTTCTCCCTTTCACGAATCCAGATTGAACAGGATCAATGAGATGAGGGAGGACAGCTGGAATCCTTTTCGCAAGGAGCTTGGCAATGCATTTGCATATAGTGTTACAACATGATATGGGTCTAAAATCTCCCACCTTGGTAGGATTTGGAACCTTAGGAACAAGGGCAACACTTGTGGAATTGGCCTTAGTGAGGAGCTTTCCAGCTCTGAAGAAATTTCTCACAGCAGAGGTAACCTCATTACCAACAACACTCCATGATTTCTGAAAGAAACCAGCATTGTACCCATCAGGGCCAGGAGCTTTATTGGGATTGAGTGACATGATGGTTTCTTTGATCTCCAAATTGGAGATCTCAGAAATCATGGCATCTCTTTGAGAGTCCAAAAGTCTGATAGCTACCAATTGATTAACTCTAGCATGACCAGAGAAACCAGAGGGATGAGCAGTCCCCAGAAGGGAGGTGTAACAATCAACAAAAGCTGATTTAATCTCCACAGGATCATGAGTAATAGAATCATTAGGAAGAGCGAGACTAGTGATTCTATTTCTATTCCTGTTGTTGTTAATGGACTTAAAGAAATAGGAAGTGCATTGATCCCCCACCTTAAGCCATTGAATTCTAGATTTTTGCTTAGCAAAGCTTTCCTCAGCCCTGGCTAGGACAAGATATTGCTTGCACAAATTTCTTTCAAGTGTTTGTTTAGCAACATTAGTGGGATCTTGTCCAAGATTACTTTGAACTTGATCAAGTTTTATGCTGACAGCATTTGTTCTATTGGAAATGTCACTGTACTCCTTAATGTTAAGTTTCTTAAGTTCAGCTTGGAGAATTCTGAGTTTCTCACAAACAACAAACATAGGATTGCCTATAATCACCCTTCTCCAAACTTTCTGGACAATGGATATGAATTCAGGGTGATCAGCCAGAAAGTTGAAGAATTTGAAGGGTCTATGGGCTTTCCTGACTTCTGGATTGAGGAACACTATGGCGGGAGACTGGTCAGAAATGCCAGAAGAGGGAAAATGAGCATTAGAACAAGAGAAACACTGCAACCAAGAGTACTAACAAATGGAGATGACGTCATCTGTCATTCTCTGGCGATTTTCGCGATCTCTGTGAAACCCTAGAAATGGAGATGGCTGACGGGTCAATATCTATGGCGGCTGGTCTTGGGCTTCAGGCCATTGATTCTCATGAAGTTTGCAAGAAGCAAAGGAATGTCTCTAACCTTCAATTCAACCTACGTCCCATAGCCACACCTCAACGGTTTGCAGATCTAGGCCCGGAGGTACGTGATACTCCCCCTATTGTAGATACTCACCTTCGTACCCCAAAACCCATCTTTGCTCAGTCAAACGTCTACCCTCCAAAAACTAAACCCAACCACTCAAACCTAGGGGATCTTGAGCAAATCCCTGTCTCAGACCACACAAGTCTATCTTCAGTGGAAAACCCTAAATCATCATCCTCATTCGGTCCTCACAGCCCCTCCAAAGCCAGTCCAAGCCGTAAGCTTCACGAGGTTTTTCAAAGGGCTACAGATTTTGCGATTAGCAAGGATCGGGTGTCCTCTCTAATACAGTCCCTTGAAGATGAGATGCAGAAAACGGGGGTCACTGTTCAGCTTTCAGAGTTGAAGGATCAACTTCACAAAGTCCAAGAGGTACATTCTACTTCGGGTGAACCAGTGGAACTCGATCTTAAAGGGGATCTTTTCTATCCTGAGGATTCTGCATCTCCTATTACTCAGCCCAACTTCCCTCCTAAGCCTGGAGCTAAGGACTGGAGTTCCCTTTTCAAAGCTCAAGGCCCTTCCAAAGGTATGAAGCTAACCCATTTTCCTGAACTTAAACAAGGGAAAGAAGCATCAGTTAAATTGGAAGAGCACCAATTAGATGATAAACAGTGGGGACACTGTTTAATTGGTTATTTTCTAGACGGGAAAATGGCTCTTCCCCTTCTGTGCTACAGCTAAGAGAGTTTGGAAAGATTGTGGTACATTCAAAATTAAACAGGTTGGCCCTTGTTACGTCTTTGAGTTTCATGATGAAGAATCAAAAAACAAAGTTCTGGAGGGAGGTCCGTATTTTTTTTCCAGACGTTATTTGGTTCTCAAAGAGTGGGAAAGGTTGTTAACCCCTTCTGCTGCCCCTCCTCCCACAATCCCTGCTTGGGTCAAGATTCATAAGCTTCCACTTGAGTGCTGGACTGAGGAAGGCCTTAGTTGCATAGCAAGTACCATAGGTAAGCCCCTCCATGTTGACTTGGCCACTGCCAATCAACATAGGGTTGATTTTGCGAGAATCTGTATTGAGGTTGATGCTAGTACAGACTTACCTTCGAGCATCCACATAGAAACTGATTTGGGCTTTGTAGTTGTTGTTGTAGAGTATCAATGGCTACCACAGAGATGTTCTAAGTGTCAAGTATTTGGCCACTCCTGCACTACCAAGCCACCTACACAAGAATCCAATGATCTGGGTAATCCTCCCAACACCTTTCCTAATGCTACAGGGTCTACCTCTGATTGCAAGTTTATGGAAGAGCTTCATCCAGCTGTCCCACCTTTAAGTCAGAAAGAGCATCATCCTTCTTCCCCAAAGTCCCCCCCAGTAGAGAAGTCTAGCCCCACAATCAATTTGGAACAAATTTCTATCAATCTGTTGAATACTACCATGGTTGAATCTGGCTCTGGAGCTCTGGCAGATCTTGAGGCCAAAGATAATGGCAAGAGCATCTTGGACTCCACACCTCCGGACCCCCCTGATGATGACAAGGGTTGGACATCCAGCAGTAAAAAGAAGAACAAAAAGAGGGGCCATCAGCCTGCTCATTCCACTAGTAAAGGGGGTGCCCTCAACCCCCCTAACAAAGGGAGGTAACCATTCTCTCTCTTTTTTGTCTGGCAAATGTTACTACTTCCTATTACATGCCCTTTTTGTTAGCATTTATTGTTTATGTCAATAAACCCTCTTCATTTTGCGTGCTGGAATATGAGGGGTCTTAATGACCCCATTAAACAAAGAGAGGTTAGTTTTTTTGTTAAGAAAAATAAATTGTCTCTTTTAGGCCTTGTGGAGCATAAGTTAAAGGACATCAACACTTCTAGAATATTAAAGTCAATGCTCCCATGTTGGAATTTTGTCCACAATAATGTTCTTGCTCCAAGTGGCAGAATAATTGTGGCTTGGGACACTTCCATTGTCCATGTTAGTGTTATCGGTCTTGCTAGCCAAGCCATCCATTGTCAAGTGAATTCTCTCTCAGGGGACATTCAATTCCTGGCAACTTTTGTTTATGGTCATAACTCCTACATTGAAAGAAATGATCTTTGGCAGTCTCTCACATCTTGGAACAGTCCTTCCCCTTGGATCATTCTTGGGGATAGTCACTGGCCTTCACATATGGAAGATTTCAACAAGTGTATTTCCCTTAATGATCTTGATGATCTTAAATACACTGGATGCCATTTTACCTGGTCAAATAAACAGGACCCCTCCCATTTTGTTTCCTCCAAAATTGATAGAGTCCTTGTGAATGAGCATTGGATGAGGTCTTTTACTTATTCTAATGCTCATTTCTTGGCTCCTGGCATCTCTGATCACTCACCTATTGTGGTGTCCCTTAATCCTGACCCTAAGAAAATCAGAAGACCTTTCAAGTTCTTTAACTTCTTTGCTGACCACCCAGACTTCATTCCCATTGTCCAAGGAGTCTGGTGTAGGGTCATATTAGGGAATCCCATGTTTGTTGTCTGCACTAAGCTCAGACTCCTTCAAGAAGAGCTTAAGAAACTTAACTCTAAGGACTACAGTGAGATTTCCAATAGAATATTGGAAACCAAACAGCAACTGGAAATTTTTCAGTTTGAGTTAGGTTCTGACCCCTCTAATACTTCCAAGCAAGCCCATGAAAGAGAGTTGTATAGAAAATATGTCCAGTTGGCTAGAGCTGAGGAAAGTTTTGCCAGACAAAAAGCTAGGGTTCAATGGCTCAAATTGGGGATCAATGTACCTCCTATTTTTTCAAGTCCATCAATCTCAAAAGAAACAGGAGTAAAATCACCAATATTGTTCTGTCTGATGACAGTATTACTCATGATCCTGTAGTCATTAAATCCTGTTTTGTGGATTTTTACACCAACTTACTTGGTAGACCCCATTCCTCTCAGTACTCTGGTGCTACTAGAGTTAGTCAATTGGTAGCTTCTAAGCTTTCCAATGACCAGAAGGAAGCTATGGTATCTGACATCTCAAATCAGGAGATCAAAGATACCTTCTTGTCCTTAAACACTAACAAAGCCCCTGGGCCTGACGGCTACAATGCAGATTTCTTTCAGAAGACTTGGCATGTTGTTGGGCATGAGGTCACCTCTGCTATTAGAAACTTTTTTAGGTCTGGGAAACTACTCACTAAGGCTAATTCCACAATCATTGCACTAGTCCCTAAAGTCCCCAACCCCTCCAAGGTGGGGGACTATAGGCCTATCTCTTGTTGTAACACCATTTACAAATGTATTGCCAAGATCCTTGCCCATAGGATACAAGATGCTCTCCCTCACCTTATAGATCCTGTTCAATCAGGGTTTGTTAAAGGTAGAAGGATAGCTGACAATATTTTTCTCACTCAAGAGATCATGAGAGACTATCACAAGCACGCCTCCACTCCCAAATGTGCATTGAAAGTGGATATTATGAAAGCCTATGATAATGTTAGGTGGGAGTTCTTATGGGATGTTCTTCATTACATGAACTTCCACCCTCTTATGATCAATTGGATCAAGGCTTGCATCACCACTGCTAATTACTCTCTCAGTGTTAATGGGGAGCTCACTGGCAATATCATGGGAAAAAGAGGTTTAAGGCAGGGAGACCCTTTATCCTCTTATCTCTTTGTTATTGTTATGGAGATTCTCACTCAGCTCCTTAGGGAGCAGTCTCTCACATCCACATTTCATTTCCATTGGAGATGTGACAAAACTAAGGTTATCAATCTTTGTTTTGCTGATGATCTCATGATTTTTTGTAAAGGGGAATTGAGTTCCATCAAATGTATCCAAGAGGCCCTCAAAGAATTTGCCTCCCTCTCTGGACTTGTCCCAAGTCAAGTGCAAAGTTTTTGGCCACTCTTGCACTCCTAAACCCTCTCCACAAGATTCCAATGTTTTGGAACCTACTCCCAAACCTGTTCCTAATGCTTCAGGCTCTACTTCTGAGTGCAAGATCATGGAAGAGCATCTCTCAATTGGGTCAAGCCCCACATCTACTCCTCTAAAGCAGAACTCATCCAACTTGGGGCAGAGCTTGGATAATCTCTTGAGTACTCCTACTTCAGAATCTGGCCCTGAAGCATTGGAAGGACCATGATCAAAGGAAATGGCAAAGGCATCTTGGATACCCAGCCTCCTGATCCTCCTGATGATAATAAGGGTTGGACGACCAGCAGCAAGAAGAAAAACAAGAAGAAGAACCAATCTACTACCAAAGGGGGTACCCTCAATCCCCCTTACGAAGGGAGGTAATCCTTCTCCTTCCCTATTTTGTATGGCATTTGTCAATTCTTCCTATTATGTGCCTCTTTTGTTAGCATTTATGTCTGTATCAATAAACCCTCTTCATTTTGGGTGTTGGAACATGAGGGGCCTTAATGACCCCATCAAACAAAGAGAGGTTAGAGCTTTTGTTAACAAAAATAAATTCTCTTCTGGGCCTTGTGGAGCATAAGATTAAGGATTTCAACTCTTCTAGAATTTTGAATTCAATGCTTCCTTTTTGGGACTTTGTACACAACAATATTCAAGCCCCCAATGGTAGGATAATTGTGACTTGGGATCCTACCATTGTTCGTGTGAGTGTCCTTGGTCTTACTAACCAAGCCATTCATTGCCAGATTCATTCTCTTTCTGGAGACGTCCAATTCCTTGCTACTTTTGTCTATGGATCCAACTCGTATATTGAGAGAAATGATCTTTGGCAGTCTCTCACCTCTTGGAGGAGTTCTACTCCTTGGATCATTCTAGGAGATTTCAATGCTCCTAGATTCCAATCAGATAAAATGGGCGGGGATTGTCACTGGCCTCCCCACATGGAGGATTTCAACAAGTGCATATTTCACAATGATCTTGATGATCTTAAATACACTGGATGCCATTTTACGTGGGCTAATAAACAGGACTCTTCACATTTTGTCTCAACTAAGATTGATAGAGCCCTTGTTAATGAGCATTGGATGAGGACCTATACTTGTTCTAGTGCTCATTTCCTTGCACCGGGCATCTCTGATCATTCACCTGTTGTGGTTTCCATGAATCCTGATCCTAAGAAAATTAAAAAGCCTTTCAAGTTCTTTAATTTTTTGGCTGACCACCCAAACTTCATTCCTGCTGTCCAAGGTGTCTGGAGAAGGGTTATCATTGGTAACCCAATGTTTGTTGTTTGTACAAAACTTAGACTCCTTCAAGAAGAGCTTAAAAAGCTCAACTCCAAAGAATATAGTGAGATTTCCACCAGGACCTTGGCTATCAAACATCAGCTGGAATCAGTCCAGATTGAGTTAGGCTTTGATCCTTCCAATAGCTCCAAGCAAATCCAGGAAAGAGTTTTGTACAGACAGTTTGTTCAACTGGCTAGAGCGGAGGAAAGTTTTGCTAGGCAAAAATCTAGAGTTCAGTGGCTCAGACTTGGGGATCAATGTACCTCCTATTTCTTTAAGTCCATCACTAACAAGAGAAACAGAGGGAAAATCACAAGCCTTGTTCTTCTTGATGATAGCCTTACTCATGATCCAATAACTATCAAGTCTACCTTTGTTGACTTTTACACCAATTTGCTTGGTAAACCACACTCCTCCCAATACTCAGGTGCGACCAGGATTAATCAGCTGATTGCTTCAAAACTAACCAATGATCAGAAGGTTGCCATGGTCTCTGATATTTCTAATCAAGAGATTAAAGAAACCTTCATGTCATTGAATTGCAACAAGGCTCCTGGTCCTGATGGCTACAATGCTGACTTCTTTCAAAAGTCCTGGCATGTGGTGGGGCATGAGGTCACTTCTGCTATCAGAAATTTTTTTAGGTCCGACAAACTTCTCACTAAGGCAAACTCCACTATCATTGCATTGGTCCCTAAAGTCCCTAACCCATCCAAGGTTGGGGAATATAGGCCAATATCATGTTGTAATACAATTTACAAGTGTATTGCCAAGATCCTTGCTCAAAGGATCCAAATTGCCCTTCCCCATATCATAGACCCTGTCCAATCAGGATTTGTGAAGGGGCGTAGGATAGCTGACAATATTTTTCTCACCCAAGAAATCATGAGAGATTATCACAAGCACTCCTCTGCTCCTAAATGTGCACTGAAGGTGGATATAATGAAAGCCTATGATAATGTTAGATGGGAATTCCTATGGGATGTCCTCCATTCCATGAATTTCCATCCCCTCATGATCAATTGGATCAAGGCCTGCATCACCACAGCAAATTACACCCTGAGCATCAATGGTGAGCCCACTGGCAATATCATGGGGAAAAAAGGATTGAGGCAGGGAGACCCTCTATCCTCCTATCTCTTTGTTATTGTTATGGAGGTCCTCACCCAGCTCCTTAGGGAGCAGTCACTCACCACAGCATTCCACTACCATTGGAGGTGCGATAAAACCAAAATTATCAACCTTTGTTTTGCTGATGATCTCATGATTTTTTGTAGAGGGGATTTGAGCTCCATCAAATGCATTCAAGAGGCCCTCACTGAATTTGCCTCCCTATCTGGTCTGGTACCTAGCCCTGGGAAGAGCAATGCTTTTTTCTCTGGTGTTCCCACTACTATAAAGATTGCAATTCTTGAAACTCTGGGTTTCAAGGAGGGGATCCTTCCTATGAAATATTTGGGTGTCCCCCTCATTTCCACAAAATTAAGATACACAGATTGTCAAGTCCTCATAGATAAGATCATTGGTCGTACCAAATCTTGGTCGAACAAGTACTTATCCTATGCTGGAAGAGTACAATTGGTTAAATCAGTTCTGTTTTCTATGCAGACTTATTGGTCATCCATTTTCATTCTTCCTAAGAAAGTTATTAAGGAAGTTGAGTCTATCCTTAGAGCATTCTTTTGGACTGGACCTGATCTTAAGCATACGGGGGCTAAAGTGGCTTGGGAACATTTGTGTTCTCCCAAAAAGGAGGGAGGCCTTGGCTTCAAATCTCTCCAAGTCTGGAATAAGGCTGCTATGGCCAAACACATATGGTTCCTGATCTCAGGTGGTGAGCTATCCATGTGGTGCTAGTGGGTTAAGTCCTATTTACTTAAAGGAAAGAGTTTCTGGCATGTCAAAATGCCTAGTAGTCCATCCTGGACTTGGAGGAAATTGCTCCAGCTTCGTCCTAATGTCCAACCCTTTATCCAATACAAGATTGGAGATGGGAATTCTATCTCCCTTTGGTATGACAATTGGCATCCATTAGGTCCTTTGGTTGAAAGGTTTGGCAATCGTATTGTTTATGATTCAGGCCTTGTAGATGACACCAAAGTTTCTGCCATTTTGTTGAACCCCACTATGTGGAAATTCCCCATCACTCAGACTTGGGAATTAAATGAGATTAGGAATGCTCTTCCCAATCTCTCCAGTTCTAATCTCATGCGAGACTCTTGTAGATGGACTCTTGGAAATAGTGGTTCGTTTACTGTTTCCTCTCTTTGGGACCATCTAAGAACCCATTTTCCCACCATTGACTGGAGCCATGTGTGAACACCCGAAAATGGTTTGAAAAATGCGATTATGATTTTGGAGTCGCCACCCGGGTTTAAGGACCATACCCGAGAAACCGGTTCTTCAAAAATGACTCTTTTGCCCTTACTTTGGAAAAAGCTTTTACCGGTGCATCATTACCAAGATTTCTTGGGTTCGGGAGCTAAGTTACAAGGGGGGAAGGTTTTTAAGGCACCCCCCTCGCCCGGCTATGGAAACCGGTCTTTACTTAGTACTTAAGGGATTTGAGAAAAACATTTATTTCATAAACTCAAACACGTAAACAAAATAAAGGAAACGAATACGAAGAATAATCACAATTTATCATATGAAAGTGTATGCTTGTGATCGTGTAGATGATGTAACATGATGATGAAATGACATGAATGACAAAAAGAACAACTGCAAATTGTATATACAATGGAACAAAAGCTTTTAGGGGCCCTTTTTGCAAGATTAAATCAACCATTTTTGTTTTCTTTCAAGAACCTGAAAGAGTGCTTCAGGCGCCTGAAGCTGAGAGTATCAGGCGACTGAAAAGGGCTTCAGGCACCTGAAGCTACTACTTCAGGTGCCAAGAGCCAATGCTTTAGGTGCTTGCTCAAACTCATTTTTGCCACTGTTTTGACTTTGAAACTGGTAGCATAAACCACTTGGGACCATTTTTGGAAAATACAATCTAATCTTTGAACTTTTCTCCATGCACCTGAAGACATGTTTCAAAGCCTGAAGCTGAAAGGATCAGGCGCCTGAAAGGGGGTTCAGGTGCCTGAAGCTACTGCTTCAGGTGCCTGAAGCTACTGCTTCAGGTGCCTGAAGCTACTGCTTTAGGTGCTTGATCAAACCAACTTACACCTTTGTTTTGCTACTGGAACAGGTAAAATAATGATGTTAAAACTCTTTTGAGAGGCAAACAAGCTAGAAAGCTTCATCTAACAACTCATTTGAACCATGAAACACCATTTATATCTCATAAAAAGCATGTTTTTCATCCATTCAAATAGCAAAACAGAGGTTTTTCACTCTTTCATGTAAAGAAAATGACCTCCAATAGGGATTTCATGATAAATACTTGATTTTTAACTACATTGAAAGTCATTTCCTTCCTTAAAAAGCTTGATTTTCACCTATTGGGTGAAAAATAGAAAGCAAACAGATTGTTCCTGGAATTTAAACCATCACCATCATAAAAATAGACCAAGAGAAAACATTTTAAGATAGGAAGTGATAAAAATGAACAAGGCCTGAAGCTGTTGCTCCAGGTGCTTCAGGCGCCTGAAGCTACTGCTTCAGGTGTCGAACAAAAATGCTTTTTTTGATATGTTCAAGTCATTGTAAGCCCATTATTGGTATTAAGAACCAACATGAGCCTACTGACTTTCCTCAATAAGAACTTTTTCACACTGATTTGGTAGAATCACTACCTTTTAGAGCTTGAAATGGATGATTGAACTTTGAGAATAGGTTTTTGGATGGATGGTGGGTGCCTTAGATCAGATTAGAGGTTGGTTTTTTGGTAGTTTCTTGAGAGGAAAATGGTAGAACTTGAGTAAAATGTGTTTTTGGTGGAAGAAGGATGGATTGGAGGTGATGTTTGGTTGGTATTAATGGTTTCTTAGAGAGAGAAATGGCTGATTTTGGGTATTTTTTCAGAAGAAATCATGGAACCCCTTCAAATGAGGGGTGTGGGGGTATTTATAAGGCTTTCAAAGGTTGTTTTGGCCTCTTAGGGGTCACTTTAGGGGTTCACTTAGGCCATAGACGCTCCTCCCTTGCAGAATCAGCCAAAATCGCATCATAATCATTACACCCACTCAAAATTTAAAACTTTGAAAAATTGCTTCAGGCGCCTAAAAGGCCCCTTCAGGAGCCTAAAGGGAAGGCTTCAGGTGCAAGAGATGGGTTTAGGCGCCTGAAGGGAGTGCTTCAGGTGCATGACATGGGTTCAGGCGCCTGAAGGGATGTGCTTCAGGTGCCTTAAGGATGGTTCAGGTGCCTGAAGGGATGGTTCAGGTGCCTGAAGGGATGGTTCAGGAGCATGGAATAGCCTTGACGGTTTCTTTTGGTTTTTGGTTTGGAAGTGTTTGGTAGGTTTTGGTTAAATTCCAATCATCCATTTTAAGTTCTAAAAAGTGTTTGAAAGTTCATTTTCATCATCGGGAATGCTACAGATTTTCATAAGCCCAAATTGGCGTGTCTACACCATGTTGTATGGTTTCATGCTCACATCCCCAAGTGCAGTCTAATCAGCTGGCTTGCCATTCTGAACAGGCTGTCCACTGAGGATAGGCTTGTTCTGTTTGGCATCAAAGACTCCTCTTGTTGTAGTTTCTGCAATGAGGATGAAGATCATGATCATCTTTTCTTCAATTGTTCTTTTGCCAAAGAAGTATGGGACACTGTTTCTCTTAAGTCACACCTCAATTGGCAACCCCAAACTCTTCAAAGTCTGGTCTCTCTGCTGTCCAACAACAAGGGCAAAGGACTTAGGAGCACCCTAATTAAACTATCCTTTACAGTCACTCTCTATCATATTTGGATAGAGAGGAACCTCAGGAAATTCCAAAATGTGCAGAACCCAATCCCTACTGTGGTAAGCAAAATTTGTTCTGAAATCAGATGTAGATTGATATCCCTCTCGAAGTTGCCCACAGGTCCTTCCTTTTTGTGTGAAGCTTGGAACATAAATGCTAATTCTTGATGTGGTGGCATATAATAAGTGAATTCTTACTCCTATTTCCACCAATCTACTTTTCTAACTGATTTTAGTGACAGGATCAAGTGGGGCTAGTACGGTGTTGGCACACCTCTTTGGCTAATGTCCCAGTTGGGAAGTGATGTTTGCAGGTACACATATCACATTGGAAGTCATCTGGGAGTCTTCTAGTTACTTCTATTACCAGGTTGTTATCTTATCTCTGCCCAGTTCTCGGAAGGCCCATATTTTGCAGCAGTTCATCAGATTATGTGTGATCTACTTCTATGAGTGTTCCCCGTGAGTTGTGGGTTTGAGCTTCATCCTTTCCTTCAGAGTGAAACATTATGGTGGGTGATTTGTGTGAGTGGAGGGAGATGGTTTTCCTTTGGACTCATTGTGATCACAAAAGTAGAGGGGGAGGGTGAGGATTTGAGGGAGTTAGGTGTGTGAGGCCTCAATTCAATGGGTCCTTATTCTTCTCCTCTTTATTTTCTACTTTGATATTGCATAAGTTTGCATCTTGCATTGTTATACGGAGTGCAAGGGCTGTTGCATTCTGTATGTTGGTATACTGTCAGTTTACTCAATTACGCATCTAGTAGTGAGTCTTTTTTCAATTGTGGACTAAGTTTGCATCTCGCATTGTTATACGGAGTGCAAGGGCTGTTGCATTCTGTATGTTGTATACTGAAAGTGTGAACACTGGCTGCTGTTAGTTTCTGGACAGTTTATGCTCATTGTGTACTTGTAGAATAGTGGGATGATATTATGTTGCTTTATGGACTGCCACTCTATGGGCAGAGCTGTTGTTTTCAATATGTTGTTTGTATTTGGACAATGTTTAGGAGATGTAACTTAGCTTAGGGGGGCTGTCCCTTAGCAAAGTTTGATCCCCTATGGGAGGGGGCGTCCTCCCGTTTCTGTTAGCTACCCGTTCCTAAGGTGTCCATGCCCAAAGTGCTGCTGTGCCCCAGGAATGCCACAATCTGGGCAGCAACCGGCCTCATCTTTAGTGAATCCTAGATCCACATCTGTTGTTGCAGCAGCAGTTTCCATCCAGTTTGCAGTAGCATGGATCATTTGCAGCAGATCAGTGCTGCAGTTGATGCAGCAGCAGTTTTGGCTACTATGCAGCAGCAGCAGCAGTCTTGTATGGTGCTGCCGTATGGTGCAGCAGCAGTATTGGCGATGCAGCAGCAGTCTTGCAATTGTAAAGGCCCATTGTTGCTGCAGGTGCTCTATCCCAAGTTCTCCCAAGTTACTCCAAGTCCCAAGCCATATTTGCAAAGCCAAGTCTCAAGCTCAAGTTTAGCCCATGTATCATGTTCAAGCCATGTTATTCCAAGCCCCAAGCCATATTTGCAATTCCAAGTATCATGGTCAAGCAGCAAATTTCATGTTCAAGCTTCAAGCATCAAATTTTAAGTTCAAGCAGTTCAAGTCAATTTTCTGTGGTGTTTCTCTCTCCTCTGATAGATGGGAGAGAAACATCTCTAGAACACTCTACTTATTGTACATTTTGTTTTGGCCTTCCTCCCCAACGGGATGCGTTGGTTGTATTTCCTTTCCTTTTCTTTTTATTTTTCTTTGTCCTCCCTGGGGTATACCCCTTGTAGGCTGTACATCCGGTTAGCCCTTTTTTATTTCAAGCTTATTTACCCAAAAAAAAAAAAAAAAGTCTCTATTTTTAGTCCACCGAGTGGACTGCTGTGGCAGCAATAATGAAGGACAGCCCCTTTTTGAGCCTTTTGATTTGTTGTGTGTAGAAATAGAATTGGGTCCCAATGTCCATTAGCCAAAAGGCACTTGCTGAGTGTAAGGCTTTAGATACCTTTTCCAACAATATCCAGTAGCTCAATGTCTTTCCATGCGGTACAACTGGAAATCATCCCTTCTTTAGCTTTATCTGCGTGTAACCAAGTGACAGGACTATGGTCCCCACTCATTTTTGCCAAACTTTCTCGAATAGTGGGTGGATTTTTTTTGGGTAAATAAGCTTGAAATTAAAAGGGGTTAAGCGAATGTACAGCCTACAAGGGGCATACCCCAGGGAGGACAAAATGAAAAGAAATAAAGGAAAAGAAAGAAAAGAAAAAGTGCGTGGTCCCCGGCACAACCCGCCGGGGTGGGAAAATAATAATTACTGGCACATCCCGCCAGCATAGGTGAAATAAGCAAAAATGCAGTAAGTGAAGCAGATAATTGTTTAATGCCATGCACAACCCGCAAGGCTAGGATAATAGCAAAACATGCACATAATTGAATAACATGTAGTGGGACCGAGAAAAGCCCCAATGTATGGAATGTGATTTAGCCCGTGCTCGCGTCCCATAAGCCTAGCTATCCCAAAGGGAGACAGTGCGGAAGAACCATATGTAAGTGGTGAAAATGTCAAATGCCTCACCGAAGTAAGGGAGATACGAAAAGAGATGAACACATCAACTCATATGCTTAAGATCCGTCTGACCTCCACTAGGGTAGTAACAACAACCAAAAATTCGGCGCCAAGGGAACAAGTCTCTAGTGGAACACTGTCAAAAGCCCAAGGGAACCCCCCATAGAACCCTATACTGAACATAAGCCTAGTCCACCCAGAGCTGCAAATCATGAAAGTAAAAGAAGAATCGTCCGCGGTGTTATCAAATGATCAAGGATAGGCTAGGGGTAGGTGAGCTCCCCAACCAAGCTAAAGATCATGATAGACAGAGCCAGCCCCAAGGAATAATCCTCGGATCAGAGAAAACCAGGTCACCACAATGTAGAACACATCATATGGCAATCTCCGCCGTCGGGCTCTGCACAGACACAATCACCCAAACGGTGCAGCTATCCTAATCCATAAATCCCCACACACGGTAAACGTAAGAGTGCCTCCAGTAATGGAAATGGTGCACGCAAAAGGAAACCGGGGTCAGAGGGGATGAGACCTCTGAACCGTGCTAAGGTAGAACCATGACTAGGGTCAGCCCTAGAGTAAACTCCGTCCCCTTTGGAGAACCCCAGCCCGCAGAAACTAGGCCCATCAAACCTAAGTAACCACGCCTTCGGACCGAAGCCTAACTCCACCAAACGCCGAAAAACAGCCACAACCAGACTCCAAATGTAGAATAGTGGGTGGATTTGTCTCCCCAAACACCCCACTTGTACTGTTTATCATCTTCTTTGTTAAACTACTCACCGGAGTTAGTCCAAGAACCAAAACCAGTACCATCACCGGAGTTTTCCCCAAACATTTTCTTGCGACGACCACGATCAGCTCCATCACAAATGGCTTATAGAGGAGAATATCACTACCACGAATTTGGACATAGAATTTCCTAAGCACAACTAGAACCGTTGATGGTATTACCCCCTTTGCCGTGACATCAATGACACTTAGCAAGAGGAGAACTGGAGGCACAGGAAGTTCAAGCCAAAATACAATGAAAAGTAACCAACTGAACTCTAATCTTACCGTTAGTGCTGGAAGTTATGGTGGAACAAGTAGCTGTTTGTTGTTGGTCTTCACATAAGGTGTGAACGGGTAGATTTTGGTCCAGCCCCAGAAAGGGGTTGTTGTGGAGAGTCAGCCCCAGAAAGGGATTGTTGTGTTGCTTGTCATTTGGGTTTGTTGTAGTAGCTTGAACCCAGATTTGGAGATGAACCCCATCCTTGCGGATGGGTCTTGAACTCGTGAGAGAGATGGAGAAACGCCTATCAATTCAGAAAAGATGAGGGACGAACCCCATCTGTTGATGGTTTCCCTTGCTGTTAGTGATTGTAACCTCATGGGTTTTGTGAAATAAGAGATCAGAGAAAGACCCCATAGAGAGAGGGGAGTGCATTCTCTCTCTATTTCTAGAGAGAGAAGCTCTCAACCCTTCAAAGAACAAATTTCTCTCAGGAGATGTTATTTACCTACAACACATCCTGCATGAGAGATAACCTGCCAAGCAGATTCTGATGAACATTGAAACTGTCCCTGCAAATAAAGTACCTGAAGGTAACCTACCAAGCAAATTCTGTACACATTGATATAGCAAAATGGAGTATGAATAATTATGAATGGAGATCCCATTTCCTGATGAGCCATTGAGATTGATGTCCTTTGGGAAGTTTCTTTAAAGACAACAATCTATGTCTCATCATAGAGTGGATCTTTTGAACTACAACTTGCTCAGAACACGCCACATTTTGAAATTTTCTGAAGTTTCTCTCAATCCAAACATGATAGATTGAGGTGGTAAATGCTAATTTAATCATGAGATTCTTCAATGATTTGCCTTTGCATGATGATATAAAAGATATCCAATTGGACCATGATTTGGAGGGCCACACCTCATTAAGAAACTCAGAGACTTGAGTCCAGACCTGGGAGGTATAGGGACAATTGAAGAACAAATGATCATGACTCTCTTGGCCAGTGCAAAAACTGCAGCAGGAGTGTGTTCTAGTACCAAATGTAACCAATCTATCCTCAATGTACAATTTGTTTTGCACAGCAACCCAGACAATGAGGCTACATTTAGGTATGTGCCCTGAAAACCATAGGCAATTGTACCAAGAAACCCTAGGAAAATGGGTTCTCAACTGATTCCACATGGAAGCAATACTGTAGGTACCATTGGTGGAGAGTGTCCACTTGTGACAGTCAATGGTCAAGTTGGGCTCAGGAAGTGTAGACATGGATGTCCTTACCTCATTGAGCTCAATGGTTTGGGTTATAGGAAAAGCCCACTTAGAATTTCTGATGGAGTATGAATAATTATGGATGGAGATCCCATTTCCTGATGAGCCATTGAGATTGATGTCCTTTGGGAAGTTTCTTTAAAGACAACAATCTATGTCTCATCATAGAGTGGATCTTTTGAACTACAACTTGCTCAGAACACGCCACATTTTGAAATTTTCTGAAGTTTCTCTCAATCCAAACATGATAGATTGAGGTGGTAAATGCTAATTTAATCATGAGATTCTTCAATGATTTGCCTTTGCAGGATGATATAAAAGATATCCAATTGGACCATGATTTGGAGGGCCACACCACATTAAGAAACTCAGAGACTTGAGTCCAGACCTGGGAGGTATAGGGACAATTGAAGAACAAATGATCATGACTCTCTTGGCCAGTGCAAAAACTGCAGCAGGAGTGTGTTCTAGTACCAAATGTAACCAATCTATCCTCAATGTACAATTTGTTTTGCATAGCAACTCAGACAATGAGGCTACATTTAGGTATGTGCCCTGAAAACCATAGGCAATTGTACCAAGAAACCCTAGGAAAATGGGTTCTCAACTGATTCCACATGGAAGCAATACTGTAGGTACCATTGGTGGAGAGTGTCCACTTGTGACAGTCAATGGTCAAGTTGGGCTCAGGAAGTGTAGACATGGATGTCCTTACCTCATTGAGCTCAATGGTTTGGGTTATAGGAAAAGCCCACTTAGAATTTCTGATGGTTGCAGACACTTTAGCTTCTTTGGGGAGACCATAATCATATATAATTCTGGGGCCATACCTCTCAGCAAGTGGACCAAGAGGATGCCAGTTATCATACCAAAGGGAAGTGCTTTCCCAATTGCCAATTATGCTTTTGATGTGAGGCTGCACAATGTGTCTAAGACTGAGAATTTTCCTCCAAACCCATGAGGGATTACTAGGCATTTTGACATCCCATAAGCTTTTCCCTTTTAGTAAGTAGGACTTAACCCATTGACACCACATGGATTGCTCACCTCCAGAGATGAGAAACCAAATATGCTTGGAAATAGCAGCTTTGTTCCAAATGTGCATAGACTTAAATCCCAGCCCACCTTCTTGCCTAGGTGAGCACAGATGATCCCAAGAAACTTTGGCACCAGATTTTTTTAAATCAGGGCCAGACCAAAAGAATGCTCTCAAAATTGCCTCAACCTCCTTAATGACTTTCTTTGGAAGAATGAAAATGGAGGACCAGTAGGTTTGCATGGAGAACAGAATACTCTTAATGAATTGAACTCTACCTGCATAAGTAAGGTCTCTATTGGTCCAAGACTTAGTCTTAGCGGTGATTTTATCAATTAAAGGCTTACAGTCAATATGTTTAAGCTTAGTGGACAAGAGAGGCACTCCAAGGTATTTGATGGGAAGAGAGCCTTCCTTAAAATCAAGGAGGGAAAGTATGTCATTCCTTGTAGAGGAATTAACACCAGAGAAGAAGACATTACTTTTCCCAGGACTGGGAGCAAGGCCTGACAAAGCTTCAAATTCAATCAAGGATGCTTGGATGTGCTTGATGGAGCTCAGATCTCCTTTACAGAAGATCATAAGGTCATCAGCAAAGCAGAGATTGATAATTTTGGTGTGCTCGCATCTCCAGTGAAAATGCAAATCAGGAAGCTTAGCTTTCTCCTTCAAAATACAAGTCAGAACCTCCATGACAATAACAAATAGGTAAGAGGAAAGTGGGTCCCCTTTGCGAAGACCCCTTTTCCCAACGATAAGGCCAGTAGGTTCCCCATTAATATTAAGACTGTAACTAGCAGTGGACACACATGCTTGAATCCATTGGATCATTTTAGGATGGAAGTTCATGCTAGTGAGAATATCCCAAAGGAATTCCCATCTGACATTGTCATAAGCCTTCATAATGTCAACCTTCAGAGCACATCTAGGAGATGAAGAGGAGGTGTGGTAACCTCTCATGAGCTCCTGAGTGAGGAAGATGTTGTCAGCAATACTTCTACCCTTAACAAAACCAGATTGCACAGGGTCAATCAGGAAAGGTAATGCAATTTGGATTCTCTTAGACAATATCTTAGCTATGCACTTATAGATAGTGTTACAGCAAGAAATTGGTCTAAAGTCTCCAACTTTGGATGGGTTAGGCACCTTAGGAACAAGTGCAACAATTGTAGAGTTTACTTTTTTCAAAAGCTGACCAGATCTAAAGAAATTCTTAATGGCAGCAATTACATCATGTCCAACAATGGACCAAGCCTTCTGAAAGAAGCCTGCATTGTAACCATCAGGACCGGGAGCTTTTTGGGAGTTAAGAGACAAAAATGTGTCCCTAATCTCATCATTAGTAATCTCGAGAACCATAGCATGGCTCTGCTCAGCAGACAACTTATTGGTGATAAGTTGGTCAACTCTAGAAGTCCCATGATAGTGTGTGAAATGGGGAGTACCCAAGAGGGTAGTGTAGAAATCGACAAAGGCATCTTTAATCTCCTTTGAATCATGAGTAACTGAAGAATCACTTAGTGTAAGAGTATAGATCTTACTCCTATTCCTGTTGTTGTTGATAGATTTGAAGAAGAAAGAGGTGCACTGGTCACCAAGTTTGAGCCACTGAATTCTAGATTTCTGTCTAGCAAGACTTTCCTCTGTTCTAGACAAATCTAAGAATTGCTTATAGACAATCCTCTCCTGATATTGAGTGACAGGATTTGGAGGATCATATCCCAATCTCTTTTGCAGGATATCAAGTTGGTGTTTGGTATCTTTAACTCTAGTAGTGATAGAGCACTCTTTAGTATTGAGAGCTTTAAGCTCAACCTGGAGGATTTTGAGTTTCTCAACAATGCAGTACATAGGATTGCCTATAATGATTCCTCTCCACACCTTCTGAACAATGGTGAGGAACTGAGGATGCTCAGCCAGAAAGTCAAAGAACCTGAAAGGCCTGGTGCCTTTCTTAGGAGGAGGAATAATGTGAACTATAGCTGGAGAGTGGTCAGATATACCAGGCGTGTGAAAGAAGGCAGATGAGTGTGGGTGGAATTTATTCCAGCTATCATTAACAAGCACTCTGTCAATCTTGTTGGAAATGTGATTAGGAGGTGCCTGCCTATTGGACCAAGTGAAAAAGCATCCTAAATACCTCAAGTCATCCAACTCATTGGTGTAAAGACATGTGTTGAGATCATCCATGTAAGAGGGCCAATGAGAGATAGCTCCGGATTTTTCTTGGGGAAATCTCACAGAATTGAAATCCCCTAGAACAATCCATGGATTGGAACTCTAACACCAGAGAATTCCAGAGTTCAAGTCTATCCATGTAATAATTAGCTCCATAAACAAAGGAGGCAATGAAAATAGTGTCACTATTGAGGACAGAGACCTCGCAATGAATCAGTTGAGAGGTTTGGGCTAGGGCCTTAACAGTCATGATCAAAGGGTCCCAGCAAACTATAATCCTCCCTAATGGAGCATGATCATAGTTATGAATGTAATCCCAGTTAGGACAAATGAAGTTCAGAGCTCTAGCAGCGTTAGATTGCTTAAGTTTGTGCTCAATCAAGCCAAACAGAGACAAATCATTATTTCTCAAAAAAGACTTTGCTTCTTTTTGTTTAAGAGAGTCATTAAGACCTCTCAAATTCCAAAAACTAATGTGCACAGAAGAGCAAGTCATAGGAATTATTGGAAAACAGGAAATGGCAAGAAATAGAAAGTAGTAGGTGTATGCCCAAAAAGATCCAATAAGAGTATCAGTACTTATCTGAGAGAGTAGGGATGGCGCCCCTATTCTGCTTCTTTCCTTTCTTCTTGCTGGAAATACCCTTGGCTTCTCCCTTTACTGCTGCTTTCCCTGTGTTCCCAACATCTGCACTAGGAGATTGAATGTTAGGAGGTTTAGGGTCAGGTTCAAGGGTGTGCTGAGATTCCATCTCCTGTTTGCCCTTCAATCTAGTTTTCTCATCTGTTTGAATCTGGCTGCCCTTTGGAGTTTCTGAAGCTAAATCTAGATCTGTTTCATCTTGCACTTCCTTGGGAGGAAGATCAACAGGGGCAGTGGACATGGGGACAGAGTGGGAATCAACATCCGAATCACTATGAGCTTGCCCATCCAACTCATGGGCCAAATCTTGAACCTTTTTAGTTACAGCTTCCAATGCATCTCCACCTCCTCCAAGAGCATCCCCTATCAATGTCCAGGCTTCCTTATTGTTGGTAGCCAAGGGTTTAGACTTAGGCTTACAAGAGTGCCCAAAAACATTACACACTGTGCATATAGGGGGTAACCACTGATACTCAACAACAACATTGACTGAATCCTGCCCCATGGTAATCTGAATATTCTTCGGAAGATCAGATTTTGCTGAAACCTCGATACACACTCTAGCAAAATCAATTCTTTGTTGTTTAGCAGTAGCAATATCTACGTGGAGAGGTTTACCTATAGTGCTTGCTATGCGACTAAAACTCTCTGCTGTCCAACATTCAAGAGGTAGCTTATGCAATTTGACCCAAGCAGGAATAGTAGATGGATGTTCAGTAGAGGGTACCAACATCCTGTGCCAATCCTTGAGGACTAAATACCTTCGGGAGAAGAAATACGGGCCTTCGTCTAAAACCTTAAACTTAGTTACTTCATCCTGGAATTCAAAGAAGTAACACGCCCCTATTTGCTTAATGTTGATCTTGCCATGATCCTTCCATACTTTCCTTGCTGTGGAGCAGAGTAATGGAAACGGCATTTTCCCATCCAGAAAATAGCCAATTAGGCAATTGCTCCATGTCTTATCATTGAGATCTGTTTCCTCCAATTCCACAACTGCACTTGTTTCTTGTTGGAGTTCTGGGTAGTGACAAAGTTTCATGACTTTGGAGGGACCCTGGGTGCGAAACAAAGAAGCCCAGTCTTTGGGGTTGGGTTGTTGAGTGGTTCTGTTTTGGGTCTGAGGAAACGACTTAGCCTGATCGTCTTTGTGTGTGGGTGTGTGCGAAGTTTGGGGAATATTAGGGCTTTGGGGAAAATGAAACCCAACCTTCAAGTACTCACTTGATTTCGAGCTGGATGGGGGGGCTTCTGTAGTAATCTCTTTCTCCCGTAAGCGATTGAGTTGGGATTTCAGCTCTGTGCAATCAACTGTAACCCCAGATTTTTGCATTTCTGCCTCTATCGAGCGGACTAGGGTTGCAATTCTTTCGGTGCCCTCCATATTCTCCCCTTCTAGCTGGAAGACTTCTTGTAGCTTCCGGGCTGACTTAGGGCTCGATTTATTGGGGCTATGTGGGCCAAACGCCAGGTTTTGATTTGATACTGTATACTTGAGGTTAGGGTTTTTTGGGCTGGAGCTGGGTACCCGATCTGTATTGGGTTCTGGGGAAAAGTTGGAAATACTTGTTGAAGGCATCAGGTTTTGATGCTCTCCGGATTTGGGTATAGGGTTTGCCTCACGCAAGGAATCGCGATCGATGGCTATGTGGCTCTGAGGATAGAGGTTCAAAGGTTTGAAAGGAGTGAATTTGGTAGGGGTCGTGTAAACTGTACCTGGGATCAACAGCTTACTGTGGATCTGGTCTCTCCCCGACGGGGTGATGGTGTTGTTGTTTGCTTGGGCGAAACCCATCTGCTTCCTTCTTACCATATAAGAATCCACAGCCCTGCCACCCAGGGTATCCGTAGGTGGGAGTGGATCGTCTTCCATAACTAGGGTTTCAATCGCCTAGGGTTCCACCGTGATCGCACGAATCGCCAGAGAGCAAGCTAACGTCATTTTTAAAAAAAAATAAATCTGGGTTTACCTTACATTCTTTATCAAATTGGTGATGGGAATTCTACGTCACTCTGGTATGACAATTGGCATCCATTGGGACCATTGGTTGAGAGATTTGGCCATCGTATCATTTATGATTCTGGTTTATCTGAAGTTGCCAAAGTTTCTATTATTTTGAACAGGTCTAATCAGTGGAAATTCCCTGTCACTCAAACTTTGGAACTAAATGAGATTAGGGCTACCCTTCCAGTAATCACTCACCCCTCCCCTTCACAGGATGCATGTAGATGGACCTTTAGCAATAATGGTTTATTTACTGTATCCTCTCTTTGGGAGCAACTCAGAACCCATTTTCCTAATGTTGAATGGTGCCACACTATTTGGTTTCCCTTCCACATTCCCAAGTGCAGCTTGATTAGCTGGCTTGCCATTCAAAATAGACTATCCACGGAGGATAGATTAGTTCTATTTGGCATTAAGGACATTTCTTGCTGTAGCTTCTGTCCCGGGGAGGAGGATCACAATCATCTCTTCTTCAACTGTCCTTTTACTCAAAAGGTTTAGGATGAGGTCTCAAGTACATCCCATCTCACATGGCAGCCCCAACCACTCCATGATTTAGTCTCTCTTCTATCGGCTTATAGAGGAAGAGGTCTAAAGAGCACCATAATCAAACTATCCTTCACTGTCACACTCTATCACATTTGGATTGAAAGGAATACTAGGAAATTCCAGAATATCCAGCACTCAATTCTATTTGTTGTGAATAAATTCCGTACTGACATTAGGTGCAGGTTATTGTCGCTTAACAAAATTCCAAAGGGCCCTTTATACTTGTGTGAAGCATGGCATATTAACTCTGTAATACTCATGGAATGAACCTGTTAATCACTTCCTTGCTCACGGGCCATGCTCCAATTTGCTATCATGCATAAAAGTGGAGTGATGCCGTGTATTCATGTATTCATATATTGCTTGCTGCATCAGTTTTGGATAGATGTGGTAGATTCTGTCCAGGTGCACGTTGGTGGGGCTGTATTGGTTATGTCCAGGTCCTGCTCAAAGTGGATATGTTGATCCAGTTTCAGGCCAGAGCTACACGTTGACTGCTGTATTCTGCAGATGCGATTGGTTAGGCATCTGCACTATACTCGCTGCCCAGATTTTTGTGAGGATGCTCTCCAGTCAAGCCCAGTTACTCCAGGTTGCTTGTATTGCCCGTGGTTACTAGAGTAGCATGCATGTTGCATGTGTAGCCGTACCTCTCCAGGTTTGATCATCACATGTCCTTTTAAGCCACTCAAGCAATGCTTACATCGGCTGTTTGTCATCAAGCAAGGCTCCAACTCGTATTTTGCGGCCAAGACTCAAAGTGATCATGTGATGTTTTGTTTTGCTCGAGCAGTGGTAAGTATGCTCAGAGTTGATTTGGGCCTAGCCTAGGGGGGCTGTCCCTTGGCAAGTATGATCCCCTTTGGGAGGGGGCTTCCTCCCGTACCATGATGACAGTTGCTGCACATATACCTCTGCTTGACAGTAGATGTGCTCACGGTACAGAGATCTTGTCATCCCACTTGTACTCATGGTTAGACAGCTCACAGTGGTTCACATCTGGTACATGCTCTTTTGTCTGCATCAAGTTCTAAGTCCAAATCCAAGTTCCAAGCTATTGCAAGCGGGGTTCAAATTTAAAGTTGGCTATTGGATCAAAGTCTGCATACTGTTGGCTATAGTATTAAGCTATTGTGTATTGCTATTGCATAGTTGGTTATTGTATTTTGCTCGTTATTCTCCTTTTGTGTGGTGTTTCTCTCCTCTCTATTAGATAGGAGAGAAACACCCCGTAGATAGGGCTTTTCGCATTATTGTTCATTGCCTTTTGGCCATTTTTTCGCACATTTTCTTTTCTTTTTTGTCCTCCCTGGGGTATGCCCCTTGTAGGCTGTATATTCTGTTGCCTTCTTTTTATTTCACGCTTATTTACCCAAAAAAAAATAATGTCACTGCCGTGACCAATGTGGGGGTTGAGAGCTTCTCTCTCTAGAAGTAGAGAGAGAATGCACTCCCCTACCACAAATTTTTTTTAGATCTGGCTTCATCTTTCTGGTTGAAAGCTTATTCAAGTCCCAACTCCACTCAACACATCTCGCCCTAACAATCTGTTTCTCTCAAACTTCTATGACCTAACTAATAGGGGTTTAATGGGTTTCCTTTGTTCGTCACTCAAAAGGGGGATCTAGTTTTGGGTTCTCTTATACGAAAAATCTGGTCTCATCAAAGGGGCTCGATTTCCCCTCTCATTCAACGATGCAGTGCTCACAACGATGGGGTTTGCCCTTATCAGAAGGATTAAATCAATACAGAGGCTCGTGTTTGGTAGACTAGTCATCTGGGTGCTCTACCCCGTAGATCTGGTTTAGCAACGGAGACTCTCGGCCATGGTGTTTGCTGGGTTTGACAATTCAATCCAGCAACTCCACCTCTCAACAATTTCAAGGCTCTTCCTCAAACGCAAGGGATTGAGGGAATACAAACGAACGCGCTGCAGATTTGGGGTTCGGCTTCTAGTACTGCTGCTGCTCATCCTCGCGCATCAGTTCCTTTCCATTATGTGTCGATGGTGTCACGGTGGAAAGGGTAATGCCATTATGGATCCTGGCGTGGAGGTATGTTTAAGGCAGTTCGGAACTGGGTTTCTTTCTTGCGTTTGTATCTATTCCTTTGAATCTCCTTGAGCCCCATTTGGGTTATTCTACATCAAAAGGTAATTCTTTATGGGTTTATCTATTTATATCCCAATTTCATTAGTTATTTTGCATCGAATGTCTGTGTGCTGGGTTTCTTCGATTGTGTAGAAGCTCCATCCGCGACTGGGGAATTTTGCAGGACTGGAAATCATGGATTCCGTCTGGTTCTTCGTGTTCTACACGGGGAGGAAGGAAGTGGGCCCCACCCCCTCCATACTTCACGTAAAAATTGGTGTTCAAATCTGGAAAATTGGTCTCTGTGGGCCCACAATGGGTTCACGTAAAAGATGAAGGTTCCTTGTGGGGCCCTAGCAGCAGTTGTCTTCTGATGAAGTAGTAGCCTTTCGTAATGTTCAATTCAAACCAGCTGTACCGCATGTTCTAATTGGAAAAGTTAGGAAAAGCTCACCAAGAAGGGGTCCACCACTGGTACCCGATCTACTTTTGTTACTCATTTACCAGGGTTTATTTACTTTGGTATTGTAAAACTGTGGGCACCCTTTGTTCCCATATACCTCAATAGGCCTCTGTGCCACTTATATCAATTTGGGTCCACTTCAAGTGGAAACCACATCACCATTCGGGTTTATATAATTTTGAATTTTTGTTTAATTATCATTACTCTAGCGGGTTGTGCTAGGAACTCCAAAATACCCACCCCGGCGGGTTGTGCCGGGGAGTACGCATTTTTTCTTTCTTTTTTTATTTTTTATTTTGTCCTCCCTGGGGTATGCCCCTTGTAGGCTGTACATTCGCTTAATCCCTTTTAATTTCAAGCTGAATTATCCAAAAAAAACTCTGAACCTAACTAGCATGTATGTGGCTTAGTGGTATTTGATTAAAGCGGTACATTTGTTGATTTACTATTACCATCACTATGTTCATGGCACTAATTAACCTTCAGTGACAGGTTGTCCCAGCTGATTCATACAACTAAAGACAAATAAAGTGGTTGAATTGTTCTAATGGCCCAATTGGGTAGATTGTGGGTGCAGGTCCATAACATTGTAGTTGTTCAACTCAGGCCATCATGAGTCATTAAGGAGTCAACGAAGGGAAAGTGTGACCTGCTCAATCCAGGTTTCTCATATGGTACACACATTATGGTACACTCATTTGCCATGGATTCATACATACTTACTTGCTTGCACTTGAACCTTCATGTTAATCTATAGCAAGGGTTGTTGCTATAGATACTTGCTTGCCTGCTTGCACTTGGATTATGCTCATTAAGTGGGTTGAAAGGGCTGTTGCAACCTACATACTTACTTGCTTGCACTTGAACCTTCATGTTAAACTATAGCAAGGGCTGTTGCTATAGATACTTGCTTGCTTATCTGTTATTAGAGCTATCACTTGGTTATTACTCTAGGTTGTTCATTGTATACGTTGAGAACTTGCTGTGTTACTTACCTGTTTCAAAGGAGACGCTGCTCAATATTCCAGAAATCCAGTGTAATTGCTTGTTAATTCAGGTAGTGCTAACTGCTTAGAGTTTTTTTTTTTTTTGTGGGTAATTTAGCTTGAAATTAAAAAGGGTTAAGCGAATGTACAGCCTACAAGGGGCGTACCCCAGGGAGGACAAAACAAAAATAAAGAAAGGAAAAGAAAATTGCGTACTCCCCGACACAACCCGCCGGGTGAGTATAATAAGCATAAAGCAGTAAAATTAATTCTATTACATTGTGGCTCTAAACATATCAGCACCCTATCAAAAAAATTCCCACATGGTGTAATAGAGGGGCCCCACAAAGAGGCTTAATGTCGGCAGTAGGTAATTTTCCAATTGGACCCAGAGGTGGATTCTTGCCTTTATCGAGAATTGAATAGTGGGCCCAAGAGCTCACTTTTTGCATTTGAAATTGTAGAGACACTTTGACCAGCCCAACAGGGCTTTAAAATGCAACCAGCTATCCCTTCACAAGAACAGCTGTGGACCCATCAACACACTTTACATAAAGTATAGCAGTCGGTGGGACAAGATAAAACCCACAAATTACCCATATCATTTTCCTTATCGAACTAAAAAAGATGAAACCCACTTTGTGTGTAAATTCTTGGGCCCACTGCCCTTACCCGTTGAAATTTAGAGGCACACGGCCTTTTCAAACAGTTGTACCCACTTTCTTCCCTCTTTCCACAGCTGTACTTTATGAAAAGTGTGTAATCATGTGTAGCACCAGAGCCAAAGTACTTGTGTAAATGAACCAAAAGATGATTTGAGTTTTTACTTCCGAAGTACCAAAAAAAAAGAAGATGATTTGAGTTAATTTCAGCCGAAAAAGGCTATTTTGCAGCAGAGAACTAATGTTGCCACTACTTTTTGGACCGAATAGCATGCCCACTTGCACATGGAGAGTGAAACTCACTCTCTTCTTCTACATTTGATTTCCAGGTAAAAAGAAGACAACTCCAACAATTCAACTTGCTACACCACGAACACAACACAGCAACGTGAGCATCACTCATACTTCTAAAATGGGATTTATGAAACCAGAGTGACAGGGTTAGGAGGACCTCAGAACAGCTCCATCACAAACGCCTTACAGAGGAGAAAGTCACTCCCACGAGTTTGGGCATTGAAATTCCTACGCACATCTAGAACCGTTGATGGTATTACCCTCATAGCCGTGACATCAATGACACTTAGCAAGGGGAACTGGATGGCACAGGAATTTCAAGCTAAAGTACACTGGAAAGTAACCACCTCAACTCTATGCTCACCTTAAGCGCTAGTAGTGGTGGTGGAACAAAGTAGTTGTTGTTTGTTGAGCTTCACACGAGGTGTGAGGAAGTTGTTGTGGAGAAAATCAGTCCCCATTGAAAGTAGAAGCTACATGTAGCTTTGTGAAACTCCATCAGATCCCTATTGAGAAGAGGAGAACCCCATCTTGTAAAAGGCCAGGTTGTTTGAGACCCTTGGATTTTGCTGTGTATTTTTGGATTTTGTTGTGTATTGACCTTTAACATGAGTGGATCACGAAATATAGATGGGATTGCCCTTAATCAGGATGATTGAGGGCTTGATTTAAAAATTTGGGGAGAAATTTTCAAGGGGAGTGCATTCTCTCTCTATTTCTAGAGAGAGAAGCTCTCAACCCTCTACTACTTAGTACAAATTATGTAAGATTGACTTAGAGTTGTTTGGCATCATCTGGACTGCTGTGTGTCTGGTCAGCATCCACGATGTTGAGATTTCTGGCCTAGCCTTGGGGGGGCTCTCCCATGGCATGTATTAGTCCCTTCTGGGAGGGGGCCTTTCCTCCCTACTCTAGCCTGTTCTGCACTCTTTATATCCTGCAATTGCAGGTGGCAGTCAAACTACTGTTGTTGCAGTCTACTACTGATATTTGCTGCTGCAGTTTACTACTGCAGTTGACCATTTCAAGCGGCAAGTCCAAATTCTGAATGTCTCTATGACATGTTCCAGCCACTGGTCCATGTCTACTGTGATACATTCTGTTACTGCTGATGTATTACTCATTTCTGCTGTGATACAACCTAATTGTGTTACTCATTACTGTTGCTGCTGCATCATTGGTAGTTTTCATCTACACATGACAAGCTTCATGGACTCTTCTGCTATCATCTACTCATGACAAGCTTCAAATGCGGAATCTCTAGTTTTGTCAAAAAATAGTCGAAATGCTGCTCAAAGTTAATCATTTTGTTGTATGTTTCTTAATCATCTATTTAGAAGGTTAGGAACATTCAGATTACTTACTTCTAGATACTTGTAGCCAGTTGGCGTAGGTCTCCTATCTTTGTATTGTTCTCTACTTTTCTTTTCTTTTTTTTATTTTGTCCTCCTGGGGTATGCCCCTTGTAGGCTGTATATTCGGTTAGCCCCTTTTTATTTCAAGCTTATTTACCCAAAAAAAAAAAAAAAAGTTTAGCTTGAAGAGTATCAAGTTGGAACTTAGAGGCAGATACTCTCTCAGTGATAGCACTGAATTCTCTGTGGTTCAGTTCCTTGAGGTCAGCTTATAACCTTTTGAGTTTCTCAGTAAAACTGAACATAGGGTTCCCAATAATAATTTGCCTCCAAACCTTTTGAACTGTGGAAAGGAAGGAGGGATGGTCTGCTAAGAAGTCAAAGAACCTGAAAGGTCTTTTAGGAGGCTTAGGAGGTTGGGTAATGTGTATGACAATAGGTGAGTGATCAGAGATCCCTGGTGTAGGGAAAAAAGCTGATGAGGAAGTGTGGGTCCTAAACCAAGTGTCATTGACTAGAACTCTGTCAAGTTTAGAAGAGATATGATGAGGAGGGTCCTGCCTATTAGACCAAGTAAATAGGCAACCAGAGAATCTCAAATCATCAACCTCACAAGAGAAGAGGCATTTGTTGAGATCATCCATGTGGGGAGGCCAGTGAGTTAACCCACCAGCTTTTTCCATAGGTTTCCTAATTGCATTAAAGTCTCCTAGAACCACCCATGAGTCATTGGTCTTTAGTTTGATCAGCTCCTTCCAAAGATCAAGTCTCTCAATATGATTGTTGGCACCATAAACAAAGGTAGCTACAAAAATATACCCATCATGACTGGAATGCACCTCACAATGCATAAGTTGACTAGTCATGTGAAGAACCTTCACATCAAGGATGTGAGGGTCCCAACAGACAAGAATTCTCCCAATGGGGGCAAGGGTAGAATTGTGAGCATACTTCCAGTGGGGGCATATGACTCTCATGATCCTATGGATGTTAGGCTCCTTAATCTTATGTTCAATCAGACCAATCAGAGATAGATCATTATTTTTCAAAAAGAGTTTGGCGGCCTTTTGTTTGAGAGGATCATTTAAGCCTATCAAATTCCAAAAACCAAAATGCATCTGGGATTGTGAACTATGCATGGGGATATAGGTAGTAGAAAGCATAATAAAAACACAATGGCACAAAATATAGGAGATAAAGGATATTGCCCAAAAAGGATATAGCAGAGCTCACTGCCCCATAGGAGGATCCGGTCTCCCAAATCTCCCCTTCTTTTTGCTCTTGTTCTTATTAGTGTTGCTTCCTGCAGATTGAGGACAAGATGGGGTGGGGGAACTTGCTGCATTTGGTAGATGAAGTGCTTGCTTGATATTGGATGTATGAGGCTGAACTTCAGAAGCCGTATTAGAAGGAGGTGCATCTGCCATAATATCTTCATAACCTTCAGAGGAGTTACCATCTTCAGCCTTCAATAAATCTCTGGAACTACTTGATTATGTTGGATTGGGAGGGAGTGAAGAAAATTCCATTCCCCTAGTAACAGCATCCAATGCGGTGCTACCTCCTGAATCCATTGCCATTTGTACCTGATGCTGGATAATAGGATCCTTGTTTGAGATGTGAATCTTATTCCCAACTGCTTGCCAAGACTCAACTGGATTAGTGGGAGGAGGGGTAGGTTTGGGAAGACACTTATGGCCAAACACCTTGGACTCAGAGCACTTAGGTGGAAGCCACTGATATTCCACCTTAATAGTAACAGCTTCTCCATTGGACCTCACCACTATATCATTTGGAAGATCATCATTTGCAGAAATTTCTACACAAACTCTTGCGAAATCCAATCTTTTCTTGCCCGCAGTAGCTTCATCAATGTGAATAGGTCTTCCAATGGAGCTGGCGATGCGACTAAAGCCAGACGCAGTCCAACATTCCAATGGAAGTTTGTGTAATTTGACCCAAGCTGGAATTGATGAAGGATGCTTGGTAGTAGGGACCAACATCCTTTTCCAATCAGTAAGTACCAAGTAACGCCGTGAAAAGAAATAGGGACCCCCTTCCAACACCTGCAACTTAGAAGCCTCGTCCCTAAATTCAAAAAAGAAGCATGCCCCTACTTGTTTAACAGACCTCGGGGCATTATCCTTCCAGACAGAACGGGCAGTAGCACACAGCAGGTTGTATGGCATCTTGCCATCCAGAAAATAACCAATCAAGCAATTATCCCATGAATTAACATCCACATCAGAATCATCTAACTCCACTACAGCATCTTTACCTTGCTGCATACTAGGAAAATGTTCTAACTTCATATTTTTAGATGGAGCTTGAGCCTTAAACAAAGACGCCCAATTATGAGTTTTACCTGGGTTATTCACAGCCGCTGGTTTTGTATGGTGTACCTGATGTGGGGGATTGTCCACCTCAACAAAATCCCCTTCGAGATTCACTTCAACGCTGGAAGTAGCCGCATCAGGCTTCGGGTACTCCTCCCGTACCTTGAGGATGTGAGATTTGAGGTAGGAAAGGCTAACGTTAACCCCGGATTTGTGCATTTCATCCTCGATCGATTGGACTAGCGATGATATACGATCTTCAGAAGCTTGATTTAGACCCTCACGTTGAAAGACTTCTTGCAATTTCCGAGCTGGACTAGATCCATATCGGTTGATGTTGTTTGGCGTGACCTTGGAAACATCAGAGGCGATATTGATCTTTGTAGGGTGATCTGGCTTCACTTGAAACTCTAAGGTTTGGGAGTGATTTGCTGCTATGGTTGATTCTAAGTCGCGTGGTGATGAGTTAGGGTTGCTCGACCCGGATGTGAATCGCTGTGGGTATACGTTGGATTGAACGAAGCTAGGTTTAGGTGAATGGTGGAGAGTGGGTGAGTCGGTGGATGTATCACAGAGATCGAGACACAGATCGGTGAGGATTTCCAAAATGGCTGTGGTGACCTTTGAAACCCTAGATATAGGGGTTTGCAGCGATCCAAAATTTGCCTGAGGTTTGGTTGAGCCTCTTTGCTTCGTACGCAGCTCATTTGAATCTGTAGCTTTGGACCCTATGCCCTTTTCCATAGTAGGGGTTGAAGATGGATCGCCTTCCATGGACATCTTGCCCGTCAGTCTAGGATTTGCTCAGGAGATGAGAAAATCGCCTAGAGAGAGAGAGGCAGACATTTTTCTAGAGATTTTATCACATTGGTATAAATGTTAATTTCTCTACTCTCAAGGATCAGCTCATCAACATCCAAGATGAATCAAAGAAGCCATCGTATATTGAGGGCGAATTTGTTGAAGTGGGTTGCAATTCCCCACGTCATTTCAATTCTCTATGAGTTTTCATCACTGTTGGAATATTGTAGCCCTTTAGTTTCAAAACATTGTCTTTGTCCTTAATTAGACTTTGATTGTAACTGCTCCAACTTCTTGCACTCCTACTTAAACATGGTCTTTCTGGTACCTCCATACATTTCAATTCTTCCTTTTGTGAACTATTTGACATTGGGATTTTCATTCGTTATATCCACCACTCGTGTATAATCTTTGGGATGGAGACTGAATGTTTAGCGAAATTTCTTAGTGTAACTTCTCCTCTAGGAGGGACCCGTACCAGTAGTCTTAATTTGTAGAGCTTGTGTATCAGAGATGTTTGGTTTGCGTTTGGCGTGTGACCTTCAGGTAATGGCTGACTTCAATATCATCTTAGGACTAAATTAGTTATCTTTTCATCGAGCTATGATCGATTATTTGAAGAAGAAGTGGTTGCTTTTTTTAGACAATTTCTCATATTATACTTAAAACTAAAGGGGGGTTGGGTTTTTTTTTTTGGGTAATTCAGCTTGAAATTAAAAGGGGAAAAGCGAATGTACAGCCCACAAGGGGCATACCCCAGGGAGGACAAAGCAAAAATAAAAAAAAGAAAAAAGTTGCGTAATCCCCGGCACAACCCGCCGGGGTGAGAAATGTAATTAAGCATAGAAGTGTTTCCTGGCCTTCTAGCCAAGATGGGAAAGAAACACTTGATAAATTACAGTGAAAGGACCCTAAGTAAGGACCTAATACTAATACATAAACAAGAGAGCTCCAACTTTGGAAATTTAAAGTTACACGTAAACGAATAGATATCTCCAAAATGTGCCATCATAATTAGGCAAGATCAACCCAGGTTGGGGGTCTATGCGCTTGGAGTGAGTAGCAACCTGATAAGACTTATAATGCAGAATCAACTCAGGAATGGGCGTGTTTAGGTCACTTTGATGTGTTGTGTTACTGCAAAAGTTTATGTCGTGTGTTGTGAATTGCTGCTTTGATGCTGTGATTACTTCTGGGTTCCTCAATTTTCAAACAAGACTCTGCCCGAATTTCCAATTCAGTGGTAGAGTGGGCCTAGCCTAGGGGGGGTGTCCCTTGGCAAGTATGATCCCCTTTGGGAGGTGGCTTCCTCCCGTACCTAGCCTTGGGGGGTTGTCCCTTGGCATGATGCATTGTTAGGATTCACGGTATGATGGCATGATGCATTGTTAGGCTCCTAGCCTTGTCACTAGGATTCATGGTACACTATTTGTCACGGTGCCATTACACTATTTGTCACGGTGCCATCCATTCCAATCTTCTCAATGCCATAGAGCTCTGCCCTATGGAAGGTCAAGTTCCAATGTCCTGCTACCCGTGAGATATTCAACATTATCAAGCTCAAGCTCAAGCCAACGTGAAGTAGCTAGTGGTCTACTACTAGTTCATCAACCTGTGCATATGATCATCATTTCTGGCACATTTTGAGGGATGCATAACTCTACGCTCTTTTGTCCATGTATTACCATTAATGTATTTATCTTTGTCTGGTGTTTCCTCCCCTTCTTGCGTATAAGAAGAAGAAACATATGCTATGTTTGCTTATTTATTTTGTAGCCACTTGGCTTAGGCTTCATTTTCCCTATCCCTACCTACTGTTGCCAAGTTGGCCATCCCATAGTGTTTTCCTTTTCTTTGTTTTTCTTTTGTCCTCCTGGGGTATGCCCCTTGTAGGCTGTATATCCGGTTAGCCTTTTTTCTATTTCAAGCTTTCTTTACCGGAAAAAAAAAAATGGGCGTGTTGGTTTGGACCAGCATTTTCACCGACAATGGAAATGAAATCAGATGTACCATCTAGTAATGGATTAATGGATGTACTACCGGGAGGACGCCCCCTCCCAAAGGGGATCAAACAAGCCAAGGACAGTCCCCAAGGCTAGGCCTATTCCCCAACGCAGGGGGGTTGGGGTCGAGAGCTTCTCTCTCTAGAATGGAGAGAGAATGCACTCCCCCACCCCTAAAACCCACCGATATTTTTTATTCTGCTCAAACATCTACAATCTGTTTGTAGGGGCTTGATTATTCCTCAAATACTCGGTCCAGTACCGTTTATTATCCACTGATGCTATTTGGGTTCTTCTATACACATCCAAAATCAAGATGGAGTTACTCCTTGTGGAGTTCCTTCACACCTCAGATCTGATGATTTCAGGTCCTACATTCAGATTCACATCTCCAGCTTTGGTTTCTAAGACAACTCAAGGCGGGATGCAAGCACAAGGTCTGTTTAAGAATCAAGCGTTCTACAGCTATCCACGGTTTTGCATCTGGTAAAACTTCACGTGCTAACACTACAGATATGGAGGTTAGCTTCCTACATTGCTAGTTCTTCCACTGAGTATCAGTTCACTTCCATTATGTGTCGACGATGTCACGGTGGAGGAGTTAATACCATACGGGTTCTGGCTCTGCATAGGAATGTTCTTGGCTGTTTGGAAGTTGAACTTCACTCCATATTAGTGTCGGTATTTTCTGGGTTTTAACTTCATCCCCAGCTACATTTTCTCGTTCAAAGAAAGTTGTGCATTCAAAGAGCAGTGCTTGACTGCTGAGGTACTAATGTGGGAAGGTACACAGGTAACTCTATGGTTAAGAAAAGTAAACCATATATATTATTACTATATGCAGGGTAAGTTACCTTATCCTCAGCTCATATATATTATTCAGTGCAGCTGAAGTTGTGAAGTACCTAAATGTTCTCTGGATTGACACCCCTTTTGAGAACAGATTCTCCTGTTGTGGAGTTACTGAGTTATGTGACCTACTAAACAGTGTGTAAACCAGTGAGTTGAGTGCTTGAGCCCCAGATTTCTTTGCGAGAGGAGATAATATCTAGTGGGGGAGTATGGTGAGGATAAGTTGTGGGTGTGTGGGCCTTAGAGAGTGGATTGAAGTAGTGTGATTTCTCGGGAGATGAAGGGAGAGCCCCTCAAATCTTAGGTTTCCCATGATCTATCTCTGTTGTTGCATAGCTATTTTACTGCCAATTTTGGATTGTATTTACTGCACTTTGTGTAGTCAGAATTATTGTATGGACTGCCATACATCTGGGCAGAGCTGTGATTGTGTTATTTTCTAGTTTGCTGCTTAATTTGTGCAGAGTTGTTGTGAGTGCTTTCAGGATTTAGAATAGTTGTTAGCTTAGTCTGCAGATTGCTCTTGTTGTTAACAGTTTGTTTGCTTAGGTTGAGGGGGCTGTCCTCTACCATTTTAGGCCCTCAGTTACGGGTCTTTACTTGGCCGTTGTCTGGGATAGAATTTCCCATATTTATATGTAAGCCCAAGCCTGTATAGTCATCATTTGCTTGAGTGTCTCGTCCTCAATGTTCAACCAAATCCATTTCTCTGCATATCCGTACAGACTGCAAGTCCTAGGAGTTGGTTTGTACAGTTTGCAGATCAATTCCCAGGTGTGCTTGACCAATTCAAGCCGTGAGCCCAAGTTCTGAATGTCTCTATGCCATGTTCCAGTCTCAAATAACTTGTAGGTGAGCTGTAGTTGCTGCTGCAGTATACATACAGGCCGTGACACCTACAAACCCAATTTGCAGCTTGCAAACCCCATTGCAAGTCCTTTGCTTGAGTGTCTCCTGTCCTCAAGGTTCAAGTTCAAATCACTTTCTCTGCAAATCCGTACAGACTGCAAGTCCGTGACTCCTGCGAGGCCGTTTTGTACCTTGCAAGTCCACTTGCAAGCCCATTTCACAAGTCAAGGTCCTGATCAGATTGCTCATGTTAATGCTACAGTTGTCTTGAGTGTTTCTCTGCCCTCTTTTTAGATGGCTTAGAAACATTTTCCTTATTTTTGTATTATTGTCATGTAATTCCCAGTAATGTAGGTTCCCAAATGTTGCCATGTTTTTTTTTTTTTTTTGGGTAAATAAGCTTGAAATAAAAAGGCTAACCGAATTTACAGCCTACAAGGGGCATACCCCAGGAGGACAAAATAAAATAAAAAAAAGGAAAAGTAGAGAACAATACAAAGATGCGAGACCTACGCCAACTGACTACAAGTATCTAGGAGTAAGTAATCTGAATGTTTCCTAACCTTCTAAATAGATGATTAAGAAACATACAACAAAATGATTAAATTTGAGCAGCATTTCAGCATCTGAAGCTTGTCATGTGTAGATGATAGCAGAAGAGTCCATGACGCTTGTCATGTGTAGATGAAAACTACCAAAATCAGGTTGTACAATAGCACTATGAGTGCAGCATAGATGAACACCAAAGTTGATGCAAATTTGATACCATGAGATCAACATACAATGATGCAGCAGCAGCAGTAATGAGTAACACAATCAGGTTGTATCACAGCAGAAATGAGTAATACAGCAGCAGTAACAGAATGTATCACAGCAGACATGGACCAGTGGCTGGGACATGTCTTAGGGACATTCAGAATTTGGACTTGCGGCTTGAAATGTCAACTGCAGTAGTAAACTGCAGCAGCAAATAGAGTAGTAGACTGCAGCAGTAAACTGCAGCAGCTGCAGTTTGACTGCCACCTGCAATTGCCATGTTAGGCCTTCCCTTTCATCTCCATCTCGGTTTTTACCGGTTTCGCACCTTTTTTTTCTTTACTTTTCTTTTTCTTTTGTCCTCCTGGGGTATGCCCCTTGTAGGCTGTATATTCGCTTAGCCTCTTTTATTTTCAAGCTGTTTTACCCAAAAAAAACTCTATGGTTAAGCTTGTTGAGATTTTTTCATCTTCTTTGGATAATTAGCTTTTTTTACCCAAAAATAAAGATGTGCCTTTTCTGGGTTCATCTCTGGGCGCCATGAAGAAGATGAACAATTGGTACAGTGTAGGAGGTTTTCAAACTGTGCAGCGATTTTTAGAGCCTGGTTATTGATTGGCTCATTCAACATTGGTGGGCCCTCTACTTTATTGGCAAGATGATTCACTTGGCCCAATAAAATCAAATCACTTGCTTTCGGCAGTGATACATCTGGCTGTACCATTTGACCAGCCAACCTTTAATTGTATCTACCCCTTTTGGATGGTGGGCCATAGCCACTTCAACTGCCATGCCCTGTTTACGCATAAATTTGGTCAAAAAAAGTCAGTCCTTTAATGGGCTGAATATTTAACTCAGTAGGATTTTGCCCACAACGTAATTTTTCTTTTCAAAAGGCAGTACTAGCCTCAGATTTCTCGGGTGAATCTTTTGGACCAAGTGGGGCTAGCTGTGGGACAGCTATGCGCCTAAAAAGCAGAAGTTAAAGGACGATTTCATTGGGGGAAGATGATCTTTCACTTGAGTGAACAACCCAAAATTCAAAATGCAAAAATAGTGAGCTCATGGGCCCACAATTTCATTCTCGGTTTACATGTTAAGAGGCTGGATTAACCAGCTATACCACATAGCATTGGGCTATTGTGTTTCGGACTCTCATCTGTGCACACGAATTTTGATTAAGCATACTTATCCCTATCCTTGCGGATTGTGCAAGGGCATTCTATTTTCCCACCTCGGCGGATTGTGTCGGGGAGTACGCAATTTTTTTTTGTCCTCCCTGGGGTATGCCCCTTGTAGGCTGTACATTCGCTTAACTCCTTTTAATTTCAAACTATTTTACCCAAAAAAAAAAGTGGTTGCTCATTTTCCTGATGGGACACGTTTCAAGCTTTAGGGAGACTAGACAAGACTTTTCATCGGCCTTTCCGAAATTGAGGTGGCATCGCAACCTGACGGGATGGCTGGCGAGCCTCTTACACTTGGGGAGGATGACCGTATGGATTTAGATCTTCCACAAGTGGTGTGTGAGTATGCAGACGTTTTTCCAGAGGAGTTGCCCGGGCTAGCTCCTCATCGGGAGTTAGATTTCACCATTGAGTTACAGCCAAGGACTGCTCCTATCTCAATGGCACCGCATCGGATGGCTCCAGCCGAACTTTGAGAGTTGAAGGTTCAACTGCAAGAGTTACTTGATCGAGGATTTATTAGACCTAGCGCCTCACCATGGGGAGCACCGGCTCTATTTGCGAAGAACAAGGACAAATCCCTCTGTTTGTGTATTGACTATAGTCAGCTCAATAAAGTAACTATCAAGAACCGCTATCCATTGCCTAGAATTGATGATTTTTTCGATCAGTTGCGTGGGTCGCAATGTTTTTCGAAGATCGATTTGAGATAGTTTACCATCAGCTTCGGGTTCGAGATGAGGAGATTTCGAAGACAGCCTTTCAGACTTGCTATGGCCACTATGAGTTTGTAGTGATGACATTTGGACTGACGAATGCTCCAGCCATTTTCAGGAGCTTAATAAACAAGATTTGCACACCATGCCTGGACCTATTTATGGTGGTATTCATTGCTGAAATTTTGATCTATTCATCGTCCATGGAGGAACATGAGAAGAACTACTCAACTCGCGACTTGGAGCTAGCAGCGACAATGTTTGTGTTGAAGACTTGACATAGATAGGTAAAATGAATATTGTTGCTGACAATAATTGGTAGCTACCTTAGCTATTTGCGAATGGAAGATGATGGGGGTTATCAACGAGTTCTATCTTCAACTGACGAGTACAAGTCACAGAGCTTCTTATTTTGCCTTAGTAGATTTGCCAACACTATAGGAAGAGATTTTGAAGGTTTAGAGATCTGATCGGGAGACAGGTTTTCACAAGTATCGGTTGGCTTCGATAATAGTCCCAACTGGGTGGACTATTGCTGATGGAAGTTTGAAGTTTCTCGATAGGGTATTCGTACTACATTTTGGGACGTTGCAGCAGCTGGTGTTAAAGGAGGTTGACTAAGTCGATTTTTATTGTTCATCCGAGAGGAAACAAGATGTATCAAGACTTGAAGCGACAATATTGGTGGAATGGAATGAAGGCAGACATTGCGCAGTTCGTGTCCACATGTCTTACTTGCTAGCAGGTTAAGGCCAAGCACCAAAGACCTGAAGGATCACTTCAACCGTTGCTTATTCCGGATTGGAATTAGAAGCATATCACCATGGATTTCGTGACTGGATTGCCGAAAATAGTCAGGAAGAACGACGTAATTTGGGATATTGTGGACTGCCTGACCAAGAGTGATCATTTTTCTACCAGTTCAAGTTTCAAAAACCATGGAGTCATAAAGTTGCCTCTACATCGACGAAATTGTTCGCTTACATGGGGTCCTGGTATCAGTCATGTCAGACAGATCCGTGTTTTACTTCTCCAGTTTGGTAGAGTTTGCAAATCGCTTTGGGTGCGAGTCTTCTTTTCAATACCTCCTTTCACGTAGGTGTATTGGGCCGTTTGAGGTTTTAAAGCGTATTGGGGAGGTTGCATATCGATAGCTTTGCCGTTGTAGATAGCTCGAGTGCACAATGCATTCCATGTGTCCATGCTCCAAAAGTACTTAGCGCATCCCGAACACATCCTCAATTGGTAGGATCTAACATTGGATGAAGGTGCAACTTTTGAGGAACAAGCCGTCAAGATAGTGGACGAGCAAGCTATAAGAAGATTTTGCCAAGAAAGAAGATCAAACTTTTCAAAGTTCTATGGCGTCATCAAGGATTCAAAGAGACAACATAGGAGCGCGAAAACTGGCTGCCAGCCAATCATCCTCATCTGTTCGAGAACCGAGGTCCCGTTTTAATTTTGGGGACAAAATTTTGTTAAAGGGGGGTAGATTGTAAAGACCCATTTTTTTTAGTAATAAGATTAGGGGGGGTTGTCCCTTGGCATGTTTGATCCCCTTGGGGAGGGGGCTTCCTCCCAGGTGTGCTTGACCATTTCAAGCCGTAAGCCCAAGTTCTGCAAGTCCAGTTTGGCCTGGGTTTTGATTAGTTCATTTGAATCACGTTCTTCTGGAGAAGAAGAGAAAGTGGGTTAGCGGGCCCACTTGTCTTTTTGGGCCGAACTTGAAATGCTATTACCCGGTGTATTTTCTGCACTGGAAATGACGTATTTTGTCAGATTTTATGAGATGTACAGCCTAGCTGTATGTTAGCGGGCCCACTTGTCTTTTTGGGCCAACTTTAAATGGTCAATGGACAGCACATTCAAGCTGTACCGCGTGCAGATATGAGTATTTTGGAAGAAGTAGACAAAGAGTTTACCACAAAAGGGGTCCACCACTGCCCCTTATTTAAAGATGTACTCGGGGAATCAATTTGGTGCAAGCAAGCTGCTGGTAGGAAATGAGGTGCCATCATTACACTTTAAGTGTACTCGGTGGGAACAAATCAACGGAATCAGAGGGATATCTTAGAGCATTGGGATATTCACGCATTAAGCTAGGTGGGACCATGGTCCTTTGTTGGACCATTACACACATGGTCAAAGATGGAAGCCTTGGGCTTATTTTATTGCACGAAAATTGCATTGGCAGTGCGCCTTATCAAAGGGGTCCACTGCCCCATATGTCTACTCTGGGAAAATCAGATTTTGGCGGACAGCTGTAATCAATGGATTAACCTCATTACTTTTGGCGGACAGCCATACGACCGCAAGGCTCTTTGTGGGCACTTTTCACACCATGTGGGTCGACTTTGGTTCACTTATTATTTCGGATTTTGTGGGCTACTATGTTGGAAACACAGTAGAATAGTTCTTTTTTACTGCTTTACGCATATTTATCTACCCAGCGGGTTGTGCTGGACCCCTAATTTTCCCACCCCGGCGGGTTGTGCCGGGGAATACGCAATTTTTTTCTTTCTTTATTTTGTTTTGTCCTCCCTGGGGTATGCCCCTTGTAGGCTGTATATTCGATTAACCCCTTTTAATTTCAAGCTGAATTACCCACAAAAAAAAAGTCCATTTGCAAGCATGTCATCAAGTTTCACGTCAAAACATTTCACTTCGGTTGAGTGATAAGTTGTTACGCACCCACAGTCGGAATGTTGCTCAAATTTAATCATTTTGTTGTATGTTTCTTAATCATCTGTTTAGAAGGTTAGGAAACATTCAGATTAATTACTCTTAGATATTTGTAGCCAGTTGGCGTAGGTTCTCATTTCTTTATATTGTTCTTTTCTTTTCTTTTCTTTTTATTTTGTACTCCTGGGGTATGCCCCCTTGTAGGCTGTAAATTCGGTTAGCCCCTTTTTATTTCAAGCTTATTTACCCAAAAAAAAAAATTAGACTATTTAAATTGTTCCTAACATCTCGATAACTATCTAGTAAAAATAAGGATGTGTTCGGGATGTGTTCGGGATGCGCTATCTAGTACTGTGCATTCTAGTGGCTACTCTGGTACTTCTAGAGTCAACCAACTAATCACTTCCAGACTTGATGATTCTTAGAGAGATGCAATGGTTTTTGAGATTTCAAACATTGAGATCAAAGAAACCTTCATGTCACTTAATCCCAACAAAGCTCCTGGCCCTGATGGCTACAATGCTAGGTTTTTCCAAAAATCTTGGGATGTGGTGAGCCATGAGGTCACATCTGCTGTTAGAAACTTCTTTAGATCTGGCAGACTTCTCACTAAGGCTAATTCAACAAGTGTGGCTCTTGTCCCTAAAGTCCCCAACCCCTCTAAGGTGGGGGGTTATCGACCCATCTCTTGTTGTAACACAATCTATAAATGCATAGCTAAAATCCTTGCTAAAAGGATTCAAGCTGTGCTTCCTCATCTCATTGACCCTGTGCAATCAGGTTTTGTCAAATGGAGAAGAATTGCTGACAACATATTTCTAACCCAGGAGCTTATGAGAGATTATCACAAACATTCTCCCTCTCCCAGATGTGCTTTGAAAGTGGATATTATGTTAGGTGGGAATTCCTTTGGGACATCCTTTCTTCCATGAATTTTCACCCTAAAATGATCCATTGGCTAAAAGCTTGGATCACCACAACCAACTTGGTTCTATCATGGGGCAAAAAGGTTTAAGGCAAGGTGACCCCTTGTCCTCATATCTTTTTTGTTATTGTCATGGAGGTACTCACGCAGCTCCTCAAAGATAAATCACTTAGTCCCAACTTCCAATTCCATTGGAGGTGTGAGAAAACAAAGATAATCAACTTGTGTTTCGCAGATGATCTCATGATCTTCTGTAAAGGTAATCTTGATTCTATTCATTGTATACATGAGGCCCTTGTTGAATTTGAGAAGCTGTCTGGTCTATCTCCCAGTCCGAGCAAAAGCAACATCTTTTTCTCTGGTGTATCCATTGCTAACAAGCAAGCAATCCTTGAGAAGTTGGGATTTAAAGAAGGTTCTCTCCCCGTGAGATACCTTGGGGTCCCTCTCATATCCACTAAACTTAAATACGTTGATTGTAAGATTCTTATTGATAAAATCATAAGTCGCACCAAATCCTGGTGTGGACGCACCTCCGGAGGATTCTCGAATCAATTCGGAGTCGCCACCCGGGTTTTAGCCGATTGTCCCCGAGGAACCGAACTCGATTGACTCGTGCCTCATTCAATGGATAAGGATTACTGGCCCGTCATCACCATACTATCTTAGGTTCGGGAGCTCAGTTACGAGAGAGGAAGGGTTTTACGACACCCTCCTCGCCCGGTTCGAAGACCGGTCTCTACTTGACTTTTGTGGGATTGTACAAGAAATGTATGCAACTCGACTTTGAACAAGTACGGGGAATGGGGGATGGGAACCACATGATGATGATAAACACAACAATAAGCTATAGTGTATGATTGTGCTCCGTGAATCTACATGAATGGCGATGATATACAAGTATGAACGAACAAGAACATCAAACAGCAAGTAACAATGTTAGAATATACAGAATGATAACAAAGTAATCAGAAATGACACCACAAACCACCGCAAAACTAAACCAAACTAATCATTTTGTTGTATGTTTCTTAATCATCTTTTTAGAAGGTTAGGAAACATTCAGATTTATCACTCTTAGATAATTGTAGCCAGTTGGCGTAGGTTCTCCCTTCTTTATATTGTTGTTTGCTTTCTTTTTATTTTTTTGTTTTTGTCCTCCTGGGATATGCCCCTTGTAGGCTGTAAATTCGGTTAGCCCCTTTTTATTTCAAGCTCATTTACCCAAAAAAAAAAAACTGATCCACTGCCAAGGGTTTGAGCGCTCAACCTGTGGGTTTGAGCGCTCAAACTCCTGTTCACTCACACATGCTTATGATACTTTTAATGATTCTGATTTGATGAAAACATGCTTTAATCACCATTGTTTGCTCAAAAACAGCATTTCAATCACTAAACAAAATGGCATAATCATATAATCGGGGGTTTAAAACTCATCCATGGACCAAAATGAGGCAAGCAGTTTAGAAGGAATGAAGACTCAATGCTTTGAAACTTTGCAGAACACTCAGAATGCCAAAAACAAGCTAAAATAAGGAAATGATTTGATTGGACCAGAAGATGGTTTGAGCGCTCAAAGGGATGCATTGAGCGCTCAAGCCATCTCCTGGATTTGAGTGTTTTTGTTGCATTCTGCCCTCATCTGGACCACAAACTAGTTCAACATGATATATGATGATGCATAATGTATTGAAACTTCATCAACATGAATAAAATAAACTTGAGGTGTCCACATGAGTGGAGAATAAACATTGGACCACACATAAGCATGATTAGAGTGAGAGGAATAAGAGATCAGGTTGGCTTAGCCAAACATCAACACACACACACTTCGTGAATAGGTTGGCTTAGCCAAACATCAACACACACATCAACACACACACACTTCGTGAATAGGTTGGCTTAGCCAAACATCAACACACACATCAACACACACACACTTCGTGAATAGGTTGGCTTAGCCAGCCAAACATCAAGACACACATCAACACACACACACACTTCGTGAATAGGTTGGCTTAGCCAAACATCAACACACACACACTTCATAAATTGAAAACAGAATACTGAACTGAAATAGACAAGATTCAAATGCCAAAACTGAACAAGGTTAGAGCGCTCATTGTCCTTGCTTTGAGCGCTCAAGCCCCCTTCCAGGACTGAGGGTTTCTGTGATTTCTGACCATTCTTTTTTTTTTTTTTTGGGTAAATAAGCTTGAAATAAAAAAGAGACAACAGAATATACAGCCTACAAGGGGCATACCCCAGGGAGGACAAAAGCAAAGAAAAGAAACAAAGAAAAGGGAAATGGGAAGGCCACTAGGGCAACATATGGAGAGGGTAAAAAGTAAAGACATGATTAATACAAAGAGTTCGAGAGATGTTTCTCTCCCATCAAAAAGAGGAGAGAGAAACACCACACAAAATGTAGCACTACAATTAATGAGGACAGCAAAGTGGTGCCCTAAACTTGAGGTAGAAGCTTGACCCTGAGGCTTAACTCATGAACTTGGGACTTGGGACTACAAGTATGGCATGGGCCTACTTGAGCAAAGACCTTGTAGCTTGAAACTGGAACCTTAATTATGAGACTTGAGGCTTGAACATAAAACTTTGGATTGGACCTTGGATGAACTTGGGATAGAACTTGGGATAGCTCATCAAGATCCTGCTAATGCACACTGCATATAGCAAGAAGCTAGAAGTAGCACCACCAATACTAATGTGAGCAAAGTTTCATTTGAGACTTGGATAATCCAGAAACAGTGACTGCTGATCCATGACTGCTGGACAACCCAGAACCAGTGGCTGTGTGCAGCAGTAACAGGAACAGCAGCAGTTTGCATCAGCAACAAGATGCTGCAGCAGTATGCTTCATAATGCAGCAGCAGTAGTATTCAACAGAGCTATAGGAATTTGGTGTATCACAGAAGTGTAGCAGCAGGATGCATTGGTATATCAACAGAAGAGTATGTGCAGCAGCAGTAAAATGCAGAGCTCATATAGGGAGGAAATGCCCCCTCCCAGAAGGGACTAATACATGCCCTGGGACAGCCCCCCAAGGCTAGGCCAGAAATCACAACCTAAAGGATGCTGATCAGACACACAGCAGTCCAGAAGAAACCACACATTTCTAAGCAATTTAACAATCAAGACCACTGGATTTCTGGAAAATTTGGGCAACATCTCCTATGCAACATGTAAGTAACACAGCAATTTCTCAAGCAGATAAGTAGGCAAGTAGGCAAGTAACTATAGCAACAGCCCTTGCTATAGATGATATGAAAATTAATTGCTAGCAAGCAAACATGTAGGATACAACAGCCCTTGCATCCCATGAAAGAGCATAAAAATGTAAGCAAGCAAGCAATTATCTATAGCAACAGCCCTTGCTATAGATTGACATTAGGTTCTAGTAAAATGCATGATTACCTGGAGAGTTAGCACAACAATTGGAGCATACATAGCTCATGCATATCAGAGTTGCCCTTACTGCTGGCCACACAAGGGACAGCTGCATCATTCTGCTGAATATCTGAAAGACTTGCTGGCATCACAAGGGACTGTTGTGTCCTTCTGCTGAATATCTGATAGACTCTGCACAGGTGTCTGGATAGAAAGAATTAGCACAACACAATAATATCATGAATTAAGATTCCATTTTCTAAGGATCCAATGGGATTGATGACCTTGAGGAAGATCCTTAAGGGTCATCAGTCTATGTCTCATCAAAGAGTAGATCTTATGCACTACAACTTGCTCAGAACAGGACACATTTTGAAATTTTCTAAAATTCCTTTCAATCCACAAATGGTATATGGAAGTGGTAAAAGCAAGTTTAATCATGAGGGTTTTAAGTGATTTTCCTTTGATGGAGGATATAAAAGATATCCAGCTGGACCATGATTTAGAAGGCCAAGCCTCATTTAGAAGCCCAGTAATTTGGGACCAGACCTGTGAGGTATAAGGACAGTTGAAGAATAAATGGTCATGACTCTCATGCCCTTGACAAAAGCTGCAAAAGGAGTGAGCTTTGGAACCAAATGTGACCAACCTATCCTCAGTGTATAACCTGTTCTGAACTGCCACCCAAGCAATAAGGCTACATTTGGGAATGTGTCCAGAGAACCACAAGCTGTGGTGCCATAGAACTTTGGGGAATTGAGCCCTCAAATGATTCCAAAGTGATGCAATACTGAAAAGGCCATTAGGAGTGAGCATCCACTTATGAGAATCATTAGCCCCATTAGGTTCAGTAAGAGAGGACATGTTGGCTCTGATCTCAATGAGCTCCAGTGTCTGTGTTATGGGAAGGATCCATTGAGAGTTTCTGATGATTGTTGAAACTTTTGAATCACTGGGGAGGCCAGAGTCATAGAAAACTCTAGTCCCAAATTTCTGAGCCAGTGGGCCAAGAGGATGCCAATTATCATACCAAAGAGAGGTAGTTAGTCCATTTCCAATTATGGTTTTGATATGAGGAAGCACAATAGGTCTAAGATTAAGCATTTTCCTCCAAACCCATGATGGATTACTTGGCATTTTGATTTCCCAAAAGCTTTTGTTCTTTAATAAGTAGGATTTAACCCACTGGCACCACATGGACTGCTCTCCACCTGAGATAAGAAACCAAATGTGCTTGGAGATTGCTGCCTTATTCCAAATGTGCATTGATTTAAATCCCAACCCACCCTCCTGCCTAGGTGAACAGAGGTGATCCCATGACACCTTAGCACCAGTCTTTTTTAGATCAGGGCCAGACCAAAAGAAGGCTCTCAAAATTGATTCCACCTCCTTAATGACTTTTTTGGGAAGTATAAATATAGAGGACCAATATGTCTGCATAGAGAAGAGGATACTCTTTATAAGTTGCACTCTACCAGCATAGGTGAGGTCTCTATTGGTCCAAGTCTTAGTTTTGGCAGTGATCTTATCAATCAGAGGCTTACAATCAATAAACTTAAGCTTGGTAGAGAGGAGGGGAACCCCAAGGTATTTGATGGGAAGAGAACCCTCAGTGAAACCTAGGAGAGCAAGAATTTCCTCTCTAGTTGTGGCATTGACCCCAGAGAAGAAAATGTTACTCTTACCAGGGCTAGGTGCAAGCCCAGATAAAACTTCAAATTCAGACAATGAGTCCTTGATATGCTTAATAGAACTCAAATCGCCTTTACAGAAGATCATGAGATCATCAGCAAAACATAGATTTATTAATTTGGTTTGTTCACACCTCCAGTGATGATGGAAATCAGGGAGGTGAGCTTTCTCTCTCAGAATGCATGTCAAGACTTCCATTACAATGACAAACAGGTAGGAGGAGAGAGGATCCCCTTGGCGAAGACCTCTTTTACCTAATATCAGACCTGTGGGTTCACCATTAATGTTGAGACTATAGCTAGCTGTGGTCACACAAGCCTTAATCCATTGGATCATTGTAGGATGGAAATTCATGCTAGCAAGTATATCCCAGAGGAAGTCCCATCTGACATTGTCATAGGCCTTCATGATATCAACCTTTAGAGCACACCTAGGAGTGGAAGAGGATGAGTGATATCCTCTCATCAGCTCCTGAGTAAGGAAGATATTGTCAGCAATCCTCCTACCTTTGACAAAGCCAGATTGGACAGGATCAATAAGAGTAGGGAGAGCCAGTTGGAGCCTTTTAGACAATATCTTGGCAATGCATTTGTAAATAGTGTTACAGCAGGATATTGGTCTAAAGTCTCCAACTTTGGAAGGATTGGGAATTTTAGGCACAAGGGCCACAATGGTTGAGTTGACTTTCTTTAAAAGCTGGCCAGATCTAAAGAAGTTTTTGATGGCTGCAATAACACCATGCCCAATAATAGACCAAGCCTTCTGAAAGAAAGCAGCATTGTAGCCATCAGGCCCAGGGGCTTTATGAGGATTAAGAGACAGAAAGGTGTCCTTAATTTCAATGTCAGTTACCTCCTGTATCATGGCATAGCTCTGCTCAATACTCAATTTATTTGTGATGAGGTGCTCAACTCTAGCAGTCCCAGAGTAAGATGACGCATGTGGTGTACCAAGGAGGGCAGTATAGAAATTAACAAAAGCTCCTTTAATCTCCTTGGGATCATGAGTAACAGAGGAATCACTAAGAGTCAGTGTGGTGATTTTGCTCCTATTTCTGTTATTGTTAATGGACTTAAAGAAGAAGGATGTGCACTGATCCCCAAGTTTGAGCCATTGGATTCTAGACTTTTGCCTAGCAAGGCTCTCCTCAGCTCTAGCCAGAGTAATATACTGTTTATATAAATTCTTCTCCTGGGCTTGGATGATGGGGTTGGAGGGATCAACTCCAAGATGTTGTTGGAGGACATCCAGCTGCTGTTTAGAATCAACAACTCTTTTGGATATACAGTTGAATTCTTTAGAGTTGAGGTCCTTAAGTTCAGCCTGAAGAATTCTAAGTTTCTCCACAATACAATACATGGGATTGCCCAATATGACCTCCCTCCACACCCTCTGCACTATAGAGAGAAACTGAGGATGCTCAGCCAAAAAGTCAAAGAATCTAAAAGGTCTAGAGCTTCTCTTAGGAGGAGGAACAAGATGTACTATGGCCGGGGAATGATCAGAAATACCAGGAGTGGGAAAATAAGCACTGGAATGAGGGAAGGCCTTAAACCAACTATCATTCACAAGTACTCTATCCAACTTGGAAGATACATGGTTAGGGGGGACCTGTCTATTAGACCAGGTGAAGAAGCACCCAGAAAATCTAAGATCATCAAGCTCAGTGGTGTAAAGACAGGAGTTCATATCATCCATATGAGGAGGCCAGAGGCAGTTAGCACTAGATTTTTCCTGGGGGTTTCTAACAGAATTGAAGTCCCCAAGAACAATCCAAGGACTGTTGCACTTGAAGTTGACCAAAGAGTTCCAGAGAGCATGCCTCTCAGAATAAGAGTTGGCTCCATAAACAAAAGTAGCAAAAAACCTAAGGTCACTATTTAACAGACCAATCTCACAGTGGATAAATTGGGCAGATTGTGAAATGAGATCAACAGTCAGGATCCTTGGGTCCCAGCAAACAAAAATCCTCCCAATAGGAGCATGAACATAGTTATGAGTATGCTTCCAGTTAGGACAGATAATGCTTAAGACTCTTCCAGCATTAGGCTGCTTGATTTTGTGCTCAATCAAGCCAAACAAGGATATGTTATTGTTTTTCAAAAAGGACTTAGCTTCTTTTTGTTTAAGAGGATCGTTAAGACCTCTTAAGTTCCAAAAACCAATGTGCAGATCAGAGCAAGTCATAGAGTTATTAATAACAGAAAAGGCATTAAATGGGAAGTAGTATGCCCAAAAGGATACAATGGAGCTGCATCAGTGCTTATTTGACCGGGCTGCTTGCTTGCCCTTACTTTGCTTTTTGTTTTTCTTTTTGCTTGAACTGGATCTGAAGTCTGCTGACCCCCCAGATGTTATCTTGTTACCAGCAGAGGTACCCTGATCTGTGGATGTAATTTGCAGCCCAGGATCAGGTTCCAGCAATGTAGTTGGTCCCTCCTCAGACTTGCTCTCTGTATTGTCCTTTGTCACATATACACCTCTTGGGCTAAGGACTGGGGAATTGAGTATTTTGAGTTTTGGGCTGGTAGGGCTGGATGGAATAATTTGAGAAGCTCCGACTCTTTCCACACTTGCATCAATTTCCTCAGTTTCAGATTCATCAGTTTCCACATCCTCACAAAGAACAGTATCAGTTGGATTACTTGAAACTCTCTTGGTAACTGCTTCAAGTGCATCCCCTCCACCTCCAAGTGCCTTCCCAATTAATTTCCATGCCTCATTGTTATTTGTAGCTTGTGGATCAGCCTTAGGCTTGCAGGTATGGCCAAATACACTACACAAGCTGCAGCTGGGAGGAATCCATTGATATTCAACTGGTACTTTAACTGAATCCTGACCCAAGTTGATCTGGACCACTTTGGGAAGATTTGTTTTGGCTGAGATCTCTATACACACCCGTGCAAAGTCAATTCTTTGTTGTGAAGCCGTAGCAATATCAACATGGAGGGGTCTTCCTATAGTACTTGCTATTCGGCTAAAACACCCCTCAGTCCAGCATTCAAGGGGCAGTTTGTGCAACTTTACCCATACTGGAATGGTTGCTGGATGCTCAGTGGTCGGAACCAACATCCTATGCCATTCCTTGAGGACCAGATACCTCCGGGAAAAGAAGTACGGGCCACCTTCTAGAACCTTGAGCTTTGTTTCTTCATCCTGGAATTCAAAGAAATAGCAGGCTCCAATCTGTTTGATGCTGATCCTTCCGTGGTCTTTCCAGATTTTCCTCGCAGTGGAGCTTAGGAGAGGAAAGGGCATCTTCCCATCTAGAAAATGCCCAACTAAACAATGGCTCCAGGTCTTCTCATCGACATCAGTTTCCTCAATTTCCACCACTGCACAATCATCCTGTTCTTCTTGTTGAAGCTCAGGGAAATGACTGAGCTTCATGACCTTGGAAGGGCCTTGAGTACGGAACAAAGAGGCCCAATCCTTGGTGTTAGGTTGTTGGGTGGATTTGGGTAGAGCATTTTGGTGCTGGATGGGGGTTTTAGGTCGGCTTTCTTTGTCTTTCTGTGGCTGGAAACATAGGTCATTTGGTGCATCAGAAGGATAATGAAAACCAATTTTTAGAATATCACCGTTGCCTGAACTAGATGATGGGTCCTCTGGAGCGATCTCCCTCTCCCGCAGTCTATTCAGCTGAGACTTCAACTCTGAGCAGTCAACCCTTATCCCGGATTGCTTCATCTCCACTTCAATCGAGTGAACTAATAAATCCAGTCGCTCCTTGCTATCCAAGCTCTCCACGAGAGGCTTTCGGGCAGAATTCGTGCTCGACTTGCTAGGGCTAAGCGGGGGAGACTTTAGGGTTTGCACTGGAGAAGAAACTTGGGAACCGCTCTGTGGAGGAGAAGGGTATTGAACTGAGCTGATGGAGTCGAATTTCCCTGAGCCTGAACCAGATTTTTCAACAGAAGTGAGAGCTTTTATCTTTGGTTCTTGAGAATTAGGGCTTTTTAGGAGATCGGTAACAGAAGTTTGCTGGCGTTGAGGGTAAAGATCTAGCGGCCTGAATGGTTGAAACTTTGCAGGTGTGGAGAACACCACACCCGATTTCGACGGATTGTTGTAGATCGGAGAGCCTGTAGTTTTTGCACTGAGAGGGGTGTCACGAACTTCTGATCCCAGCTCTGAGTATCGTTGAGGAGTGGAGCTTTGTGCCAATTGCTTCTTTCTAACTTCATTGGAATCCTTTACTTTGAGACTAGGATAGTCTTCTTCCTTGAAAGGTGGGGTTGCAGAAATTGGAGTTGCACCAGCCATGGAAGGATTGGCCGCCATCTCTAGGGTTTCAGAGGTCGCCCGTGAGAATCGCCTGAATCGTCTAGTGAGAGAAGCTCTGACATGTTAAAACTTTTGTGGTCCCTTATGTAAAGTCAGACAACAAGCAATTTCTGACCATTCTTTGATGTTGGTAAGAACTTGAAACTTTTTGATCATGGTTTAAAGGAGTGAAACACACTGTCTTTTTCATAGAATGGGATCATCCATGGTTTGATGATGATGAAACATCATTTTTATGACTTTTGAGTTCATTGATCAATGATCAAAGGCAAAATAAACTGATTTAAGAGTTTTTGAACCAACAAATAGCCATAATAATGATGTTACCAACTTAAAGGATGATCAGAAACCACAAAACTTGAAGAGGTGCTCGAACAGTTTGAGCGCTCATAGTGATGGCATTGAGCGCTCAAGCTGTTTAAAGCTGGGGTTTTTAAAAATGGTTTTCTTGGATGTTTAAGACCTTGTGAGTCCATTAGAGTTATAGAGGACCTCCATGAACCCACTGATCTCCCTCAGGAGTACCAACCCGTAACTTTCACATGTTTTTCTACCTTTTGATCTTGATTGGGGCTTAAACTTGGGATTTTGGTGGATGATTAGATTGTGGCTATGTTTACAAGTGTAATGTGGGTTGTTTTGGACAGATTATGATGGGTGTAGGTTGGCTTGAGCTGATTTTGAGTAGATGATGGTGTATTCTAGTGAGAGGTTTTGAGAATCAAGTGGGTTTTATGGATGGGAGAGGATTAAGCTTGAAGTAATGGATGAAATGGGTTGATGGTTGCTGGAAATATGGTTTGAGAGAGGGTGAGCAATAGCTTGGAGCTGGTGAGAGTGTCTAACCTCTGCAAATGATGTAGAGGGGTGGCTTTTATAGAGTGAAATGGGGGGGGGGGGGGGGGGGAAATGGGTTTTTTTGAAATGGGGGGCCTAATGGGACAATATAGGCCCACCCTGGGGTCTATCAGGTGCATGCTAGTGGTGGAACTGGTTTCATTCTCATGCGTTTATTTCTATTCCTTGAATTACTTGAGCCCATTTGGGGCTACTCCTTTGTTGGGACTGTTATAGATGTTCTTTTCTCAGTTTGAGAATGGTTCGGATTCATAGGTTTTAAATCAGAAATTCGGATAGATTGTTGTGAAAATCTGGGTTTCTATTTTGCCGAGAAATTTGGGTTCCTCCTGTTTATCCGTGTTCTTCACGGGGAAGAAGAAGGTGGGGCCCACCCCTTCATAATTTACGTAAACTGTGTTCAAAATCTGGAAATTGGTCCAAGCTTTGGGCCCACAATTAGTTCATGTTTGGGAGAGTGAGTTCACACAAGTGGGCATATTGGGCCCAAGCCACTTGCAAAACTATTACCCGGTGTATTCATTTGCACCGTGATTGGTAGTCAAAAAGCAAGTCGGTGTACTTTGCTTTGATAAAAGGCTGACCCTTTACTTGGTATCAACATTTGGGGCAGTGGGATACTGCTCGAGAAGCATCTCACAAGATGCACATACATCGAAAACAAGGGAAAATCAACTATTTCCTGTAACAGTCAGCTACAACTGTGCGCTTGGAATTTCAATGCAAAATAGTGAGCAAGGGCCCACAATTTATTCTCGGAAAGGAAGAGCCTGGGTAAAAGTATCACAGCAATGGGTTATGGTCTTTAGAATCACACCTTTTTGAAGTAATTTGTTACATTTCAACTTCAAGTGGGACCACATTTCAACCATCCGGTCTCGCTCAATCGGATAATGTTTTATCATTTAAATCCTATCCTGGAGGGTTGTGCTAGGACCACTAATTTTCCCACCCCGGCGGGTTGTGTCGGGGAACACGCATTTTTTTCTTTTCTTTATTTTCATTTTGTCCTCCCTGGGGTATGCCCCTTGTAGGCTGTACATTTGCTTAACCCCTTTTAATTTCACGCTAAATTACCCACACAAAAAAAAATGACTGGGTGGCAGCCATTCAGTTGGAATCTCATCATTAGATGCTCTGTCTCCGACAGACTTAACAGAGCTTGAGCGCTCAAACCCCTTTGGGCACAGCGGTTGGTTTTGGTTTATTTTGGTCTTTTAAAGGGTATTTTGGTCATTTGGGTTGGTTTAGGTCATTTGGGTTGGTTTAGGTTATTTGGGAATGTTTTGGGGTGGTTTGGGGGAAGTTCAAGCCCTCTTCTTAACCTTAAGGTGTTCACGGGTGGTTTTCTCATCATCGGGAATGCTTAATAAGTATCCCGGGTCAAAATCGGGGTGTCTACACCTGGGCAAATAAATATCTAACATATGCTGGGAGAATTTAGTTGATTAAGTCTGTGTTGTTCTCCATGCAAACTTATTGGTACTCCATTTTCTTGCTTCCTAAGAAAGTGGTAAAGGAAGTTGAGACCATTCTGAGATCCTTCTTTTGGACTGGATCTGACCTCAGACACACAGGTGCAAAAGTTTCCTGGGAACACCTTTGTTCTCCCAGGAAAGAGGGAGGTCTTGGCTTCAAATCTATCCAAATTTGGAACAGGGCTGCCATGGCTAAGCACATATGGTTTTATCATTTCTGAAGGAGAGCAATCCATGTGGTGCCAATGGATTAAATCATATTTACTCAAAGGTAAGAGTTTTTGGAAAGTTAAAATTCCTAGTAGTCCTTTTTTTTTTTTTTTTTGGGTAAACAAGCTTGAAATAAAAAGAGACAACAGAATATACAGCCTACAAGGGGCATACCCCAGGGAGGACAAAAGGAAAAAGAAAAAAGGAAAACAAAAGAAAAGGAAATAAATAGGATGGCCACACGACAACATTTGGAGAGGGATAACAGAATGTGATAATGAAAACCTACGCCAAAAGGCTACAATTGTCTAAATAAAACTATAGCTTATGTTTCGCCCCCATCTAAGAGAGAGGGGAGAGAAACATATGACGAAATAGGATTTTGAAATGAGAGTGCACGGCCCGTTGATGTTGCATACACTTCACCAGTATTGCCATTCGAAAGCATTACACTTTACCAGTGAGCAATAGGAAATGTAGCATGTATGCAGAAGACGACTCGTGGTTGCTTGGAGTGAAATGAAGTAATGGAGTAACAGCCCATAACAGCAGTGCGTCGTGGGCTATGGGAGGACGCCCCCCTCCCGAAAGGGGAACAATATTCCTAGGGACAGCCCCCCTAGGATAGGCCATCTCGAAGGGGACAAACCCATAATCAAAGAGATAAAATGACTGTTCAAAACTGGACAGCATAACACATACAAGGCAACCTATGGATGGCACAAATCAGATCTTGGTAGGCCTCATTTAGCGGCATTTCTACCCAGATTTGGCATATATGCTCATGCTTGAATGGGCAGCAAGCTGCCAGCAACAGAGCCAAAACTGGCTGCAGCAGAACCAAACTGTGAACCTGTGGTTGATTTCGATACTAACTTTTCATACCTGGGCATTAGTGGGACAACAAATTGCACAGCAGGCAGATTGCAACAGCCCTTACAATAGAAGCATGTACTCAATAGTGAACAAAGAAGCTACCACAAGAGTAATAACAGATTCCAATAGTAGTAGCAGATTGCAACAGCCCTTGCAATCCACATAACATCAATTTATGCAGCCTTTATGCAAAAGTATATACTTCAATGCTAAACTATCTAAGCATAAAGCTATGTAAGTAACCTGTAAGCTAAGCAACCCACATAACTTCAATGTTAATAGCAGCCTGTAAGCAACCTTGCTAAGATGTAATGGAACTTTGGAATTTATGCCTCCCACACACTGGGTGGTACTTCAAGTATACCCTGTACACAAAGAAACCCAAGTGGGTAGTAAGTGAGAAACCAACTCTTGATTTCTTTAGGATGCCATGACTGGTAAAGTTTTCAGTCAATCCCCCACTTAATTAACAATCCATGGTAGTGATGTCCACGGGGGAGACTTTCCAAGGACAACAGTCTGTATGAATTTTTTCAACCACGGTATGAATTTTTTCAACCACAACAGGCACAATGCAAAATGCATTTTGGAATTTGCGAATATTCCTTTCAATCCAAATTTGGTACACTGTGGTAGTGAATGTCAGCTTGATGATTAAATTTTTTAGACTTTTTCCTTTGAGGTTTGAGATATGAGTGATCCATTCACCCCAAGGCCTTGAGGGCCAACTGACATTGATATGAGCAAGCATTTCAGACCAAATTTGTGATGTGAAAGGGCAATTGAAGAATAAGTGGTCGTGGGCTTCCGTACCCGTACAAAAACTACAACAGGAGATAGGGATTGTGCCAAACAAAACCAACCTATCTCCAGTATATAGTCTGTTGTGTATAGCAAGCCATGTAATCATGCTACATTTGGGGATATGGCCAGGGAACCATATGGTGGTGTACCATGGGACCTTTGGGAATTTTGTTCTGAGGTCATTCCATAGGGAAGAAATGGTGAACTCACCATTAGAGTTAAGGTCCCATTTATAATGATCCTCAAGATCCTGGTTAGGGCTGGGGAGGGAGCTAATAGCATGCCTAATCTCATTGATTTCAAGGGTTTGAGTAATGGGAAGACCCCAATTAGATCCTCTAATGATGGCAGCCACATTAGCATCTTTGGTGAGTCCAGTGTCGTAGATAACTCTAGGACCAAACTTATGTGCAAGAGGTCCAAGGGGGTGCCAGTTATCAAACCACAGTGAGGTGGTTTTGCCATTACCAATCACCACTTTGATGTGGTGCTGTACAATGGATCTGAGATTGAGGAGCTTTCTCCAAACCCAAGAAGGTGAACTGGGCATTTTGACTTCCCAAAAGCTTTTCCCCTTAAGTAAGTATGACTTAACCCATTGACACTACATAGATTGCTCCCCACCAGAGATAAGGAACCAAATGTGTTTAGCAATAGCAGCCTTGTTCCAGATGAGGATAGATTCCTAGTAGTCCTTCCTGGACTTGGAGGAAATTGCTTCAACTTCGCCCTCTCGTCCAATCTTTTATCAAGTATAAAATTGGTGATGGTAACTCTACTTCGCTTTGGTATGATAATTGGCACCCTTCTGGCCCTCTGGTTGAAAATTTTGGCAGCCGTATTGTCTGACTCTGGTCTTCCAGATGATAACAAAGTCTCTGCCGTCCTGCATGCAAATAATTATTGGCACTTCCCCATCACCCAGACATGGGAGCTGAATGAGATTAGGTCTCATTTACCTCCCCTAAGCAACCAAAATCCCACTGATGCTGACTCTTGTATATGGACCCTCAATCAAAATGGATTGTTCTCCGTCTCATCATTGTGGAATCATATGAGAGTTAAGTTTCCCACCATTGGATGGAGCCACGTTGTTTGGTTCCCTTTTCATATTCCCAAATGCAGCCTTATTAGTTGGCTTGCGATTCAAAACAGATTATCTACGGAGGGTAGATTTGTTTTGTTTGGCATTAAGACCACTTCCTACTGTAGCTTCTGTCCCAATGAGGAGAACCATGACCACTTATTTTTTAACTGCCCCTTCACTAAGCAAGTCTGGGATGATGTTTCCCATAAGTCCCATCTTATCTGGCAATCTCAAACTTTGTCTGGTCTGGTCAATCTTCTTTCGTCTCTTAGAAGTAAAGACTTGAAAACTACCCTTACTAAACTAACTTTTATTGTCTCTCTATACCACATCTGGATAGAGAGAAACCTCAGGAAATTTCAAAATATCCAGCATAGTGTGCCCCCTCCCTGGTGCACAAGATATGCTCTGATATTAGGTGCAGAATGTTGTCCCTCCACAAAATCCCAACAGGAGCTATTTCACTTTTAGAGGCTTGGAACCTTTCAGAAGATTGAATCATTGATCTGAAAGCATTGTATACTGCTATTGTACTTATTCTTCCCACAATCTTTCTGAAGCACTGACTTGCTTCTATGTGACAGGTCTCTCCATTAGCTTGCTTGGGTTGCAAATTTTGAAAATCCCTAACAGCCCAATTGAGGCAATGTGTTTTGCAGGTCTTATAATGTCCAAGGCAGGTGAGCTATGCATCATCTCCTGGTTGGAGCCCATTCCCATCACACAGTGGATCACAGATTCCCAGCATAATACTTCTAATTAATGGTGGAGTATACCTTATTCCCTTACCTCCATTCTCTTAATGGCACTATGCACTGGTATGCTTCAACCCAGAAGTTAGGAATTAGGAATTTGGTGAGGTGGTGGTGATATGTATGAGTTGTGTGAACCACCATATAAGAGAGCCTTGTTGAGAGCTTCTCTCTCTACACTAGAGAGAGAATGCACTCCCCCAATTTCTACCCAAAATTTTCAGTTCGAGCCCTCAATCTCACTGATTGAAGGGCGTATCTATCTTCTTTTCTTGATTTGATCAAGTAAAGGCAAGGAAAAGCAACTCAACAAAGGGATCTGAGATGGGTCTGGTTCCCATTGAAGCTGGTTTCAAACCAACCTACGGGGTATATCAATCCCCTCATCCTTTAACCAAATCCGGTCTCCAATCAACATCCATGTGGGAGGGTCTTGTCTGTGGGTCTTCAATCCATGGAGTTCTTGCATCAATTAGAGCTCCCTAGCAAAGTTTGATGGGTTTATCTTCTTTTTCGATACCCACTCAAGAAAAAATGGGTCTCTTAAGCCCAAAATCTATGAGTCCAAATGGGATCTAATTCCACGGGTTCCTTTACAACAACAACCAGTTCGAGATGGCAAGGATCTTGTCACTGAGGTTCACATTTACAAGGGTCTGGTTGGGTATCACTACCCAAGTTCCAGAGTAATCCAGCCATGGTTTGGGTCGTCCTCATCACTCTACCCAACATTCACACATTGTGTGAATGATTTCAAAGTTAACCAGCAAGCCGCCACAGCCAACACTCAGAACAAGCTTTTTACAGAGGTAATTGAGTCTCCGAGGTCCTGAAACTAGCTCTTCCACTGCGGTCCAGTTCCTCTCGCTAAGTGTCCCGGTGTCACGGCGGTGGGGTAATATCACATTCGGTTCTGGTCGCTTAGGTGAGCTTAGTTATGTAGATCCTCAACCCTCCTTTACGTCTGTTTGAAGCTGGTTATGGAGTTTGGGCTGTGCGTGCTAGTCTTTCAAGGTCTAACTGGAAATTATTTTGTGAAGGAGAGAGTGAGATCCACTCTCTCCTATATGACTGGGTTTCCTTACTTGTTCTAAAATGAGTGCAATTGATGGAGGTCACTACAGAGCAGGTTTCGGCTCACTTTTTCAAACCAACTTTTGGTCATTCGAAAACTTCAACAAGTCCAAATCAAGGACAGCTGTACCCCCATGTGTTCAATGGTTACAATTTTATGCTGCCAACATCAGCTCCTTCGTGGGGCCCTTGAGTTCACGCAAAGAGAAAGTTACAAAAGCAGAGCCTTTTGATTTCACGCATAAGGCAGTTAGCCTTGGTTTTCAATTGAGTTGGGTGGTTCCCCACCTCACATATCTGATAGTTTTTGTTTTAAGCAATTGTATCCCTATCTCAGGGTTGTGGTGGCTTTCATATTTCCCATCCCGATGGGTTGTGTCGGGGAATACGCAATTTTTTATTTTTCTTTTTCTCTTTCTTTTTCTTTTTGTTTTGTCCTTCCTGGGGTATGCCCCTTGTAGGCTGTACATTTGCTTAACCCATTTTAATTTAAAGTTAAATTACCCAAAATATATATTTCAAGCTTATTACCCAAAATATAAGAGCCTTTCTTTTTTTGTGGGTAAATAAGCTTGAAATAAAAAGAGGCTAACCGAATATACAGCCTACAAGAGGCATACCCCAGGAGGACAAAAAAAGAAAAGAAAAACAAAAAGAAAATAAAAACCAACACATCCCGTTGGGGAGGAAGGCCAAAGCAAAGTGTACTGGAAGCAAAGTGTTCTAGAGATGTTTCTCTCCCATCTATTAGAGGAGAGAGAAACACCACACAAAATTGAGGTTAGTGTAGCACAACTATTAATGAGGACAGCACAGTGATGAACTTAAAACTTGATGCTTGAAGCTTGAACATGATACTTGACTCTTGAACTTGAGACTTGGAACTACAAATATGACTTGGGACTACTTGACCCTAAACTTGATGCTTGAACCTTGAACATGAGACTTGAAGCTTGACCATGAAACTTGGGATAGGACCTTGGAGTAACTTGGAATAGAGCACCTGCTGATCCATGTTACTGCTGATGCTTCTTAGAAATTTGAGCAGAGTTTCGTTTGAAATTTGAATAACCCAGAAACAGTGGTTGTATGCAGCAGTAACAGCACAACAGCAGTAGATCTCTGAATATACAGTAAAATGCCGCATCAGTATGCAGCATTATGCAGCAGCAGCAGTATGCAGCAGAGACAGTGAGTACAGTAGCAGTAACAGAAGTGTAGCAGCAGTAACAACTTGGTGTATCAACATACAGCAGCAGCAGTAAGTGCAGTGCAGCAACAACAATGAGAAATGAGTTCTCTTCAGCCGTGCATTAGCAGTAACATGGGAGTGTATTTTAGTCAACAAATGATGGTTTGATAAAGTAAAAAATATGCACGGCTGAATCATAAGTGAAACCTAACTATGTGGCTCACACTTCATCTCCCTTGAACACTCACAACTTCTATATCCCTCTTCTAAGGTTCCAGACTCCCTCAACAACTCACATGATAAACTCCAGCTACAAATACTCTCCACTCAAAAAGAAAGTCAGAGGTCCAAAACACTCATCACACTGGAACACACAATTTAAGTTGGTTGCACCCATACAACAGACATGAATATCCTCCTGAAACACACAATGGAGTGCATAGAGCCTGTACCTGCACTCAAATTTCCCAAATGGGATGTTAGTATTAGAATAACTTCCTGAATCTCCTGGCGTAAAACCTGCATCCACATGTACCTGTAACCTGCATCCCAAATGGGATGTTAGTTTTAACCACCACACTGTAACCTGCAACCTGTAACCACCATGGAAATAGAAATAATAAATGTGGAAATGAGACTCAATTAATTCCCCACTTAGCTAACAAATTCTGGGATTGATGCCCTTGTGGAAGATTTTCCAAGGACAACAATCTGCACCTCACAAGAGAGTGGATTCTACTCACAACAATAGGTATAGGGCATGATGCATTTTGGAACTTGCGAACATTTCTTTCAAGCCAAATTTGGTAGACTGTTGAGGTGAATATCAGTTTGATAATCAAGTTTTTAAGAGTTTTGCCTCTGAAGTTTGAGATTTGATTGATCCATTCAGTCCAAGGCCTTGAGGACCAACTAACATTGACATGAGCAAGCATATCAGACCAAACTTGTGAAGTGAAGGGGCAATTGAAGAATAAATGGTCATGAGTCTCCACACCAAGACAGAAGGTACAACAGGAGATAGGAATGGTGCCAGACATGACTAACCTGTCTCCAGTATATAGTTTGTTCTGTATAGCAATCCATACAATCCTACACTTAGGTATATGGCCAGTGAACCAGATGTTATGGTGCCATGGCACCTTAGAGTAATGTGGCCTGAGTTCATCCCAAAGAGAAGAGATGGAGAACTCACCATTAGAATTGAGGATCCATCTATGTTGGTCCTCAACATGTTGATTTGGGTTGGGAAGAGAGTTAATAGTATCTCTCATCTCATTTAGTTCAAGGGTCTGGGTAATGGGGAGACTCCAATTGGTGTCTCTTATAATGGCGGCCACTGTGGCATCTTTGGTGAGTCCAGAGTCATAGATAACTCTAGGACCAAATCTGTTAACAATAGGGCCAAGTGGATGCCAATTATCATGCCATAATGAAGTGGACCTGCCATTACCAATAACCACCTTAATGTGTGGCTGAACAATAGGCCTAAGGTTGAGAAGTTTCCTCCAAACCCAGGAGGATGAACTGGGCATCTTAACTTCCCAGAAACTCTTCCCCTTCAATAAGTATGACTTAACCCATTGGCACCACATGGATTGTTCCCCACCAGAGATGAGGAACCAAATGTGTTTAGCAATGGCAGCTTTATTCCATATTAGGATAGACTTGAAACCTAAGCCACCCTCCTGCTTGGGACAGCACAAGTGCTCCCAAGAAACCTTAGCTCCAGTCTTCTTGAGATCAGGACCAGACCATAGAAAGGATCTTAGAATGGTCTCAACTTCCTTGATGACTCTTTTGGGAAGTATAAAGAGGGAAGACCAATAGGTTTGCATTGAAAAAAGGACATTCTTAATCAATTGGACTCTACCATCATAGGTTAAGTCCCTATTAGTCCAAGTTTTGGTTCTTGATGTGATTCTGTCTATCATGGATTTGCAATCAATGTGCTTTAATTTGGTGGACAACAATGGTACACCAAGGTATCTAACAGGCAAAGTACCCTCTTTGAATCCTAATAACTGGAGAATCTCTTCTCTGATGGAGTGTTGGACTCCAGAGAAGAAGACATTGCTTTTCCCAAGACTAGGGGATAATCCAGAAAGTGATTCAAACTCAAATAAGGAGTCTTGGATATGTTTTACTGATTTTACATCACCTTTGCAAAAAAGCATAAGGTCATCAGCAAAACATAAGTTAATGATCTTGGGCTGACTGCATCTCCAATGGAATTTAAAGTCACGTCTAGTGGACCTCTCTTTTAGAATACATGTGAGCACTTCCATAACAATTACAAATAGGTAAGAGGATAGTGGATCACCCTGTCTGAGTCCTCTCTCACCCTTAAAGTTTCCTGTGGGTTCACCATTGATATTCAAAGTGTAGTTAGCTGTGGTGACACATGCTTTTAACCAAGTAATCATTTTGGGGTGAAAATTCATGCATGCAAGTGTATCCCAAAGAAAGTCCCATCTGACATTGTCATATGCTTTCATAATATCCACTTTCATGGCACATTTGGGAGATGAAGTGGATTTGTGATATCCTTGCATAATTTCCTGTGTGAGAAATATGTTGTCTGCTATTCTCCTCCCCTTGACAAATCCAGATTGAATAAGGTCAATAAGCACAGGGAGAACACTTTGGAGGCTCTTAGCCAATATCTTGGCAATACACTTGTAAATAGTGTTGCAACAAGAGATTGGTCTAAAGTCACCAACTCTGGTAGGATTAGGTATTTTGGGAACAAGAGCCACAATGGTAGCATTAGCTCTACTCAGTTGTTTCCCTGATTTGAAAAAATTTCTAATTGCAGCAGTGACTTCATGCCCAACTATAGACCAAGCTTTCTGAAAAAACCTAGCATTATACCCATCAGGGCCAGGGGCTTTGTTGGGATTAAGGCTCATGACCACCTCCTTGATTTCAGAATTAGTAACATCCTGAACCATACTTAGTCTCTAGTCAATGGTGATTCTCTGAGTAATAAGTTGATTGATTCTTTCATAACCAGCATAAGGAGAATTGTGCGGTTTACCAAGAAGATTAGAATAGAAGTTGACAAAAGTGTCTTTGATTATAGTCATGTCATGAGTAATGGTGGAATCACCCAAAACAAGGCTAGTAATCTTACTTCTATTCCTATTGTTGTTGATGGATTTGAAGAAGAATGAGGTGCATTGATCTCCTACTTTTTGCCATTGTATCCTTGATTTTTGTCTAGCTAAACTTTCCTCAGCTCTGGAAAGAGTGAGAAATTGTTTGTAGACAATTTTTTCCTCCATCTGGATAGAGGGACTAGTAGGATCCAATCCAAGGCTAGTCTGAAGGATTTCAAGCTGGTTCTTAGTGCAAGCAACTCTATCACAAAATAGCACTGTATTCTTTATGATTTAGTATTTTAAGTTCAGTTTGTAACTTTCTAAGTTTTTCTGTAAGACAAAACATAGGGTTACCCAGAATAATTTGCCTCCAAACCTTTTGAACTGTAGGTAAGAAAGTGGGATGGTCTGCTATGAAGTCAAAAAACCTAAAAGGTCTTTAACAGGTTTTGGTGGGGGTACAATATGGACAATAGCAGGTGAATGGTCAGAGATCCCGGGAGTAGGGAAGTAGGCAGAGGATGTAGTGTGGGCTTTCAACCAACCATCATTAACCAAAACTCTATCGAGTTTGGTAGAGATGTGGTTGGGGGGATCTTGTCTATTAGACCAAGTAAAGAAGCATCCAGAGTATCTAAGATCATCAACCTCACAAGAATAGAGGCATTGATTAAAATCATCCATGTGGGGGGGCACAAATTAGTCCCACCATATTTTTCTTTCGGGTCCCTACTGGCATTAAAGTCACCCATAATCACCCATGACTCATCATTCTTCAAAATGCATAGATCTCTCCAGAGATCAGTCCTATCAGTATGGTCATTAGCACCATAGACAAATGTAACCAAAAAAACATGACCATCTAAAATGGACATCACTTCACAGTGAACAAGTTTTTTTTCGGTAAAATAAAAAGCTCTCCCAATGGGTGCATGGGTAGAGTTATGTGTATGCTGCCATTGAGGGCAGATCGACCTCACAACCTTCTTAATGTTAGGCTCCTTGACTTTATGTTCAATCAAACCCATTAGAGATATTTCATTATTCTTCAAAAAGAGTTTGGCAGCCTTTTGTTTGAGTGGGTCATTCAAACCCCTCAAGTTCCAAAATCCAAAGTGCAAATGTGATTGTGAGCTAAGCATGGGGAATTATTGAAATATATTGCAAACAAAACATAATGGCAGGAGATAGAAAGTAAGAGGATACTGCCCAAAAAGAATATAAAGCTGCAATCAATGACCCTTAGAGGAGCCAGATTTCCCAAAACTCCCCTTCTTTTTGTTCATGTTCTTCTTAGTGCTACTGCCTGCAGATTGAGGACAAGGGGGTGTAGAAGTGTTTGCTACAGCTGAGAGCAAGATGGCAGGGTTGCTCAACTGATTGTCAGCACTAGGAAACTGCCCCTCAATGTCCTTTGTGGGGTGTCCTTAACTATTGGACAAGCATCAGCAATAATCTCTTCAATTTCTTCAGAGGAGTCTTCAACCTCCTTAGTATTTGCTACTTCCAATAGCTCAACTTCTTTGTTTTCAACAATAGAATTCATAACTTCGTTTGTCGTAGGTAGAGAGGTAGATGATACTACTCTAGTGACAGCATCCAGAGCTATACTTCCTCCTTTACTCAATGCTAATTGCACCTGATGTTGAGAGATTGGATCCTTATTGGAGATATGTGCCTGCTTTCCAACAACCTGCCATGTCTCTACTGGGATAGCTGGAGTTGGGGCTACTTTTGGGGGAGATTTGTGTCCAAAAACTTTACATTCAGAGCATTTAGGAGGGAGCCATTGGTACTCCACCCTAATAGCAACAGACTCCCCATTAGCTCGTACCACCACTTCATTGGGTAGATCATCACCTGCAGATATTTCCACACAAATTCTAGCAAAATCAAGTCTTTTCTTGCCCGCTGTGGCCTCATCAACGTGAATAGGTCTACCAATGGAGCTGGCTATACGACTGAAAGCAGCAGCAGTCCAACACTCAAGTGGGAGTTTGTGAAGTTTAACCCATGCTGGAATTGAGGAGGGGTGTTTTGTTGTGGGAACTAACATCCTCCTCCAATCAGTGAGGACAAGATAGCGTCTAGAAAAGAAGTAGGGCCCCCCTTCTAAGATTTGCAGTTTGGTTGCCTCATCTCTGAATTCAAAGAGAAAACAGGCACCTATTTGTTTGATTGAACTAGGTGCATTTTCCTTCCAAACTGAACGTACAGTGGCACTCAATAAGTTGTAGGGCATTTTTCCATCAAGGAAATACCCAAAAAGGCAGTGGTCCTAGGAATTAGTGTCCACATGTGTGTCATCTAAATCGACTACAACTTCCTTACCTTGCTGCATTTCAGGGTAGTGCTCAAGTTTCATAGACTTAGAGGGTGCTTGTGCTTTGAAAAGTGCTGACCAATTCTGTGCATTGACAGGTTTAGCGGTGTCCTTTAGATCAGCACTGTGAATTTGGTGTGGGGGGTTCCCAGATTCAACAAATTCACCATCAAAATTAATATCAACACTGGAGGAAGCAAGGTTAGGATTAGAATAGTCTTCACGTACCTGAAGAATATGGGACTTGAATCGGGAAAAGTTAATGTTAACCCCAGAATTGTGCATTTCTTCCTCAAGTGACTGCACCAAGGACGAGATTCGATCTCTACTTGCCTGATTATCCCCCTCCTGTTGGAATATTCCTTGTAACTTGCGCACCGGGCTAGTACCAGACTGAATAGGGTTTCGCAATTTGAGTTGATTTAGTGCTGGAGATTTAGGGCTACCTGTGAGAGAGTTAGGGTTACCAGTGGGAAGGATTTGGTTTGGGTTAATTGCAGGATCAGTATCGGAGAAGGATATCTCCGGGTTAGGGTTTGCTGAGATTGGTTTTGCCCCTCAATCTGAGCTTGAGACGCTGAGTGCTTGCGCCCTTGGATTGTATTCCAATATTGATTCCCCAAGCGTAGGGTTTAGGCCGACGATAGCATGATTACCGGAAGTCCAGGTCGAGTCCACAGAGACCGAATGCGCTGAGCGTGAGTGTTTGATTCGCGAGTGCTGGTTTAGCCTTAAAGCGGCAAACTTGGCTTTTGTAGGTTGGGGGTGGAATTCACTTAACTTCGTGAATGACTCAGAAGATTAAAAATGACTAATTAAAACAAGGCTAAGTCAAGGGGTTCACAACACCCATGCCTTAGGCCAATTCATTCTCCTCTAGAATAACCGGCTCGGGGACGTCGTTAAACGATCCCGAACGGAAGATTTGGTACTTAAACTCGTTTGACAAGAAATTGTGTTTCTCAAAGAGTAGGATTCTTGTGCCATTTATACAAACATTTTGATTGACATCGCCCGAAGCATCACACGTGCCAAGTGGTCAAGCCCTTGGCTACGTGTCATCAACGGGATTAACAAATCCAAATTTTGATACATAAAATTAATCCTAACTCTTTGATTAACATACAAAGTTTGCGTTATGGCGAGGAGAGTGAAACAACCTAAGCCACGGGGAGCTAATCACCCCATGACCGAGCCTATAACGACTACTCGATCATAACTACGGGAAACATGCCTATTTTTATGAAGGAAATAAGGAACATGACATATAACTTTAAAAACTGATTTTTAGTGAAGATTACAACTCTACCAACAACATTAGTACTTAAGAAAATCACGGTCCACACTTGGAAGGTAAAGATTTCGGAGGAAATAACTAGAAAAGGAGAGATGAGATTTAACCGGTAAAAACGGAAATAAACTAGATTTATATAAAGGTCTTAACATGTACTACAACATTAAAGAAAGAGAATTACCTTGAATCTAGGTGGAAAAACATGAAAAACTAGAGAGAAGGTGAAGCACCACCCAAGAACAACTAAGGGAGGTAGAGAGAGAGAGAGGAAACTAATTAATGACCTAAAAAGTCTGAGTTTTTGGCTTATAAAGCCCCAAAAAGTCGTGCCAAATAATTACAAAAGTGCCACTAGATATTTTGGATCGGGTTCAAAAAGTGCAGAAAATTTGCAGGGATACCGGTATCCCATTTTTGCCAGTACCGGTATCTCCCCAAATTTTCTTTCTGTTCCGGGGATACCGGTATCCCCAAAATCAAGCTACCGGTATCTCTTTACAAAATATGAAATTTCTTCAGGGATACCGGTATCCCATTTTCTCAAGCTTCTCGTGCCTAAAGAAACGCTCGGACAGTAGGTGGGTCTCGGGTACACAACAGGATTCCAGTCCCTAATCACATGGGGGTCTGGTAATTTGCGTTGTGTCCAGATTCATTGTTCTTTCCGATTGGAATAGGATCGACTGGGCTCAATCAACTTCACAAATGGAGATTCAGTTCACCTTGAGATTAAGGTGTGTTTTATTTCATCTAATCAATTTTCCCTGAGTTTTACGGATTACCTGGGAACTGTAATGACCCATTGGGAGAGACGTGAGTGGGATTCACGCATGGCCTGAGAGTGGGCATCACAAAAAAGGTTTTGAGAATGCTGTACACTACTGCTACACGTAAAGTTGAAAGGGCCACGACTTTTACAGGTTGTCGGTCACAGCTTATTAGATGGCTGGTGTCGACAACTTTTGACTTTTGGACCAGAGTTCAAAGTATCCAATGAGTAAATATTTGTTTACAGCTGTATTCCATAGCTCTGGTATTAATTCCATTCAGGCGTGTTGGTTGAAACAAGCCCACAATTATGTGGGGCCGGGGCTACCAAGTAAGGGTCAAATGCCCATCACAAAGAAGACTATTTTTGGTCTCTCCATATCAATTTTTTTCAGTAAAGTAAGTGGGTCACCGAGAGTTGGGCCCATGGTTTGGTCTCTCAATTTTCTAAAAAGCAAGAGTTGGGCCATGGTTTGGTCTTCTCAATTTTCTAATAAAAAGCAAGAAACCGTGTAGAATCAGGAAGAAGAAGAACTGGTGGACCCCACTTTGTGTAATCAGTGTAAAGGGTCTGTTGCCCAGACTTTGTCAATTTGGGCAGTGAACAAATACAATGAGCTGTCCCACAGTTTTGCTGCAAACAACACATGGTAGTGCAAATACACTTAGTTGCTTCTGCATTCCAGTACCTTATTCTAGCTTCTGAGCTCATGATTGAGGTCACCTTTTATGGGGTGGGTCATCCTCTATCACATAGGGTTCTTTTGAAGGAATATACACAAACGCTACAGATTGGGGTTTCGGTCCTAGTACTGCTGCTGACTTCCTCGCGTATCAGTTCTCTCCCATTATGTGTCGTTGGTGGCACGATGGAGGAGGTAATACCACTTCGACTCCTGGCGCATAGGTGAGTCTATAGCAGTATGGCAACTGAGCTTCGTTTCCTGTGCATTTGAACATAGTCCTTTCAAAGTTCAAAATCAGAGAGTTACTTTTGTTAGGGATTAGCTTCGGGATATTAGATCTATTTTCTCGTGCTTGGTAATGGTTGCGCATTTGGAATTGGGTTGTGGCTGATTTGCTCTAGGGCATTCGGCGTTTGGTGGAGATTGACTTCGGTCCGAGGGCGTAGTTACTTAGGTTGATGGGCCAAGTTCTGCGGGCTAGAGTTCTTCGAGGGGGACAGAGTTTACTCTAGGGCTGGCCCTAGTCATGGTTCTGCCTTAGCACGGTTTGGAGGTCTCATCCACCTCTGACCCCGAGTTCCATTTGCGTTGTACTATTTTCATTACAGGGGGCACTTTTGGATTTATTCCATTATCACATTTTATGGTTCTATTTTCTCCTGCTTGGTGGTGGTTGTGCTATCGAAGTTTGGTTGTGGCTGTTTTCGGCGTTTGGTGGATATTGACTTAGGACCAAAGGTGTGGTTACTTTGGAGTGATGGGCCAAGTTTCCGTGGGCTGGGGTTCTCCGAAGGGGACGGAGTTTACTCTAGGGCTGACCCTAGTCATGGTTCTACCTTAGCACGGTTCAGAGGTCTCATCCACCTCCGACCCTGAGCTCCTTCTGCGTGTACTACCTTCATTACAGGGGGCACTGTTACATTTACCGGGTGTGGGTTACTTGGATTAGGATAGTTGCACCGTTTGGTTGATTGTGTATTTCAGAGCCCGATGGCAGAGATTACCATTAGATGTGTTCTACATAGAGGTGACTTGGTTTTCTCTGATCCGAGGTTTATTCCTTGGGGCTGGCTCTGTCAATCATGATCTTCAGCTTGGTTGGGGAACTCACCTACCTCTAGCCCTATCCTTGATATTATGATGCACCCGGGCTATCATTTTATGTTTATGATCTTGCTCTATCTCTCTGGGGTGATTGCGACGACTGTGGTACTTGGATGAGGGTGTTTTCGGTTTCGGGTGGACTCATACTCTTGGCACTGAGTTTTTGTTGTTGTTACTACCGCTGTGGAGGTCAGGCAGATCTTGAGCATATGAGTACCTCCCTTACTTAGGTGAGGTATTTGACATTATCATCACTTGGTTATGTTCTTCCGCAAAGCCCATGCTCATGTCCTTGATGCCTCCCTTTCCTTTGGAATGGCTAGGCTAATGGGACGTGAGCACAGGCTAATCACATTCCATACAGTGGTGCCTTTTAGGACTCACTACATGATATTAATATATATGCATGCTTTTCACGTTATCGTAGCCTTGCGGGTTGTGCACGGCATTACGCTTACTACATTATTGCATTTTTGCTTATCTACACCTATGCTGGCGTGATGTGCCAGTACTACTCATTTTCCCACCCTGACGGGTTGTGCCGGGGATCACACACTTTTTCTTTTCTTTTCATTTCTTTCTTTCTTTTCATTTTGTCCTCCCTGGGGTATGCCCCTTGTAGGCTGTACATTCGCTTAACCCCTTTTAATTTCAAGCTAATTTACCCACAAAAAAAAAAGTATAAAAGCCATAAAATGCGTGCGTGAGTGACAAAAATAAGGGAGATAAGTCCCTTTATTAACAATATAGGGGACTTATCACACCCTCCAACTTGAACTTTACTCATCCCGAGTAAACCCATCTAAATTAACCTACTGATATGCTTAAGTAAACTTCCCAAAATCTAAAGATACATTCTCTATGTTCAATAGACAAAAATTAGGCAAGATTCGAAACACCCCGGTAGAACCAATCACGAGCAACCCACGCACATGCATGCCATGAACTAAAGTGAACAACTATGCCAAAACAGTCAATTACACGCACCATATCGAGTGTCAATTCCAAAAACTCACAAGGATACGCTCAATTCAAATTTTTGTCCACACATTGAAATCTAATCACATCCCATGACAGGCGCTAGCGGGAAAAATGCAATAGCGAGATACAAAAAGCTATGCATGCTAACAAAAGTGCGCCGAAAGAAGAAATAAACGAATTATTCTCAACTAAGCCAACTAGAACGGAAATCACGCTTAGATAAATAAAAATATCAAACATGCATCATGCGGAGTCAAATTGGCGTTCCTAGAATCAACTAAGGTCTTTTCATAGCTTGTAATGATCGTGGCTTTCAAAAGGAAGGGACACAAAAGGGTGGTGGCCATTTACTTGCTTGGTCAACTACCCTTGCCACCACCGACCCACGAAACAAATGTCAAGGCCACATGCCGGCCACAGCAAAAACCACATAATACTAGTCCTAATTAAAGTTAAGAGTTTTTAGAATAAAAGACAATAACTAACTAAAACCACCGACACTACCACCAATCTATGCATCATCATCGCCATCACCCTCCTCCACATACTCCTCCTCTTCGGTATCCGATCGCTCAAAGTCATGCAATACCTCATGTTCCGACCCGGAATCCTCCTCTCTATCGGGATCCTCATATGCTTGTCCCCTCCGTTCACCCTCACATGTGACCAACCATTGCACAAGCTTCTTTATCTTGTCAATGCCCCTCTTCATCCGCCGTTGGTTTGTTTCCAACTTACATTGGTTGTCCATGAGAACTTGTTGGCGGGCATGCTTGATCGAGTGCCATTCTTCATTTCGCTCATGGTGGTTCGTGGAGGTGGGAAGAGAGTCGGCAAGGGTTTTCACGCGAGGGGCCTTAGATGAGGACGCACTCTTTTTAACCGTGCCACCATGTATAGGCCCTGGAGATGCCCTCGTCAATCCGTCCCCCGAAGTTGGTTTGCACCCGGCACTCTCACACATCTTCGTTATCATGACCGGGAATGGAATGTTAGCATTGGCGGTGCCCTTTCTTCTAAACTGCCCCATCTCCTCCCATATCCACAATGCCCAATCAACTCTCGCATCCTCCGACCCAAACACAACCAAGACCTCACCGTCGTACCTTGTCGGCGTCTTCTCCAAACTAAACGGGTGAAGGTTGTGGTGCACCACCTTGTTCAAAGTACGGTATTTATATTTCAATTTCCCTTGGATGTACCTTCCCGTGCCCTCAGGATCGAAGGAATCGGGGTGATCGGTAAGGAGCCTCACTTGATCATCTTGTGTCATTGTCCATTCGCCCCTCGTGTAATTGGTGGAATTGGGGCGCTTGTAGCTCAAATAGCGGGCGATGGAGTCGGGAGTCACCTCAACAGTTACCCTCCCGACTAGCGAAGTGATCACCTCTCTATCCCTATTCACCACCATGTTCTCATAAAACGTTTTAACCATTTCTTTTCTGTACCTCTTCACCGGTTTAAAGAGAAAGGATAGACCTTGGCGCTCAACGGCTTCAACCACGGAATGTCTACCCAATCGGGTTTGGTTGACTTGTCGCTTGCAAGTAAACACCCGCAATTTCATTTTGGCCACCCACGCATTTTTCTCAATTCTCTCCTCTTCCTCCCTCTCCCTTTTCTTCCTTTCTACCTCCTCATTTGGTTCAACCACGGGCCGTTTGCTCAAATCTTCAGCTGGCCCTTTGCTCGACCTAGACCCATCTTTTGGTTTCCCGCTATAACTTGTTTTCTTAGTCGCTACGTGCTTTCTTTTGACCATGGCTGTGATAAGAGTAGAACACAAATAGCACAAGCAACGGACCAGAATGTTTGAGGTGATAGTAGACTCAGCAGCGTCAGAACAAATCACAGCACCTCTCAACAGATAGCACAGTAGTAGCAAAACCCCCACAATTTCAACAATTGTAATTCAATCCTTCGATCGACTCCAACCGACCCCCTACTTCACAGTTTCAGACAGATAGCACAACAGATAATGCAGTCCGCAAATACAATCAAATCAAACCAACACACTAACAAGCCAGCAGAAATCAGATTTCAAACCCAAGTGCGAAGCAATCGGCACAAACCCAGAACTTAGAAATCTTCAACAGGGCATCATTATATCAAATAATTCACCCACTAATCAACTAATTTTTCAATGGAAAGCGCAGGGGTGAACAGTACCGAGCCTCAAATCTGGGTTCTAACAGAGTATGAGAGAGAGGGAGTTTACCTCTACCACTGTGAAAACACCTCTGAACTTGAAGAGCAAACCCAGAAATTTCTCACAAACCCTTGAGAAAACGGTGAAATCACTGATCCTTAGCGCACGAAATCCCAGAAATCCAGTGAAACCATTGCAATTTCGGCAGCCATGGAGATCATGGTGGTGGGTTTAGGTCGTTTGGTGGAGAAAAGGAGGGAAATTTTCGGTTTAGGTGGTTGTCGGTGTAGAGGGAGGAGAGAAACACAGTGGTGGTGGTGACTCACGGTTCACCGTGAGTGAGAGAGAGAGTGGAGATCGTGGGTTTGGGATTTTAGGTTGTGGGTTATGGAAGAGAGAGAAGGGTTAGGGCTTTGGAAGATGAACCGCGAGAGATGAGAGATCTGTGTGTGGTGAGGGAAGGAGAGAAGATTTTCGGTGGTGGAGGGGATGGATGTTCTGTAGAGAGAGAAGAAGAGGGGTGAGGGGGGTTTAGGTCGTGGGTATTTATAGTGGGGTAGGAAAGTGTGGGCCATGGGTTAAAATTTTTGAATTTCCCCAGTCAATACCGGTAGCGACTAAACCGAGATACCGGTACCTCATGGTTTTGACTTTCTGTTCCGGTAATACCGGTAGCTCCATAATCCGGATACCGGTATCTCTGTTCTTTGCCCGTTTTGTTTCCACGATACCGGTAGCTCTATTTCTTGGATACCGGTAGCTTGCTCTCCGAACCTTCTGTTCCGGGGATACCGGTAGCTACAAAATCAAGGTACCGGTAGCCCTGAGTAATATTCTGTTTTTCATTCTAGCTTCATCCAGTCAACTTCCAACCTCTCACACCTCATTCACGCACTCCCGAAACACCTTTCAAACATTGAAATCACTTCCCCCAACCCTCCAAACATCCGGTTTCCTAAGTTTAAACAATGAAATGGAGACACGGACTATGGTTCAAGATTAAGGACGAGGGAGACACTTTCGTGGTAAAATCATGCAATAATGCCTTGAATCATTTCCTAAGTACGCCAACCAACTCCAATATGATGCACACGTGATATTTACACTATTCAAGCATGAACAAAAGAGTATTTTGTACGCAAATGCAAGAAATGAGAGCAAAAAGCATGGGATGCTTTGAAATGAATTTCTACTCTAAATAGTGCACGATACTCGACCAACAAGGGCTCGAATTGTTCAATGAAGTTCATGTATATGCGATCGACATGGGTTCGAACACACAACCGATTTCACCGGGGTACCGACTCTTGCCAATATGAACAATTTGAGCATAATTAATGTATCTTTCATGTAAAATCCTAATAAAACGGGAAGTTTAACTTCAAAATTTTTGAAATTGTGACGGAAATTAAAACACACATAATTAAAATTAAACTGGAATATGTACACTACACTATTCCCTCCCCTCAACTTAAAATTTGCAGTGTCCTCAATGCAAGAGACCGAAAGTAAAGAGAGATAGGGAACAAAAAATTGTACCGACGGGGAGGCATGTCAACCTCCTAGACCTCGACCAAGTGTGAGGAATTTTTTCTATCACTTACTCCTTTTGTCATCGGCAATGCTTCCAAGGATTCCTCCTTAGGCCCCTCTCCGGGACCACAGCTAGTCGTACAAGACCATCCTCAACGACTTTATAGGCCTTACAACCGCGACATTTCGTCGCACCCATGCTTAGAGCTCCTGATTGCCGCACTCGCCGCCAAGTTAGGCCCAAACTACCAAGGCTGGTACAGTAGCATGGTCACCCTGCAAAAGACTTAATTGCCGACTACCTACTAAGAGAAACGATATGAGAACCGCCCGGCTCGTGTTATCCGGGCTCCACAATGAGCAATATTTACAATATGTACAATATATACAATGAAAAAGGAAAACCCACCATGATCTTCACGCGATCGCACGGGTACTACTTTTCTTCCCAAGCTCGAAACTGTGGCTAGGCCATACGTAGCTCAAACTCGGGTGGCTATACCGGACCGTCCAAACACCGTTCGAGCACGGCAAACACTAGAGTTCTCTCAAACTCCACGGATTTTACTTCTCCTAGAAATTTGTTACGTCAGAACTCGGAGCGTCCAAGTCACACACAATACCCCGTCAGACAATCAAGTCCAACGTCCCCAACGAAGTCCGCACAAGGCGGACACAAGACAGAGCCTGTCGCCGTGCCATAAGCATGGGAATATTCAAGCGCCCCCACCCATTCACGGAAACTCACTCTCTGCCAGGGGCTGATCTAAAGAGCGCGGGCGTTTAGTTGCGAATTACTCCTATCAGAAAGGCCTTTTATAAATGAGCCCTATGTCACTGACGCATTCGTGTTATCTTATCCTCACGTGTGGGGTCTCCAAGATTTTATTAAAAAGAATAAAGAATGGCCCTTCTAACCGGAGCTAGGCACACGCGCATTGTTGTCTAGCCGGCGTGCATAGCTAGTCCCAAGTCAATGATGGGAAACCCAATGCAAGAGGGAGCAAAGGGCCGGGCCCTCCAAACAATGAAGTTCAGAGGTACGCGTTAGCTCCCCGTGAAAAGTGAAGTCACAAAGACTCCACAGGAAAATCACACAAGAATTTTTAAACCGGAGGGTCGTCCGAATAGACCGGATCGACCAACGTTGCAACCTCCTCCTCTTCATTAAAATTTTCCAAAAATGGTTTTAACCTTTGACCGTTCACCTTGAAAATTTTACCATCCTTTGGATTAAAAACATCTATCGCCCCATGAGGATACACTTGATGCACAAAATACGGCCCAACCCACCGTGAACGCAATTTTCCCGAAAAAAGATGGAGTCTAGAGTTATACAAAAGCACTTTTTGGTTCACATGAAAATCCTTCCTTAGAATATTTTTATCGTGAAATTCCTTGACTTTAGCCTTATAAATGGCCGTGCTCTCATATGCATCTCTCCGAATCTCCTCAAGCTCATTGATTTGGAGCTTCCTATGCGTACCGGCCTCGGGCATGCGACAATTCAAAGATTTAATGGCCCAATAAGCCTTGTGCTCAAGTTCAACCGGCAAGTGACACGCCTTCCCATAAACCAAGCGGTAAGGGGACATCCCCAACACCGTCTTATACGCGGTTCGATAGGCCCACAAGGAATCGGTCAATCAAGTAGACCAATCCTTTCTATTAGGATTCACCGTTTTCTCAAGAATGTGCTTAATTTCCCTATTAGCAAGTTCGGCTTGACCATTGGTTTGTGGATGATAGGCCGTAGAGACCTTATGAGTGATACCGTACTTACGCATTAAGGTTTCAAAGGGCCTATTACAAAAATGGGTCCCTTGATCACTAATGATCGCGCGCGGAGTACCAAACCTAGCCAAAACATGCTCTTTTAAGAACTCAATGACCACTTTGTGGTCATTCGTACGAGTGGGGATAGCCTCGACCCACTTGGACACGTACGTAGTCCACCGCAAGAAGGATATAGAGATACCCGAAAGACATAGGAAACGACCCCATAAAATCGATGCCCCAACAATCGAAGACTTCAACCACAATGACATTGGTTAAGGGCATCATGTTCCTTCTCGTCACACCCCCCAATTGTTGACACCTCTCACAAGTTTTACAAAATTCGAAAGCATCTTTGAAGAGTGTCGGCCAATATAACCCACATTGAAGGATTTTTGCGGAGGTTTTCTTGGCGGAGAAGTGTCCCCCACATGCCTCGGTGTGGCAAAAGGAAAGGACGTGTTGGTGATCAACATCCGGCACACATCGCCGGATGATTTGATCCGGACAATACTTAAAGAGATAAGGATCATCAAAGAAGAATCTTTTCACCTCAAACAAGAACCGCCGCCTCTCTTGCGGAGTCCAAACGGTAGGAAGTTGGCCCGTGGCTAGGTAATTCACAATATCCGCGAACCACGGGCAAGACGAGACACCAAACAATTGCTCATCCGGGAATGTGTCAACTATCGGAATGTTCGAGGAGCGATCCTCAAACTCAAGACGAGACAAATGATCCGCGACCACATTTTCAACTCCTTTTTTATCCTTGATTATTAAATTGAACTCTTGGAGCAAAAGGACCCACCTAATCAACCGCGCTTTCGCATCTTGCTTAGTCATTAGATATTTTAACGCGGCGTGGTCCGTGAAGACCACGATAGGGGACCCTATCAAGTAAGAACGGAATTTATCAAGTGCAAAGACAACCTCGAGAAACTCTTTCTCCGTGGTGGAGTAGTTCAATTGAGCATCATTAAGAGTTTTGCTCGCGTAAGAAATGACACACGGCTCTTTCCCTCTCCTTTGGCCCAAGACGGCACCAATCGCATAATCACTCGCGTCGCACATCAACTCAAACGAAAGGTCCCAATCGGGAGCTCGCACAATCGGTGGAGTGGTGAGACTAGATTTCAACTTAGAAAAGGCCTCCTCACACGCGGGTGTCCAAATAAATGGCGCATCTTTTGAGAGGAGGTGACACAACGGACGTGAGATGGCACTAAAATCCTTGATGAAACGGCGGTAGAAACCCGCGTGCCCAAGAAAAGACCGAATGTCTTTCACACACTTAGGGGTAGGGAGGTTTGCAATCAAATCAATTTTTGCCTTGTCGACCTCTATTCCCTTAGACGACACAATGTGCCCCAACACAATCCCGTTGGTCACCATGAAATGGCACTTCTCCCAATTGAGAATAAGGTGTTTCTCCTCACACCTCTCCAAGACACGCTCAAGGTTCTCTAAACACGACTCAAACGAGTCCCCGAATACCGAGAAGTCATCCATGAAGACTTCAACGATCTTTTCCACCATATCACTGAAAATGCCCATCATGCACCTTGAAAAGGTTCCGGGCGCGTTACACAAGCCAAAGGGCATGCGCTTATAGGCGAAAGTACCGAACGGACAAGTGAAGGTGGTCTTCTCTTGATCCCCAAGAGCGACCTCAATTTGATTATACCCGGAGTACCCGTCGAGAAAGCAATAAAAGGCATGACCGGCTACCCTCTCCAAGATTTGATCTATGAATGGGAGAGGGAAGTGGTCCTTACGCGTGCTCGCATTCAACTTGCGGTAGTCAATACACACTCTCCATCCGGTGGTCATCCTTTGAGGCACTAACTCATCATTGGAATTTTTGACCACCGTGATGCCGGACTTCTTAGGAACAACTTGGATAGGGCTCACCCACTTACTATCCGCGATAGGATAGATGATCCCAACATCCAACAACTTTAAGACCTCCGCCCGAACCACGTCTTTCATGATAGGGTTCAATCGACGTTGTGGTTGGCGAGACGGCTTCACATCCTCCTCGAGATAGATGTGGTGTGTGCAAACCGAGGGATCAATCCCGTGAATATCGGCAATGGACCAACCGATAGCCTTAGTGTGCCGCTTCAACACCGCTAACAAACCGGACTCTTGGTGTGCCTCAAGGGAAGAGGAAATCACCACGGGGAAGGTTTCGCTAATACCAAGGAATGCATACTTCAAAGTGTCCGGGAGGGTTTTCAACTCAAGCTTGGGTGGTTGGACACTAGACGGAAGAGTTTTGCTCTCGAGGGGAGGCAAATCTTCAAACTTAGGATACCACGTGTCCGTCCCACAAACATCCTCCGCTTCTAACAAAGAGTATAAGTACGCAACCTCCGATAAATCTAAAAACGACGCTTCCTCGGCGGTAAGACAAACCTCAAGTGGATCCTTATAAAGTATGGTGTCTACGTGCTCTTGGACCAAAGTGTCTATTAAACTCACCTCATGAACATCATCATCGTCTCCCATTTGAGACCCAATGTTAAACACATTAACCGCCATTTTCATGTTCCCGAACGTCATGTTCAATAACCCATTACGACAATGAATGACCGCATCGGAAGTCGCCAAGAAAGGGCGTCCGAGAATGACGGGTGTTTGCGCCTGTGAAGCATTGGCGACGGGACACGTGTCTAGAACCACAAAGTCCACGGGGTAGACAAAGTTATCCACCTGGACTAAGACATCCTCCACTAAACCCTTAGGAATGCGGATACTACGATCCGCCAATTGAAGCGTCACTCTCGTGGGTTTCATCTCCCCCAAGCCTAATTGCTTATACACCGAAAACGGAAGCAAGTTCACACTCGCACCCAAATCAAGCAATGCTCTCTCAACTCGCTTACCCCCTATAACAATGGAAATTGTAGGACAACCGGGGTCTTTATACTTAGGAGCTACGTTGGTTTGGATAATGGAACTCACTTGCTCAGTTAAAAACACTTTCTTTTGGACATTCAACTTGCGTTTAACAGTGCATAAGTCCTTAAGAAATTTAGCATATTTGGGTATGGTTCTAATAGCATCTAAAAGAGGGATGTTGATCTTGACTTGTTCGAGAACCTCATACACCTCAGTGTCTGAAGAAGGCTTGGCCGACACTTTCAACCTTTGGGGATAAGGTGCCGGAAACGGACAAACGGGAGGCTCTTGGTCCACGACCTTAGGTGGCACAACCGTGCCACTCGAAGAAGGTTCCTCAACTACAACCGGAAGAGAAGGGACCAAAGGAGGAGTAGGTTTTGGAGGGATAGTCTTATCAATCTCCTTACCACTCCTCAAGACGGAAATCGACTTGGCTTGCTCAAGATTATTCGGGTCTTGGCCCGACGTGGTGCATGCCAAATGGACTCCTTGGGGGTTTGCTTGTGGTTGAGATGGGAACCTTCCCTTCTCTTGTTGAAGCTGCCCCACGGACGTGGTTAACCTAGTGACTTGCCCTTGTATCTCTCTCAAAGCATGAGCATTTTGCTCATTGGTAACCGTTTGACTTTGGATAAAGAATTGCATGGTTTCTTCCAATGAGCGCTTTTGAGGTGGTTGATAAAAATTAGACCCATGGTGTTGTTGATTCGGAGGGTACCGGGCTTGCCCTTGGCCTTGATTCTGACCTTGGGGAGGTCGATAGCCTTGGTTATAGGCCGGGGGTGGCCTTTGAACTTGCCCTTGATTGGTCCCCCCCCCAACCGAAAACAGGATTGTCCTTGGTTCCGGGGTTGTAAGTGTTCGAAAAAGGGTCGTACCGTTGACCAACGGCATTGACCTCCGCTTGTTCCGCTACCCCACCATGAAGGATTTCCTTCAAACCCAGAAGAGTCGGGCAATCATCGGTTGAATGCCCTTGGGTTACACAAAGCACACACTCCTTCACACTCTTTATTTCCAAATTCTCCAACTTCTTAGTGATTTGAGAAAGCTTAAAATTTAAGTCATCTTGTTCTTTAAGCACATACTTCCCTCTCTCACCCGAGCCTTGATTGGCATTCGCACTCGCACTCACCGGTTGATAAGTCTTGTCCGAGGGATCCGAATAATCCCACGACTGGTTGTTCTCGACGAGTTGCTCAAGAAAATCATAACACTGCTGAGGATTCCAGCTTAAAAATTCACCATTACACATGGTGTCAATGAATTGCCGAGTTCCTTGTGAAATGCCCTCGTAGAAAAATTGCATCTTGTCCTTTACTGAGAAACCATGATGTGGGACAGCAGTCAAAAGATTTTTAAACCTCTCCCATACAGCGAAAAATGGTTCATCTGGTTTTTCAGCAAAGTTGGAGACACGTTTTTTCATTACCACGGTTTTATGCAAGGGGTAATATTTCTTGAAAAACTCCTCATGCAATTCTTCCCACGAGGTGATGGACTGCGGTTTTAAAGTTGACAACCACGTTCGTGCTTGGTCCTTTAGAGAAAACAGAAACAATTTCAGGCGTGCGAACTCAAGCTCAGCTGGGACGGTTACAAGTGTATTCACCAGATCCTCAAATTCCCTCACGTGTTCGTAAGGGCATTGGGACTTCATCCCATAGAAAACAGGCAACATGGAAATTGTGTTCGGTTTAATGGTGTACACAGCACGATTGGCATTGGCTGTGGGATGAACTATTGGTGATGGTGGTACGGGGCGTGTGGTGTTAAGATATTGCCTCATGGACATCTCTTGTGGTGGCTGTGGGGGTGGTTGTTCACGCTCATCCATGTCGGCGAATGGGTTAACAAACTCAATTACTCTCCGGTGAGGATCTCTCACGTAATATTGCATACACCAAACAGCAGACTGGAGGGGTTATACCACCGCCTCACCACAAACAGTTCCGAGGGGCTATTCCGCCGCCTCGTTATATATATATATGACAGAAATTTAAAAACTAATATACTTCCTCGAGCTTCGTTAAACCTCAATTTAAACAATCAACTGTTTGGTTAGGGGTATCCGCTCTTAGAACTATACTAGTTGAACAAAATTAACCTAAGCGATATGTACTAATGGAACGGGATACTTACAGTGGCGTGGCGCGAGGCAAACTCACGCGGAGAGGACCATTGGGTCCCCGGCAACGGCGCCAAAAATGCTTGCGCCCTTGGATTGTATTCCAATATTGATTCCCCAAGCGTAGGGTTTAGGCCGACGATAGCATGATAACCGGAAGTCCGGGTCGAGTCCACAGAGACCGAATGCGCTGAGCGTGAGTGTTTGATTTGCGAGTGATGGTTTAGCCTTAAAGCGGCAAACTTGGCTTTTGTAGGTTGGGGGTGGAATTCACTTAACTTCGTGAATGACTCGGAAGATTAAAAACGACTAATTAAAACAAGGCTAAGTCAAGGGGTTCACAACACCCATGCCTTAGGCCAATTCATTCTCCTCTAGAATAACCGGCTCGGGGACGTCGTTAAACGATCCCGAACGGAAGATTTGGTACTTAAACTCGTTTGACAAGAAATTGTGTTTCTCAAAGAGTAGGATTCTTGTGCCATTTATACAAACATTTTGATTGACATCGCCCGAAGCATCACACGTGCCAAGTGGTCAAGCCCTTGGCTACGTGTCATCAACGGGATTAACAAATCCAAATTTTGATACATAAAATTAATCCTAACTCTTTGATTAACATACAAAGTTTGCGTTATGGCGAGGAGAGTGAAACAACCTAAGCCACGGGGAGCTAATCACCCCATGACCGAGCCTATAACGACTACTCGATCATAACTACGGGAAACATGCCTATTTTTATGAAGGAAATAAGGAACATGACATATAACTTTAAAAACTGATTTTTAGTGAAGATTACAACTCTACCAACAACATTAGTACTTAAGAAAATCACGGTCCACACTTGGAAGGTAAAGATTTCGGAGGAAATAACTAGAAAAGGAGAGATGAGATTTAACCGGTAAAAACGGAAATAAACTAGATTTATATAAAGGTCTTAACATGTACTACAACATTAAAGAAAGAGAATTACCTTGAATCTAGGTGGAAAAACATGAAAAACTAGAGAGAAGGTGAAGCACCACCCAAGAACAACTAAGGGAGGTAGAGAGAGAGAGAGGAAACTAATTAATGACCTAAAAAGTCTGAGTTTTTGGCTTATAAAGCCCCAAAAAGTCGTGCCAAATAATTACAAAAGTGCCACTAGATATTTTGGATCGGGTTCAAAAAGTGCAGAAAATTTGCAGGGATACCGGTATCCCATTTTTGCCGCTACCGGTATCTCCCCAAATTTTCTTTCTGTTCCGGGGATACCAGTATCCCCAAAATCAAGCTACCGGTATCTCTTTACAAAATATGAAATTTCTTCAGGGATACCGGTATCCCATTTTTGGCGCTACCGGTATCCTTCTTCAGAATGTGAAATTCTTCCTTTGTTCATCTCCCGGCCTTTTGGTCTCCCCAAGCCTTGTTCGGTGCTTCATCCTTGGCTCTCGGGGCTCGGTGGCGGAGTGCCACGTGGCCTTGAGTGCTTGGGCACTCCTTTGGTTGAACCATGGTATCAAAAACCATCATTTTCACCCATTTTTCCTGAAACTAACAAAATACACCCACGCGCAATATCAAATGTATAAAAGCCATAAAATGCGTGCGTGAGTGACAAAAATAAGGGAGATAAGTCCCTTTATTAACAATATAGGGGACTTATCACTGAGCTTCTGGTTGGAGGGGTATAGATCAAGCGGTCTGAAAGGACTGAACTTGATGGGTGTAGTGTATGTGGAGCCTGGCACAAGAAGCTTACTGTGGATCTGGTGCTCAACTGTTGGTGAGCCTGTATTGTGAGTAGAAGTAGTTGTACCCCTTTGGCCTGGGGATTCATTGGAGTTGCGATTTTGTATGGCTTGTGCTTCTGGGTTTGATATCGCGTTTTCTGAACCAAGGTGTTCGGTTTGAATCTTCTCTCCTAAAGCTGGAGAATTGATATTGTGTGTAGATGACGCCAATTCAAGGCGCTTCTTTCTGAAATCTAAAGCCTTTGATCCCAGACCATCCATCATGGTAGCAGGTGCCTTCATCCCTAACCCTTCGCCCACAAAACTAGGGTTTCCTCACCGGGAACGTGAGAATCGTCCAAATCGCCAGAGAAGGGGGGGTGACGTCAGCCATATTATCTTTTGGCTTATCTCGCCCCATTTATAAGAGAGCCTTGTGAGAGTGTGATTGAGCCCCTGAGTTATTTGAGAGAGGAGGTTGTTAGAATAGTTAGTGTTTGTCCCACATCGGCCAAGTTAATTAATGTACCACTCTCACGGTAATATAAATAAAGTACTCTTGTGTTAGGGTTGTTTTAACACCCTACACTTCTTTTTTTCTCTCTCTCTCAAACAACATGGTATCAGAGCATTTTCCGATTCCACCATAACCACCATCGTCATTACTAAACTAAACCAAAACCCTAATCGTTATTCATCAAAAAAAAAAAAAAAAAAAAAAAACCTAGCCGACCCTGTTCATCGTCTATTGTCTTCGACCTATGAAACCCTAGAAACCTTTACAGCCACCGTAATTACCTTCAACCCTAACACTGTCGTCACCAACCGTGAAACCCTACCACTACTATTACTCCTCACCCACCAACGACAGCCACCCTAAACCTTAACCCATCATCAATCGACTACATCTTTCCCTCGAAATCAACCAAAAATCCCCAAATCAACCCAAAATCAAACTCCCAAGCCTCTGCAACTGTTCGAAATCCTTATCTGACCTTCGAAATCAACCAAAAATCGATCCTAAACAATTTCGAACTACATTCAGACAATACCCTGTGGATTTCGAGACTACCCAGTTTCTCTCACCACTCGAAAATCACACTAAAGTGCTCGAAAATACCTCTTTATCTCTCACCTGTGATCGAACTGTTCCAACTTGCCAGATTTGTATATGGTTGTTGCTGCTCTGTGATCGACACCCACCGATTGGAGGTTCTCATGCTTGGTTTGTAGTCAGTGATGTACAATCATCATGTGCTCTCAATATGTTTTTTGCTCCTGTCCAATCTGATGTAAGTTGGAGTTTAGTTTTCTTTGGTTTAACAGTGTTCTTTGCCTGGGTTACTGGTTGGTGGTATTGATTGATCTATGGAGTTGGTCTGTTCTGGTTCACACACATATGGTCTGTTGCTTGTATCGTTCAGTGGACTAGTTGTTCTTGGTTTCATACTGGATTGTTATTAAATTAGTGAGTTGATCAGTTCATTGTTTCGCTGGTGGTAGTATCTTGTTTGCAGAAGATTGTTGTCAGGTCGATAGTTGCAGTTTGTGATATTTGGTGGATATTTGTACTGTTGCCTCACCCTTATTTGGCAACATGTCTGAAGAGAAGCTTGATTCTAGTTCTGGTTCGGATCCTACTTCTACTGTTGTTGGTACTCTGTTTGGTTCTGATTCAACAGCTATTGGTAGTATCTTGGGTGGCTCCCGGTCTCGTGACCGGCGTCCTATTACCTCCACACCATTAAATGGGGGAAATTATGTTCTGTGGGCAAAAGCTGTTGAAGTATATTATCTGGGTGAGTCCGAGGACTCTTATTTGACTGATGATCCTCCTGCTGCTGATTCCTCCACATATCGGGCCTGGAAAGCGGTTGATGCACGTGTTCGCTCCGAGCTATGGAATAGTATGACGGAACAGGTTGCTAGTACGTTGATGTTCTGTGCGACAGCGAAAGAAGTGTGGACCGAGGCCAAAGAATTGTATTCAGGATTAGACAATCTCCGCTGCACATATGAGCTTCATCGGTCTTTCTTTACTATATCTCAGGGTGATGATTCATTTGAGGAGTATTATGCTAAGTTTCGGCGCATTTGTAATGAGTTAGATATTTGTGAGCCACTTTCTGTTGATATTCAGGTTGTGCGACGCCAGCGGGATCGTATGCGGGTCACTCGGTTTTTATCTGGTGCATCATCGACCTTTGGCCCCGTGAGTAATCAGATTTTGGGATCTACCGACTTACCTCCTCTCAGCGAGGTATTTCGCCGTCTCCGTCAGTCATCATCTATTTCTACACCATCTTCTGATAGCTCTGCTTTCTCTGTCAGCCGTGGCCGTGGTCGTGGCCGTGATTCTGGGTTTAGCAGTCGTGGTCGTGGTTCTGGAGGACGAGGTTTTGGTAGCTATGATTCGGGTAATAATTATGGTGGTCGTGGTGATTCTGGGTTCAATGGTCGTAATTCTAGTCGTGGTGGTGTTAGTCATGGTCGCCCATCAGGGGGAGGTAGTTCTGGTCGCGGGGGTTCTGGTCGTGGCCGCGGTACCCGCTTTTGTACTCATTGTAAGAGTACAAGTCATACAGTGGACTATTGTTATGATCTTCATGGTTTTCCCCAAGCTCATCAGGTTGCCTCTGGGGATACTGGACAGTTTGCTCAATCTTCTGCCGATAGTGTGGTTATTTCAGCTGAGGATTACCAGCGTTTCCTGTCATTTCAGGCTGGGACAGAGTCTTCCACTGCTACGCTTGCTCAGACCGGTCCATCTGTTGCCTGTGTTGCCTCATCCTCATCATCTCCTTGGGTCATTGACTCGGGAGCTACCGATCATATGACTGGTACACCTATTCTTTTCCTTGGTCAACAGCCCGTTGGTAAATCATCACATGTCACCTTAGCTGATGGTTCTACCACTGCTGTTACTGGTTTGGGCTCCGTTCCTGTCACTTCCTCTCTTACTTTGAATTCTGTATTACATGTTCCTCGTTTTCCATTTAACCTTATGTCTGTGAGTCACCTTACCAAATCTTTAAATTGTTCCGTCACATTTCTTCCTCATGGCTGTATTTTTCAGGATCTCGAGACAGGGAGGAAGATTGGTGGGGGCATTGAGCGAGGCGGCCTATATTACCTGACAGTTCCTCAGCCTGTTGCCCTTCAGACATCAGAGTCACCGTACCAACAACATTGTCGCCTTGGCCATCCATCTCTCCAAAGTTTGAAGCATCTTGTACCCTCGTGTCGTTCCCTCAATAAGTTGGTGTGTGAAGTTTGTGAGTTTAGTAAACACCGACGAGTCTCTTTTTATCCTAGGGTTGAGCGTCGTGCGTCGCGTCCTTTTCAGTTGGTTCATTCAGACATTTGGGGGCCTATTCATGTGCCCAGTGTTTCTGGTTTTCAGTATTATGTTATTTTTGTGGATGATTTTTCTCGTATCACATATCTTTATCTAATGAAAGAGAGGTCTGAATTGAAATCTATGTTTAAATCTTTTTACATGGAAGTTAAGAATCAATTTGATACCTGCATTAAAATATTTCGTTCAGATAATGCTCGTGAATATTTTCACAGTCTCCTTTCGCAATTTCTTGATGATCATGGCATTATTCACCAATCATCGTGCGCTCGGTCTCCACAACAAAATGGAGTTGTTGAGCGCAAGATTCGACACTTGTCTGAGGTTTTTTTTTGGGTAAATTAGCTTGAAAATAAAAGAGGATAAGCGAATATACAGCCTACAAGGGGCATACCCCAGGAGGACAAAACAAAAGAAAAGAAAAGGCAAAACAAAACAAAATAACTACCTCCCTAACACAAACCGCCAAGGAGGGAGTGGGATGGCCAAAAGGCTACAATTGGGAACGAGTGTTTCTAATCCATCTGAAAGAGGGAGGAGAAACACTCATAAGGGGAAAACAAGATCTTGAATTTAAGGAGAAACACTCTCCATATACTGTAGGGAAGGGAATTTTGAAAATTTCGCCATGACCCGTTCGTAATTGGAGCACCCTCAAGGTGCCAGCCACTGCGTATACAACAGCAGCAGCTGAAAAAGAGAAAAAAAAGGGGAAGAAGAAGAGATAGAGGCAGAACTTCCAACAGCAGTACTCAGCAGCAGAAGAAACAATGTAGCAGCATAAGTAGTTGTACCATAAGCATAGTAGCAGACTAACCAATGAATAACCAATGAAGCTGGTTAATTCAGTAGAGCATCCGGGAGGCTGCGCTTACGGCTTGAGATGATCAAGCACACCTGGGAGGAAGCCCCCTCCCCAAGGGGATCAGACATGCCAAGGGACAACCCCCCTAGGCTAGGTCAGAAAACATGGGATTTGTGAAATTGAGCATCAAGTCTCTGGCTTAGCATATGAGCAACCAGATAAATTGCAAGGTTCCGTTTGATTTTGTGATAATCCCAGTAACGTAACAGGTTCACAAACGCAGCAGCAGTAAAAGTAATAACAATGCATATCGAGTGGGGGAACCACAGATTGCAACAGCCCTTGCATCTGGGCATAACCGTAGCATAACCGTAGCAAGAGGAATCTGACCGCAGCAGTACAGAAAAGTATCATTAACCGCAACAGTAGTAACAGTAATAACAATGCATATCAAAATGGGAGAACCACAGATTGCAACAGCCCTTGCAATCTGGGTATAAACAGCAGCAGTAGTAAAGGATATCGATGCAGCAGGCACAGTGGCAGCAACATGAAAATCAATGCAATAACAACCAGTAACAGGAGATATAGAATGGCAGCTCTGCCCATTAATGGCAGTTCACAGAGAACAGTAAACCCATTGGATATTGGACTCACACTACCAACACCCTCACAGCCTTACCCTCCCTCTCTACTTTTGTTGTGTTCACAATGGGTTTAAGGGTAAACCAACCTGTCTCCCTCTACTAACAAGATGCTCCATCCATTACTCTTTCACTCAGAAAAATGGGGAATGAGGCTCAAACTCACAGCTCACAGGAACCTCACATATAGTTGATCACTCCATGTAGCTTCCAAGGTTTGAACCAAATACACTACAAACAATAAGCTTGAGAAGAGAGTAAGATATCAAACCATATACTAGGAGATAAATAGCAGCCAGCCAACAAGATGAACTCCTCAGTAGCCTACTGCGGGAGAGAACAACCTCCATCTGGCTGTCCCAAGGAGATGCTCCACAAAGGCCTCCAAAGTCTTGGTGAATGGTGTATCCTGTGACCACCAAGTAGATAAAGTAATGGATATATAAGTGAAGAACTCAATCAATTCCCCACTTAACTGACAAGTCCCGAGCTTGGTGTCCTTGAGGAAGAGTTTCCAAGGACAACAACCTACACCTCACAAGAGAGTGGATTCTATTCACAACAATAGGTATATTGCATGATGCATTTTGGAACTTGCGCCTATTTCTTTCAAGCCAAATTTGGTAAATTGTTGAGGTGAATATCAGTTTGATAATCAAATTTTTAAGAGTTTTGCCTCTAAATTTTGAGATTTGATTGATCCATTCAGTCCAAGGTCTTGGAGGCCAGCTAACATTGACATTAGCAAGCATATTAGACCAGACTTGCAAAGTGAAAGGGCAGTTGAAGAATAGGTGGTCATGTGTCTCTATCCCAGAACAAAAACTACAACAGGATACAGGGATGGTGCCAAAAATGACTAACCTGTCTCCAGTATATAGTCTGTTCTGTGTAGCAATCCACGTAATCATGCTACACTTAGGTATATGGCCAGGAAACCAAATGTTTTTGTGCCATGGCACCTTTGGGTAATGAGGTTATGCGTGCTTTACTATTTCACATGCAGGTTCCTAAGTCATATTGGAGTGATGCTGTTCTCACTGCCTGTTATTTAATCAACCGTATGCCCTCTACGGTCTTAGGTGGTCAGGTTCCCCATAAGGTCTTGTTCCCTAGTCGGCCTCTCCATTCATTACCCCCTCGGGTTTTTGGGTGCACTTGTTATGTCCACGTCCTTGACCCTGATAGGAGTAAACTCGATCCTCGGTCTTTTAAGTGTATCTTTCTGGGATACTCCTACACTCAGAAAGGGTATCGATGTTACTCTCCTACTTTGCGTCGTCACTTTGTTTGTGCCGATGTCACGTTCAATGAGTCATTGCCGTATTACTCAGATCCTGTTACTACCAACGACCTTGTTACACTTGAGTCTGTGTTACCTATGGCTGTCCCTACTGGTACTGTTACCCACAAACCTTTGCAGGTATATGTTCGTCGTTCTCCTGCACCAGCACCATCCCCAGCCCCGACTCAGCACCCGATACCACTTCCGCCTCCCGAACCATCCCCGGCTGCTGCACCGTCTTTGCCCACACCTCCATCTTCCCCCTTGTCGCCAGATCCGCCTGCTCGTCGATATCCTACTCGTGAGAATCGTCACCCACCGGTAAAATATGGTTTTTCTAATATCTCGAGTACTTCTCATCCTATTTCTCGGTTTATCTCTTATGATCATCTCTCTCCATCTCTCCGTGCTTTCACTACTACTGTTTCCTCCATATTTGCTCCTAACACTGTTCAGGAGGCATTATCCCGGTCTGAGTGGCGGACAGCTATGGAAGATGAAATGTCTGCTCTTCATAATAATGGCACATGGGAGTTGGTTACTCTTCCTGCTGGTAAAACCACTGTCGGCTGTCGTTGGGTTTATACCATCAAGTATCTTCCTGATGGTACTGTTGAGCGTTATAAAGCCCGCCTGGTTGCCAAAGGCTACACCCAAACTTATGGCGTTGATTACTCCGAAACATTCTCTCCCGTTGCCAAGCTTGGTTCTGTGCGGATTCTTCTTTCCCTCGCCGCCAATCTTGGTTGGCCGTTGTTTCAGCTTGATGTTAAAAATGCTTTTCTCCATGGTGATCTTCAGGAGGAAGTCTACATGGAGCAACCACCTGGGTTTGTTGCTCAGGGGGAGCCTCATAAGGTATGTCGTCTTCGCAAAGCACTTTATGGACTTAAACAATCTCCTAGAGCGTGGTTTGGCAAGTTTAGTGATGCTATTATGAGGTTTGGCATGCGTCGAAGTCAGTCCGATCACTCTGTATTCTCCCTCATGTCGGCTCGAGGGAAAGTGTTACTTATTGTTTATGTTGATGACATTATTATTACTGGAGATGATCAGAGAGGGATTGATGAGTTGAAACAATTCTTACACAGTCAATTCCACACTAAAGATTTGGGTAAGCTACGATATTTCTTGGGTATTGAGGTGGCAAGATCCAAGGATGGGATCAGTTTGTCGCAAAGAAAATATGTGTTGGATATTCTAGAAGAGACAGGTTTATTGGGAGCCAAACCTGTGGAGACTCCAATGGATCCTAATGTCAAACTTTGCATTGATCAGGGGGAGGTATTTCCTCATCCAAATCAGTATCGTCGCTTAGTTGGTAAGTTGATTTATCTTACCAATACTCGTCCCGATATCTCATTTGCTGTTAGTATGGTGAGTCAGTTTATGTCTGCTCCTTGTCTTCCACATTGGGAGGCTTGCATTCGCATTGTGAAGTATCTTAAGGCTCATCCTGGACGTGGCTTATTTTATCGTTCTAATGGTCATTTGCGTGTTGAGGCATTTACTGATGCAGATTGGGCAGGGTCACCTTCTGATAGACGTTCAACAACTGGTTATTGTACTTTTGTTGGTGGCAACCTAGTTACCTGGAAGAGTAAGAAGCAAACCGTTGTTGCAAGGTCTAGTGCAGAGGCAGAGTACCGTGCTATGGCTAATACTACATGTGAGGTTGTTTGGTTGAGATCCTTTCTTGAGGAGCTTGGATTTCGAGTGCAGTTACCCATTCCTATGTATTGTGATAATCAAGCGGCGATACATATTGCCTCAAACCCGGTGTTTCATGAAAGAACCAAACATATTGAGGTAGACTGTCATACCGTTCGAGAGAAGATTGACAGCGGTATTTTGGCTACACCTTTTGTATCCACGGGAGCTCAGATTGCAGATATTTTTACTAAGTCATTGTTTAAACCACGTTTCAAGTTTTTATGTAACAAGCTGGGATTTTGTGATATTTATTCTCCAGCTTGAGGGGGAGTGTTAGAATAGTTAGTGTTTGTCCCACATCGGCCAAGTTAATTAATGTACCACTCTCACGGTAATATAAATAAAGTACTCTTGTGTTAGGGTTGTTTTAACACCCTACACTTCTTTTTCTCTCTCTCTCTCTCAAACAACAGAGGTAATATTTAGAGGGGGAACATGGTGAGGTGTAGGAGAGGGTGATCGAAACCGTAGAGAGTGAAAAGAAGTGTGAGGTTCCGAGGAAGTAGAAGGGGGAGCCTCTATACTTTTTTAGGCTATCTTTTATCACTCTTGCTGCTACCCAGGTTTTTTAAAATGCTGTTGAGAATGCTTCTGTGGTCATCATTGTTGATGTGACAAGCTGCTACCCAGATTTTGTTGTTGTTGTTCAGTTTGTTATCGTGCTACCCAGGTTTTACAGTGCTGTTACTGCACATATACCGCTGCTGCTGCATTTTACCTTAATGCTCAACGGTCATGTCCACCGTTGTTGCAATTTGTTACTTCACGGTATTGTATTGCAACTTAATGTTACATCTACATTCTATGCTACTTATGTTACTGTAACCTATTGCACCTGTGTGTTACTCGTGTGATGATTGTTGCTCGTGCAAATTATGTTACTTCTGTTGCTGCAACCACCTGCATTCTGATACTACTGCTGCTGCCACATTTAGATGTTGCTCCGGTTACATGGCCCAGCTGCCTTCTGGTTTTGTTTGAGCTTTAGTCATGCCTTGTGATAGTTATGTATTGTACAGCTGCATGCTTACTCAACAGTTTGAGATTTTCCTGTCGTATTGGACTGACATTCCTGGGCAGTCATCTGTTTTTTCTGGGTTCGTCAAAAAACAAGCAAAATGCTGCCAAAATTTCTTCAAATTCTAGACCTATCCTTGGGGGGTTGTCCCTTGGAAGCTAGACCTATCATTAGTATTTCTCCGTTTAGCCTCTTTGGCCTTCCCAATCCCATCCCCATGTAGCCCTTTTGGCCTTCCTAATCTTTTTTCTTTTCTTGTTTTTTTTTTCTTTGTCCTCCTTGGGGTATTCCCCTTGTAGGTTGTATATTCGTTTAGCCTCTTTTTATTTCAAGCTTGTTTTACTGAGAAAATAAAATAAAATAAAATAGAGATAGAGATAATTATCCATCTGTTGGTTTGTTTGGAAAATAAAATAGAAAGAAAATACTTTTGTATTTATCTTAACCACCATTATCTCCAGTTCCCATAAAACTCTTCCTCCTCAAACTCTCTCTCATATCTCTATAACTACCCATTTCCCTTCAAACTCCCCCATAACTCTACAAATTTCTTTCCCACTCAAATTCTTCTTCTTCCCTATAAACAATCCAAACTTTTGTAGCAATTCTCCTTCTCTCTCTCACGGCTGATTTCTCTCTCTCGCACTATCGGTTTGTATATTTTCATTATTTTATTTCTCTCTTTCTCTTATGAAAGTTGTACAAGTCTCTCCCTCACATTTTATTTATTTTCCTTTCATCGGAGAGGTTCTACTTTCTCAGGAATTTAATTGTTCACAATCTCCAACAATTCTAATTTTTGTTAACGCACTTGAATCGAAGGAGGAAAGGTAGGGCATCTTGAACCTAACTTTTACTAGGGTTTATTGCTTATAATTTTTATGTGTATATTCAATATCATGGGATGAATGAGGAGTGTGAAATTTGCATTTTATTCCTAAGAATCCTTATCGTCAATGAACTACATGCGTGTATTAGTTTAAAAGTCAAAGAAGAAACATTTCGGTTGCGCACAGATTCCGTCATTCCCTTTTTTTGGGTGTTTCTGTTTGGATTGAGGGAAAACTTAAAACTGTGAAGTTGTAGATCTCAAAAAATTAGGTGGAGTCCATAGAGAACTCGTCTCAATCCAAGATCCGTAGAATTAGTTATGATTTTTTGAAATTGACTGTATGGTACAGTTTCGGGACAAATTAAATGAACGAACTTCGAGTCTGCTTTTACTCTTCTAAATGACGAAATTGGGTTTTGAGTAAAACATAGAAGTTGTAGATAATTAAGTTCTAAGAAACTTTCATATGTAAGTCGTTCCGATACGAGGTTGAGGGAATTTGTTACGAATTTATTAAGTAACTGAAGTAATTTGTCGGGACAGTTTTACTGATGTGTGGAAAAAGATACTTTAACTCTGTTTAACATCAGATTTTGACTCTGTATAAAACTTGAAAGCTATTCAGAATTCATTAATCTATTGCACCGCTCCATTTTGTAAATTTTGGAATTAGATTACTATTTTTAGAAGACTGAACTTGTTTTGTCAATTTACGTTGAGTATATTGATTCCTTGTTATTACTTCATTCGGTTTGCTTGTTGGACTTATGTGATGATTGGGCTCACGTGATGAATGAATCCCAAATTTATGAAATCATGATTAATTGAGTATGTGATTAAATAAATAAAGAGGTGTTTATATTGTGAAATTTGGGGTTGGGGCGTATCCGGTATGGGTCTTGAGCCATGCGCAGTTATACTTTTAGGTAGCTTTGCTGTGTGATCGGGCGCCGGAAGTATACTGTGGGTGGGAATCGATGCCGGATAAAAGATGTGTGGTTTGTTTATCGAATTTGGGGAATGGGACGTTGTATCCGATATGGGTCTTGAGCCAATTATCGCAATATACTCCCAGGGGTATTGAGCCGTGCCATGGGCCTGTAGAGTTAGGCATGGTGGATGGGAGCCCAATAGATTGTTTATATTGTGGATGGGAACCGATATCGGATATTCATCTAGTAGACTGCCCGTTATGCTTTCTTTGTGATGCTTTCTGGGGGGATGTCCCATAAGTGTTGTCCCAATGTATTGGGTTTAGGCTAATTACTGGTAATGAGGTAGAGTAGTTTAGGCCCTTTTCCTGTTGTTGTCGCTGCTCATTGTTTTATCAAAGGGGCTATTTCAACAGCCTGTGGTCTCGGTTGGGTTCAAGCCATCAGTTGGTTCATATTCAAGCCCAGCTTTTGGGTATCATTGGCTATTCATTAGCTCATCAGTTTGCAATGGAATATAGCCCTTGTCAAGTTCCAAAGTCTAAGCTATTCCAAGTTACTTCAAAAGATGCTCACAAAAGCTGGCTGATGGACCAAATCTCTTCTGGATATCTCCCTATTTGTGGGTTGTGTCTTGTTACTTTAATTCCTTTTGTACGGTGTTTCTCTCCTCTCTGTTAGATAGGACCGAAACACCCGGTAGTTAGGATTTGTTTTGATGTTTGTTGCCTTTATGGCCATCCTTCTCGCACTTTTTTTCCTGTTCTTTTTATTTTCTTTTGTCCTCCCTGGGGTATGCCCCTTGTAGGCTGTATATTCATTTAGCCTCTTTTTATTTCACGCTTATTTACCCCAAAAAAAAAAATTCATGAGGTGCATGAGGTTTTGGATTGTGAAAGCTTGAGATTGATGATGAGATTAATAAATCTTGTGAATCCATTGTGTTGAGGAATGACGTGAAAATTTGAGTATTTCATATGAAATAAAATATCAGTTATGTGTGTAATTGTTGCATGAGTAACTTTAGTAAAGGGGTGGCTTAGGGCGCCCTACTGAGTGTAATTTTATCACTCACGGTGCTATTTTTCTGTGGCCCTGGCGTCCCCAACGCCAAGTACAGAAGGAGAGAAAGAGCCGCTTGTTGATTCCGAGGCGATGGAGCAGCTAAATGGGGATCAGGTGGCAGACCCGTGGCTTTATCAGTAGATTTTAGCTAGATGGCTCAGTTATTTATTTCAGTTGGACTTTAAATAAATGTTTAAGTTTTTCAGTCAATGTTAGAATTCAATTTATTTCAATTGTAATAAATTAGTTTTATTAAGTATTCTTTGAAATTTTAATGAAGTTGGTATTTTTATTTAAATAAATTATGAAATTTATTTATTAACGTACCCAATTTTCGGGGCGTTACACATATCTAGATGCTTTTGCATAAACTCTTCAATAGATTTCTTGAAGCCATTGATCCTCTGACCTCAGATCCTTTTAGCTTGCTGGATTCTTCTATGCAGACTTCATACGGTTGGGGATGAACATCCCTATTTCGGATGACTAAATAGTGGATAAACTAATTTCATATGGAACAAGTGATGACCCATACAAAGTGAGATAATAATGAACCAGATTAGGAAGGAAACCCAAATCTGCTCCATCAATTGTGAGATGGATTAGGGACCATATCCCCTTTTGTGATTTCTCTCTCTAGAATTTCTAGAGAGAAGGCAGAGCCCCCTCGAAGGGTTGCCTTGAATTGGGTCTCTTTCGTGGTCTTTCTTGGGTATAAATTTAAGGATTTGGAAATCAAATTGGATGTGGGTTGGGTTAATTCAAAGAACAACAAATGTTAATTTTTGAAAGGATTAGGGTTAGGGTTTAAGTTGGGGAAGAAAAAGGGTGGGCAAAAAGTCATGTCTACCCCTAAAAAAAAACCCCAAAGGATTTCCGTCATCTTTGATAACTTCCGTTATCAATTGGACCTAATTTGACAAAAATTGAAACTACAGGGTTCGTTAGAATGAAATTGAAACTAGGGGGACGAAATCGAGACAGGGGTGAAACTAGAGGGACTATTTCAATAAATTTTCCTTTATTTTTTAAGTACAAGAACAATCCTAACCAACAATGAGCTTATAGCATCTCCAACCCATGCTTTTTTATAAATGTCTGGGCAGGCTTTCGCGCATCTCCAACCCATACTATATACCTTCACTTTTTCCTCCATTCCTCCATTTTGGAGTTTAATGCTATTTCAACCCATATTTCATATCTTCCTCCATTTGAGATGATAGGAGTTTGGTATTGTATGTTAAGTATAGGGTATGAGAAAATGATAAAGGGTCTCTCCTTAATTTTAATATTTATGGTTTCCAACTCACATTCTATTCAACAAATAAATACATCTACATTTATTTACCGTAAAGTTAGTTTCATTCAATAGATGTTCACAATATCTTTAGAATAAGACCAATACTAAATATTTGTAGTAAAAGTTTAAAAAATGTAATTTGAATTTTGGAGGGAATGGTGAATGTTTGAGATTTGAAGTGATTTTGTTGAAAAATGAAAATGGAGATAAAAATAGATTATTAGATTTGGCTTTTCTTCAAATCACTTTTTTGATTATTCCACCCAATAGAAATCTTGACTAAGCAAACCATCACACTGCCTTAAAAGAATATCTATTTCAAAACAAAAATTAAAATGTGATAAACTGCCAAAGGGATTTTAAATAAAATACAAGTTTCCTTTTCTAAAAATAAAACGCAATAATTTGATTTTCTGCACCTCCTCGCTCACTATTGTTCGCTCAACACCCAACTAAACAAAGAAAAATAGCGAAGAAACAAGAAGGAAAATCGGACAAAGCGAGATATTGTTACCGAGAACGGTTGATTCTGGTTGCGTCCTTTTGGTGGATCATATCAACTCTTAGATCCAAAAACTCGAAATTCAAAAAGTGACAAAAGTTAGAAGTTGGCGACGTAGAAAAAAATAGGGACAATTACCACTAAGTCCACTTTTAAAAATATAATTCCAACTGGGTCAATTTTGGTTTTTTTTCCTTTCAAAAGGCCTAAACTCAAAGTTCCTAAACCCAAAATGCTTAAACCCCCCACCGTATGAAAGTGCCTAAACCCTAAAACCGAACTCCTAAACCCAAATTGCTTAAACCCCCAAACCGTATGAAAGTGCCTATACCCCAAAACCGAAAGAAAGTGTTGGAAAAAATATTTTGAATATAATATTTTATTTAAAGAGTGAATGAAAATTGAATTGATTTAGAGTTGTGTCCTTTTAGTTGCACATGTTAGTTGTGGACGGACGCGTCCTTTCGTGAACAGAGGTGTCTCTTCTCCCTGGTGACTATTTGCAAAGTCACCAGTTTGCCTATATATATGGTATCATTCATTCATTTCAAAAGTTGATTGATATAACTTTCATTGAGTCAGAGTCTTTTCATTGGAGAGAGTATAGACACAAGTTTGGTTCAACAGACCCATCGATTGTAATCCTGCTTCTGTGGGAGTTCGATCAAGTAGTGTTGGGAGATATACATCCATGCAAACCGTAAGCACCATAGCAGGGGGCGAATCTGTCTTAAGTACAAAGTGTTTCACTTGCCTTGATTACCATTTCATTCTCATTGATTTTCAGGTTTTGCATTCAAATTTTATTGCATTCATATTTTGCCACTTTAACTCTGCGCCATGTGATTTGATACATGAATTGGGTCCCACTGGATTCTTCCCAGGTAGAACACGAAGAACATTAGTTCTTCATCCTCAAGATGAGCCCAGATTTTCAAAATATTTCCAAACATTCGATCCAAAAATACTGATTTAAAACCCATAAATCCAATCCATTCTCAAAACGAAGAAAGAACAAATTACAGGGTCAGTGAGTTTATGTATAACAGCCCCAAACGAAGATGAACCCAGATTCAACGCATAAGAGAGGGAATCTAGATCTAGTACTGCCTTAGACTTACCTATAGCGCCAGAATCCATAATGGTATTACCCCCTCCACCGTGACACCATCGACACATAGAGGAGGAGAACTGATACGCGAGGAAGAACATTGGCAGTGCTAGAACTAAAACTCCATATCTGTGATGCGTGAATCCCTTCAATGGATTCTTGTGTTTGGGATGACCCACCCACGCCGTGTGGAGCACTAGTGTTGTGGTGGTACCAAGTAGCTGCTGATTGTTAGACTTCACACAAGGTGTGAAGTAGATGTGTTGTTCGGTCCCATATAGGGGGTTGTGGTGGAGAATCAATTCCCTGTTGGTAATAGGAGCTGCAGCTCTGTGAAACACCATCGGTTTGATGGTTTTTGTGCTCTTGAAAGAGCCTCAAACAGATGTTTGATGGTAGTAATAAAAAATATCAAAAGGCCAATAGTCTATTAACACAAGGTGTGAAAGAGCCTCAACTGTCATCTTGGGTTATAGTGGGCTATCCAATGGCCATTAGTCTATTAACCGCAACTGCAATTGCAATTTCAAGATTCAAGTTCAACTTGTGCTTTGATAGCTTGAATCATGTTTTTTGTGCGGTTTTTCTTTCTCCTCTGTTAGATGGGAGCGAAACACCCAGTAGTCTAGTTTTGCTTGATCACCATTGCCTTTTTGGTCATCTATCCCGTTGGATTGTGTCGGGTTTTCACATTTTCCTTTTCTTTCTTTTCTTTTCTTTTCTTTTCATTTCGTCCTTCCTGGGGTATGCCCCTTGTAGGTTGTACATTCGCTTTGCCTCTTTTTTATTTCAAGCTTTTTTTTTTTTTTGGATAATTAAGCTTGAAAATAAAAGGGGTTAAACGGATATACAGCCTACAAGGGCATACCCTAGGAGGACAAAAAAAAAATGAAGGTTATGGGAAGGCCCAAAGGCTACATAGGGGTAAGTGATGGGAAATTCATGATTTGAAAAAGAGAGATTATTATTTCTTTGAAAAGAAAAAAAAGTGTTCAAAAGAAAATATTTAAAATTGGGAAAATAAATCAAACTAACTATGAAATTATTTAAATAACAAAAAATAATAAATTGATCCTATTACGATTTGAAATACCATTTAATTATTTAAAACAAGCCAAAGGATAAAAATTAAGAACTGCGGCACCCCAATTCGTGCATAACTAGGGTGCCCCCAGAATTGCAAAACTAGGGTGCTCCAAGAATTAGTGAACTAGGGTGCCCTAGTTTATTAAATATTTGAAAATTTCGTATTTTTGATGTAAAAAATGATTTTATTCCTCTTTTGTTACGTTTCCAGTAAAATAAAATGCATAAAATGATGATAATAAACAATAGAAATGCAACAAAATAATAAAATTGAAATTAACTAAATTAATTTTGATTTGCAAAGAACTTGGGCGCCCCCAAATTGGAGGGAATTTGGGCACCCTAGTTCTAATTAATTATTAAAAATTATTTTCCCCCTTATTTTTAGTTCTGATGATGTCTTTTGAAAAATCATTTTTAATAATTTTAAAATGGTTTTTAATTTAAGAAATTCATGATTTGAAAAAGAGAGATTATTATTTCTTTGAAAAGAAAAAAAAAGTGTTCAAAACAAAATATTTAAAATTGGGAAAATAAATCAAACTAACTATGAAATAATTTAAATAACAAAAAATAATAAATTTGATCCTATTATGATTTGAAATACCATTTAATTATTTAAAACAAGCCAAATGATAAAATTTATGAACTGCGGCACCCCAATTTGTGCATAACTAGGGTGCCCCCAGAATTGCAGAACTAGGGTGCCCCCAGAATTGGTGAACTAGGGTGCCCTAGTTTATTAAATATTTGAAAATTTCGTATTTTTGATGTAAAAAATGATTTTATTCCTCTTTTGTTACGTTTCCAGTAAAATAAAATGCAAAAAATGATGATAATAAACAATAGAAATGCAACGAAATAATCTAAAATCGAAATTAACTAAATTAATTTTGATTTGCAATGAACTTGGGCGCCCCAAATTTGAGGGAATTTGGGCACCCTAGTTCTAATTAATTATTAAAATTTATTTTCCCCCTCATTTTTAGTTATGATGATGTCTTTTGAAAATTCATTTTTAATAATTAAAAGAAAAAGAAGTGTTCAAGAGAAAATATTTAAAATTGGGAAAAATAAATCAAACTAACTAAGATATTATTTAAATAAATGAAAATAATAAATTTGATCCTATTAACCCAGAATTGCAGAACTAGGGTGTCCCCAGAATTGGTGAACTAGGGGATGCCCGAGTTTATTAAATATTCCAAAATTTCGTATTTTTTATGTAAAAAATGATTTTATTCTTCTTTTGTTACATTTCCAGTAAAATACAATGCATAAAATGACGATAATAAATAATGAAATGCGACAAAATAATTTAAAATCGAAATTAACTAAATTAATTTTGATTTGCAAAAAACTTGGGGGCCCCAAATTGGAGGGAATTTGGGCCCCTAGTTCTAATTAATTATTAAAACTTATTTTCCCCCTCATTTTTTGTTCTGATGATGTCTTTTGAAAAATCATTTTTAATAATTTTAAAATGATTTTTAATTTAACAAATTCATGATTTAAAAAAGAGAGATTATTATTTCTTTGAGAAAAAAAAAAGTGTTCAAAAGAAAATATTTAAAATTGGGAAAATAAATCAAAATAACTATGAAATTATTTAGATAACAAAAAATAATAAATTTGATCCTATTTTGATTTGAAATACCATTTAATTATTGAAAACAAGTCAAATGATAAAAATTATGAACTGCGGCACCCCAATTTGTGCATAACTACGGTGACCCCAGAATTGCAGAACTAGGGTGCCCCCTGAATTGGTGAACAAGGGTGCCCTAGTTTATTAAATATTTGAAAATTTCGTATTTTTGATGTAAAAAATGATTTTATTCCTCTTTTGTTACGTTTCCAGTAAAATAAAATGCAAAAAATGATGATAATAAACAATAGAAATGCAACAAAATAATCTAAAATTGAAATTAACTAAATTAATTTTGATTTACAATGAACTTCGGAGCCCCAAATTTGAGGGAATTTGGGAACACTAGTTCTAATTAATTATTAAAATTTATTTTCCCCCTCATTTTTAGTTCTGATGATGTCTTTTGAAAAATCATTTTTAATAATTTTGAAATGGTTTTTAATTTTAGAAGAAATCATGATTTGAAGAAGAGAGATTATTATTTCTTCAAAAAGAAAAGAAGTATTCAAAAGAAAATATTTAAAATTGGAGAAAATAATTAAAACTAACTAAGAAATTATTTAAATAACAAAAAATAATAAATTTGATCCTATTCCCCAGAATTACAGAACTAGGGTTCCCACAGAATTGGTGAGCTAGTGCGCCCTAGTTTATTAAATATTTGAAAATTTCATATCTTTTATGTGAAAAATGATTTTATTCGTCTTTTGTTACATCTCCGGTAAAATAAAATGCATAAAATGATGATAATAAACAATACAAATGGGACAAAATAATCTAAAATCGAAATTAACAAAATTAATTTTGATTTGCAAAGAACTTGGGCGCCCCAAATTATATGAAATTTGGACACCCTAGTTCTAATTAATTATTAAAATTTATTTTCCCCCTCATTTTTTGTTATGATGATGTCTTTTCAAAATTCATTTTTAATAATTAAAAGAAAAAGAAGTGTTCAAAAGAAAATATTTAAAATTGGGAAAAATAAATCAAACTAACTAAGATATTATTTAAAAAAATGAAAATAATAAATTTGATCCTATTAACCCAGAATTGCAGAACTCGGGGGTCCCAAGAATTGGTGAACTAGGGCGCCCTAGTTTATTAAATATTCAATAATTTCATATTTTTGATGTAAAAAATGATTTTATTCTTCTTTTGTTACATTTCCAGTCAAATATAATGCATAAAATGACAATCATAAATAATGAAAATGCGACAAAATAAATTAAAATCGTAATTAATTTTGATTTGCAAAAAACTTGGGGGCCCCAAATTGGAAGGAATTTGGGCCCGTAGTTCTAATTAATTATTAAAATTTATTTTCCACCTCATTTTTAATTTTGATGATGTTTTTTGAAAAATCATATTTAAAAATTTTAAAATGGTTTTTCATTTAAGAAATTCATGATTTGAAAAACAGAGATTATTATTTCTTTGAAAAGAAAAAAAAAGTGTTCAAAAGAAAATATTTAAAATTTGGAAAATAAATCAAAATAACTATGAAATTATTTAAATAACAAAAAATAATAAATTTGATCATATTATGATTTGAAATACCATTTAATTATTTAAAACAAGCCAAATGATAAAAATTATGAACTGCGGCACCCCAATATGTGCATAACTAGGGTGACCCAAGAATTGCAGAACTAGGGTGCCCCCAGAATTGGTGAACTAGGGTGCCCTAGTTTATTAAATATTTGAAAAATTCGTATTTTTAATGTAAAAAGTGATTTTATTCCTCTTTTGTTACGTTTCCAGTAAAATAAAATGCATAAAATGATAACAATAAACAATAGAAATGCAACACAATAATCTAAAATCGTAATTAACTAAATTAATTTTGATTTGCTAAGAACTTGGGCGCCCCAAATTGGTGAGAATTTGGGTACCCTAGTTCTAATTAATTATTAAAATTTATGTTCCCCCTCATTTTTAGTTCTGACGAAGTCTATTGAAAAATCTTTTTTAATAATTTTAAAATGATTTTTAATTTAAGAAATTCATGATTTGAAAAAGAGAGATTATTATTTATTTGAAAAGAAAAAAAAGTGTTCAAAAGAAAATATTTAAAATTCGGAAAATAAATCAAAATAACAATGAACTTATTTACATAACAAAAAATAATAAATTTGATCCAATTATGATTTGAAATACCATTTAATTTTTTAAAACAAGCCAAATAATAAAAATTATGAACTGCGGCACCCCAATTTTAACATAACTTGGGTGCCCCCAAAATTGCAGAACTAGGGTGCCCCCAGAATTGGTGAACTAGGGTGACCTAGTTTATTAAATATTTGAAAATTTCGTATTTTTTATGTAAAAAATGATTTTATTCCTCTTTTGTTACGTTTCCCGTAAAATAAAATGCAAAAAATGATGATCATAAACAATAGAAATGCAACAAAATAATCTAAAATCGAAATTAACTAAATTAATTTTGATTTGCAATGAACTTGGGCTCCCCATATTTGAGGAAATTTGGGCACCCTAGTTCTAATTAATTATTAAAATTTATTTTCCCCCACATTTTTAGTTCTGATGATGTCTTTTGAAAAATCATTTTTAATAATTTTAAAATGGTTTTTAATTTTAAGAAAATCATGATTTGAATAAGAGAGATTATTATTTCTTCAAAAAGAAAAGAAGTAGTCAAAACAAAATATTTAAAATTGGAGAAAATAAATAAAACTAACTAAGAAATTATTAAAATAACAAAAAATAATAAATTTGATCCATTTCCCCAGAATTACAAAACTAGGGTTCCCACAGAATTGGTGAGCTAGTGCGCCCTAGTTTATTAAATATTTGAAAATTTCGTATTTTATTTGTGAAAAATGATGTTATTCATCTTTTGTTACATCTCCAGTAAAATAAAATGCATAAAATGATGATAATAAACAATAGAAATGTGACAAAATAATCTAAAATCGAAATTAACTAAATTAATTTTGATTTGCAAAGAACTTGGGCGCCCCAAATTATAGGAAATTTGGACACCCTAGTTCTAATTAATTATTAAAATTTATTTTCCCCTCATTTTTAGTTATGATGATGTCTTTTGAAAATTCATTTTTAATAATTAAAAGAAAAAGAAGTGTTCAAAAGAAAATATTTAAAATTGGGAAAAATAAATCAAACTAACTAAGATATTATTTAAATAAATGAAAATAATAAATTTGGTCCTATTAACCCAGAATTGCAGAACTAGGGGGTCCCTAGAATTGGTGAACCAGGGCGCCCTAGTTTATTAAATATTCAAAAATTTCGTATTTTAGATGTAAAAAATGATTTTATTCTTCTTTTGTTACATTTCCAGTAAAATACAATGCATAAAATGACGTTAATAAATAATGACAATGCGACAAAATAATTTAAAATCGAAATTAACTAAATTAATTTTGATTTGCAAAAAACTTGGGCGCCCCAAATTGGAGGGAATTTGGGCCCCAAGTTCTAATTAATTATTAAAATTTATTTTCCCCCTCATTTTTAGTTCTGATGATGTCTTTTGAAAAATCATATTTAAAAATTTAAAAATGGTTTTTCATTTAAGAAATTCATGATTTGAAAAACAGAGATTATTATTTCTTTGAAAAGAAAAAAAAGTGTTCAAAAGATAATATTTGAAATTTCGAAAATAAATCAAAATAACTATAAAATTATTTAAATAACAAAAAATAATAAATTTGATCCTATTATGTTTTGAAATACCATTTAATTATTTAAAACAAGCCAAATGATAAAAATTATGAACTACGGCACCCCAATTTGTGCATAACTAGGGTGCCTCCAGAATTGGTGAACTAGGGTGCCCTAGTTTATTAAAGATTTGAAAATTTCGTATTTTTGAAGTAAAAAGTGATATTATTCCTCTTTTGTTACGTTTCCAGTAAAATAAAATGCATAAAATGATGATAATAAACAATAGAAATGCAACAAAATAATCTAAAATCGAAATTAACTAAATTAATTTTGATTTGCTAAGAACTTGGGCGCCCCAAATTGGAGAGAATTTGGGTGCCCTAGTTCTAATTAATTATTAAAATTTATGTTCCCTCTCATTTTTAGTTCGAATGATGTCTTTTGAAAAATCTTTTTTAAAAATTTTAAAATGATTTTTAATTTAAGAAATTCAGGATTTGAAAAAGAGATATTATTATTTCTTTGAAAAGAAAATAAAGTGTTCAAAAGAAAATATTTAAAATTCGGAAAATAAATCAAAATAACTGTGAAATTATTTAAATAACAAAAAATAATAAATTTGATCCTATTATGATTTGAAATACCATTTTATTATTTAAAACAAGCCAAATGATAAAAATCATGAACTGCGGCACCCGAAATTGTGCATAACTAGGGTGCACCAGAATTGGTGAACTAGGGTGCCTTAGATTATTAAATATTTGAAAATTTCATATTTTTGATGTAAAAGGTGATATTATTCCTCTTTTGTTACGTTTCCAGTAAAATAAAATGCATAAAATGATGATAATGAACAATAGAAATGCAACAAAATAATCTAAAATCGAAATTAACTAAATTAATTTTGATTTGCAAAGAATTTGGGCGCCCCAAATTGGAGAGCATTTGGGCACCCTAGTTCTAATTAATTATTAAAATTTATGTTCCCCCTCATTTTTAGATCTGATGATGTGTTTTGAAAAATCATTTTCAGTAATTTTAAAATATTAAATTAAGAAATTCATGTTTTGAAAAAGAGAGATTATTATTTCTTTGAAAAAAAAAAATGTTTCAAAACAAATATTTAAAATTGGGAAAGTTAATCAAACTAACTATGAAATTATTTAAATAACAAAAAATAATAAATTTGATCCTATTATGATTTGAAATACCATTTAATTATTTAAAACAAGCCAAATGATAAAAATTATGAACTGCGGCACCCCAATTTGTGCATTACTAGGGTGACCCCAGAATTGCAGAACTAGGGTTCCCCCAGAATCGGTGAACTAGGGTGCCCTAGTTTATTAAATATTTGAAAATTTTGTATTTTTGTTGTAAAAAATGATTTTATTCCTCTTTTGTTACGTTTCCTGTAAAATAAAATGCATAAAATGATGATAATAAACAATAGAAATGCGAAAAAAATAATCTAAAATCGAAATTAACTAAATTAATTTTGATTTTCCAATAACTTGGGCGCCCCAACTTATAGGAAATTTGGACACCCTAGTTCTAATTAGTTATTAAAATTTATTTTCACCCTAAATTTTAGTTACGATGATGTCATTTGAAAATTTATTTTTAATAATCAAAAGATAAACAAGTGTTCGAAAGAAAATATTTAAAATTGGGAAAAATATATCAAACTAACTAAGATATTATTTAAATAACAGAAAATAATAAATTTGAACCTATTCCCCCAGAATTGCAGAACTAGGGTGTTCTCAGAATTGGTGAACTATGGCGCCCTAGTTTATTAAATATTTAAACATTTCTTATTTTTGATGTAAAAAATGATTTTATTCCTCTTTTGTTACATTTCCAGTAAAATATAATGCATAAAATGATGATAATAAATATTGAAAATGCGACCAAATAATTTAAAATCGAAATTAACTAAATTAATTTTGATTTGCAAAAAACTTGGGCGCCCCAAATTGGAGGGAATTTGGGCACCCTAGTTCTAATTAATTATTAAAATTTACTTTCCCCATCATTTTTAGTTATGATGATGTCTTTTGAAAAATCATTTTTTATAATTTTAAAATGGTTTTTAATTTAAGAAATTCATGATTTTGAAAAAGAGAGATTAATATTTCTTTGAAAAGAAAAAAAAGTGTTCAAAAGAAATATTTAAAATTGGGAAAGTAAATCATACTAAATATGAAATTATTTAAATAACAAAAAATAATAAATTTGATCCTATTATGATTTGAAATACCATTTAATTATTTAAAACAAGTCAAATGATAAAAATTATGAATTGTGGCACCCCAATTTGTGGATCACTAGGGTGACCCCAGAATTGCAGAACTAGGGTGCCCCCAGAATTGGTGAACTAGGGTGTCCTAGTTTATTAAATATTTGAAAATTTCGTATTTTTGTTGTAAAAAATGATTTTATTCCTCTTTTGTTACGTTTCTGGTAAAATAAAATGCAAAAATGATGATAATAAACAATAGAAATGCAACAAAATAATCTAAATTGAAATTAACTAAATTAATTTTGATTTGCAAAGAACTTGGGCGCCCCAAATTGGAGAGCATTTGGGCACCCAAGTTCTAATTAATTATTAAAATTTATGTTCCCCCACATTTTTAGATCTGATGATGTGTTTTGAAAAATCATTTTCAGTAATTTTAAAATGTTAAATTAAGAAATTCATGTTTTGAAAAAGGGAGATTATTATTTCTTTGAAAAGAAAAAACAAGTGTTCAAAAGAAATATTTAAAATTGGGAAAGTAAATCAAACTAACTATGAAATTATTTAAATAACAAAAAATAATAAATTTGATCCTATTATGATTTGAAATACCATTTAATTATTTAAAACAAGCCAAATGATAAAAATTATGAACTGCGGCACCCCAATTTGTGCATTACTAGGGTGACCCCAGAATTGCAAAACTAGGGTTCCCCCAGAATCGGTGAACTAGGGTGCCCTAGTTTATTAAATATTTGAAAATTTCGTATTTTTGTTGTAAAAAATGATTTTATTCCTCTTTTGTTACGTTTCCTGTAAAATAAAATGCATAAAATGATGATAATAAACAATAGAAATGCGAAAAAAATAATCTAAAATCGAAATTAACTTAATTAATTTTGATTTTCAAATAACTTGGGCGCCCCAACTTATAGGAAATTTGGACACCCTAGTTCTAATTAATTATTAAAATTTATTTTCACCCTCATTTTTAGTTACGATGATGTCATTTGAAAATTTATTTTTAATAATTAAAAGATAAACAAGTGTTCGAAAGAAAATATTTAAAATTGGGAAAAATATATCAAACTAACTAAGATATTATTTAAATAACAGAAAATAATAAATTTGAACCTATTACCCCAGAATTGCAGAACTAGGGTGTCCACAGAATTGGTGGACTAGGGTGCCCTAGTTTATTAAATATTTAAAAATTTATTATTTTCGATGTAGAAAATGATTTTATTCCTCTTTTGATGTAAAATATTTAACATTGGGAAAAATATATTAAACTAACGATGAAATTATTTAACTAACAAAAAATAATAAATTTGATCCTATTATGATTTGAAATACCATTTTATTATTTAAAACAAGCCAAATGATAAAAATCATGAACTGCGGCACCCGAAATTGTGCATAACTAGGGTGCACCAGAATTGGTGAACTAGGGTGCCTTAGATTATTAAATATTTGAAAATTTCATATTTTTGATGTAAAAGGTGATATTATTCCTCTTTTGTTACGTTTCCAGTAAAATAAAATGCATAAAATGATGATAATGAACAATAGAAATGCAACAAAATAATCTAAAATCGAAATTAACTAAATTAATTTTGATTTGCAAAGAATTTGGGTGCCCCAAATTGGAGAGCATTTGGGCACCCTAGTTCTAATTAATTGTTAAAATTTATGTTCCCCCTCATTTTTAGATCTGATGATGCGTTTTGAAAAATCATTTTCAGTAATTTTAAAATATTAAATTAAGAAATTCATGTTTTGAAAAAGAGAGATTATTATTTCTTTGAAAAGAAAAAAAAGTGTTCAAAACAAATATTTAAAATTGGGAAAGTTAATCAAACTAACTATGAAATTATTTAAATAACAAAAAATAATAAATTTGATCCTATTATGATTTGAAATACCATTTAATTTTTTAAAACAAGCCAAATGATAAAAATTATGAACTGCGGCACCCCAATTTGTGCATTACTAGGGTGACCCCAGAATTGCAGAACTAGGGTTCCCCCAGAATCGGTGAACTAGGGTGCCCTAGTTTATTAAATATTTGAAAATTTTTTATTTTTGTTGTAAAAAATGATTTTATTCCTCTTTTGTTACGTTTCCTGTAAAATAAAATGCATAAAATGATGATAATAAACAATAGAAATGCGAAAAAAATAATCTAAAATCGAAATTAACTAAATTAATTTTGATTTTCCAATAACTTGGGCGCCCCAACTTATAGGAAATTTAGACACCCTAGTTCTAATTAGTTATTAAAATTTATTTTCACCCTAAATTTTAGTTACGATGATGTCATTTGAAAATTTATTTTTAATAATTAAAAGATAAACAAGTGTTCGAAAGAAAATATTTAAAATTGGGAAAAATATATCAAACTAACTAAGATATTATTTAAATAACAGAAAATAATAAATTTGAACCTATTGCCCCAGAATTGCAGAACTAGGGTGTCCACAGAATTGGTGGACTAGGGCGTCCTAGTTTATTAAATATTTAAAAATTTATTATTTTCGATGTAAAAAATGATTTTATTCCTCTTTTGATGTAAAATATTTAACATTGGGAAAAATATATTAAACTAACTATGAAATTATTTAAATAAATAAAAATAATAAATTTGATCCTATTATGATTTGAAATACCATTTTATTATTTAAAACAAGCCAAATGATAAAAATCATGAACTGCGGCACCCCAAATTGTACATAACTAGGGTGCACCAGAATTGGTGAACTAGGGTGCCTTAGATTATTAAATGTTTGAAAATTTCATATTTTTGATGTAAAAGGTGATATTATTCCTCTTTTGTTACGTTTCCAGTAAAATAAAATGCATAAAATGATGATAATGAACAACAGAAATGCAACAAAATAATCTAAAATCGAAATTAACTAAATTAATTTTGATTTGCAAAGAATTTGGGCGCCCCAAATTGGAGAGCATTTGGGCACCCTAGTTCTAATTAATTATTAAAATTTATGTTCCCCCTCATTTTTAGTTCTGAAGATGTCTTTTGAAAAATCTTTTTTAATAAATAAAAATGATTTTTAAATTAAGAAATTCATGATTTGAAAAAGAAAGATTATTATTTCTTTGAAAAGAAAAAAATGTGTACAAAAGAAAAGTATTTAAATAAAAAATAATAATAATTTTGATCCTATTATGATTCGAAATACCATTTAATTATTTCAAACAAGCCAAATGATAAAAATTATGAACTGCGGCACCCCAATTTGTGCATAACTAGGGTGCCCCCAGAATTAAAGATCTAGGGTGCCCCCAGAATTGTTGAACTAGGGTGCCCTAGTTTATTAAATATTTGAAAATTTCGTATTTTTGTTGTAAAAAATGATTTTATTCCTCTTTTGTTCCGTTTCCAATAAAATAAAATGCAAAAAATGATGATAATAAACAATAAAAATGCAACAAAATAATCTAAAATCGAAATTAACTGAATTAATTTTGATTTGTAATGAACTTGGGCGCCCCAAATTTGAGGGAATTTGATCACCCTAGTTCTAATTAATTTTTAAAATTTATTTTCCCCCTCATTTTAAGTTACGATGATGTCTTTTGAAAATTAATTTTTAATAATTAAAAGAAAAAGAAGTGTTCAAAAGAAAATATTTAAAATTGGGAAAAATAAATCAAACTAACTAAGATATTATTTAAATAACAAAAAATAATAAATTTGAACCTATTCCCCCAAAATTGCAGAACTAGGGTGTCCTCAGAATTGGTGAACTAGGGCGCCCTAGTTTATTAAATATTTAAAAATTTCGTATTTTTGATGTAAAAAATGATTTTATTCCTCTTTTGTTATATTTCCAGTAAAATATAATGCATAAAATGATGATAATAAATAATGAAAATGCGACAAAATAATTACAAATCGAAATTAACTAAATTAATTTTGATTTGCAAAAAACTTGGGCGCCCCAAATTGGAGAGCATTTGGGCACCCTAGTTCTAATTAATTATTAAAATTTATTTTCCCCCTCATTTTTAGTTCTGATGATGTCTTTTAAAAAATCATTTTTAATAATTTTAAAAAGATTTTTAATTTAAGAAATTCATGATTTCAAAAAGAGAGATTATTATTTCTTTGAAAAGAAAAAAAAGTGTTCAAAAGAAATATTTAAAATTGGGAAAGTAAATCAAAATAACTATGAAATGATTTAAATAACAAAAAAAAATTAATTTGATCCTATTATGATTTGAAATACCATTTAATTATTTAAAACAAGCCAAATGATAAAAATTATGAACTGCGGCACCCCAATTTGTGCATAACTAGGGTGCCCCCAGAATTGCAGAACTGGGGTGCCCCAGAATTGGTGAACTAGGGTGCCCTAGTTTATTAAATATTTGAAAATTTCATATTTTTTATGTAAATAGTGATATTATTCCTTTTTTGGTACGTTTTCAGTAAAATAAAATGCATAAAATGATGATAATAAACAATAAAAATGCAAGAAAATAATCTAAAATCGAAATTAACTAAATTAATTTTGATTTGCAATGAACTTGGGCGCCCCAAATTGGAGGGAATTTGGGCACCCTAGTTCTAATTAATTATTAAAATTTATTTTCCCCCTCATTTTTAGTTCTGATGATGTCTTTTGAAAAATAATTTTTTATAATTTTAAAATTGTTTTTAATATAAGAAATTCATGATTTGAAAAAGAGAAATTTTTATTTCTTTGAAAAGAAAAAAAAAGTGTTCAAAAGAAATATTTAGAATTGGGAAAGTAAATCATACTAACTATGAAATTATTTAAATAACAAAAAATAATAAATTTGATCCTATTATGAGTTGAAATACCATTTAATTATTTAAAACAAGCCAAATGATAAAAATTATGAACTGCGGCACCCGAATTTGTGCATAACTAGGGTGCCTCCAGAATTGCAGAACTAGGGTGCCGCAGAATTGGTGAACTAGGGTGCCCTAGTTTATTAAATATTTGAAAATTTCGTATTTTTGATGTAAAAAGTGATGTTATTCCTCTTTTGTTACGTTTCCAGTAAAATAAAATGCATAAAATGATGATAATAAACAATAGAAATGCAACAAAATAATCTAAAATCGAAATTAACTAAATTAATTTTGATTTGCAAAGAACTTGGGCGCCACAAATTGGAGAGCATTTGGGCACCCTAGTTCTAATTAATTATTAAAATTGATGTTCCCCCTCATTTTTAGTTCTGATGATGTCTTTTGAAAAATCATTTTTAATAATTTTAAAATGATTTTTAAATTAAGAAATTCATGATTTCAAAAGGAGAGATTATTATTTCTTTGAAAAGAAAAAAAAGTGTACAAAAGAAAATATTTAAAATTGGTAAAATAAATCAAACTAACTATGAAATTATTTAAATAACAAAAAATAATAAATTTGATCCTATTATGATTTGAAATACCATTTAATTATTTAAAATAAGCCAAATGATAAAAATCATGAACTGCGGCACCCCAAATTGTGCATAACTAGGGTGCACCAGAATTGGTGAACTAGGGTGCCCTAGATTATTAAATATTTGAAAATTTCGTATTTTTGATGTAAAAAGTGATATTATTCCTCTTTTGTTACGTTTCCAGTAAAATAAAATTCATAAAATGCTGATAATGAACAATAGAAATTTAACAAAATAATCTAAAATCGAAATTAACTAAATTAATTTTGATTTGCAAAGAACTTGGGCGCCCCAAATTGGAGAGCATTTGGGCACCCTAGTTCTAATTAATTATTAAAATTTATGTCCCCCTCATTTTTAGTTCTGATGATGTCTGCTTGTCAGATTCTTAGTAACAGAAATAACACGTTCCAAGCGCAGAACTAATAAAACCGACGTAGCACAATATCCGGAAGTCCGGAGTCGAATCCTCAGAGACGGAGTCGGTGTTTAACCTAGAAAATGGCCGCTAGTTTGAATTGGCTCTTAGGTAGCCACCCTTCCGGTTAACTGAGTGATTAACTACGAAAACCTAAGGAATAGTTCTGGATTTTATCAATAAGTTAAAAGCAGACGTGGCCATCGGGATCTTAGCACTATAGCCAGTCCCGAATCTTCTCACCCTTCCCGCTTCAAAAGAATATTGCTTCACATTAGGATTTTCTCTCCCGGGGGTGAAACCCTGTTTGCGTTATCCCACACGCCATGGAGAATGGACTGCTCGACCCATCCCCCGTTCGTGTGGGTCCCGACAATGACGGAGCTCAGCCGTTCTTAGAAATCCCAACATGAAGATTTAAACAAATAACCCTGCGAGAATGACAAACGGATCCGGTCCCGGCCATGGCTGCTATTCACCCCATGGCCTCGTCTAAGGGAAGTTACGCTAGCATGATGATAAAGATTAACACAGAAAACAAAATCCTAGTCCTATGCATAAGGAAAACGAACGATAAATAGATATGCTTCAATTTCCCAAACAAGAAGAATAAACAACTGATGAATTAACAATCAAAACTGTAAACAATACCAGAATCTGCAGGAAAAACGGAACCGAATCAATCAATAGTACACTTGCAATAAGAGAAAACACTTGCCCTAGCCGTCCAACTCCAAGGATGCAGTAAAAAAAACGAAAATCTAAGTTAACCCTAACTAATGCTAAGAAAAACGTAGTTATAGGAATAGTTCCACGAACATAAAAACGACGTTGTTTCAATTCTTCAGCCGTAACCTCTCGGTATCGATACCCCTCTAAGGGGTATCGATACCGATCCCTTAGCCTCCCTTCTGCCGCCAAGTCGTAGGTATCGATACCTCTTAGGAGGGTACCGATACTAAACATTCTGGAATAATTCGTCCCCCTTGAAACCAATTGGTATCGATACGGATGTGATGGGTATCGATACCGACACCTTAGCCTACTTCTTCCAAAATTCAAGCCTCAATCCTCGATTCCCATGCCCAGCTCCACTTCCAAGCCATGCAAAAAGCGCGCCAAAGTCATCTTTTTACCTGGTAAATCATGCAAACACCAAACACACCACCGTGCACGCATTAAACAGAAAATGAACATTAAACCGCACGTCTAACGCGCTAACTCCCCCTACTTAGGCGCTTATATACAGAATATTGCGCGCCTATCACACCCCCCCAACTTAAGCGTTACTCGCCCCGAGGAACGGATGAAACCACAGCACAAAACAGCAAGTAACTATACGGGGATACGAGAGTTATGCACAATGTATAGAATTCAGTTCACCTTCAAAATTTTCAACTCATTGCCACCTTTAACTCAAACACATGCATGCCCTAGCAAACAATTGACAAATCTTGCACAAAAATGACTCGGAGATAAAATGCGTCCACAAAATCACAATGTCACTCAAGTCGTACCTATGGGAGGCAAAATTACCACATAGTCATCAAAAGACATTAAGCATGCATGAAGGAGCGTGATACACGTGCTACGGGTCAACTAAGGGCTTTTTCGGCTTGTAATGACCTTGGTGAACAAGAAAAAGCAACATGCAAATGAGTGGCGGCCCATATAAGTGCAAAGGTCAACTACCCGAGTTGGCCGCCACCCGGACTCACACATATAATATCACAATCCATGCAAAAATAAGAAACCACACCACCATCCTAGAATTTAAACAACATGATGTTCAGTTACAGAAATAACTCCCACACACGTAAATAATAACACACCACCACCTAAACACACCCAGTGACACAAAGCAAACTCCTACATAACATAAAATCACACCACCACCTTCCCGTCTAACTCCGTGCATCAACCCTTCCTACGCATCCGAGTCCTCATCCGGCGTGCCCTGCACCACAAAGTCATCACTCACCTCCAGCTCTGGCCATCGGCGAGGAACATAAGAACTGGAAGTCTCCCCTGTAATACGCTGCCTCACGTAACTCAGCTGATCATCAAATTCCACCTGTTTCCTAGCCATCTGCCTTTGCTCTCTCTTGAGCTTCTGACGACTCCGAATAATGGCCGCGTTCATACAAAAGATCTTCTTCAGCCAATCCTTCACAGGCGCTTCCGAAGAGGGTGCAGTGAGCAGTGAATCTCCGGTACCCCTAGCCTGGGCACTACTCCGACGAAGAATAGTGAAATCCATCGTCCCCGGATCCAACCTATCATTCACATAAAATCTAGTCCTTGGAACGCCATCCCTTCTAAGAATCGTAGTCACTAGGCACGGAAAAGGCATTCGGACATTTTTCGAAACAGCCCTAAAATCCACCATCTCACCAAAAATAAATAGCGCCCAGTCACACACAGTACTCTCCTCAGTGAAAGCCCACATAATGTTTCCCACCTTTTCTTGGGGTTTGTTTTCAGTCCCCCTCGGATAAATGTTATAACAAACCACCTGGTTGAGAAACCTGTACGCTGGCCTAAACTTGCCCGGCCAGTGAGGAATCCTCGCATCCTTCCTATTCGTGTAAATCTCTCGGTTCACCCAATCCTGATTAATGGGGTCACCGACTGGTCTAGGAAAATTCATCTCCCCATCGGGCCTCACATAATTCAACGCAACAGCAATTTTCTCAACATCAATGAATACGGGGGTTTTTCCTATCACAGAAGTAATCCGAGCCCCCGGATTCATAAAGGCTCCAGCCTCAGGCACAACCATACTTTTATAAAACTCTTCTACCAAAGCATTATTATAGCCAGGGTTCGGTTCAAACCAGAAAGACATACCTTGATGTTTTATCGCCTCGATAACCAAATGATCCTCCGGCCACCCATCATCCAACTCTATGTGCCTCTCATTTTTCACCCCCCGGCCTTTTATTGATTCCCTCCACTGCAACTCCTCATCCCTCTCCATCTGTGCCCGGTTCCGTCCCGGCGCCCGACCCACATAAGGTGGTCCTCCCGATGAACCTCCTGGAACTTCCTCCACAGCGCTGGTAGTTGCCCCAGCCTTTCCCTTTCCCACGTCTTGCTTCCTGGGTGCCATGATTTGGGGGTTAAAGGGGTTGAAAAGTGGAGTTTGGGGTTTTCAGATTTGGGAATTTGGTAAGGTTTAAGGAAATTTCAAACAAGGATTTGGGTAGAGGATGAAGAGAGGGTGTTGTGGTTGAAATTTGGTAGAAAATGGTGGTTATTTAGGTGGGTTTTTAGGAAAATTTGTTGGTAGGGTTTGGTTGGTTATGGAGGAGAGGAGAGAGAAAGAGAGAATGAAGAAGAAGGAGTTGAGAAGAGGAGGAAGAAGAAGAGGCCGATCGACCCTTATTTTTTTTTTGGACGTAACAAACCAGTATCGATACCCCTTATAAGGGTAGCGATACCGAACTGCTAACGCGAATTTTTTTTTTCTCTCTTTTTTTTTCAAATATACACTTTTTCTTTTTCTTTTTTTTGAATCTTCCCCTCTTTGTTTGGTTTGGGTTGAGGTAGGGTAATTTGTGGCTGAGTTTGTGTGATTCAAGGTAGGCTTTGGTCACCAAATCCATGACACCCAAAAGCAATTCCTTCCCTACTTCCCAACAGGCAGGGCTCTATCCTGCAGTGATGCCGAATTCCTAGAAGTGCACAGAGCTAAACACACCCCCCCCAACTTGCTTTCCATCCCAAACACCGGCTTCCTAGGTTAGACACAGGTATTGACACAGACTGGCTGAAAAGGGTTCTATGAGACTCTTTTACTGGTTTATTCGCGCAAGAAGGCCTTGTATCTTCCCCGTTGCACGCTACCAACTCTCACAACATGCATGCAAAATTTCTAGGCTGAGTATGTAGTACGATTGCCTACTAGCCTACGCAAATGCAAGAAATGAAGCGCTACCATGAGATACTCGGCGAGCTACAGTGTACACTCGGTGGAAACACCTACTCACCATCATTTATAGTGCAAAACGACCCAACAGGGATACCAGGTATATGCATGGGGACAAATTAACAGGCAGGCAATAAATTAAAAACCCATCATGCTCGCCTCAATCATACAAAGAAGCATAACAATTGTATCCCCGCATTAAAAATTTAAAAATTACCCATCTAACAGCAGAAATGTACAACGTACACCCCTCCCCCCAACTGAGAACATGCTATGCCCTCATAGCAGGAAAGCAAGAATAGTAAGGAAAAAACAAGGGAGAGAAATGGACCGTCGGATGGCAGCCAACCATCATGACCCCGGCCGATGTATGGGGAATTTGCCGTCACCGTTGCGGTTCGTCATCAGAACTGCTTCCAAGATCTGCTCCTTCGGACCCAACGGGGTCCACAGCTAGTCACACAGAGCCGCGCCAAAGCTGTAACGGACTTACAACCGCCACACTTAGTGGCACCCCTGCTTGAGGCTCCTGAATGCCTTACTCACCCGGCGGAGAGGCCCAAACTACCAAGGCTGGTGTGGTAGTATGCTCGTCCTGCAAAAGACTGAAGAACCAACTACCTACTAGGCAACAAATGACATCAGTCCCGCCCGCTCATGGAAGTCGGGCCACATAAACAGAATAAAAGAAAAACACAAATAAAAAACAGAAAACATGCAACTTTTTTTTTTTTTTTTTTTTTAATAAAACAAAAACGCATACAAATTGCCCTTACTAACCGGAGCTGGGCACACGATCCTTATTTTAATAGCGGCGTGCGAAGCTATAAATACCCAAGTCAATGATGGGTACCCCTATTGCTAGGAGCCGGGTCCACACTCAATTAAGAGCATGGTACGCGTGAGCTACCTGTGAAAACCATAGCTCGGAAGCTACTCAGCGGGGTCGTCCGTGTAAACTGGGTCGACCAAATCCTGATCGGGCTCTCCTACCTCAGCAAACTCTAAATATGGCTTGAGACGCTGACCATTGACCTTAAATATATGATTATCTCTAAGGTCACGACAATCTATAGCGCCATTGGGATAAACTCTCACCACTATGTAAGGACCATCCCATCGGGATCGCAATTTGCCTGGGAATAAATGAATGCGCGAATTATAAATCAGCACTTTCTGACCTATCTTAAAGGTTTTGCGTTGAATATTCCTATCATGGTACGCCTTCACCTTCGCCTTGTAAATACTAGCGCTCTCATACGCGTCATTCCTGATCTCCTCTAACTCACATAATTGCAACTTCCTATGCTCACCTGCCTCAATCAAATTTGAATTGACTGACTGAATGGCCCAAAAGGCCTTCTTCTCTAATTCTACTGGCAAGTGACAGGCTTTACCGTAAACGAGCCGGTAGGGTGAAGCACCCAACACGGTCTTGTAAGATGTGCGGTAGGCCCATAACGCATCATTCAAGCGGGTGGACCAATCTTTCCGGTTCACACCCACCGTTTTCTCTAAAATCACCTTAATCTCTCTATTTGCTAGTTCGGCTTGGCCGTTTGTTTGGGGGTGGTATGAAGTAGACACCTTGTGGGTGACCCCATATTTCCCCATCAGTGCTCCGAAAGACCGACTCGTGAAGTGCATGCCCTGATCAGAGATAATGGCGCGTGGCACGCCAAACCTCGACAGAATGTATTCTTTCAAAAACTCTAACACGACTCGAGACTCTGTGGACCGAGTGGGGATCGCCTCAACCCACTTGGACACGTAATCGACCGCCAACAAGATGTACTCAAAGCCATGAGATACTTGAAACGGACCCATAAAATCAATGCCCCAACAGTTAAAAACCTCAAGCACTAAAATGGGCTGTAGGGGCATCATATTACGCGAAGTGATTTTGCCAAGCCTTTGGCAACGGTCACACGACTTACAGAACTCAAACACATCTCTAAACATCTTGGGCCAGAAGAACCCACATTGGAGTATTTTGGCGGTGGTCTTTTTAGCGGAGAAATGGCCTCCACAGGCCTCACTGTGAGAAAACTCGATTATTCCCCTTTGATCGGACTCTGGGACGCAACGACGCACAATCTGGTCCGCACAGTACTTAAATAGATATGGATCATCAAATATGTACTGTCGAACCTCTCTCAAGAACCTCTGTTTCTCTGAAGTAGACCAATGGGAAGGAATTTGCCCGGTTACCAAATAGTTTGCGATATCCGCATACCATGGGCACTCCACTGCTGCGAACAACTGTTCGTCCGGGAATGAATCTCTAATGGGGAGATCCGAGGTGGAGTCCCCGAACTCTAGACGTGACAGATGGTCCGCAACCACGTTCTCAACCCCCTTCTTATCTTTAATGCTCAGGTCAAATTCTTGAAGCAAAAGGATCCACCTGATGAGGCGCGGCTTCGCATCCTGTTTGGTCAAAAGATGTCTGAGGGCCGCGTGATCAGTATACACAGTAATTTGCGACCCCATTAAGTAGGAGCGAAAATTTTCAAGTGCGAAAACCACTGCCAACAACTCCTTCTCAGTTGTGGTATAATTCATTTGCGCCTCATTGAGCGTCTTGCTCGCGTAGTATACCACAAATGGCTCCTTGCCTCTCCTCTGCCCTAAAACGGCTCCCACCGCATAGTCGGAGGCATCGCACATTAACTCAAATGGCAGACTCCAATCAGGAGGCTGTACAATGCGACTCCGCTTCAATCTCTGGAACGCCCCCTCACACACCTCGGACCACACGAAAGGTGTGTCCTTCACCAACAACTGACAACGGCCGAGAGATAGCACTGAAGTCCTTAATGAATCGTCGGTAAAAACCGGCGTGACCTAGGAAAGAACGGACATCCCTAACAGATTTTGGAGTCGGGAGGTTTGAGATCAAGTCAATTTTTGCCTTGTCTACTTCAATCCCTTTTGAGGACACAATGTGTCCCAACACAATCCCCTGAGTCACCATAAAGTGACACTTCTCCCAATTTAAAACCAAGTGCTTCTCCTCACATCTTTTCAAGACTTTCCTGAGATTCTCTAGACAATCCTCAAATGAATCCCCAAATACAGAAAAATCGTCCATGAAAACCTCTACTATCTTCTCGACCATGTCGCTGAAGATGCCCATCATGCATCGGGAAAAGGTCCCTAGTTAGGGATGGAAACTTCCCCATATCCAATGGATACCCGCCCCGCCCCCGCCTATATGGAGGCGGAGATAGCCCAGAATTTTCCCCAATAGTAGCGGGTATGGTAGGATATAAAGAAAACCCACTCGGGTATGGAGCGGGTATGATTTTGTAATCCCCATCCCTAAATACCCGTACCCGCCCCATACCCTCCCCATACGCGGTTATACATACTACATATACCATATAATATATGTACATATAAATAGGAACATACGTATAAATCTTGAGTATAGTTACATATGTAAACAATTACCTTTTTAATTAGCAAATCTTATCAATTACTACATATCCTAGACTACTTAATATTCAAAAGCATCAATTAAGATTATATTTTTTAAATATAAATATCAATTTATTTCATTCTTCACTTATTTATTTATTTTTTTGTTTGGATATCGGTATGTTCGGGGAAACCCCAATCTCCATCGAGAGGTGGGTTTGGTTTTTCATCTAATTATATCCCCAATGGGGATGGGGGCGGGGATAATGAAAGATCCTCCAATCGGAGATCGGGTATGAAATAGGGTCCCCCAATCCATACCCTACCCGTTGCCATCCCTATCCCTGGTGCATTGCACAGACCGAAGGGCATGCGGCGGTAAGCAAATGTGCCATATGGGCACGTGAAAGTGGTCTTTTCTTGGTCCTCGACCGCCACCTCAATTTGATTGTACCCCAAATAACCATCGAGGAAACAATAATACGCTCGACTTGCAACTCTCTTAAGGATTTGATCAATGAATGGTAGGGGAAAATGGTCTTTCCGGGTGCTCGCGTTGAGCTTCCGGTAGTCTATGCACACTCTCCACCTGGTGGGAATTTGGGTGGGTACTAGCTCTCCTTCCTCATTCTGCACAACTGTAATCCCCGCCTTCTTGGGAACCACTTGCACTGGGCTAACCCACTCACTATGGGCTATCGGGTAAATGATATCCGCATCTAACAACTTAAGAACTTCAGCCTTAACTACCTCCTTCATGTTTGGATTGAGCCTACGCTGAGGCTGCCTTGAAGGTTTCGCGCCCTCCTCTAAAATGATTCGGTGTGTACACACCGTTGGGCTTATACCATGCAAGTCCGCTATTGTCCAGCCTATAGCCCCCATGTGCTCTCTCAACAAATCTAGCAATTGCCTCTCTTGATCTTCCTCAAGGGATGAGGAGATCACTACCAGATAAGTCTCATTGTTTTTCAAGAAGGCATATTTTAGCGTATCCGGTAAGGGCTTCAACTCAGGTTTAGGTGGTTGGACTGAGGACGGAAGGACCTTGGGTGGAGGGTCACCCAAATGCTCGGGGACTGGGTCCCACATCACACCACATGCATCCCCAATATCATATGTATCTAACATCGCCACTAAACTCTCAACCTCTGAGGAGTCCAGAAACGACGTCTCCTCGGCGGTCAACGCAACCTCTAGAGGATCTTTGTACAGCACACCTTCAACGTGCTCCTGGACAAGTGTGTCGATTAAACTCACCTCATACACCTCCTCATCATCCTCATCCTCATCTATGGTCCCCATGTTAAACACATCCACCTCCATTTTCTCTCCTCCTACTGATAACTGGACCTTGCCAGTTTTGCAGTCCATGATGGCACTGGAGGTAACTAAGAACGGGCGACCAAGGATAATGGGAGTCCTCTCTAACACCTCAGGGCTAGGGGAGATATCTAAGACTATAAAGTCCGCTGGAAAGTGAAATTCCCCCACCTGAATCATTACATCCTCCACCATTCCCTTGGGCACTCTCTTACTCCTGTCAGCCAACTGAATGGTGACAGGAGTGGCCTTCAGATCGCCTAGGCCTAACCGCAAATATGCTGAATATGGAAGCAAGTTGATACTCGCTCCTAAATCCAACAATGCATTGTCAAATGTCTGGCCCGCGATATTCACAGTGATGGTGGGACTCCCAGGATCTTGACACTTAGCCGGGATTTCAGTTTGGAGTATGGAGCTCACGTGCTCCGTCAACACGACATCTGTCTTACTCCTCCTCTTCGTTGTGCAAAGATCCTTCAAAACTTTAGCACACTGAGGAATCGCCTCAATTGCCTCTAGCAATGAAATAGGAAATTGCACTCTCTTAAGCAACTGCAAAAATTGGAGGTTGGTACTTGGCTTAGGCTTCGCCACCAGGCAATGAGGGTATGGAGCTACAGGTGTAGCTAATGGCCCTGGAGTCGTGGAGACCGCTATTACAGGCTCCTCCACTTCCTTCGACTCCGATTCATCTCTCCTCTCTTCCTCTAAACTCACCTCAGTTTCGGGATTCACTCCTTGTTTACCAGCTGGCTCCGGAGGTGGAATCGGTGGTTGTTTAGGCTGAATCATCTTATCAATTGTCTTACCACTCCTAAGAGTAGTGATCGACTTAGCTTCCTCGAAACTTGAGTTCTGGGCATTCGGGGTTTGAGGATTTCCTATAAAATGGGCACCAGACGAACTACTTTGTGCGGGAAATTTACCCCTCTCTTGCTGCAACTGACTAAGGATCGAGTTCATTTGGAATAACTGTGTCTGCATTGCTCCTATCGACTGCCTAGTTTCAGTCGCCAAGCTGGTATGCGACTGCATGAGGGTTCGCAAGGTATCCTCAAATTGATGGTCCCTCTGGGACATTTGACCCATCCCTGGGGGTGGTCAACGGTTTGACGGTCCTGACCCTTTAGGCATGTTGGGTTGGTACTGGTACTGGTACTGGTACTGATACTGGGTCATTTGGCCTTGCTGAGGCCGAGGGTAATGGGATTGTTGTGGTTGCGGTGGCGGAGGCAACGCAGGGGGTTGCATTTGACCTCCACCAGCTGGCTTAGGGTCACTCCAACTAAGATTTGGGTGGGATGACCATCCTGGATTGTAGGTCTGAGAATAGGGGTTCCACCCTTGCACAACGTTGACCTCTTCCTGATTTGATTGTTGTGCCCCTTTGGCGGCAATGAAGCCGGGGCAAGCAGTCATTGTGTGGCCTCTACATTCACACCAAGCACACACCTCTTCGACTCGCACCTCGTTCACTGAATGGGTGCCCTTCATCTTAAGCTCCTCTAGCTCTCTTGCCATTCTCTCAACTTGGGCCTGGAGTTGTTGATCACGAATTGTGACTGGAACCACACTGGGCCCCGAAGTGCGGTCATAATCGGATGGCTCCCAACCTCGGTGCTTATCTGCTAGGTCTTCTAAGAAATCCCACGCTTCATCAGCAGTTTTAGAAAGGAAATCATCTCCTTTGCACATGAATTCTATCTGCTGAGCTGTCTCGACATTTAGACCTAGATGGAAGAAACTGGCTAACTGGATTCGCTCAAAGCCATGATGTGGGAGCTTAAGAAGTAACTCTTTAAAGCGCTCCCAACATTTCAGAAATGACTCTCCCCTATCCTGCCTGAAACCCTGAATTTGGCGGGTTAAACTCTTAGTTTTACTCTCCGAGAAATACTTCCTGTAGAACGCATCACGCACCTCGTCCCAAGTCTTGAGTGACTGGGACTTCTGCATTCTAAACCACTTAAGTGCTCCATCTTGGAGCGACGACTCAAATAACTTCAAGCATGCATTCTCATATTGAGAGTTCGACGCTAAATTGCGCACTAAGTTTTCAAACGAGCGAATGTGCTCGTATGGATCATCGCACTCTCTCCCATAGAAAGTGGGAAGATCTCTCAGAGTTCCAGGTTTAGCGATGAAGGCATTTCTCGCCTCTGCGGTCTCAGTAGGGAATACAATCGGTCCGAGAGGAGTGGTCCTCTCGGGGTGCAAGTAATCCCGCATGGATTTCTGCTGATTACCGCCTTGCAGTGCCATATCTGTTGATTCAAACAAGGGATTAGGAAACTCTACGAACAGACCGTCTATAGGAATGGGTTCAGGTTGACCTACGGAAGACTCGGACTGAGTGGACAACGACTCAATTTGCAATTCTACTGACTCAGACTGACTGGACTCGCCTACTAGTGGAACTTCTACCAACGACTCTCTGTCTATCCTAACTAAACGCTTAGATGGGTCTCGGTAATAGAGTGGGTCCGCTTTTGGTGAACCCTTCCTACCGTTACCTATCTTGACTCAATTCGAGAAATCCAAAATAAATAATTTTTTTTTTTTTTTTAAAGAATTAAGGAAGATAAAATAAAACTAAAGTTCAAAAGATGGTAACGACCCAAATTCTAAACACACGTTTTTCACACCAAAAATAATTAATAAAACGAAATAGTTACTACTACTCAAATGAATAGTGATAAGTATTCCGAGTATCGTCCTCAGGGATTATAAGGCTAAGCTGCAGCTATTTCAATTGATTTCTAAATTAATTCGAGAAAAAGTGATTTGAGTTTAGTTTCTAAAATTATCTAACTAATGAAAAGCAAGAAAGATTGTGGATTAAATAATATGGAAAAAGGTCTTAGGGTTTCGAATCCACCCTAACTTCGCAACCAAGTAATTATATTAATTTAAGGAAATCAATTACCGAAACGACAATAACTCGCTAAAAGTTACAACCCCTAGCGATATCGACAAGAAAATAGCATGTGATTGAAAACCGGGCATAACCTATCTTCGGTTGGCACGAATCGTCTTCGATTCTATAACTAATTAATCTAGGCACGACTCGTCTTCCCTAGGCATAGATTATCCTAATTCACAATTCCATGCGCCAAGAAAATTGTTGCATAACTATGTATTTGCAATCACAGAAAACAAACACATAACGCTAGATAGGAAAAATAAGATCGAATCATAAAAATAAATCTCAAAGTTATACAACCATCGTTTCGATAATTAAAATCCAAAATTAATATAAAAAAACAAAGTTACTTGGTTAGAGTTTCATCTACACCCTAAGAGAGATGATTAGCCAGACATCGTCGTGGAAATAATTGCTCTAACTTGCTGTTGTTCAACCGTGATCGGAAAAGGATGGGTTAAGCTCTCGGTTCTGTGATGCACTGCCCTCCAAGTCTGTCGCCCTATGCCTGATATATCCTCCTGACTTCGTAGTTTGTCCTCCTTTTTTATAATGATCATGAATGTGCCGCCCCACCTTTCTTATTACCCAAGGTATGGTCCGTAGCCCTAGCCGACTTGCTATACCACAGCCCATTAATTTATTTCCCCTGGTCCAAGTGTGATCAACTAAATTCATGGACAATGGCCCACCAGTGGATGTGATGCCATCCAATTTGTATAGTCACGTGTGGACTATTGGAGTATAATTTACAAGGCCCATGCTTGTTTCATCACTTTATATTATTTGCCCACGGGCTTTGCTTCAACGCCGAGTTAAATCAAAATCTTCGAATACCTACGAAAACATGCAAACAAAACATTATACTCCAAGTAACAAAATAAATGGACTTAACAAGGATAAATTAGGGGGCGCCAATGTGAACATTTACGCGCCTATCATCGCCGTCCCCGGCAACGGCGCCAAAAATGCTTGTCAGATTCTTAGTAACAGAAATAACACGTTCCAATCGCAGAACTAATAAAACCGACGTAGCACAATATCCGGAAGTCCGGAGTCGAATCCTCAGAGACGGAGTCAGTGTTTAACCTAGAAAATGGCCGCTAGTTTGAATTGGCTCTTAGGTAGCCACCCTTCCGGTTAACTGAGTGATTAACTACGAAAACCTAAGGAATAGTTCTGGATTTTATCAATAAGTTAAAAGCAGACGTGGCCATCGGGATCTTAGCACCATAGCCAGTCCCGAATCCTCTCACCCTTCCCGCTTCAAAAGAATATTGCTTCACATTAGGATTTTCTCTCCCGGGGGTGAAACCCTATTTGCGTTACCCCACACGCCACGGAGAATGGACTGCTCGACCCATCCCCCGTTCGTGTGGGTCCCGACAATGACGGAGCTCAGCCGTTCTTAGAAATCCCAACATGAAGATTTAAACAAATAACCCTGCGAGAATGGCAAACGGATCCGGTCCCGGCCATGGCTGCTATTCACCCCATGGCCTCGTCTAAGGGAAGTTACGCTAGCATGATGATAAAGATTAACACAAAAAACAAAATCCTAGTCCTATGCATAAGGAAAACAAATGATAAATAGATATGCTTCAATTTCCCAAACAAGAAGAATAAACAACTGATGAATTAACAATCAAAACTGTAAACAATACCGGAATCTGCAGGAAAAACGGAACCGAATCAATCAATAGTACACTTGCAATAAGAGAAAACACTTGCCCTAGCCGTCCAACTCCAAGGATGCAGTAAAAAAAACGAAAATCTAAGTTAACCCTAACTAATGCTAAGAAAAATGTAGTTATAGGAATAGTTCCACGAACATAAAAACGACGCTGTTTCAATTCTTCAGTCGTAACCTCTCGGTATCGATACCCCTTAGAAGGGTATCGATACCGATCCCTTAGCCTCCCTTTTGCCGCCAAGTCGTAGGTATCGATACCTCTTAGGAGGGTAGCGATACTAAACATTCTGGAATAATTCGTCCCCCTTGAAACCAATTGGTATCGATACGGATGTGATGGGTATCGATATCGACACCTTAGCCTACTTCTTCCAAAATTCAAGCCTCAATCCTCGATTCCCACGCCCAGCTCCACTTCCAAGCCTTGCAAAAAGCGCGCCAAAGTCATCTTTTTAACTGGTAAATCATGCAAACACCAAACACACCACCGTGCACGCATTAAACAGAAAATGAACATTTCGTATTTTTGTTGTAAAAAATGATTTTATTCCTCTTTTGTTCCGTTTCCAGTAAAATAAAATGCAAAAAATGATGATAATAAACAATAGAAATGCAACAAAATAATCTAAAATCAAAATTAACTAAATTAATTTTGATTTATAATGAACTTGGGCGCCACAAATTTGAGGGAATTTGGGCACCCTAGTTCTAATTAATTATTAAAATTTATTTTCCCCCTCATTTTTAGTTATGATGATGTCTTTTGAAAATTCATTTTTAATAATTAAAAGAAAAAGAAGTGTTCAAAAGAAAACATTTAAAATTGGTAAAAAAATCAAACTAACTATGAAATTATTTAAATAACAAAAAATAATAAATTTGATCCTATTATGATTTGAAATACCATTTAATTATTTAAAACAAGCCGAATGATAAAAATTATGAACTGCGGCACCCCAATTTGTGCATAATGAGGGTGACCCCAGAATTACAGAACTAGGGTGCCCCCAGAATTGGTGAACTAGGGTGCCCTAGGTTATTAAATATTTGAAAATTTTGTATTTTTGATGTAAAAAGTGATATTATTCCTCTTTTGTTACGTTTCCAGTAAAATAAAATGCATAAAATGATGATAATAAACAATAGAAATGCAACAAAATAATCTTATATCGAAATTAACTAAATTAATTTTGATTTGCAAAAAACTTGGGCGCCTCAAATTGGAGGGAATTTGGGCACCCTAGTTCTAACTAATTATTAAAATTTATTTTCCCCCTCATTTTTAGTTCTGATGATGTCTTTTGAAAAATCATTTTTTATAATTTAAAATTGTTTTCAATTTAAGAAATTCATGATTTGAAAAAGAGAGATTATTATATCTTTGAAAAGAAAAAAAAGTGTTCAAAAGAAATATTTAAAATTGGTAAAATAAATCAAACTAACTATGAAATTATTTAAATAACAAAAAATAATAAATTTGATCCTATTATGATTTGAAATACCATTTAATTATTTAAAACAAGCCAAATGATAAAAATTATGAACTGCGGCACTCCAATTTGTGCATAACTAGGGTGCCCCCAGAATTGCAGAACTAGGGTGCCCCAGAATTGGTGAACTAGGGTGCCCTAGTTTATTAAATTTTTGAAAATTTCGTATTTTTGTTGTAAAAAATGATTTTATTTTTCTTTTGTTACGTTTCCAGTAAAATAAAATGCAAAAAAATGATGATAATAAACAATAGAAATGCAACAAATAATCTAAAATCGAAATTAACAAAATTAATTTTGATTTGCAATGAACTTGGGTGCCCCAAATTTGAGGGAATTTGGGCACCCTAGTTCTAATTAATTATTAAAATTTATTTTCCCCCTCATTTTTAGTTCTAATGATGTCTTTGGAAAAATCATTTTTAATAATTTTAAAATGGTTTTTAATTTTAAGAAAATCATGATTTGAAGAAGAGAGATTATTATTTCTTCAAAAAGAAAAAGAAGTATTCAAAAGAAAATATTTAATATTGGGGAAAATAAATAAAACTAACTAAGAAATTATTCAAATAACAAAAAATAATAAATTAGATCCTATTCCACAGAATTGCAGAACTAGGGTTCCCCAAGAATTGGTGAGCTAGGGCACCCTAGTTTATTAAATATTTGAAAATTTCGTATTTTTTATGTGAAAGATGATTTTATTCGTCTTTTGTTACATTTCCAGTAAAATAAAATGCATAAAATGATGATAATAAACAATAGAAATGCGAAAAAATAATCTAAAATCGAAATTAACTAAATTAATTTTGATTTGCAAAGAACTTGGGTGCCCCAAATTATAGGAAATTTGGACACCCTAGTTCTAATTAATTATTAAAATTTATTTTCCCCCTCATTTTTAGTTCTGATGATGTCTTTTGAAAAATAATTTTTAATAATTTTAAAATGATTTTTAAATTAAGAAATTCATGATTTGAAAAAGAGAGATTATTATTTCTTTGAAAAGAAAAAAAAGTGTATAAAAGAAAATATTTAAAATTGGTAAAAAAATCAAACTAACTATGAAATTATTTAAATAACAAAAAATATTAAATTTGATCCTATTATGATTTGAAATACCATTTAAATATTTAAAACAAGCCAAATGATAAAAATTATGAACTGCGGCACCCAAATTTGTGAATAACTAGGGTGCCCCCAGAATTACAGAACTTGGGAGCCCCAGAATTGGTGAACTAGGGTGCCCTAGTTCATTAAATATTTGAAAATTTCGTATTTTTGATGTAAAAAGTGATATTATTCCTCTTTTGTTACGTTTCCAGTAAAATAAAATGCATAAAATGATGATAATAAACAATAGAAATGCAACAAAATAATCTAATATCGAAATTAACTAAATTAATTTTGATTTGCAAAAAACTTGGGCGCCCCAAATTGGAGGGAATTTGGGCACCCTAGTTCTAAATAATTATTAAAATTTATTTTCCCCCTCATTTTTAGTTCTGATGATGTCTTTTGAAAAATCATTTTTTATAATTTAAAATTGTTTTCAATTTAAGAAATTCATGATTTGAAAAAGAGAGATTATTATATCTTTGAAAAGAAAAAAAAATGTTCAAAAGAAATATTTAAAATTGGTAAAATAAATCAAACTAACTATGAAATTATTTAAATAACAAAAAATAATAAATTTGATCCTATTATGATTTGAAATACCATTTAATTATTTAAAACAAGCCAAATGATAAAAATTATGAACTGTGGCACTCCAATTTGTGCATAACTAGGGTGCCCCCAGAATTGCAGAACTAGGGTGCCCCCAGAATTGGTGAACTAGGGTGCCCTAGTTTATTAAATTTTTGAAAATTTCGTATTTTTGTTGTAAAAAATGATTTTCTTTTTCTTTTGTTACGTTTCCAGTAAAATAAAATGCAAAAAAATGATGATAATAAACAATAGAAATGCAACAAATAATCTAAAATCGAAATTAACAAAATTAATTTTGATTTGCAATGAACTTGGGCGCCCCAAATTTGAGGGAATTTGGGCACCCTAGTTCTAATTAATTATTAAAATTTATTTTCCCCCTCATTTTTAGTTCTGATGATGTCTTTTGAAAAATCATTTTTAATAATTTTAAAATGGTTTTTAATTTTAAGAAAATCATGATTTGAAGAAGAGAGATTATTATTTCTTCAAAAAGAAAAAGAAGTATTCAAAAGAAAATATTTAATATTGGGGAAAATAAATAAAACTAACTAAGAAATTATTTAAATAACAAAAAATAATAAATTAGATCCTATTCCGCAGAATAGCAGAACTAGGGTTCCCCCAGAATTGGTGAGCTAGGGCGCCCTAGTTTATTAAATATTTGAAAATTTCGTATTTTTTATGTGAAAGATGATTTTATTCGTCTTTTGTTACATTTCCAGTAAAATAAAATGCATAAAATGATGATAATGAACAATAGAAATGCGAAAAAATAATCTAAAATCGAAATTAACTAAATTAATTTTGATTTGCAAAGAACTTGGGTGCCCCAAATTATAGGAAATTTGGACACCCTAGTTCTAATTAATTATTAAAATTTATTTTCCCCCTCATTTTTAGTTTTTTTTGTTTGGGTAATTAAGTTTGAAAATAAAAGGAGACAAAAGAATATACAGCCTACAAGGGGCATACCCAAGGGAGGACAAAAGCAAAGGAAAGGAAAAGAAAAAGGAAATAGAACTAGAGAACTTAGACAAAATGGAAATGAACACAAGCAAAAAAACATAAGTAATAGGAGATTCTAAACCTACTAGAGGGTTGGATCAGAAACTCCAACAACCAAAAGAACTGCAATATGACCTGATGCTTGAACATGAGAACTAGAACTGCAATATGACTTGGGCTGCTTGAACATAGACTTGAACTTGAAGATTGATCCTTGGACATGAGACTTGGAGCTTTAACTTGAAACTTGGTGTAGGACCTTGGAGTAACTTGGAACATAAACATAATACTTGATGCTTGGCATTACTTGGGAAGAACCTCTTGCTGTTACTGTTGCAGCAGCAACAAGGAGCAAAACTGTTTTTGCAGCAACACTTCTGCTGCACAGTACTGTTGCACCAATGCTTTTGCATCAACTGCAGAACTGATCTGCAACAACTATGAACTGCTGCAGCTGGAGCTATAGCACTAGGGAGGGGGAAATCTGGAGAAATTTGAGCAGCATAACGGGTGTTTTTTACAGCCCCAGAAATCAGATGTCTGCCCAGAGTTTGGCAGCCCAAAACTACAAACTTTTATACTAAATTAATCCACAAAATGATGACAAAACTACAAACTTTTATACAAATTACTCCACAAACATTAGCAGGAGGCAGTCTACCAACTATAATGAGTTATGCAAGAAAGAGTAACAATGAATCCTATCTTTGAGCCTCACCCTTCTACTCCCTTGGAACCTCACGACTTCTATAACACTCTCTAAGGTTCCACACTCCCTCAGAACTCACATGATTTGATTCACCAACCACATATCACACTCCACTCAAGAAGAAATTCTGAGGCTCAAAACACACAACTCACTGGATCACACATTTTGTATAAGTCTCACACACAGGCATGATGACCAACAGGAACCATAAAGTAAGTAAGACCTGCAACAAAATATCCCAAGTGGGAGTTAGAGTATAATGAAGCTCTTGTGATCCTAGGAGTGAAACCTGCAATCACACTGCCCAATTGGGATGTTAATCAAAAAATCAAATTATGGGCATCCTTTGAGCTCCCCCTGTCCAGTGAATCAGATATTAGATATTAGCATATGATTAAAAATGAAAATGAGTTGGAAGAAAGTAAGTAAGTATGTAAGTATGCCTAGTTTATTAAGTGCCACACTTATCAGTTAATTTGGATTAACAGGGATACTCCATGATTCACTTAGGTCCACAGAACCAACAGGGATTTTGGTGAGAGATAACAACCTGTTTCTGATATCATTTCAAATTCTGGTCACAACATAATGTACAGGATGTTGCACATTCTGGAATTTTTTAGTGTTTCTTTCAATCCATACATGGTAGAGGATGACAGTGAAGGAGAGCTTGGCGATAGTGCTACTCAAACCTTTCCCCTTAAAGGTGCAGAGATGGGAGACCCAGCTAGCCAGTGTTTGTGCATGCCATCTGAATTGAGACTTGAGGGACACAATATCCCACACCTGCTTAGTGTATGGACAGTTAAAGAATAGATGGTCATGAGTCTCATCATCAGCACAGAAGCTACAACATGGGGAGACAATGACACCAAATTGAACAAGCCTATCACTAGTGGACAACTTGTTGTGAATAGCAAGCCAACTAATTAGACTGCACTTAGCGATATGAGATGAAAACCAAACAATGTGGTTCCAATCAATAATGGGAAAATGTGTCCTGAGTTGGTCCCACAATGATGAGATAGTGAACACCCCATTTTGTGTAAGGGTCCACTTACAAACATCAGTCCGGAGAGAAGTAGATCTATGCAATGTAGGGAGACCCTCCCTAATCTCATTTAGTTCCCAAGTATGAGTGATTGGGAATTTCCATTGGTTATTGTTATTTAAAATAGCAGACACAGTGGCTCCCTCAGTAAGGCCAGAGTCATATATAATACGAGTGCCATATTTCACAACCAATGGCCCAAGAGGGTGCCAATTGTCATACTAAAGTGATGTGGTGGTACCATCTCCAATCTGGTACCGAAAGAACATATGAATGAGAGGGCGAAGTTGGAGTAACTTCCTCCAAGTCCAAGAAGGACTGCTAGGGATTTTGATATGCCAGAAACTCCTCCCTTTGAGTAAGTAGGATTTCACCCATTGGCACCACATGGATTGCTCTCCGCCTGAGATAAGGTACCATATATGTTTGACCATAGCAGCCTTATTCCAGCTTTGGAGAGATTTAAAGCCCAAACCCCCCTCTTTCTTAGGAGTACATAAGTGTTCCCAAGAGATTTTAGCACCAGTGCTTCTAAGGTCAGCCCCAGTCCAGAAGAATGATCTAAGAATAGACTCAACTTCCTTAATGACTTTCTTTGGGAGGATGAATATAGAGGACCAATATGTTTGCATGGAAAACAGTACCGATTTAATCAATTGAAGCCTCCCTACATAAGATAAATATCTATTGGCCCAAGATTTGGTACGATTCGTGATTTTATCAATGAGGGCCTTACAATCTGTGTACCTAAGCTTAGTGGAAATGAGAGGAACACCAAGATATCTAACAGAGAGGGCACCCTCCTGAAATCCCAATGTACCAATAATAGCAGATTTGATTGTGGAGGGGACTCCAGAGAAGAAAATGCTACTTTTACCAGGATTAGGAGATAGTCCAGAAAGTGCTTCAAATTCTGCAAGAGCAACTTGGATGCATTGGATAGAGCTCAAATCCCCTTTGCAAAAGATCATGAGATCATCAGCAAAGCAGAGGTTGATGATCTTAGTCTTATCACACCTCCAATGGAAATGAAAGTTGGGGTTATGAGATTTTTCTTTCAGCAATTGGGTGAGGACTTCCATAACAATAACAAAAAGGTATGAGGACAAGGGATCACCTTGTCTCAGACCTTTTTTGCCCTGTATAGAACCAGTGGGTTCGCCATTAATACTCAGAGAGTAATTAGCAGTGTAAACACATGCTTTGATCCACTGAATCATTTGAGGATGGAAGTTCATGGATTCAAGTATATCCCACAAAAAATTCCACCTGACATTATCATAGGCTTTCATAATGTCAACTTTTAAAGCGCATCTAGGAGAGGGAGAATGCTTGTGGTAACCCCTCATGATTTCCTGAGTAAGGAAAATATTATCAGCTATCCTTCTACCCTGCACAAAACCAGATTGCACAGGGTCGATGAGATGGGGAAGAACAGCTTGGATTCTCTTGGAAATTATTTTGGCAATGCACTTGTATATGGTGTTACAACAAGAGATTGGCCTAAAATCCCCAACTTGGAGGGGTTAGGGATTTTAGGGAGAAGTGCAACATTGGTAGAATTGGCTTTAGCAAGAAGCCTACCAGATCTTAAAAAGTTCCTAACAGCTGAGATCACATCCTGCCCAACAACAGCCCATGCTTTATGAAAGAAACCAGCATTGTACCCATCAGGTCCAGGGGCTTTATTAGGATTGAGTGACATGAAGGTTTCCTTAATCTCTAAATTAGAGATCTCAGCGATCATAGAATCCCTTTGGACATTAGAAAGTTTGGTGCTAATAAGCTGATTAATTCTAGGACCACCATGGTACTGTGAGGAGTGAGGGGTACCTAGCAATTGAGTATAATACTCAACAAATGTAGATTTGATCACTCCAGAGTCCTGAGTGAGGTTATTATCACCAATAATAAGACTAGTGATTCTACCTCTATTTCTATTGTGAGAAATGGACTTGAAAAAATAAGAGGTGCATTGGTCCCCAAGCTTCAGCCATTGGATTCTAGATTTTTGCTTAGCAAAGCTTTCCTCTGCTCTAGCCAACAACATGTATTGTCTACAGAGGACTCTTTCAAGCAACTGGTTAGTGAAATTGGTAGGATCAGTCCCCAAATCCTTTTGAATATCATCAAGCTGCTACCTGGCAGTATGAGTCCTAGAGGAGATATCACTAAACTCCTTTGTATTAAGCTTCTTGAGCTCCTTTTGGAGGAGCTTAAGCTTCTCACATGTGACAAACATTGGATTACCAATGATAATGTTCCTCCACACTTGCTGAACAACAGATAGGAAATTTGGGTGATCAGCAAGAAAGTTGAATAATTTAAAAGGTTTGTTAGATCTCTCAAAGGTGGGATTCAAATATACCACCGCAGGGGAGTGGTCTGATATCCCAGGAGAGTGGAAATGAGCATTAGAATGAGCAAAGGATTTTATCCACTTCTCATTCACAAGAACTCTATCAATTTTGGTGGTGACAACATGGGAAGGATCCTGCTTGTTAGACCAAGTGAAGTGGCATCCAGTATACTTAAGGTCCTCAAGTTCATTGTGATCTATACACGTGCCAAAGTTGTCCATATGGGGAGACCAATGGTTGTCACCCCAACTTTATCTGTGGGATATCTCAAAGCATTGAAATCACCCAAGATAACCCAGGGGTCAGGATTATTCCAAGAGTTCATGTCCTGCCACAACTCATTCCTCTCATTATACAGATTGGAGCTATATACAAAGGTGGCTACAAATTGTATATCACCAGTAATAGAGTGGACCTGGCAGTGGATGGCTTGACTAGATTGTCCAAGGACAGTGACATTCACCAAGGAGGGGTCCCAGCCAATACATATTCTGCCATTAGGAGAATGTGTATAGTTGTGGACAAAGGACCAAAAGGGGATCATGGAGCAAAAAATCCTGTTAAAGTTAGATTCCTTTATTTTATGCTCTACCAAGCCAATGATTGACAACTTGTTTTTATTAACAAAAGACCTGACCTCTTTCTGCTTGAGAGGATCATTAAGACCCCTCATATTCCAAAAACCAAATTGTAGAGGGGGTGTAGGCATAGACATAAGATATTATAACAAAAGGTGGCAGATAATAGACAGAGAAGCACACTGCCAAGTCAAAAGTGAGGTATAAAGGCTTACCTGCCTTTGTTATGGGGTCCAGAGGCACGCCCTTTGCTGCCATTGCTTCCCTTCTTTTGCTTTTGTTTTTTCTGATTGCTCTGCTTGCCATTCCCTCCTTTAATGTCAGGGGGATCTGGAGGGTTGTTACTTCCTGTCACCAAGAGTTCATGTTTCAAACCCTGTGGTATCTGCTCCATCTCTCTATAACCATCCACAGTAGATAGTGATGCTTGCACAGGATCAGAACTAGAGCTTGCAGCAAAGGGAACTTGTGCAACAGCAGATTGTGATGTTTGCACAGGAGGATTGGTGGGGATTACATCACCTTGATCCTCAATAGTTTCACTCTGAGTGTCATTCCCCAAATCATCAATTTCCACTTCTTCCTTGTCAGGTTTCATAACAAAGCTGGCTCCTGAGGGGGTATTGTGAACTTCCTTAGTGAGAGCCTCCAGTACTCCTCCACCTCCCCCCAAAGCCTTACCCATCTGTTGCCAAGTATCATCTGAATTTGTGGCTTGAGCTTCAGCTTTGGGCTTGCAAGTATGCCCAAAAACTTTACATAACCCACATTTTGGGGGAAGCCACTGATATTCTAAATTAACAGTGACAGATTCATCACCATTCCTGATTTGGATATGATTTGGGAGATTTGATTTAGCTGAGATTTCCACACAGACTCTAGCAAAGTCAAGTTTCTGTTGCTGAGCAGTAGCAATATCCACGTGAAGAGGCCTACCTATGGTGCTTGTAATACGACTCAGGCCCTCCTCTGTCCAACATTCCAGAGGGAGTTTATGAATTTTAATCCACGCAGGGATGGTTGAGGGGTGGTCAGTGGAAGGGTTTAGGATTCTATGCCAATCTTTGAGAACTAGATATCTTCTAGAGAAGAAATAGGGGCCACCCTCCAGTACTCGAAGCTTGGTCTCTTCATCTTGGAATTCAAAAAAAATAGCAAGCTCCCACTTGTTTAATTTTAATCCTTCCGTGATCTTTCCAAATTTTCCTGGCTGTTGAGCTAAGTAGGGGAAAAGCCATTTTCCCTTCCAGGAAATGCCCAATGAGACAGTTATTCCAGGACCTATCATTGAAGTGGGAGTCATCCAAATCAACAACAGGATCCTCCTCTTGTTGTAGTTCTGGGTAATGATTAAGTTTCATGACCGGTGAACGGCCCTGAGATTGGAAAAGGGAGGCCCAATCCTTTGTTATGGGCTGTGGCTTGGTATTTTGATCCACAGGTTGAGGCTTAGAGTTAGGATCATTGTGAAGAACTGCCGAATTATGGGATTGTGAGTGATGAAGGGTATTAGGGTAGTGGAGATCAATTTTCAGAGGATTACCTTCTACCTTGCTAGAAGAAGGACCTTCGTAGTTGACATCCTTTGCTCTGAGATGAATAAGCTGATTTTTGAGATCTGAGCAATCAACCTTAGAACCCGAATTTAGCATTTCTTCTTCCAAAGCATGAACTAAGGCAGCTATCCTCTCTTCACCATCCGCCTCATTCTTGATTTGGGAGGATTCAGGCGGATCTTTAACCACAACAATATCCCCTTCAAGGTACCGAGCTGGAGAAATTGGGATGGAATGACCTTTCTGAAGATACTGGATCTGATTTGTGAGCTGGGAGAGATCGATGTCCATACCCGATTTTTTTAATTCTGCTTCCATGGATTGTACCAAATCAGCTATTTTTTCTTCTCTTCTGAGACGCTCTCCTTCGATCTGGAAGACCTCTTGCAGTTTTCGTGAGGAACTAGGGCTAGAACCGATGGGGCTATGTGAGCCGTAAGAGGGGTTCAGATTTTTTATGGGGGTGGATAAGCGCTCAGTATCGCCTTGGGAGGTGTGAGATGGGCTAAGATTAGGGTTCTTGAAGGGTTGGGTTCCAGATGGTGTTGCGAATGCACCATCAGAAGTAGAGTTAATTGAGAAATCAGAGCTTTTGAGGCCATAAGAGTAGTGATCATGGGGTTTGAAGTTGGTGGGTTTGGTGGGAGATAGATACATAGAACCAGATAGTAAGCTCTAAGCCTGATTTCCATCGCCACCTAGGTTGCCCTGGCTTGCAGCGTTGGTGAATTTGGTGAAGTTGAGAGTCGATTGAACCTCAGGAGGAATGTCAGGAATTTTAGGACACAGATCTGAAAACATTTGTGGAGTGGAGATGATAGACATTGGTGACCCTGATTGTTCAGCTAGCACTGAACGAAGACTAAGTTGAGGCTTAGCCGACTCTCTTTGCTTTCTACGAACCTCTTGGGAATTGTGGACAGTGAGATCCACGCGGCTCTCTCGAAGGTTGGATGTGAAAACTAAAATGTGAGTCGCCACCCGGGGTTTAAATTTAGAAAATGTTTGGTACCCGAGAAACCGTTTTAAGAATAATTGTTGACTCTCATGCCGTTTTGGAAAAGGGTTTGATTCGCGAAAAGATTCTTTTGGATTCGGAAGCCAGGTTACGCGCAGGGAAGGTTTTATTGAAAAGCACCCCGCTCGCCCGAGAAATTCTCGGTCTCTACTAAATAATTTGTGGGATTTTTGTAGAAAATATTTTATTGAAAACCTTGACAACTAAACATGCAAATAAAGAGATAAATTAAAACCATAACAGAAATAAAATTTAGACAAAGAGGACTAAATAATAATAACAATAAAATAAAGGGGGGAGGAAGTGTAATAAATGAGAAGGAGTTGCAGAAAAATCAGAAAAACAGAGTACGAACAGGGGGAAAACAGAGGAAATTTTTTGATTTAAATGGGAGCCGTGCGGCTCCTACACAGGAGCCGTGCGGTCCGCACTACAAGTCGCGCGGCTTGTGTACAATCCTGTTTTCAAAAATTTTGTTTCGGGACCAGTGAGTCCAAAACCCGTTCAAAACTTGATTTTCTTCTTCAAATCTGCTCCAAATAAGTTGTTTTTGTTTGTAAACAAGTTATTGAAGTGAAACTTATTTCCGGTACGGATCGTATCGTGCGTTTATCGAGAGAAATCGCCCAATACGGCTCCGAAAAGCCGGTTTTTGTTTCGAAAATGGTTTACCGAGTTAAGATACGGTTGTTGAAACCGTTATTAACTCGGGGATGCCCTCGGAGAGCCACGATTTGAAAATCGAAGTTCGAAAACAAGTTATACCTTTCTGGAACTCGAGACAGAGGTTGAAAACTTCGGATTCTTCAGGTTTGAACTTGTAGGATCAAGATTTGGTATGAATGGGAATGGTATAGAGGAATCGAAAGGGAATGGGAGGTGTGAAGTTTCGGGAAGTTTACTGGCGGTTTTGAACGAAAACTTTGCCGGAAAATCGAACGGAAATTCTCTCGGGGTATGATTTTTGGTGTCTTTTTGAGAGGAAGAGGATGCCTCTATTTATAACCGGTTTTGAGGGAATAACATGATGATATTCGGCGGTCGATTAATGATGATATTCCTGAACGTCTGGTTTGTCAGGAATTTTTCAGAAGATAAGAACACCAGCCGTGCGGCTCCCAGGGGGAGCCGTGCAGCTTGTATGGAGGAGCCGCGCGGCTTGTATAGAAAAAGTTGAGACGTGCGGTTTGAGACAGGAGCCGTGCGGCCTGTGAGGCTGAGTTCCCAATTTTCTGGACAAGTTCCAAGGTAGTCTGATCGTTCATTCGTCATCGGGAATGCACGGGTATCCAAAATTGGGGTGTCTACAGTTGTCCCTCTTTGACGAGACTTAGTCATCATTCTGTGATGCAAGTCGCGTCAAAGACATAGACGGCCCAATTTTGATCATCCTAGTGCGAAAAACAGATAAACAAATAATCAAAATGTGGTCGCGCACGGAGCTTCCTACGTACCCTGTTTGTAGGGATCAGACCAATCGTAGTTCGGGGCTTACAAAGATGTTTTAATGCTAAATGCCGTAAAGGACTTAAAAATGATTTCTGAATTTTTGGAAAATGCCGTTGTGGACTTAAAAATGATTTCGAAAGATCAGTGCCGTTGAGGACTTAAAATGTAATTTTGAATTTTTGAACAGTGCCATTGAGGGCTTAAAAATGATTTCTGAATTTTTGGAAAATGCCGTTGTGGACTTAAAAATGATTTCGAAAGATCAGTGTCGTTGAGGACTTAAAATGATTTATGAAAATTTAATTGATGCCATTGAGGACTTAAAATATTTTTCGAAAAAATAACTGGTGCCATTGAGGACTTAAAAGCAATTTTTGGAGAATTGATTGATGCCATAGAGGGCTTAAAAAATCATTAACCGGTGCCATAGAGGACTTAAAACATAATTGGTGGATGCCATTGAGGAAAACATGACAGATGAAAACAATTTTGGTTTTAATGCCTCGAAAGGACTTACATAACAAAAAGGAAAGGAGGGTACCGTGCTTATGATGATGTTCCGCTCGGAGTCCTGAGAGTGCTTATGATCGGTTTGGAGCGATCCGTTCGGAGCGAATGACCGCCCGGACCCATGTGAGTGATCGTGATCTATTCGAAGTGATCCGTTCAGAGCGAGTGACCGCCCGGACCTATATGAGTGCTTGTGAATGATTGTGTTAATATAACTAGAGGACAGTTGATTGAAAAACTATCCCGAAGGACGATTGAATGAAAACATGTCCCGAAGGACGATTGTTTGAAAAAATATGTCCCGAAGGATGATTGATTGATTGATTGAAAAGATGATCATTTCTAGTTTTGGAATTGAATTTTGAAGGTGACCATTTGCCCCATTGCATCTTTCCCCACGTCATACATGGATAGAGTACCCACGTATGTCTGCAAGTGAGCTTTCAGATCACCATTGCCGTCAAACTTATCCCAATCTATTGGCTTAAAATGCTCTGGGAGCTTGGCATTTGGGAATAGGCACAACTTGTCCATATCAATACCGATTGTGGCTATCTTCTCCTGTTTCTGAACAGACTCTTCCAGTTTGGTGATTTTAGCCAATACCGACTCCATGTTTTGATTGCTCGAGTCCCCTGCCGGTGATGGGAGTTGAGAAGTTAGCTTCTGAATCATGAGCATCATCTGGGCCATCTGTTTTGCACTGTTGGCCTTTTGCTCTTCCAAAGCTTCTCTAAGAATTTGGACTTCGGTTTTCTCTACTACCTCGGCGGCTTTCGACATTGCTGGTGAACCTGTTGAACTTGACTGCTCTGCTTCTGCCTCAATTCAAATTATCCGCTGTTTAGGAGGTCAGGCCTAACCGGGTATGGTGTTTTTCTTGCTTTGACCAATGACTTTGAATTGACAGTAAAGCAAATATTGAACTCAGAAATGCCCCTTGCTTGTTTTATTTATAAAAATGGGAATGTCGTATTTGTGTCGTCATATATGCAAACCTAAGTCTCAAAAGGTTTTCAACAGCCCTGGGTAGGTCGACTACTCAGTAGGTTAAGTTCCTATGCGTTGAAATCAGAGCCAGTCAACTTTCGTGACCATCCAAGACAAAGCAATAAGGCTGTCGAAATCTGGATAAAAATGTGATAAAATCACAAGGAGCCGTTCGAGCACGGCTAACACTGGAGGTGTTTCAAACTCCAAAGATTTAAAGTCTCTTAGACTATATAAAAAAAAAAGGGTCTTAAAAAGGCTGCCCTGATCCTCAGTGTTTCTTTTGACAATGTATCATTTGTTTAGGATAGCAGGATTCGGAGAAATTAAATCAACTTAGTTCTTGATGATTCCTTTTCAAGGATCTAACTTTGATTTCAGGGACAATTGCCCCAGCTTGGGTCAATTGTTCCTAATTTCGGTTAGGTCATTGTCAAGGAATTATTAAGGATCAAATTAATTTGATTTTCCTAAGTCCTGTTACTCTAAGGACTGAATTAATCTGAACAACGTGCATTGGGATGCACGACTCATCATCAGGCAAGGCAACCTCTCAAGGCCACGGGAAAGGTGACAATCTAGGGTAAATTATACTACTAATGCGAATGTGAGCATGATGACAGGATATGCAGAAAACAACTAACAGATAAACAGGATATGCAAAAAAACAGATAAACATGATATGTTAGAAGCAGTAAACACATAACAGATAATCCTACCCGACAGGCCATGTCGTAGGTTGGAAAGTGCTATGGTTTACTATATGCAAAAGGCTGGGTTTTGGTTTGAAGGGGTTCCCTAGACTAGAGCCAATATTTGCCTCCCAGTGCCAAGTGTACTGCATGGCAAAGGTCGAACGGCAGACTGACTCATCATCGTCCAGGGTTTGCCGAGAATCTTGGGATGTTCTAACACTAGCAAGCCGGGTAGGGTAACCAAGACGCAACGGCGGGGCTTATCCAACATCGATGCACATGCAATGCAAAAGTTTTGATAACAAAATATTTTCAAAAATCCCACAATTATTTTTCAAGTTTGGCTCACCAATAAATTAATTTTTATTTTGAAATTTCACACAAGCAAACTACCGGGAAAGCTCCAGTCCGGATTGGTCGGGCGTAGCCCTGTTATTGCACCATTCCTTTCTCGATCACGTGTGGCGTGTTCGTTTTGTCAAGCTTTCGGGGGTAGTTTTACATGTGTAAAACACCAAAATAAAAATTAATTTAAAAAATCCCCAGCAGAGTCGCCATTTTGTGGACGGTGAGATCCACGCGGCTCTCTCGAAGGTTGGATGTGAAAACTAAAATGTGAGTCGCCACCCGGGGTTTAACTTTAGAAAATGTTTGGTACCCGAGAAACCGTTTTAAGAATAATTGTTGACTCTCATGCCGTTTTGGAAAAAGGTTTGATCCGCGAAAAGATTCTTTTGGATTCGAAAGCCAGGTTACGCGCAGGGAAGGTTTTATTGAAAAGCACCCCACTCGCCCGAGAAATTCTCAGTCTCTACTAAATAATTTGTGGGATTTTTGTAGAAAATATTTTATTGAAAACCTTGACAACTAAACATGCAAATAAAGAGATAAATTAAAACCATAACAGAAATAAAATTTAGACAAAGAGGACTAAATAATAATAACAAGAAAATAAAGGGGGAGGAAGTGTAATAAATGAGGAGTTGCAGAAAAATCAGAAAAACAGAGTACGAACAGGGGGAAAACAGAGGAAATTTTTTGATTTAAACGGGAGCCGTGCGGTCCGCACTACAAGCCGCGCGGCTTGTGTACAATCCTGTTTTCAAAAATTTTGTTTCGGGACCAGTGAGTCCAAAACCCGTTCAAAACTTGATTTTCTTCTTCAAATCTGCTCCAAATAAGTTGTTTTTGTTTGTAAACAAGTTATTGAAGTGAAACTTATTTCCGGTACGGATCGTATCGTGCGTTTATCGAGAGAAATCGCCCAGTACGGCTCCGAAAAGCCGGTTTCTGTTTCGAAAATGGCTTACCGAGTTAAGATATGGTTGTTGAAACCGTTATTAACTCGGGGATGCCCTCGGAGAGCCACGATTTGAAAATCGAAGTTCGAAAACAAGTTATACCTTTCTGGAACTCGAGACAGAGGTTGAAAACTTCGGATTCTTCAGGTTTGAACTTGTAGGATCAAAATTTGGTATGAATGGGAATGGTATAGAGGAATTGAAAGGGAATGGGAGGTGTGAAGTTTCGGGAAGTTTACTGGCGGTTTTGAACGAGAACTTTGCCGGAAAATCGAACGGAACTTTGCCGGTGTCTTTTTTAGAGGAAGAGGATGCCTCTATTTATAACCGGTTTTGAGGGAATAACATGATGATATTCGGCGGTCGATTAATGATGATATTCCTGAACGTCTGGTTTGTCAGGAATTTTTCAGAAGATAAGAACACCAGCCGTGCGGCTCCCAGGGGGAGCTGTGCGGCTTGTATGGAGGAGCCGCGCGGCTTGTATAGAAAAAGTTGAGCCGTGCGGTTTGAGACAGGAGCCGTGCGACCTGTGAGGCTGAGTTCCCAATTTTCTGGACAAGTTCCAAGGTAGTCTGATCGTTCATTCGTCATCGGGAATGCACGGGTATCCTAAATTGGGGTGTCTACAGTTGTCCCTCTTTGACGAGACTTAGTCATCATTCTGTGATGCAAGTCGCGTCAAAGACATAGACGTCCCAAGTTTGATCATCCTAGTGCGAAAAACAGATAAACAAATAATCAAAATGTGGTCGCGCACGGAGCTTCCTACGTACCCTGTTTGTAGGGATCAGACCAATCGTAGTTCGGGGCTTACAAAGATGTTTTAATGCTAAATGCCGTAAAGGACTTAAAAATGATTTCTGAATTTTTGGAAAATGCCGTTGTGGACTTAAAAATGATTTCGAAAGATCAGTGTCGTTGAGGACTTAAAAAGTAATTTTGAATTTTTGAACAGTGCCATTGAGGGCTTAAAAATGATTTCTGAATTTTTGGAAAATGCCGTTGTGGACTTAAAAATGATTTCGAAAGATCAGTGCCGTTGAGGACTTAAAATGATTTATGAAAATTTAATTGATGCCATTGAGGACTTAAAATATTTTTTGAAAAAATAACTAGTGCCATTGAGGACTTAAAAGCAATTTTTGGAGAATTGATTGATGCCATAGAGGGCTTAAAGAATCATTAACCGGTGCCAAAGAGGACTTAAAACATAATTGGTGGATGCCATTGAGGAAAACATGACAGATGAAAACAATTTTGGTTTTAATGCCTCGAAAGGACTTACATAACAAAAAGGAAAGGAGGGTACCGTGCTTATGATGATGTTCCGCTCGGAGTCATGAGAGTTCTTATGATCGGTTTAATTTAAGAAATTCATGATTTGAAAAAGAGAGATTATTATTTTTTTGAAAAGAAAAAAAAGTGTTCAAAGGAAAATATTTAAAATTGGGAAAATAAATCAAACTAACTATGAAATTATTTACATAAAAAAAAATAATAAATTTGATCCTATTATGATTTGAAATACCATTTAATTATTTAAAACAAGCCAAATGATAAAAATTATGAACTGCGGCACCCCAATTTGCATAACTAGGGTGACCCCATAATTACAGAACTAGGGTGCCCCTAGAATTGGTGAACTACGGTGCCCTAGTTTATTAAATATTTGAAAATATCGTGTTTTTGATGTAAAAGTGATTTTATTCCCCTTTTGTTACGTTTCCAGTAAAATAAAATGCATAAAATGATGATAATAAACAATAGAAATGCAACAAAATAATCTAAAATCGAAATTAACTAAATTAATTTTGATTTGCAAAAAACTTGGGCGCCCCAAATTGGAGGGAATTTGGGCACCATAGTTCTAATTAATTATTAAAATTTATTTCCCCCCTCATTTTTAGTTCTGATGATGCCTTTTGAAAAATCATTTTTTATAATTTAAAATGGTTTTTAATTTAAGAAATTCATGATTTGAAAAGGAGAGATTATTATATCTTTGAAAAGAAAAAAAAAGTGTTCAAAAGAAATATTTAAAATTGGGAAAATAAATCAAACTAACTATGAAATTATTTAAATAACAAAAAATAATAAATTTGATCCTTTTATGATTTGAAATACCATTTAATTATTTAAAACAAGCCAAATGATAAAAATTATGAACTGCGGCACCCCAATTTGTGCATAACTAGGGTGCCCACAGATTTGCAGAACTAGGGTGCCCCCAGAATTGGTGAACTAGGGTGCCCTAGTTTATTAAATATTTGAAAATTTTGTATTTTTGTTGTAAAAAATGATTTTATTCTTCTTCTGTTACGTTTCCAGTAAAATAAAATGCAAAAAATGATGATAATAAACAATAGAAATGCAACAAAATAATCTAAAATTGAAATTAACTAAATTAATTTTGATTTGCAATGAACTTGGGCGTCCCAAATTTGAGGGAATTTGGGCACCCTAGTTCTAATTAATTATTAAAATTTATTTTCCCCTTCATTTTTAGTTCTGATGATGTCTTTTGAAAAATTATTTTTTATAATTTTAAAATGGTTTTTAATTTTAAAAAATCAGATTTGAAGAAGAGAGATTATTATTTCTTCAAAAAGAAAAAGAAGTATTCAAAAGAAAATATTTAATATAGAGGAAAATAAATAAAACTAACTAAGAAATTATTTAAATAACAAAAAATAATAAATTAGATCCTATTCCGCAGAATTGCAGAACTAGGGTTCCCCCAGAATTGGTGAGCTAGGGTGCCCTAGTTTATTAAGTATTTGAAAATTTCGTATTTTTTATGTGAAAAATGATTTTATTCGCCTCTTGTTACATTTCCAGTAAAATAAAATGCATAAAATGATGATAATAAACAATAGAAATATGCAAAAATAATCTAAAATCGAAATAAACTAAATTAATTTTGATTTGCAAAGAACTTGGATGCCCCAAATTATAGGAAATTTGGACACCCTAGTTCTAATTAATTATAAAAGTTTATTTTCCCCCTCATTTTAGTTATGATGATGTCTTTTCAAAATTCATTTTTAATAATTAAAAGATAAAGAAGTGTTCAAAAGAAAATATTTAAAATTGGGAAAAATAAATCAAACTAACTAAGATATTATTTAAATAACAGAGAATAATAAATTTGAACCTATTCCTCCAGAATTGCAGAACTAGGGTGTCCTCAGAATTGGTGAACTAGGGCGCCCTAGTTTATTAAATATTTAAAAATTTCGTATTTTTGATGTAAAAAATGATTTTATTCATCTTTTGTTACATTTCCAGTAAATATAATGCATAAAATGATGATAATAAATAATGAAAATGCGACAAAATAATTTAAAATAGAAATTAACTAAATTAATTTTGATTTGCAAAAAACTTGGGCGCCCCAAATTGGAGGGATTTTGGGCACCCTAGTTCTAATTAATTATTAAAATTTATTTTCCCCCTCATTTTTAGTTCTGATGATGTCTTTTGAAAAATCTTTTTTTATAATTTTAAAATGGTTTTTAATTTAAGAAATTCATGATTTGAAAAAGAGAGATTATTATTTTTTTGAAAAGAAAAAAAAGTTTTCAAAAGAAAATATTTAAAATTGGGAAAATAAATCAAACTAACTATGAAATTATTTAAATAAATAAAAAAATTAATCCTATTGTGATTTGAAATACCATTTAATTATTTAAAACAAGCCAAATGATAAAAATTATGAACTGCGGCACCCCAATTTGTGAATAACTAGGGTGACCCCATAATTACAGAACTAGGGTGCCCCTAGAATTGGTGAACTACGGTGCCCTAGTTTATTAAATATTTGAAAATATCGTGTTTTTGATGTAAAAAGTGATTTTATTCCCTTTTGTTACGTTTTCAGTAAAATAAAATGCATAAAATGATGATAATAAACAATAGAAATGTAACAAAATAATCTAAAATCGAAATTAACTAAATTAATTTGGATTTGCAAAAAACTTGGGCGCCCCAAATTGGAGGGAATTTGGGAACCCTAGTTATAATTAATTATTAAAATTTATTTTCCCCCTCATTTTTAGTTCTAATGATGCCTTTTGAAAAATCATTTTTTATAATTTAAAATGGTTTTTAATTTAAGAAATTCATGATTTGAAAAAGAGAGATTATTATATCTTTGAAAAGAAAAAAAAAGTGTTCATAAGAAATATCTAAAATTGGGAAAATAAATCAAACTAACTATGAAATAATTTAAATAACAAAAAATAATAAATTTGATCCTATTATGATTTGAAATACCATTTAATTATTTAAAACAAGCCAAATGATAAAAATTATGAACTGCGGCACCCCAATTTGTGCATAACTAGGGTGACCCCATAATTACGGAACTAGGGTTCCCCTAGAATTGGTGAACTACGTTGCCCTAGTTTATTAAATATTTGAAAATATCGTGTTTTTGATGTAAAAAGTGATTTTATTCCCCTTTCATTACGTTTCCAGTAAAATAAAATGCATAAAATGATGATGCTAAACAATAGAAATGCAACAAAATAATCTAAAATCGAAATTAACTAAATTAATTTTGATTCGCAAAAAACTTGGGCGCCCCAAATTGGAGGGAATTTGGGCACCCTAATTCTAATTAATTATTAAAATTTATTTTCCCCCTCATTTTTAGTTCTGATGATGTTTTTTGAAAAATAATTTTTTAGAACTTTAAAATGGTTTTTAATTTAAGAAATTCATGATTTGGAAAAGAGAGATTATTATTTTTTTGAAAAGAAAAAAAAGTGTTCAAAAGAAAATATTTAAAAATGGGAAAATAAATCAAACTTACTATGAAATTATTTAAATAAAAAATAATAATAAATTTGATCCTACTATGATTTGAAATACCATTTAATTATTTAAAACAAGCCAAATGATAAAAATTATGAACTGCGGCACCCCAATTTGTGCATAACTAGGGTGACCCAATAATTACTGAACTAGGGTGCCCCTAGATTTGGTGAACTACGGTGCCCTAGTTTATTAAATATTTGAAAATTTTGTGTTTTTGATGTAAAAGTGATTTTATTCCCCTTTTGTTACGTTTTCAGTAAAATAAAATGCATAAAATGATGATAATAAACAAGAAAAATGTAACAAAATAATCTAAAATCGAAATTAACTAAATTAATTTTGCTTTGAAAAAAACTTGGGCGCCCCAAATTGGAGGGAATTTGGGCACCCTAATTATAATTAATTATTAAAATTTATTTCCCCCCTCATTTTTCGTTCTGATGATGTCTTTTGAAAAATCATTTTTTATAATTTTAAAATGGTTTTTATTTTAAGAAATTCATGATTTGAAAAAGAGAGATTATTATTATTTTTTTGAAAACAAAAAAAAGTGTTCAAAAGAAAATATTTAAAATTCGGAAAATAAATCAAACTAACTTTGAAATTATTTAAATAACAAAAAATAATAAATTTGATCCTATTATGATTTCAAATACCATTTAAATATTTAAAACAAGCCAAATGATAAAAATTATGAACTGCGGCACCCCAATTTGTGCATAACTAGGGTGACCCAATAATTGCAGAACTAGGGTGCCCTTAGAATTGGTGAACTACGGTGGCCTAGTTTATTAAATATTTGAAAATATCGTGTTTTTGATGTAAAAAGTGATTTTATTCCCCTTTTGTTACGTTTCCAGTAAACTAAAATGCATAAAATGATGATAATAAACAATAGAAATGCAACAAAATAATCTAAAGTCGAAATTAAATAAATTAATTTGGATTTGCAAAAAACTTGGGCGCCCCAAATTGGAGGGAATTTGGGAACCCTAGTTATAATTAATTATTAAAATTTATTTTCCCCCTCATTTTTAGTTCTAATGATGCCTTTTGAAAAATCATTTTTTATAATTTAAAATGGTTTTTAATTTTAAGAAAATCATGATTTGAAGAAGAGAGATTATTATTTCTTCAAAAAGAAAAAGAAGTATTCAAAAGAAAATATTTAATATAGAGGAAAATAAATAAAACTAACTAAGAAATTATTTAAATAACAAAAATAAATAAATTAGATCCGATTCCGCAGAATTGCAGAACTAGGGTTCCCCCAGAATTGGTGAGCTAGGGTGCCCTAGTTTATTAAGTATTTGAAAATTTCGTATTTTTTATGTGAAAAATGATTTTATTCGTCTCTTGTTACATTTCCAGTAAAATAAAATGCATTAAATGATGATAATAAACAATAGAAATATGCAAAAATAATCTAAAATCGAAATAAACTAAATTAATTTTGATTTGCAAAGAACTTGGATGCCCCAAATTATAGGAAATTTGGACACCCTAGTTCTAATTAATTATAAAAATTTATTTTCCCCCTCATTTTAGTTATGATGATGTCTTTTCAAAATTCATTTTTAATAATTAAAAGATAAAGAAGTGTTCAAAAGAAAATATTTAAAATTGGGAAAAATAAATCAAACTAACTAAGATATTATTTAAATAACAGAGAATAATAAATTTGAACCTATTCCTCCAGAATTGCAGAACTAGGGTGTCCTCAGAATTGGTGAACTAGGGCGCCCTTGTTTATTAAATATTTCAAAATTTCGTATTTTTGATGTAAAAAATGATTTTATTCATCTTTTGTTACATTTCCAGTAAATATAATGCATAAAATGATGATAATAAATAATGAAAATGCGACAAAATAATTTAAAATAGAAATTAACTAAATTAATTTTGATTTGCAAAAAACTTGGGCGACCCAAATTGGAGGGATTTTGGGCACCCTACTTCTAATTAATTATTAAAATTTATTTTCCCCCTCATTTTTAGTTCTGATGATGTCTTTTGAAAAATCTTTTTTTATAATTTTAAAATGGTTTTTAATTTAAGAAATTCATGATTTGAAAAAGAGAGATTATTATTTTTTTGAAAAGAAAAAAAAGTTTTCAAAAGAAAATACTTAAAATTGGGAAAATAAATCAAACTAACTATGAAATTATTGAAATAAATAAAAATAATAAATTTGATCCTATTATGATTTGAAATACCATTTAATTATTTAAAACAAGCCAAATGATAAAAATTATGAACTGCGGCACCCCAATTTGTGAATAACTAGGGTGACCCCATAATTACAGAACTAGGGTGCCCCTAGAATTGGTGAACTACGGTGCCCTAGTTTTTTAAATATTTGAAAATATCGTGTTTTTGATGTAAAAAGTGATTTTATTCCCCTTTTGTTACGTTTTCAGTAAAATAAAATGCATAAAATGATGATAATAAACAATAGAAATGTAACAAAATAATCTAAAATCGAAATTAACTAAATTAATTTGGATTTGCAAAAAACTTGGGCGCCCCAAATTGGAGGGAATTTGGGAATCCTAGTTATAATTAATTATTAAAATTTATTTTCCCCCACATTTTTAGTTCTAATGATGCCTTTTGAAAAATTATTTTTTATAATTTAAAATGGTTTTTAATTTATGAAATTCATGATTTGAAAAAGAGAGATTATTATATCTTTGAAAAGAAAAAAAAAGTGTTCATAAGAAATATCTAAAATTGGGAAAATAAATCAAACTAACTATGAAATAATTTAAATAACAAAAAATAATAAATTTGATCCTATTATGATTTGAAATACCATTTAATTATTTAAAACAAGCTAAATGATAAAAATTATGAACTGCGGCACCCCAATTTGTGCATAACTAGGGTGACCCCATAATTACGGAACTAGGGTTCCCCTAGAATTGGTGAACTACGTTGCCCAAGTTTATTAAATATTTGAAAATATCGTGTTTTTGATGTAAAAAGTGATTTTATTCCCCTTTCATTACGTTTCCAGTAAAATAAAATGCATAAAATGATGATGCTAAAAAATAGAAATGCAACAAAATAATCTAAAATCGAAATTAACTAAATTAATTTTGATTTGCAAAAAACTTGGGCGCCCCAAATTGGAGGGAATTTGGGCACCCTAATTCTAATTAATTATTAAAATTTATTTTCCCCCTCATTTTTAGTTCTGATGATGTTTTTTGAAAAATAATTTTTTATAACTTTAAAATGGTTTTTAATTTAAGAAATTCATGATTTGGAAAAGAGAGATTATTATTTTTTTGAAAAGAAAAAAAAGTGTTCAAAAGAAAATATTTAAAATTGGGAAAATAAATCAAACTAACTATGAAATTATTTACATAAAAAAAATAATAAATTTGATCCTATTATGATTTGAAATACGATTTAATTATTTAAAACAAGCCAAATGATAAAAATTATGAACTGCGGCACCCCAATTTGTGCATAACTAGGGTGACCCAATAATTACAGAACTAGGGTGCCCCTAGAATTGGTGAACTACGGTGCCATAGTTTATTAAATATTTGAAAATATCGTGTTTTTGATGTAAAAAGTGATTTTATTCCCCTTTTGTTACGTTTCCAGTAAACTAAAATGCATAAAATGATGATAATAAACAATAGAAATGCAACAAAACAATCTAAAATCGAAATTAACTAAATTAATTTTGATTTGCAAAAAACTTGGGCTCCCCAAATTGGAGGGAATTTGGGCACCCTAGTTCTAATTAATTATTAAAATTATTTCCCCCCTCATTTTTAGTTCTAATGATGCCTTTTGAAAAATCATTTTTTATAATTTAAAATAGTTTTTAATTTAAGAAATTCATGATTTGAAAAAGAGAGATTATTATATCTTTGAAAATAAAAAAAAAAGTGTTCATAAGAATTATCTAAAATTCGGAAAATAAATCAAACTAACTATGAAATAATTTAAATAACAAAAAATAATAAATTTGATCCTATTATGATTTGAAATACCATTTAATTATTTAAAACAAGCTAAATGATAAAAATTATGAACTGCGGCACCCCAATTTGTGCATAACTAGGGTGACCCCATAATTACGGAACTAGGGTTCCCCTAGAATTGGTGAACTACGGTGCCCTAGTTTATTAAATATTTGAAAATATCGTGTTTTTGATGTAAAAAGTCATTTTATTCCCCTTTTGTTACGTTTCCAGTAAACTAAAATGCATAAAATGATGATAATAAACAATAGAAATGCAACAAAATAATCTAAAATCGAAATTAACTAAATTAATTTGGATTTGCAAAACACTTGGGCTCCCCAAATTGGAGGGAATTTGGGCACCCTAGTTCTAATTAATTATTAAAATTTATTTCCCCCCTCATTTTTAGTTCTAATGATGCCTTTTGAAAAATCATTTTTTATAATTTAAAATGGTTTTTAATTTAAGAAATTCATGATTTGAAAAAGAGAGATTATTATATCTTTGAAAATAAAAAAAAAAGTGTTCAAAAGAAATATTTAAAATTCGGAAAATAAATCAAACTAACTATGAAATTATTTAAATAACAAAAAATAATAAATTTGATCCTATTATGATTTGAAATACCATTTAATTATTTAAAACAAGCCAAATGATAAAAATTATGAACTGCGGCACCCCAATTTGTGCATAACTAGGGTGCCCACAGATTTGCAGAACTAGGGTGCCCCCAGAATTGGTGAACTAGGGTGCCCTAGTTTATTAAATATTTGAAAATTTCGTATTTTTGTTGTAACAAATGATTTTATTCTTCTTTTGTTACATTTCCAGTAAAATAAAATGCAAAAAATGATGATAATAAACAATAGAAATGCAACAAAATAATGTAAAATTGAAATTAACTAAATTAATTTTGATTTGCAATGAACTTGGGCGCCCCAAATTTGAGGGAATTTGGGCACCCTAGTTCTAATTAATTATTAAAATTTATTTGCCCCCACATTTTTAGTTCTGACGATGTCTTTTGAAAAATCATTTTTAATAATTTTAAAATGGTTTTTAATTTTTAGAACATTATGATTTGAAGAAGATAGATTATTATTTCTTCAAAAAGAAAAAGAAGTATTGAAAAGAAAATATTTAATATAGGGGAAAACAAATAAAACAAACTAAGAAATTATTTAAACAACAAAAAATAATAAATTAGATATTATTCCGCAGAATTGCAGAACTAGGGTTCCCCCAGAATTGGAGAGCTAGGGCGCCCTAGTTTATTTAATATTCGAAATTTTCGTATTTTTTATGTGAAAAATGATTTTATTCGTCTCTTGTTACATTTCCAGTAAAATAAAATGCATAAAACGATTATAGGGACTTTGGGCACAATAGTTCTATTTAATTATTAAAATTTATATTCCCCCTCAATTTTAGTTATGATGATGTCTATTGAAAAATCATTTTTAATAACTTAAAAATGGTTTTTAATGTACGAAAATCATGATTTGAAAAAAGAGAGATTATTATTTCTTTGTAAAGAAAAAGAAGTGTTCAAAAGAAAATATTTAAAATTTGGAAAAAGAAATCAAACTACTAAGAAATTATTTAAATAACAGAAAATAATAAATTTCATCCTATTCCCCCAGAATTGCCCTAGTTCACCAATTCTGGGCCACTTGAGTTCTGCAATTCTGGGCACCCTAGTTATGCACGAATTGGGTTGCCCCAATTCATAATTTTTATCATTTTGATTGTTTTAAATAAGTAAATGGTATTTCAAATAAAAAAAGGATACAATTTATTATTTTCTTTTATCTAAATAATCTCATAGTTAGTTTGATTTATTTTCCCCGATTTTAAATATTTTCTTTTGAATACTTATTTTTCTTTTTGAAGAAATAATAATCTCTCTTTTTCAAATCATGATTTTCTTAAAATAAAAAGCACTTTAAAATTAATAAAAATTATTTTTCAAAACACATCATCAGAATTAAAAATGAGGGGGAAAATAAGTTTTAATAATTAATTAGAACTATGGTGCCCAAATTCCTTCCAATTTGGGGCGCCCAAGTTGCAAATCAAAATTAATTTAGATAATTTCGATTTTAAATTATTTTGTCGCATTTTTATTGTTTATTATAATCATTTAATGCATTTTATTTTACTGAAAATGTAACAAAAGAGGAATAAAATCATTTCTTAAATAAAAAATACGAAATTTTCGAACATTTCATAATCTAGGGCGCCCTATTTCACCAATTCTGGGGCACCCTAGTTCTTTAATTCTGGGGAATCACGATCAAATTTATTATTTTCGGTTATTTAAATAATTTCATAGTAAGTTAGATTTATTTTCCTTAATTTTAAATATTTTCTTCTGAATAATTCTTTTCCTTTTTTAAGAAATAATTATCTCTATTTTTCAAATCATGATTTTCTTAAATTAAAAACTATTTTAAAATTATTAAAAATGATTTTTCAAAATACATCATCAGAACTAACAAGGAGGGAAAAATAAATTTTAATAATTAATTAGAACTTGGGTGCCCAAATATACTCCAATTTGGGGCGCCAAATTTCTTAGCAAATCAAAATTAATTTTGTAAATTTTGATATTTAATTATTTTGCCGCATTTTTATTGTTAATTATCATCATTTTATGCAATTTATTTAACTGGAAATGTAACAAAAGCGGAATAAAATCATTTTTTAAATAAAAAATACGAAATTTTCCAATATTTAATAAACTAGGGAGCCCTAGTTCACCAATTCTGGGGCACACTTGTTCTTCAATTCTGGGGAAATACGATCAAATTTATTATTTTCTGTTATTTAAATAATTTCATAGTTAGTTTGATTTATTTTCCCCAATTTTAAATATTTTATTGTGAATAATTCTTTTTCTTTTTGAAGAAATAATAATCTCTCTTTTTCAAAGCATGATTTTCTTAAATTAAAAACTATTTTAAAATTATTAAAAATGATTTTTCAAAAGACATCATCATAACTAAAAATGAGGGAAAAATAAATTTTAATAATTAATTAGAACTTGGGTGCCAAAATATACTCCAATTTGGGGCGCCAAAGTTCTTAGCAAATCAAAATTAATTTAGTTAATTTTGATATTTAATTATTTTGTCGCATTTTTATTGTTTATTATCATCATTTTATGCAATTTATGTAACTGGAAATGTAACAAAAGCAGAATAAAATCATTTTTTAAGTAAAAAATACGAAATTTTCCAATATTTAATAAACTAGGGCGCACTAGTTCCCCAATTCTAGGGCACCCTAGTTCTTCAATTCTGGGGAAATACGATCAAATTTATTATTTCCTGTTATTTAAATAAATTCATAGTTAGTTTTTTTTATTTTCCTTAATTTTAAATATTTTCTTGTGAATAATTCCTTTTCTTTTTTAAGAAATAATTATCTCTCTTTTTCAAATCTTGATTTTCTTAAAATAAAAACCACTTTAAAATTATTAAAAATATTTTTTCAAAAGACATCATCAGAACTAAGAATGAGGGGGAAAATAAATTTTAATAGTTAATTAGAACTAGGGTGCCCAAATTCTCTATTTTCTGCGGGGCCCATGTTCTGTGAAAATCAAAATTAATTTTGTTAATTTCGATTTTAAATTTTTTTGTCGCATTTTTATTTTATTTATTATCATCATTTTATGCATTTTATTTTACTGGAAATGTAACATAAGAGGAATAAAATCATTATTTACATCAAAAATACGAAATTTTCAAATGTTTAATAAATTAGGGCACCCTAGTTCACCAATTCTGGGGGAACTCTAGTTCTGCAATTCCGGGGGCACGCTAGTTATGCACAAATTGGGATCCCCCAGTTCATAATTTTTATCATTTTGCCTCTTTTAAATAATTAAATGGTATTTCAAATCAAAATAGGATCAAATTTATTATTTTCTGTTATTTAAATAATTTCATAGTTAGTTTGATTTATTTTCCCCAATTTTAAATATTTTATTGTGACTAATTCTTTTTCTTTTTGAAGAAATAATAATCTCTCTTTTTCAAATCATGATTTTCTTAAATTAAAAACTATTTTAAAATTATTAAAAATGATTTTTCAAAAGACATCATCAGAACTAAAAATGAGGGACAAATAAATTTTAATAATTAATTAGAACTTGGGTGCCCAAATATACTCCAATTTGGGGAGCCAAAGTTCTTAGCAAATCTAAATTAATTTAGTTAATTTTGATATTTAATTATTTTGTCGCATTTTTATTGTTGATTATCATCATTTTATGCAATTTATTTAACTGGAAATGTAACAAAAGCGGAATAAAATCATTTTTTAAATAAAAAATACGAAATTTTCCAATATTTAATAAACTAGGGCGCACTCGTTCACCAATTATGGGGCACCCTAGTTCTTCAATATTGGGGAAATACGATCAAATTTACTATTTCCTGTTATTTAAATAAATTCATAGTTAGTTTTTTTTATTTTCCTTAATTTTAAATATTTTCTTGTGAATAATTCCTTTTCTTTTTTAAGAAATAATTATCTCTCTTTTTCAAATCTTGATTTTCTTAAAATAAAAACCACTTTAAAATTATTAAAAATATTTTTTCAAAAGACATCATCAGAACTAAGAATGAGGGGGAAAATAAATTTTAATAGTTAATTAGAACTAGGGTGCCCAAATTCTCTATTTTCTGCGGGGCCCATGTTCTTTGAAAATCAAAATTAATTTAGTTAATTTCGATTTTAAATTATTTTGTCGCATTTTTATTTTATTTATTATCATCATTTTATGCATTTTATTTTACTGGAAATGTAACATAAGAGGAATAAAATCATTATTTACATCAAAAATACGAAATTTTCAAATATTTAATAAATTACAGCACCCTAGTTCACCAATTCTTGGGGAACTCTTGTTCTGCAATTCCGGGGGCACCCTAGTTATGCACAAATTGGGGGGCCCCAGTTCATAATTTTTATCATTTTGCTTATTTTAAATAATTAAATGGTATTTCAAATCAAAATAGGATCAGATTTATTATTTTCTGTTATTTAAATATTTTCATAGTCAATTTGGTTTATTTTCCCCAATTTTAAATATTTTATTGTGAATAATTCTTTTTCTTTTTGAAGAAATAATAATCTCTGTTTTTCAAATCATGATTTTCTTAAATTAAAAACTATTTTAAAATTATTAAAAATGATTTTTCAAAAGACATCATCAGAACTAAAAATGAGGGCAAAAATAAATTTTAATAATTAATTAGAACTTGGGTGCCCAAATATACTCCAATTTGGGGAGCCAAAGTTCTTAGCAAATCTAAATTAATTTAGTTAATTTTGATATTTAATTATTTTGTCGCATTTTTATTGTTGATTATCATCATTTTATGCAATTTATTTAACTGGAAATGTAACAAAAGCGGAATAAAATCATTTTTTAAATAAAAAATACGAAATTTTCCAATATTTAATAAACTAGGGCGCACTCGTTCACCAATTATGGGGCACCCTAGTTCTTCAATATTGGGGAAATACGATCAAATTTACTATTTCCTGTTATTTAAATAATTTCATAGTTAGTTTTTTTTATTTTCCTTAATTTTAAATATTTTCTTGTGAATAATTCCTTTTCTTTTTTAAGAAATAATTATCTCTCTTTTTCAAATCTTGATTTTCTTAAAATAAAAACCACTTTAAAATTATTAAAAATATTTTTTCAAAAGACATCGTCAGAACTAAGAATGAGGGGGGAAATAAATTTTAATAGTTAATTAGAACTAGGGTGCCCAAATTCTCTATTTTCTGCGGGGCCCATGTTCTTTGAAAATCAAAATTAATTTAGTTAATTTCGATTTTAAATTATTTTGTCGCATTTTTATTTTATTTATTATCATCATTTTATGCATTTTATTTTACTGGAAATGTAACATAAGAGGAATAAAATCATTATTTACATCAAAAATACGAAATTTTCAAATATTTAATAAATTACAGCACCCTAGTTCACCAATTCTTGGGGAACTCTTGTTCTGCAATTCCGGGGGCACCCTAGTTATGCACAAATTGGGGGGCCCCAGTTCATAATTTTTATCATTTTGCTTATTTTAAATAATTAAATGGTATTTCAAATCAAAATAGGATCAGATTTATTATTTTCTGTTATTTAAATATTTTCATAGTCAATTTGATTTATTTTCCCCAATTTTAAATATTTTATTGTGAATAATTCTTTTTCTTTTTGAAGAAATAATAATCTCTGTTTTTCAAATCATGATTTTCTTAAATTAAAAACTATTTTAAAATTATTAAAAATGATTTTTCAAAAGACATCATCAGAACTAAAAATGAGGGAAAAATAAATTTTAATAATTAATTAGAACTTGGGTGCCCAAATATACTCCAATTTGGGGCGCCAAAGTTCTTAGCAAATCAAAATTAATTTAGTTAATTTTGATATTTAATTATTTTGTCGCATTTTTATTGTTTATTATCATCATTTTATGCAATTTATTTAACTGGAAATGTAACAAAAGCGGAATAAAATCATTTTTGAAATAAAAAATACGAAATTTTCCAATATTTAATAAACTAGGGCGCCCTAGTTCACCAATTCTGGGGCACCTAGTTCTTCAATTCTGGGGAAATTTGATCAAATTTATTATTTTCTGTTATTTAAATAATTTCATAGTTAGTTTTATTTATTTTCCTTAATTTAAAATATTTTCTTGTGAATAATTCTTTTTCTTTTTTAAGAAATAATTATCTCTTTTTTTCAAATCTTGATTTTCTTAAAATAAAAACCACTTTAAAATTATTAGAAATAATTTTTCAAAAGACATCATCGGAACTAAGAATGAGGGGGAAAATAAATTTTAGTAAATTAGAACTAGGGTGCCGAAATTCTCTATTTTCTGCGGGGCCCATGTTCTTTGAAAATCAAAATTAATTTAGTTAATTTCGATTTAAAATTATTTTGTCGCATTTTTATTTTATTTATTATCATCATTTTATGCATTTTATTTTACTGGAAATGTAACATAAGAAGAATAAAATCATTATTTACATTAAAAATACGAAATTTTCAAATATTTAATAAATTAGGGCACCCTAGTTCACCAATTCTTGGGGAACTCTAGTTCTGCAATTCTGGGGGCACCCTACTTATGCACAAATTGGGGTGCCCCAGTTCATAATTTTTATCATTTTGCTTCTTTTCAATAATTAAATGGTATTTCAAATCAAAATAGGATAAAATTTATTATTTTCTGTTATTTAAATAATTTCATAGTTAGTTTGATTTATTTGCCCCAATTTTAAATATTTTATTGTGAATAATTCTTTTCCTTTTTGAAAAAATAATAATCTCCCTTTTTCAAATCATGATTTTCTCAAATTAAAAACCATTTTAAAGATTTTAAAAATGATTTTTCAAAAGACATCACTAGAACTAAAAATGAGGGGGAAAATAAATTTTGATAATTAAATAGAAAATTCCCTCCAATTTTCGGCGCCTAAGTTCTTTGCAAATCAAAATTAATTTAGTTAATTTAAATTTTAAATTATTTTGTCGCATTTTTATTACTTATTATCATCATTTTATGCATTATAGTTTATTGTAAATGTAACAAAAGAAGAATAAAATCATTTTTTACATCAAAAATACGAAATTTTCAAATATTTAATAAACTAGGGCGCCCTAGTTCACCAATTCAGGGGGCACGCGCCCTAGTTCTCCAATTCAGGGGACACCCGAGTTCTGTAATTCTGGGGGACCCCTAGTTATGTACAAATTGGGGTCCCCCAGTTTTTGCTTGTTTTAAATTACTAAACGTTATTTCAAATCAAAGTAGGATCAAATTTATTATTTTCTGTTATTGAAATAATTTCATAATTAGTTTGATTTATTTTCCCCAATTTTATATATTTTCTTCTGAATACTTCTTTTCCTTTTTGAAGAAATAATAATCTCTCTTTTTCAAATCATGATTTTCTTAAAATAAAAAGCACTTTAAAATTATTAAAAATGATTTTTCAAAAGACATCATCAGAATTAAAAATGAGGGGGAAAATAAGTTTTAATAATTAATTAGAAATAGGGTGCCCAAATTCCTTCCAATTTGGGGCGCCCAAGTTCTTTGCAAATCAAAATTAATTTAGATAATTTAGATTTTAAATAATTTTGTCGCATTTTTATTGTTTATTATAATTATTTTATGCATTTTATTTTACTGAAAATGTAACAAAAGAGGAATAAAATCATTTCTTACGTCAAAAATACGAAATTTTCAAAAATTTAATAAACTAGGGTGCCGTAGTTCATTAATTCTGTGGGAACTTGAGTTCTGCAATTCGGGGGGCACCCTAGTTATGCACGAATTGGGTTGCCCTAGTTTATAATTTTTATCATTTTGCTTGTTTTAAATAATTAAATGGTATTTTAAATCAAAATAGGAATAAATTTATTATTTTCTTTTATTTAAATAATTTCATAGTTAGTTTGATTTATTTTCCCCAATTTTAAATATTTTCTTTCGAATACTTCTTTTTCTTTTTGAAGAAATAATAATCTCTCTTTTTCAAACAGTGATTTTCTTAAAATAAAAAGCACTTTAAAATTATTAAAAATGATTTTTCAAAAGACATCATCAGAACTAAAAATGAGGGGGAAAATAAGTTTTAATTATTAAATAGAACTAGGGAGCCCAAATTCCCTCCAATTTGGGGCGCCCAAGTTCTTTGCAAATCAAAATTAATTTAGTTAATTCCGAGTTTAAATTATTTTGTCGCATTTTTCATTGTTTATTATCATCATTTTATGCATTTTATTTTATTTGAAATGTAACAAAAGAGGAATAAAATCATTTTTTACATAAAAATTACGAAATTTTCAAATATTTAATAAACTAGGGCGCCCTAGTTCACCAATTCTGGGGGCGCCCTAGTTAAGCACAAATTGGGGTCCCCTGTCTTGCTTGTTTTAAATTATTAAATGGTATTTCAAATCAAAATAGGATCAAATTTATTATTTTCTTTTAATTAAATAATTTCATAGTTAGTTTGATTCATTTTCCCCAATTTTAAATATTTTCTTCTGAATACTTCTTTTTCTTTTTGAAGAAATAAAATCTCTCTTTTTCAAATCATGATTTTTAAAAAATAAAAAGCACTTTAAAATTATTAAAAATGAGGGGGAAAATATGTTTTAATAATTAATTAGAACTAGGGTGCCCAAATTCCTTCCAATTTGGGGCGCCCAAGTTCTTTGCAAATCAAAATTAATTTAGATAATTTTCATTTTAAATAATTTTATCGCATTTTTATTGTTTATTATAATTATTTTATCCGTTTTATTTTACTGAAAATGTAACAAGAGAGGAATAAAATCATTTCTTACATCAAAAATACGAAATTTTCAAAAATTTAATAAACTAGGGTGCCCTAGTTCACCAATTCTGGGGGAACTTGAGTTCTGCAATTCTGGGGGCACCCTAGTTATGCACGAATTGGGTAGCCCCACTTCATAATTTTTATCATTTTGCTTGTTTTAAATAATTAAATGGTATTTCAAATCAAAATAGGAATAAATTTATTATTTTATTTTATTTAAATAATTTCATAGTTAGTTTGATTTATTTTACCCAATTTTAAATATTTTATTGTGAATAATTCTTTTCCTTTTTGAAGAAATAATAATCTCCCTTTTTCAAATCATAATTTTCTTAAATTAAAAACCATTTTAAAATTATTAAAAATGATTTTTCAAAAGACATCACTAGAACTAAAAATGAGGGGGAAAATAAATTTTGTTATTTAAATAATTTTCGGAGCCTAAGTTCAAAAGACATCACTAGAACTAAAAATGATTCCCAACAATTTTCGGAGCCTAAGTTCTTTGCAAATCAAAATTAATTTAGTTAATTTCTATTTTAAATTATTTTGTCGCATTTTTATTATTTATTATCATCATTTTATGAATTTTTTTTTACTGGAAATGTAATATAAGAGGAATAAAATCATTATTTACATCAAAAATATGAAATTTTCAAATATTTAATAAATTAGGGCACCCTAGTTCACCAATTCTGGGGGAACTTTTGTTCTGCAATTCCGGGGGCGCCCTAGTTATGCACAAATTGGGGTGCCCCAGTTCATAATTTTTATCATTTTGCCTCATTTAAATAATTAAATGGTATTTCAAATCAAAATAGGATCAAATTTATTATTTTCTGTTATTTAAATAATTTCATAGTTAGTTTGATTTATTTTCCCAATTTTATATATTTTATTCTGAAAACTTCTTTTCCTTTTTGAAGAAATAATAATCTCTATTTTTCAAATCATGATTTTCTGAAAATAAAACGCACTTTAAAATTATTAAAAATGATTTTTCAAAAGACATGATCAGAACTAAAAATGAGGAGGAAAATAAATTTGAATAATTAATTAGAACAAGGGAGCCCAAATTCCCTCCAATTTGGGGCGCCCAAGTTCTTTGCAAATCAAAATTAATTTAGTTAATTTCGAGTTTAAATTATTTTGTCGCATTTTTCATTGTTTATTATCATCGTTTTATGCATTTTATTTTACTTGAAATGTAACAAAAGAAGAATAAAATTATTTTTTACATCAAAAATAGGAAATTTTCAAATATTTAATAAACTAGGGCGCCCTAGTTCACCAATTCTGGGGGCACCCTAGTTAAGCACAAATTGGGGTCCCCCGTTCTTGCTTGTTTTAAATAATTAAATGGTATTTCAAATGAAAATAGGATCAAATTTATTATTTTCTTTTATTTAAAAAATTTAATAGTTAGTTTGATTCATTTTCCCCAATTTTAAATATTTTATTGTGAATAATTCTTTTCCTTTTTGAAGAAATAATAATCTCCCTTTTTCAAATCATGATTTTCTTAAATTTAAAACCATTTTAAAATTATTAAAAATGATTTTTCAAAAGACATCACTAGAACTAAAAATGAGGGGGAAAATAAATTTTGATAATTAAATAGCAAATTCCCTCCAATTTTCGTTGCCTAAGTTCTTTGCAAATCAAAATTAATTTAGTTAATTTCGATTTTAAATTATTTTGTCGCATTTTTATTATTTATTATCATCATTTTATGCATTATATTTTACTGTAAATGTAACAAAAGAAGAATAAAATCATTTTTTACCTCAAAAATACGAAATTTTCAAATATTTAATATACTAGGTCGCCCTAGTTCACCCATTCAGGGGGCATGCGCCCTAGTCCACCAATTCAGGGGCACCCGAGTGTAGACACCCCGATTTTGAACCCAGGATGCACTCGAGCATTCTCGATGATGAAATAGACCAATCGTGCATACCTCGAGGCTAAGAACAAGGCTTGAACTCACTGAACCACCCTAAACCATTCTAAACCCTCCTAGAACAACCTTAAACCAACCAAAATGACCAAAATACCCTTCAAACCATCCATAAACCATTTCAAAACAAACCCAAGCCTACATCATCTTCTAGTACATTCAAAACCCTCTTTATTGATATATAATACGTCTCAATCCATTTTTAAATGAGGGAGATGTGTCCGTTTTACCAAAATGACTTATTTTCCCGACCTTCTGAGGGTAAAATGGTCACATACTTGAATGTACAAATTATCTTGGGTTCAAACTACTTGGGTTAGAAAGTACACTCGACAAGCTTTTCAACGCTTCAAACCACGCATGAAACGGAGTTCGGTAGCACCCGGGGCGGCCCCGCAAAGTTTTACCTTTTGAGCAACAGCCTTGAGCGCTCAAGCCCTGGACCTTGAGCGCTCAAACCCAAAAATCCCACCTTGAGCGCTCAAACCCATGGCTTTGAGCGCTCAACTTTGATCCAAATCAGTTTTCTGCAGAGCATCTAATCATGATATTCTCTGCAAGAGGAGCGTCTACCTATGTTTTCTACTGCCTAAATACACTTCCTAGACCCTTGAACATCTCCTCAATCACCCCCCAAACCCAATTCAAAAATTAAACCCATTTTCCTCCCATTTCTCTCTCTATATAAATCTCCTCCACTCCCTCACTCACAAGCTTGGCTGCCCCTACTGCCATTTTCTCCCCCCATCAGATCAAACCCACTCTCTCTCATCACTTCAATCACGTTTTAGCCTCTCTCTCCTCCATAGCCACCATCCTCCATCATCTTCAACCTCCAAAACACCCAAAAACCTTCTTTAAAAGGCCTACAACACATGGGTCTTTGAGAAACCAACTACAACAGCCCCTCTCTCACTCTAATAAGACATTTACAGCCCATACACTCCATCAATTTCGTCCAAACCTAGCTCTTCCATCAAAACCCACCTCATCCAAGCCAAAATCACCATTTTAAGCTCAAATCCTCCATCATCCACTCAATCAGCCCTACACTCACACTCCTCTGTCCAAAATACTTCATTTATAGCCCATAAACACAGCCACTACCCATCCATTCATCAAACCACAAGTTCAAGCCTTGATCATAGCCGAAAAGGTAGAAAATCATGTGAAAATCACTGTTTTGGTCTTGCTGAGGGAGACCAATGGGCTCATTCAAGTTCCTCATACTTGAAATGAGCCTGCAAGGTCTGAAAAGTATCAAGAAAAGCATTTTTAAAACTTGTTATTTTGGTATTCACTTTCCAGAATTCTTCAAAGTCCATGTTTCTGTCCAGTTTCGGGAAAATAAAGTATAATCATTGATTTGGGGTTGTTTGATCATCCAATGTCATGTTAT